>CM041782.1:257814432-258414432 GCA_023374045.1 Limonium bicolor | reverse complement strand
CCTAGGTCGTTTTTCCTCTACTTGGTTCAATTACGGCTTTCTACAAAGTTGTTTTTAACCTAGGTGCGCGCTTATGTTTTTTTTTTTTTAACGTTTTTTGACAGAAAATTAAAGTGGAAATTAAAATTACCTAAACTAGGGTTTCGGAGGCAGAATTAGGTCAAATTTTGTTTCCGTCCATAGCCACGGACCTAATGTCCGAGACCACGGATCCCAGTTAACCTATATGAAAATAAAAGTCGAATTAAACAGAAAACAGAAAATTGTAAAGTCCGGGGCCACGGACAGGCTGTCCATGGGCCCGAACATTATTAGAAAACCTAAATTTTTAAAATTCAAAAATCCCGCCGCCGTCCGTGGGCGTCCGAGCTTACGGACAAGGAGTCTGGGACCCCGGACATGACGTCCGTGGGTGCGGACCGCCCTCGGACGGTGGCGTTGAGGCTGTTCCCGAAGGTGTTTTTGGCTCAAATTTTATGGGCGTGTAGCCTGAAAGATGTACAAGACGTTAGTGATTGAAAGTTTTCAATTTGAATTCGAATTAAGCACGAAACTTGGTAAACAAGTTATTGGACAGAAGCTTAAACAAACAGCAATACAGAAGCGTACGAAGGTTAGTTTGAACCCAAAATTTGACAGAGAGTTAACAAGGTCGTGGGGAATTAGAAAAGTAGAGTTGTGACCTGTTTTACCTTCGAATTCAAGATGATTCTTCACACCGGGATTCGTTGAGTGCTTCATTGATGGCAGACCCGAAAGGATTTCGAACCAAGCTTCTGGTTGTTGGTTGTTCTTGCTGTTCTTCACGTTTTGGTGGTGTTTTTGTGGGGTTTTGATGACTATTGGTGCTTTGGGGATTGGAAAACGTGTTTAGATGGTGATTTCGGGGGATTTTGGTATGATTTGGGTGGCCGGGTGTTGGAAAACGTGAGAGAGAGAGAGGAGGGGCTGTGTTTCTGACTCTCTAGGGTTCTTGTGCATAATGAGTTTTATCCAAAACCTATCCCTTTATAGACTTTCTTAAAGATAAAGAAAATCTAGTAAAGTAAGATTTTTTGGTATTTTAATTAAAAGACTTCCCAAAGGAATTTGTGTGAAATTTTAACACATGTCAAGGATGGATATTATGAATTTCTGAGGTGGAACCGAATTTTTTAAATGTTGGAATATTTTTAAATGAATTTCTTGTCAGATTCAGTAGAATTGCTAGAAAATTATTGGAAACTCGAAAAATCCAGAATGCAATCTTGGGAAACTCTAGATGCTTAAAATTCATCCTCTATCATGGGTTAAAATATCAAAGCGTTTCAAGCTAATTTGGGCATCCTTTGGAGGAGAGAGAAAGCTTATAGGAGGTCTTAGGAGCCTTTAAAGATTACCAAAACGCCCCTGAAAATGACGAAGCTGTTCCCCATGCCATGGAACGTGCCGATCGAGCCGGAATCCCTCACTACTTGATTAAAATGCCTCTCACAACACCAGCACCCCGTAGACCCTAACCCAGAGGGTCAAAATTTTGGGTATAACAGATTGCCCCCCGTCAACTAGACTTTGTAGTGGATGTGAAAAGTCTGGTTGATGCTTGAGTGATGCCCCAAAATTTTGGACTTCACGAAATTCTCCATGTTGTGCGAAACCGCGTTGATTGCGTGCAGCTATTCGGAGGCGCTGACTACCTAAGCAACAAAAACACTGTCGAGCTATTCTAAGGTGCTGACTACCTATAAGTGAAAATGTGTCAAGCTATTCTAAGGCGCTGACTACCTAGGTGACGAAAACGGAATAATGTCAAGCGGTTCTAAGGCGTTGACTACCTATAATACATGAAATGATGCGATGCCAAGCGATTCTAAGGCGTTGACTACCTATAAGTAAAATGAAGTAATGCCAAGCAATTCTAAGGCGTTGACTACCTATAATGATGATATGATGTCAAACTATTCTAAGGTGTTGACTGCCTGTGACGAATGAGATGATGTCAAGCTATTCTAAGGCGTTGACTACCTATAAGTAAAGTGAAATGAAGTAATGTCAAGCGATTCTAAGGCGTTGACAACCTAAAATGTGGAAATGAGATAATGTCAAGCGATTATAAGGCGTTGACTACCTATAATGATGATAACTGGGTGGTATGCAAATGCAAGAATGCTGAAATGTTGATGATGCTAATGATGCTGATGATGTTGATGATGTTGATGATGTTGATGATGTTGATGATGTTGATGATGCTGATGATAATGCTGATGATGCTGATGATGCTCGGATGCTTCTGGGGACCGAAACCCGTGCCAATGCTCCTGGCTGGACCCAATGTGGACTTATTGCCATCGCCCCCCAAGCCGGTGTGCAGGGATAACTCCTGGTAAAAACCTTGGGGACTTATTGCCTTTGCCCACCATTCGTTGATCCCGAAAATAAGTTGACATCGCAAAAGGAGGATTTATTGCCATCACCTCGACAACTTTTCTGTCGCCAGGTCTTGTGACGCGCCTGGATAATGCAACTAGGTCTTATGACGAGCTTATATGAATGTGATGAATGCAATGTGTTTGAAAAGAGCGGGTAAGCTAAAGGGTAACGCTAGGTCTTACTACGAGCCTAAGGGAATGCAACTAGGTCTTATGACGAGCCTAAGGGTTGGATCTAGGTCTTATGACGAGCCTAAGGGTTGGATCTAGGTCTTATGACGAGCCTAAGGATGGTTCTAGGTCTTATGACGAGCCTAAAGGGATGCAACTAGGTCTTACTACGAGCCTAAGAGAATGCGACTAGGTCTTACTACGAGCCTAAAGGATGGATCTAGGTCTTATGACGAGCCTAAGGAAATGCGACTAGGTCTTACTACGAGCCTAAAGGATGGATCTAGGTCTTATGACGAGCCTAAGGATGGTTCTAGGTCTTATGACGAGCCTAAAGGGAATGCGACTAGGTCTTACTACGAGCCTAAAGGATGGTTCTAAGTGAAAGTGAGTAAAATGTATGATGGGTCTAAATGGATGTAGAAGGATTAGGGTTTATGTCAAATCTGGAGATGGTAGGGCTCAAGATGGGCCTACGGATGTTTGGGTGTGAAGGTAGGGCTTAGGACGGGCCTGTGGGAATTTGATGTGGAGGAAGGGCTTAGGACGGGCCTGTGAATGTTTGGATGGTTTGAACCTTCGGGTTTTGGACTTTTGGGCCTCAATCGGTGTCGTTGTTGCAATTGTTGGAACCAACAATTGCCCCCAGTATTCTTTCTTAAGGCAATCTAAGTTAGAGTTCATGGCGATCGATCGGAACGATCGATTGCCCCCAGTATTTTCTTCGGCTAAACGTGCGAACAAGTCTCGTCCTCACAGGGTCAAGGCTTATGTTTTGATGTGGTGCTTCCTAACCTACACTCGACGTGTTTGGTGTTTGCACTCGTTTCTCACTTACGGTCATAACTTCTCAAACATTGAATTTGACATTTGTTAGATTTACGTGTTCAACCTCTTACTTTCACTCGATTGGATACACAACTACTAAGTCGGAAGTCTTTTAAGCTTATAACGTGGCTATGGGGTGTGATGAATGATAACAGGACAATGGAGGAATGTTTAGGATATGTGGAGCTATAAGGGTGACCAAATCTGCAACTTGCACCGTCTCTCGGACTTGTCTTCTTTGCCTTGAAGTCGTTTGGCTACTTCGTGATGACATCGCTTGTGAACTTGGGGCTTGGAACTTTTGGATTGTTCCTTGCATCTTCTTTCTTTTTTCCGATTTTGGATTTCATCGAGGCTTTTCAGGTTTGCCTTTCTTTGAATCTCCTTTCCTTCGGGGTTCTTGTGTTTCCCGGTTTTGAACTTTGAGAGCTGTTTTTTGATGTTAGCTCATTTTGGATCCTGTGTCACTTTGGGACCATTTGCGGATCGCTTCGTCACGCTGGTAGTGGTTTTGCTTCTTTGGACTTGTGTAGTTGTTGCTCAAAAGTCGGGCTCCTTGCTTCCTTTGGTCACCGGGTCGGTTATTCATCATTGGCTAGCTTGTTTGTGGAGC
The DNA here is from genome assembly GCA_023374045.1 of Limonium bicolor. Taxonomy (NCBI): domain Eukaryota; kingdom Viridiplantae; phylum Streptophyta; class Magnoliopsida; order Caryophyllales; family Plumbaginaceae; genus Limonium; species Limonium bicolor. Next base: position 258,410,412 of record CM041782.1, on the reverse strand, counting down.
TTGTAATATTGTGAAAGAGGTCATATATGAAAAACTCAGCGGGGGTGCCTAGGGTGTAATGTCAGGGTTCACAAGCTTTTTGGCTGTGTGGTGCTGTACCTAGGTGCTTCGTCATCCCTGGTAGTTGTGTATCTGTTCTTTGTTACTTTTCACAGGTTTAAACGTAAATTTACAAATTATCTCCTTCGGTCGGAGTCATGCCGTTTACCTCACCTTTGAATGTGACCTCTCTGGAGTCGTGTAAAAATGACACGCTCTTTCGCTCTTGGTTTTACCGCTCAAGGTACTCTCGCGAAGTGTACACTCAGAGACTTGTTTGCACATTTAAACAAAAGAAATAAACATTATCATTCCTTAACTCAGATTGCCCCCAGTATTGTTGCGGGGTTTACTTAACAAACCTTAAAATGCCCAAGTTATTTGTGGAGGGTGATTGCATGTGTGGTGGTGAACAATGGTGGTGAGTGGTGATGAGGTGATTGTTGAGTGATTTAATTTGCCTGTTTCGAGACCTCTTCTAGTTTGGACTTTGGTGAAGTGGTGGAGAGGTAAAGTGGTAGGATACATGGGTGAAATGACTTGTTTTTTACCTTGTTTCGACGACAAAGATGCATAGCTAACTTGTGATAGTGGAAAACGATTTTTCTACATGCAAGAGTTTTCTCAAATAACATTAAATGAAACATGCAACAAATGCCAAAGCACAAAATCACCAAGAGAAAACCCATGTCTGATGATACAAACGAAAAAGGACATGAAGCACCTATAGAAAATTCAAAGTCCTAAAACTACTGCCCTGGAGGAGGTGGACGTGGGAAGACTGAATACATGTGAGTCATGAAAGTATCCATGCGACCCTCCATGCGCTTCTGCCTACGCTCCATGCGACCCTGGGTGATGTGGAGAGACTGGATATCCCTCTGCAAGCTCTCAAGTGTGGCTGGCTGTGGTGGCGGAGCGGGTAAGGCGTAGTAGGAGGAAAGTGGTATAGGGTACTCATTACCCATGTAGCTCGATCCCTCACCCTGGTAGGTGTGTCCTCCTGACGGGTCCTCGTGGTGTGGGACGTCCTCAGGCTCTGGTGCCTGCTGCCTCTGCCTGGGCCGGACTGGTCTCTGAGAGAAGACTCTGGCCTACTGCGGGAAGGCCCAACCCTGATCGGCTGAGTAGCCAAGGGACCTCAGCATCTCCATGGTGTAGGTGGGATACAAAGGCTCCCAATCATCATTCCCCATCGGGACCCGTGCGCACTCGCATAGCCACTGAATGAAACTCGGGTAAACCAAAGCGTGGCGACCGGCCCGGGCCGCTATCATCAGGTGGTCTCTCATCAAGACAGACAGCGGGATCAAGCCCTCCTCTGAGTCGGGTGGATGCTGAATGTACCTCATGAGGAAGCAGTAGCGATCGGAGACGTCGTTACGCGCTTTCGGTAGCACATTACGAGACAAGACCTCCAATAACACCCTATCAAGAGCAGTGGGTAAAGCGGAGGGGAGGATCACCTGCTTCCTTGGCTGATCCCTCGTAGAAGAACGAACGCGCTCTGATAGAGTAGAGTGCTGCAGATAGAACTGGCGTGCCTCACTCTCCAAGGCTGCCATCGCCTCTAGTCCCCTGTGCTCAGGGTCACTAGGATGCAAGCCGTAAAAATGCACAAAGTCGTCTAAACCCACAGTAATGGGCTGACCACGTACATAGGATACCACAGCCCCAGTGTCATCCTGGTCCAAGTTAGCATAGAACTCTATCACTAACTCTTTAACATAGCTCTTCGGGCAGGCAAGCAACCCCACCCAGTGAAGGTGCTGAAACAGGTGGTCGAGGTCAAAGGTGGCGATCACGTCATCGCTGAAGAGACGCTCCTGCTGGATAGAAATATCCTGATTCTCATAAAACCAGCGCTCCTGCTGAGCTCCTCTGAAACGGGTATGGTCATAGGTAGGGGATGTCTCTCTGCGGCGCCTACGACGTGGCTGAGAGCCTGATGCCCCAGCCCCGACTACCCCACGGGAACTCCTACGACCCTCCATGGTATGCCTGTGGATCCAACGAGACAAAAGACATATAATTCTGCAGGAATTTTGACAGAGTTTCCCCTAAATTTTCACAAATCCCGTGCTTTCAAACGCACTCCACACCATATAATCAGTCCTAGGATCTACTACACATGCAAATTTTAAACATCCCACAAGCTTGAAGCACGAGGAACCACATTTCACACTAAAAACACACTAAACTAAAACGGACGACTCCTGGCAGTTATAAGCAGTTTTAACCTTCCAAACGAACTTTTCACGTCTTAAAATGTCCTTTTAAAGCTAGTAGGCCATTTCAAACATAAAAAATCAAACTTCGAAAATTTGACCCGAGAACCACCATTGTCGTCTTCTTCCTAGCTCCAAATTTCGTTTTTCTTCGTTTCTTCACCAAAATGGACAAATGAGTAGTCAAAATGTAGAGAAAACTTACCCAAATACAATGGTGGAAGAATATTTGGGATTGGAAGTTGGGAAAGTTCTGAAATCGGACAAAAACCACTCGCCCCGGACTCGGTTCGGATGCAATTTCCAGCCTTCGTAAGTGCTCGAAATGGGAAGATCTTGGTATGGAAATGCTCAGAATTGAAAGAGGGATGTTTTGTGAGCAAAATGGCGGTGGAATGGAGTGATTTGGTCAAGAAACGAGTGAGGTATGGAGGAGAGAAGTAAGGGTTTTGGAAATGGGGGTTGCTGGAATGAAAATGGTGAATTTGGGACGAATTCCCGATTTGAATCGGCTGGGGGAAGACACTAAGTGGAACGCGTCGTTTGGAGGTCAATCGGGCGCGTCTGAGTCAACGTCCGGGGCCACGGACGGCGCGTCCGGGGTCACGGACGCCCATTTTTTTTCCGAAAATTGATCGATTAAATTAAAAGAGGACTAAACAAAACAAAATATTCTCTTTATTCATCTCGAAGTTAGAAGAAGTACAAATTATAGAGTTCTAAGAAAACAGAAAATGCCTAGGATTAAGTGTCTAAAACGCAAGTTTCCTCTTGACAACTCTTGGCTCAGCCAACCCCTCCTTTCTTCGTTTGAATGCGTCCACCTCCTCCTTTCGACCGTATAGCCATTTCCGATAACTTGCTGAGAGCTCCAAGTCTTCAAGTGCTAGGGGCTTCACCACTTGAACTTCCCCTTCGAGTCGATCCATCATGATCGTATGAAGAGCTCATGATCGTATGCTTTCCTTGGTGCTTCATATAACAAACCCTTGGGTCGGCTCTGGGCTCGCCCAATCTGACGGCTGGAACGCCACGGGTGGATGACATAAAAGCTCTCAAAACCGGGTAACGAGATCCCTCCATAGTAACCTCCACATCAATTTTCCAAGCTGAGACCGTCCATCGGACTTGATGTCCCTGCCGTATGGAGTTCAAAAGGGCCGGCCATCCATCAACTGGCTCCTCGGGGGCTCGCCTTCTAGGGAGATGCTGGATCGTGAACGTTTGGTTATACTCAGGAATCAGCTTGAGCCGCTCGAAAAGCCAGACTTGCAAAAGATAAATGCTTCCTTCGGAGAAGTAAGGGTATCCTTTGACTTAGGCCATGAATCTAGACTCTGAATAATCTGTGCGACTATCAATGGTCCCAAGGCGAAACCAGCTCGAACCTGTAGAAGCAAAGGGAAAACTTTTCGGTGTATAACCATGTATGGGGTTCTGAAGAGGTAGATTTCCAGCAATGCGAGATCGAGAAAATTCCTCTTGTGCTCCAGGGAGATCTCAGAGGTAATAAAGTCCGAAAGGGTTTCCACCGGCAATCCCTCGGGCCCGACCATGCCTAGCAACTGGGTCGGACTTAGCCCAAGCAAATGGGAATGAGCCTCGACCGGTGAGGGTGTCAAGTTCGGTACTACTGGGCTAGCTAAGGTATTGGCCCCTAGAAGCGCGTCAAATTCCTCAGGCAGTAAAGTTAGCTCGTTATCTCCAAACTTGAAAAGATGTTCAACCGGATCCCAATGGTTAATAGCCGCTCTCAGGAAATCCTCGTGCAATCGTGTCTGGGATAAATATGCTAGGGTGTGGAGGATAGACAACTTATTGACCTTCCTTGACCAGCTGAACACATCTTTCATAGTTCTGTCACAGGACTTGTTGAATTCGAAGCAGTGGGCCATGGGCTCTTCCTGTTTTTATCGAGAAAAGACAACACATACAGGGTATCAATCAGCATTCAACTTTGTTTATGGGCCACAAACAACTGGGACTTCGAACTGGGTTGGGCCAACTGTGGGGTGGTTCCCTATCCGTTCTAAGTCTAATCATGGGCCAATCACAAGAGCAAACAAGGTTCCACACAAATTCAAAATGTCCTCACCCGACGACCTTGATTAATGGGTATGGTTCAATCCGGAGAGGTGCTTGGGGCGCCGGCCCAGGTCACCACAAAGGAATAGGGCTTGCACGCTATCCTCTTTGGGCTTCCCCACTTTTTTCACATCACCAGTAGGTGTGCGCCTACGGTCGGGTCTTTGACTGACCAAACAATGGGCTAGGTAAGGGTACTGCCAGGAAAATGCTTGGGGCTAAGGCCCTGGTATTAAGGGGGTGTGGTTAGACGACACCCTCCTCTTTTCCCCCATTTATTCACATCACCTAAAAGGCGTGAGTCCCTGACAGGGGACCCCCAAACGGGTCCCGGGGTGAAATTGGTTTGCGTGGACCCTCGCTCTCATATGATGCAAGGGTGCAAAAATTAAAGTGCGCACGAAAGTAAACAAACAGAGTAAATAAAGCCATAAATAAACATTTTCAAGTTAAGCCCTCTTTCCTAAAACTAAACAAGTTAATATTAAGAAGTTGTCCCCAGCAGAGTCGCCAGTCTGTGAGCCTCGATTAATAACTAATCGGGTTTTAGGTCCACTTATAGCCTAAGATTAATAACTATGTCATATAACAATAATTATTAAAACCTAAGCTAGCTCACTGGAACCTATTATGAGTCGCCACCTAATTTTAACCTAGATCAAATTAGGAAAGGAGAGTTCGGGTTCGGGGACTTGATATTCGACTTAATTAGGGTTCAAATTACTTTCATTACCCTTCCTAGGTCGTTTTTCCTCTACTTGGTTCAATTACGGCTTTCTACAAAGTTGTTTTTAACCTAGGTGCGCGCTTCTGTTTTTTTTATTTTTTAACGTTTTTTGACAGAAAATTAAAGTGGAAATTAAAATTACCTAAACTAGGGTTTCGGAGGCAGAATTAGGTCAAATTTTGTTTCCGTCCGTAGCCACGGACCTAATGTCCGAGACCACGGACCCCAGTTAACCTATATGAAAATAAAAGTCGAATTAAACAGAAAACAGAAAATTGTAAAGTCCGGGGCCACGGACAGGCTGTCCGTGGGCCCGGACATTATTAGAAAACCTAAATTTTTAAAATTTAAAAATCCCGCCGCCATCCGTGGGCGTCCGAGCTTACGGACAGGGAGTCCGGGACCCCGGACATGACGTCCGTGGGTGCGGACCGCCCTCGGACGGCGGCGTTGAGGCTGTTCCCGAAGGTTTTTTTGGCTCAAATTTTATGGGCGTGTAGCCTGAAAGATGTACAAGACGTTAGTGATTGAAAGTTTTCAATTTGAATTCGAATTAAGCACGAAACTTGGTAAACAAGTTATTGGACAGAAGCTTAAACAAACAGCAATACAGAAGCGTACGAAGGTTAGTTTGAACCCAAAATTTGACAGAGAGTTAACAAGGTCGTGGGGAATTAGAAAAGTAGAGTTGTAACCTGTTTTACCTTCGAATTCAAGATGATTCTTCACACCGGGATTCGTTGAGTGCCTCGTTGATGGCAGACCCGAAAGGATTTCGAACCAAGCTTCTGGTTGTTGGTTGTTCTTGCTGTTCTTCACGTTTTGGTGGTGTTTTTGTGGGGTTTTGATGACTATTGGTGCTTTGGGGATTGGAAAACGTGTTTAGATGGTGATTTCGGGGGATTTTCGGTATGATTTAGGTGGCCGGGTGTTGGAAAACGTGAGAGAGAGAGAGAGAGGAGGCTGTGTTTTCTGACTCTCTAGGGTTCTTGTGCATATGAGGTTCTGATTTTATCCAAAAACCTATCCCCTTATATAGACTTTCTTAAAGATAAAGAAAATCTAGTAAAAGTAAGATTTTTTGGTATTTTAATTAAAAGACTTCCCAAAGGAATTTTGCTGTGAAATTTTAACCACATGTCAAGGATGGATATTATGAATTTTCTGAGGTGGAACCGAATTTTTTAAATGTTGGAATATTTTTAAATTGAATTTCTTGTCAGATTCAGTCAGAAATTGCTAGAAAATTATTGGAAACTCGAAAAATCAAAATTCCAACGCCATTATGCTTAGAATGTCATCCTCTATCATGGGTTAAAATATCAAAGCGTTTCAAGCTGATTTGGGCATCCTTTGGAGGAGAGAGAAAGCTTATAGGAGGTCTTAGGAGCCTTTAAAGATTACCAAAACGCCCCTGAAAATGACGAAGCTGTTCCCCATGCCATGGAACGCGCTGATCGAGCCGGAATCCCTCACTACTTGATTAAAATGCCTCTCACAACACCAACACCCCGTAGACCCTAACCAGGGGGTCAAAATTTTGGGTATAACATTATTTAAGTTAATCAGGGTTTATTGTACAAGGACCGGTCAATGAACTAATTAAAATTCCTGAGTTTATTGCTAAAGTGGTGGAAGTTTATAGTAATATAATTGGATGAAATAGGTGAGCAGAACAACCCAGGGTGCTTCCTAAAGACAAAAGAGTTTTATAAAGCGCTATTATTATTCTGTTTTGATTAATTATTCTTTTTACTGTTTTGTTTACATTAAGTGTTAAACCACAATTTCCCAAAAAAAAGTGATAAGTTTCTATTCAATAGTCTAATTAGAATTCTCAGTATATTTACACTATCAGTTAAACCACAGCAAGGTCCCCAAGAGTTCGACAACCCACAAATCCACTATTCCGCAAAACGATAGGTACACTGTCTAAGTTGTAGAAGTAGTCACATATTTTTCCAACAAGTTTTTGGCGCCGTTGCCGGGGACCTCCGTCACGGTTAATTGATAGTTTTTAATTTTATTGAGTTTTCTGTTTAGCTTTTGCTACTCTTTAATTTTTATTTCTATTATTTTTGTTGTTATTTAATCTTTCTAGCAATTTTAATATCGTATTAATTACAGTCATTTATTTTTTTTCAGTTATTTAAGATTCCTGTCATTTATTTCCCAGTTATTTAAGTTTCCATTGTCATTTAAATTTCAGCAATCTAACATTTAAATTTCAGCAATCTAACATTTAAATTTCAGCAATCTAACATTTAAATTTCAGCAATCTAACTCCTAACATTTGAATTTCCAGTAAACTAATTACTGACATTTAATTTGCTGTCATTTAAATTTTCAGTCATTTAAATTCTATCAACTAATTACTGACATTTACTTTTTTGTCATTTAAATTCAGTTCTTTAAATTACTGTCATTTAAATTCCCGCGTCATTTAAATTCCACTGTCATTTAATTCTGTCATTTTTCTCTATTTTATTTTAGTTTTTAGTTAAACTGCATTTATTTATTTTTAGTTATTCTCCATTTTTCAAACTACATTTTATTTCTATATATGTGTCGAACTCGATCTGCAGGTAGTCCTCAAAACAGTCTTTAACCCGAGATCGAGAGATTTCTCCACAGAGAAAGATGACAACAAAGAATAGAGATGACAAATCGACAAACTCTCTGCGAGTACCAGCAACCATCGGTCGAAGGGAGGCCCTCTGCTATTGTCCTTCCTCAAGTTACACAGGCTGAACTGGATGCCTGGCAATTTAAAACGAGTTTCATCACTACACTCTACCATCAGGGACAATACAGCGGGCTGGATTCAGATGATGCTCCACACCATATATCTGCATTTCTTGATTTCTGTAACACTTTTAATAAAACAGGAAATCTAAACGAGCGCATCCGTCTACAATTGTTCCCCTATTCTTTAAAAGATGGCGCCTCCAGGTGGCTGAGAATTTTACAACCCAGCAGTATCCACAGCTGGGCCGAATTAGCAAACAAATTTCTGGCGAAATACTATCCCCCGTCCAAAACAAGAGAAAAAATTGCTGAGATCACCAACTTCTATCAAGAACCTGGCGAGTCTCTTTATGATTCGTGGGATAGATTCAAAGAATTACAGATATTATGACCACACCACGGTATGAGTAGCCAGGAACTTGTGTTATCATTATTTAGAGGTTTAAATGATTCTAACAAACTGTTGCTAAGTTCCTCGTCTGGAGGCAATTTTATGAAATTAACCGGAGAAGAAGTAGTTGAACTACTGGTACCATGACTGCCAGCACCAGACAGTGGTGTAAAAATAAGGGAAGAGGTGAAGTAAAGAAAGAAACAGGAATGTACAGTATTCCCCCTCAGGATCATGTATCTGCTCAATTAGCTGCACTCACAAAAGTTGTGGAGAAACTAACGCTGAGTCAACCACAACAAAAAGCTGTGAAGGCAGTGGCCACTTCCCCATATCTGACTCCCTGTTGTGAAAACTTTGGAGGAGCTCATGAAACCCCAGACTGCGATGGTTCAGGTTGCAACATGACCCTTGAGGAGGTAAGTTTAATTAACAACAGACCAGGGAATCCTTATCAAAACTCATACAATCAAAACAATTGGAGGAGCAATCAACAACCATGGAGGAATTATGAGCCACAGGCGAGTAACCATGGATTCAACCAAAACCGACAACCTCAATACAACCGACAACAGGAGCAGCCACCCAACTCACAAGAAGATATGAGCAAACTGAAAAGCATGATGAATCAGCTTCTAAAACAAGGTCACGCAACAAATTCAAAATTTGCTGAGATAGAAGCGAAAGTTGCTGATCAGGCTACCATAACCACAAATTTAGAGAGACAGATAGGTCAGATTTCCCAACAACTGGCTCAAAGACCAACAGGGTCACTCCCTAGCCAGACTGATCCAAATCCGAGGGAGCATGCAAAATCAATAACCCTGAGAAGCGGAAAAGAGCTGGTATCCGATGTCCCTGAAGCTGAGAAGAAATCTGATGAACAAAGAAATCCTCATTCTAACAAAGAAGACGTAACAATTCCCAAGGAGAAGGAGTCTCCTGCATCCCTTACTATTAAACCGTCCCAGGTTTCATATGATATTCCAATTCCATTTCCTGATAGATTAAAGAAAAAGAATTTGGATGACCAATTTGGAAATTTTCTTAACATTTTTAAGAAATTAACTATTAATATTCCTTTTTCTGATGCCTTAGCACAAATGCCTATTTATGCAAAATTTATGAAAGATATTTTGTCTAACAGGTGATCTTTACAAGAAAATGACACGGTGAAATTAACCGAAAGAGTGTCTGCAGTACTCTTAAAGAAGCTACCACCGAAATTGGGAGATCCAGGTCTCCCTATCATTCCCTGCGCGATAGAAGACATAAATTGTGGTAACGGGTTGTGCGATTTAGGAGCCAGTATTAACTTAATGCCTTTATCCATCTTTCAAAAATTAGGTATAGGTCAATGCTCTCCTACTCCTGTGCAGCTACAACTAGCTGATCGTTCCATAATTTACCCTAAAGCAAAAGTTGAAGATTTAGTGGTTTCTGTTGGCAAATTTATTTTCCCTGCTGATTTCATTGTTATTGACATTGAGGAAGATAAAGATGTTCCACTAATTCTAGGTAGACCTTTTATGAGAACTGCCCGAACTTTAATTGATGTTGAGGGAGGAACAATAATTTTGAGACTTCATGATGAACAGGTAGTTTTTGACATGACCCGGAACATGAAGCGTCCTTCTGATACACAAATCTGTTTTTCCATAGATACTGTTGACTCTTTAGTACAAGAGACGTTCCTCGCAGAGTGAAGAAGAAGAATTTGGAAAGATGTCTCATGGCATCTTGTGAAACTGATGATGAAAATCCTGATATTGTTCTCATGGCTGAAGAGTTAAACAGGAGACAACCATATTTCTGTACTTACCAACAAAAATTCGAGCCAGTAGAAAGAAATGCAGACAGACCAAAGCCTTCCATTGAGAAAGCACCTACAGTAGAAATGAAACCTCTTTCCCCTCATTTAAAATACGCTTTTCTAAAAGAGCCATCTGGTTTACCAGTTATTATATCATCTAAATTTACAGATGTGCAGGAGAAGCAACTTTTAGGGGTGCTACAAAATCATACGATCGCTATTGGTTGGTCAATAGCAGATATCAAAGGAATAAGCCCATATTTGTGCTCTCATCGAATTTATATGGAAGATGATTTCAGGGCATTGGCACAACCACAGAGGCGTCTCAACCCCGTTCTAAAAGAGGTGGTAAAAAAGGAGGTAATAAAACTACTTGATGCTGGAATTATTTATCCCATTTCGGATAGCAAGTGGGTGAGCCTAGTACAGGTGGTACCCAAAAAGGGAGGAATAACTGTCGTTCCTAACGAAAAAGGTGAGTTGATTCCTCAACGCACTACTACTGGTTGGAGAGTTTGTATTGACTACAGGAAATTGAATACTGCCACACGTAAAGATCATTTTCCCCTGCCCTTTATTGACCAAATGTTGGAAAGGTTAGATGGTCAGGATTACTATTGTTTTCTAGATGGCTATTCAGGATACTTTCAGATCCCAATTGCTCCAGAAGATCAGGATAAAACTACTTTTACATGTTCTTATGGAACATATGCTTATAAAAGAATGCCGTTCGGATTATGTAATGCCCCAGCTACTTTTCAACGGTTTATGATGGCTATTTTCTGTGACTACATTGAAAAATGTATAGAAGTCTTTATGGATGACTTCTCTGTCTTTGGTTCAACATTTGACACTTGCCTGGAGAATCTCGATCTTATTTTGGCCAGGTGTGAAGACACAAATCTAGTCCTGAACTGGGAAAAATGTCACTTCATGGTTCGAGAAGGGATTGTGCTAGGGCATAACGTGTCTTCAAAAGGTATTGAGGTGGATCGCGCTAAAATTGAGGTAATAGAAAAACTCCCACCTCCTACTACTGTCAGAGGTATCCGAAGTTTTCTTGGACATGCTGGTTTCTATAGAAGATTCATTAAAAACTTTTCCAAGATTTCTAAGCCTCTCTGTACTTTACTGACAAAAGATGCTAAATTTCAATTTTCTGATGAATGTCTAGCAGCTTTTAATTTGTTAAAAGAAAAACTTGTTTATGCTCCTATCGTTGTATCACTCGACTGATCCCAACCTTTTGAAATCTTGTGTGACGCCAGTGATTATGCGGTGGGTGCTGTTTTGTGCCAAAAATTGGATAAAGTTCTGAGAGTCATTTATTATGCTAGTCGTACTTTAAATGACGCTCAGAAAAATTATGCCACCACGGAAAAAGAATTGCTGGCAGTCGTCTTTGCTTTAGATAAGTTCCGTCAATACTTATTGGGTAGTAAGGTTATCATTCATACTGATCATTCTGCCCTTAAGTATTTATTTGCCAAAGCAGATGCCAAACCCAGGTTGATAAGATGGATACTTCTCTTGCAAGAATTCAACATAGAGATAAGAGATAAGAAAGGTATACAGAATGTCGTGACTGATCACTTATCAAGGATGGAGGGACCAGAAGACGAAAGACCCATCAATGAGTCTTTTCCTGACGAGGCAGTGTTCGCAATCCAAACGACAGGAGGCCCTTGGTTTGCCGATATTACTAACTATCTGGCCAGGAAAATCATCCCAGCTGATATGACATATCAGCAACGAAAACGATTCTTCTCAATTGTCAAACATTATTTATGGGATGATCCATTTCTCTTCAAAATCTATGCAGATGGAATTATAAGGAGATGTGTCCCACAGACAGAAATCTGAAATATCCTTCTCCATTGCCATTCCAGAGAAACCGGCGGGCATCACGGTGCAACCCGTACAACGACTAAGGTACTTGAATCCGGTTTCTATTGGAACACCCTTTACAAAGACTGTCATGCTTTTGTGTTTACTTGTGATCGGTGTCAACGGCAAGGTAACATTTCTCGCCGTAATGAACTGCCCTTAAACAATATGCTAGAAGTTGAATTATTTGATGTTTGGGGTATTGATTTTATGGGACCCTTCCCGAATTCTTTTGGAAATTTATACATCTTAGTAGCAGTCGATTATGTCTCTAAATGGACGGAAGCCCTTGCTTGATCTACTAATGATGGTAAAGTTGTGATGAAGTTTATAAAGAAAAACATTTTCACTCAATTCGGTGTTCCTAGAGCAATAATCAGTGATGGTGGATCTCACTTCTGCAATCGCCAGTTTGATGCTCTCCTGAAGAAATATGGAGTCCGACATAAGGTTGCTCTACCATACCATCCTCAAACAAATGGTCAGGCAGAGATAACAAATAGAGAATTGAAATGGATTCTGCAGAAGACGGTGAGCGCTTCTCGAAAAGATTGGTCCCTTAGATTGGATGATGCGCTCTGGGCATACCGCACCGCCTTCAAAACACCTATTGGCGTGTCCCCCTACAAACTAGTTTTTGGGAAGGCATGCCACCTGCCTGTGGAATTAGAGCATAAATCTTATTGGGCTCTAAAGGTGTTGAACTTTGATCTACAACAAGCCGGTGAAAAAAGGAAGTTCCAATTGACTGAGCTAGAAGAACTTAGGAATGACTCATATGAGAATGCAGTGATTTATAAGGAGAAGACCAAGCGTTGGCACGATAAGATGATTGCCAAGCGAGAATTCAAGCGGGAGATCAGGTCCTTCTTTATAACTCCAGGCTTAAGTTTTTTCCAGGTAAGTTACAATCTTTCTGGTCTGGACCATTTACAATAATATCCACCTCTCCATATGGAGCTGTGGAATTGAACAATAATAAAGGCGGATCGTTTAAAGTAAATGGAGCTCAAATCAAGTTGTTTCTGGGAAACACGTTAGACAACGAAGAGGCTTCTGCACTTCTTCTCAAAGAACCAGTCACACCTTAAATCACTCAGGTATGGTCTAGCCAAAGACCATAAAGATGGGCAGCTTGGTAGGAGGCACCCTACTATCTATCTTTTTATTCTATTTTGTGCTTATATTTGTGTCTTATTTTATGTTAAAAGATATATAGTAAAAAAAAAGAAAGAAAGGAGAGAGAACGTGGAGAATTAACTTGAGTTCTTCTGGCTGTTTAGAATATTTATTACAGGAACATCTTACACATTCCTACAGCTGAACTCAAGTGTGGGGGAGCTACTCTACTTACTCTGCAAAACTCTAGGGAGTACACTATCTATACCCTGCTCTTTAAATTTTCAAAATTTCATATTGCTTTTGCTTTGTGATCATTATCCAGGTAATTTGCATGCCCTGTTATTTTAATTCTTTCTATGCAATGAGGGCATTGCTTTGGTTCAAGTGTGGGGGAGAGATAATAATCAAAAGCTTGTTCTTAAGTTGTCCTCTTTTTCGACACTGTGTTTAAATTTGTTAAGTGATTAATAGTCAAAGAAGGAGCCATAGAGGGAGTAATGCCGGTATTAACAGGTTTAAAGGGTACAAAAAAAAAATTTAAACCACTCTGCTCCTACTCAATGCAAGAATATTCCGAGGAAATTATCATTTGAATTTTGTTTTAACTTTGAGCCTGGATTTGAATTGGAATGAAATGGTGGAAAAAGAACAAGGCAAGGTACTCCTCTGATCCAGACAGGCATATTCTGATCCTAAACAGGCCTCGTCCACTCGGTTATTAAGTTCTTAGGAGTGCTTCATCACCCGGCTACCTAAGGTACTCGGTATCTGAGATAGTAGACCCAAAACCGCTACAAGGGTGGAGAGAAAAGTCTGAGGTAAAAGAAAAATGAACTTCAAAATTGAAGTATCTGTGCATTCTGCACCAAAATGATAAAAACTTCTTCATTATGGATCATGAGTATGTGGCATTGAAAGGTATAATGGAATAAGATTTTACTTCATGCCCCTTGTCGTTCAAGGAAATGTGAAAGAAAATGGTGGATTGGCTCAAGGTTAAAAGCAGAATTCTCATGGTACTGCTTCTCTTTCTTTTGTAGGACTTCAGGGTTATTCTCAGAAATAGAGAGATTTATTTTAAAAAAATTTATGTTATTAGTACCCTCTTTAAAATCTGAAAAGATTGGCAATTACCTCTTCTGTGCTCTCCTTACTTGATTATTGTCTATTTAACTTGTTTAAACATTATGTCAAAAAGATTTGCTTGAGGACAAGCAAAAGATAAGTATGGGGGAGTTTGATAAGTGAGAAATACATAGACATTTAAGGGTTTAATTTACCTTGTACTTACTTACTTTCAGGATAATATTACTCACTTATCGTATGTTTTTCCTCTAGTTTATGTTTTATTGGTTATCTCACAAATTTATTGGTTAAACATGAGGAAAACCAAGCTGGGAGCAAAGTAGACGAAGAGACGAACGTGTGAGCGCAAACGGATGTTAAATCGGAGCTGAAATGATGATTTTAGAAGCAAACCAATTTTCGTCCGAACCAGGCCTGTATAGAGGGACGTCCGTGTCACGTCTGCTCAACTTTGGCCGGACAGAGGGCGGACAAGGTTCGTGGCCTGTCCGGGGATAAAAGGGCAGACAAGGCCAAGATGAGTCTGTGTGTTGTCCGAGGAGAAAAGGCCGGACAGGGAGAAATTGTGTCCGTGTGTTGTCCGAGGAGAAAAGGGCGGACAAGACTGAGTCACGTCCGTGGTCTGTCCGTGGATATAAGGCCGGACAGGAAGCAGGGCTGCGTGTGAGACGTCCGAGGAAATAAGCAAGGACACAAACAAGGACACGTGTAAATGCAACCCAGATCCAGAAAATCGACATCGCCGACCGTCTTCCCCATTTTTCTTGCGGCGCCTGTAAACACATCTACCCACCCCATCAGCAATATCAGGCGCCGACACTCCTTAAATTCCTCACGCGTGTTCCAGCCCTGTCTTCTTCCTCTTGCTATCTTCTATATAAACCCAGTGCTACTTCATCGGAAAAGGATACGCACGTTCCTGCACCACAACTCAACTCTCCCAACCACTCACGCTTCACCTCCAAATCACTTCCTCCACGAAAATTCCATTTTCCTCCATACATCCACATTGCCACTTCATTTCCACCATACTAAATATGTAACACCCCGTCCAAAGCCAATCGTGGTTATCACAAACTTAACACTTAATCAAAAACGTCACAGCGGAAATAACGAACACCGGGACCTTGCCACGGTCTGATCATTAGAATATACTGAACCTTAAACCAATTTACAACGCTTAACCAAAACATACGACCGACCAAAATACCACCAACCAACCAAGTTTAAGTATCTAAGTCATAAACACCAACTTACATCAGTTTAAATATAAACAGACGGGCGCACAAGAGCAACCCGTGCTCAAAATAAGTAACCCATCCTAAGTCTAACCGCTCCTACTCTCGTGGTGCGACTTCATGGGCCTCTTACCTGCAAGTGTAAAAACAGCCCCCAAAGGGGGTCAGCACGAATGCTGGTACGACCCACTCGTGGCCCCCAAGCTAACAGGGCTACGACGACTAATTGTCGATAGCATGGAAGTTGATTAGATACATAAGCATAATATGAAGTGCAATAAACAACCATCCACAAATGAACATACATAGTCCACACACAAATGAACGACTTAAGCGTTCCCTTAACAAATGGGTTAGCAATAACCTCCTCCAGGTTTGATTCCTCTTATCCTCAGTTCTCCTTAACTTACCTCAGTCTTAACCTTATCTTAACCTCAGTATACAAACCGCTCCTAGAATGGGAATGGTTGTAGCTTAACTTAAATTTAGGATTTAGGTGATCCTACCGCACCATCTTAATGCCACCTACCTTGGACGGGAGTCCAGAGTAGCTGAGCCGGCAACCGACCCTAGGCAACAAGTCCGAAGACAAGTCCTTAAGCGGAGGGCGAATCTGATTCAGATACCGACCCCCTTTCCTTAGCATGCATGACCGGAGTCAGTCCCGGGTTCCTCACTCCCCCCTTAAGTTCCAGTTAGTGAAAATCTTACAACCCATGTGTTAGTTAAACCTTAACGGGTATTAACCAACAAATACTAATACTTAACTCCTTTTCTTAACTCAGCAAGCACTAAACTTAGTTAGTGACAATCTCAAGTCTCGTGGGTTAGTGTAAAGAAGACACATTCACAACGAGAACAAGTATAACAGGTTGCATGCTTTATCTTGTCTTAGTCATAGCAAATAAACAGATAACACACAAGCCGAGGGACACCTCGTTAGCAAGCAGGTCACAAGAAAGACTGTACCATTCACCGTCGACGATTGTTTGGTTTATCTCCTTCCAAGTCCCAATTCACAAGTCCTAAAACATTCATTCAGTTTTAGGTTATTATTCAATTCAACTTAATACAATTACTTAACCTCCCTAGGCATCAACTTTTACCCATTGTTTTTCACTAAGCCTTATGGTTTTTAACTTAACTTCTAAGTGCATCACTTCATCATTATCTATTATACTTGTTCACCCACTTAATAACCATTACACCCACCAAACATGCCCTTAATAACCTTGTAACATCAATACAAAATCATTCCCACCGTTTCCTAACACTTCCCAAGCTTAAACATGATTTTTAGTGTGGTCCGGAACCTTGTCCTCAACCTAAGTCCCGGACCTATACTTAGTCCAAACTCTTGGCTATTTTAATGTGGTGGTCCGGGACTTTGTATGGGACTTAAGTCCCGGACCAATGCAAGCTAAAATCCTCGGGGGTAAATTAGGGGGTGATCTGGAACTTCTTACAAAACCCAAGTCCCGGACCCTATGGTTGAAGCAACTCTCGGCATGAATTTTAGGTTGGTCCGGGACTTCACCCTGGACTTAAGTCCCGGACCAGCTACAGATTTCTTTCTTTTGCATTATTCTAAGTGTTGTTACACTTGTTCTCTTCATCCATAAATCACCCAAACTTCACACATGATCTTAGGCATATTCTAACACCAAAATAACATCCTAAACTTGTCCATCTCCATCTCCAGCCTTATAACCCAATTTCTTACATAATCTCTCAACACTTGTAATATTTTCCTTAGGTGTTCTAAGTGGTGTTTCATTCCTATCATAACCACTATGCCAAAATGTTTCCTCACCACCATAACATCATCTCCCAAGCATCTTTCACCATCTAGGTTCCTTTAAGCAACTACAAGAAGTCTCTTCACCTTTAAACACATTATTTTACTCTCCTCCTAACAAGATTTGCATATAACCTAAACACATTTCCAAACTGCCTTTGGTGTATACCAATACACTCTTTTGATTCCTAGATCCTCCATGATGATGCCTAAGTCATTCTAACTCACAAGAACACCTTGAACTCACTCTTTTCTTCAAGACAACCCCTAAAACTTCCTAGTACTACCTTAGTCATAAAATTTCCTTAGAACATCTTAAGCACTAAGTTTCTTCATCAAATTTTGACATGGGTTCTATAGTATATTGTTACACCTAAACACTTGGTTTTTCACCATCAAACAACCAAGATCACTCAAATTCTCATTACAACATCTTAACACACAATTTACACCAAAACTACACCACATCATCATATAGTGTATAAGCTTAAATTGCTTGGCACTTAGGCCCTTAAATGACAATAATCTTAACCACTGAATTTCCACATATATTTGCCTTTAACCTGCGAATACACACAACAAGGCTCCCATTGAAATAAAATGCTTCTTGTAATTCATCTCAACATTGTTTAACTATCTCTTTTCTCATTGGCTCCTTAGTCACAAGTTCTCAAACATAGTCATTGTTTCTCCTAGGTTATATATAGCCCTTTTCTAATGTAAACCCTAAGCTACACTCAACATATACCTAAGTCCCATCCCTTAATGCATTAAACACCTTAAGGTAAGACATTTACCTTGTTCTTTTTCAAGCTTCACAAACCTTCTCCCTTAGGTTTTTCTTTGCTCAATCTCGGTTACCAAATCAAGTTCTCCTTGCCAATGTTCTAACCAACATTCAATGACTCCAATGAGTACTAAACAACACACTAACCTTAAGGAATAAAACCTAGGTTAAAAATGTGTTTTAAGGTATTAAATTGATTATTTTACCTTGGTTTCTCAAGACAAGCTTGTATATGAATCAAGAAGGACCTCCTCTTGCCCTTGGAGAATAAGAAACAAGATAGAACAAGGCATAACAATGAAGCCCCATGAGTATACATTTTCGGTTATGGGGAGAAAATGATGGAAACCTAGATTTTCTTACATATTCTTTACCTTAAGAGAATGGAGAAGCCAATGAACTCTCCAAACTTGGATTTCCTCCTTATATGGCGGTTTGCCTTGGCACCAAAATAGAGCTCTTGAAGTTTTGGAAAGATAGAAAGGAAGAGCTTGAGCTAACTAAGAAGAATATGTAATTTGTTTAGGTTTTGGAGCTAAAATGAGTAAGAAGTAATCAAAGGAAGATGGAACTTACATGGGGGCTGTTCTTCATGTCAATGGAGAAGACAGAAAGCAAGAGAAATCGGTGGTGAGAGAGGAGAATGAAGAAGTGAGGAGAGAGGTCTACTAAGGTGAGATATTTATGTTAAAGGTGAATAGTGAATTTACTTACTTTTGCTTTATTCTTAACTTAGCTAGATAAGTGTGGTGAGTCACACTTAAAAACCGGCCCCCTTGGTCAAATAAGGTGTATGGTACTCTTTGTTGACCATTTGATTGACTTACTTTGACTAATGTCTTAAACTAGCACTATTTGGTTACTATTCACTAAACAAGGCACATAATTGTGAAAATTTTGATTTCCCATTGATTTAGACTTCCTAATGTGATACTAATTAGTACACATGTTAATTAAAGACTAATGATGGACATTTTGCCACTTAAAACCCATTTACAAGACAATTTTACAAAAATGCGCTTTAAGACTCCTTAAAGCACATTTTGTGTTTTAACTTGTTTTCAAGCTTGGTTTCCTTTGGTAATTGGTTTAAAATGACCATTAGGATATTACTAAGGTCTAAGAATGATATTTGGGTGCTCACCCAAGTCTCTCCAAGCTTAGAGCACGTTTTTGCTTAAACTGCTCTTTTGGTGTTTCCTTATGTTTTCTTTGATTAGAATGTTTCTTAACGTTTCTAAGGCATTATTTAGCCTTCTTATATCTTAGTTTATCACTTAAACACCATATCTAAGTTTGGGGTATTTCAAAATAAGCCCGTGTGAGTGCAAAGAGTTCTTTCTTTGCTTATCTCTACTCTGTTTTAATGTCTATGTTATTTACGTCGTTTGTTTGTATAATTATGTGTGAGTAATAACCTTAGCCTCCCGGGTTGGGAAGCAAGCCTATTTTATAAAATCGTGTTACGTAGACTTTCTACTATAATTTGTTCAAGCAATATTTTGATTCTCGTCCTTAAAGCGCTTTAATATTCAAGCCATTTATTAAAGTGATAATTGTAGTTCTCTTGTTAAAATGCGGTGCTGAGACAAGGTTCTAGACAAAAGAAGTCAAAACGGGTTAATGGCTAGAAGCGTGGCTCGCCTATAGGTTAATCTGTCTCTGTAGACACCAAAAATTCTCACCCCTCTTATTGATTATTTAACAAACACAAGATGGTCGTTCCCGCTTTCGATCAAAAGGATTTCCTTTTACTAATCTTTAAAATCTCACATTCCTTATGAGATAAGGAGCACGAGCCTCTTATTACCCGTTTTAACCAACTTCATTTTGTATACTTATTTTGTTGTTTTGGTTTTAAAATATTTCACTTTTTTGACTCATACCTCTCTCGTTTTTATCATTATTATTTATTATTTCTTGCTGATTTTTTTTCATTATTTTATCATCATCATTTTTGCCATTTTATGTCCCCCTGTACTACTATTATTTTGTTTATTTTATTGTATGCGTTTGCATCACCATTTCGTGGACATTATTTTTATTACTTCATATACATGTGTTCTTCTGTTTATTTATACCTCGT
Organism: Limonium bicolor; assembly: GCA_023374045.1. Taxonomy (NCBI): domain Eukaryota; kingdom Viridiplantae; phylum Streptophyta; class Magnoliopsida; order Caryophyllales; family Plumbaginaceae; genus Limonium; species Limonium bicolor. The sequence continues at coordinate 258,390,377 of CM041782.1, read as the reverse complement.
TATGTTTTGAACCCTTATTTTTTAGTTAAATCCATAATTTCACGCATCAGATTAATCATCTCTTTTTTTGTGTATATTTTCTTTTGGATCCGTTGTGTTTTTAGAAGAGTTATCCGGTCGAATTTAGAGCTCTCGTATTATGTCTCCCATGAAATATACTGAAATTTGACCTAGCTAAACTGGTTGGGGTACTCATCATGCAACCCATGAGTCTCATGTTCGATTCTTGGCGTGAACAAAAGCTTTTTCCTTATTCCGCTTCAGCCCGCAACTTGGTTCTTCCTTTATTTCGTTGCTTCATTTAACGAGTTCTGTCATAGCTTAACTGGTAGAAGCATGCAAGGGGTACACCAGAGGTCGCGAGTTTGAGACTGGGAAGCTGCTAAAACTCGTTTTGCCTTTTCTATCTCCCTGGTCCGATTTTTTTGTCTCAGTTAAAGCCCACTTCTATTAGTCAGTCCAAATAAAAATCAGTCCATAAATCCAGCCCAAATGAAACCCTAACTTGACATCTGTATGCCCTCCCATTATAAAACAATCTAAAAACCCTACAGTATACCCCACGTTCTTACCAGCCGACACTAATCCCCATGCTTTAAAATTTTTGCCCAACATTCTCTCTGTCTGTTCGAGCTTTGAAACCCGAAGAATTTCAACCCTGTTTCTCTTCGCCTTCGATCACGTCTCCATCCTTCCACCGGAATCACCAAAACGAAGCCCTCTTTTCTCTCAGAATCCATCCTCTGCAAGTTTCACGCCAGAGTACCATTTCCCTCTGTTTCGAAAACCCTTGCGAGACACACCCCCACAATCGTCTCCCCAGTTATTCGTCGCTGAACCTCAAATCACTCGTTTTCGACATCCCAGGAGTAGAGTAAGTTACATTTCATCCATGCAAGCAATTCCCACTTTGCTCCCCTTTTCTGTCATCTTTTTCTCTGGTTTTCATTCCCTTATCACTAGACTCGTTTTCTTCTACTCTCTTCGATTTTGAAGCCTCCTTCTGCGTTCATCTTCAATCATCATCTTTCTTCTATCTCTCGTACTCGATTTTGCATTGTTTGTTTCTTTTCGTTTTCAGGGTTCCTTACGAGCTCATTTCGACTCCATGTTGTAAAATAACGTTTTATTTGGAAAAGAAGAGAAGTCAATCAACTTCTCTCGTTTTAGTTTCTTCGAAAGTCTCGGAACTGGAGTCTCGAATCTTTATTTCGGGTATCTCTGGTTCCAGAGAACGCGTTCAGAATCATTTTGGGAAGAATTGATATAGATTTACGGATAACCCATTTATTTTGTAGGACCTAGCCTGATATAAGCATTGTGATCCATGAACGGGTCGGTGAATTATAGTTTTAGGCTTCTATGTATATTTCCGTTCGAGTCACCCAGAGATAACTATCTCTAAGACACTGCTAACTGGTCCACATCCAGTCATTGTTCCATATTTTCTTTCGTTGTTTTGATTCGTGAACTGGTCCCCATCCAGTCGCCATTCCATCTATTCCATTTCGTTGTTTTACCTTGATTCGTAAACTGGTCCTTATCCAGTCATAGTTCCATTTACTCCCTCTCGCCGTTTTGTTTTGGTTTGAGAACCAGTCCACTTCCGGTAACAATTTCATCTATTCTCGCATTGTTGGATTCGTAAACTGGTCCCTTTTCCAGTCATGGTTCTGAGCATTTTTGTGTTACTGTGTTCGGGTTTAAAAGATGAATAAACTGGTCATCTTCCAGTTTCGGTTTTGTTTGCTCACCTGTGGTGTTAAGGTTCTACGGTTAATGAGACTGATGTTCTTCCAGTCATAAATTGGGTTTACTTCTGACCTGCTTTGTGATTACCACCTAACGGTTGTTTTTTTGTTATTATCCTACACCCGGGTAGCAAAGAATCTGAATGAAAGTCTCTTTTGAGTTGTTCACTTACACCAGTTATGGACATTGCCTTTTGCACTGACGCCCTCTCCTTAGAAATGTATGTTTGGAAGAAGGGATCTGTGTATGCCCTACTCTCGGTATTGACTTCTGACTCTTGTATTCACACCTTATTCCCTTGTGAATATCACTGCCCAGTTTGCATGCTTGCTTTGGATCTCTTTTGTGTCGGTTCATATTTCCGCTTACGGTTTGGGCTTATTTTATTTTGCTTCCTGAAACGTATGTCACTGTGTTTAGTGCCTGTAACATGTTCATGTTTATATGAGTGTGCGTTAGAATGCATTAGAAACCCTAGGATTAAAACTCTCACTTTATTTGTTTGATAAACCAGTAGAGCAACCTCAGTATGCCACGCTGGTTGCACCAGTCTATATAGTATAGAAAGAAAATTAGCTAATTAGCATGGTGTAATCTGTTCAAGTGAGATGTTAGGAACCAATAGAAGATTTTGAGTGGATGATGTTGGAATTGGCGTTTAGTCTCTGAGTTTAGTTTTCTGCTGCACTTTGTCCTTGCGGTTTCTATTTCTTTCTCTGGTTGTGTTTGTATGTGATGATACCGTATTGGGAGAACATAGGAACAGTCCTGTTGGCTTCTTCATTACATTGATGATTCAATTGATAAGGATGAACAAAAAAGATTAACTGATAAACTGAAGAAGCGAGTTAGTCTAGTATTATTCCTTAGTCGGTTGGTTTTTTTTCCGCTTAGGATATTCACCTGGTTACAAACAACGCCAAACTGGGCCCCATTCTGTTGAAATTTTGTTTGCTTTTTTTTTTTACCTGTTATCTATCATGCGGCCTACTCTCTGATTATATTCTCTTTTTGTCACTATATGTATATATGCTTGGTGTGTTACAGTTTATTTGCAATTTCTTAATTCGTTTCTCTGTATATATGTTTATTATGTAAACCCTAGATTGCCCCTTAGGTCACCCCTTTTTCCTTTTAATCAAAGTCTTGGAAGGTACCCAACAACTAGCTCATTTCTATTTGCTTGGTGGGGAGCAATACCATCCAAAACTTTGAATTTTCTTTTAAGCCTTTGAGGGTACCCCACAACTAGCTCATTTCTATTTGCTTGGTGGGGAACAATACTCTCCACACTTTTAAAGCCTATCCCAAACCATCATTAATTTCACTAAAAAACTTTACCCAAAAAAAATGGAAAAGAAAAGAAAGGAGTTCATAATAATGCCTATAGCTTAAGGTTCCTCATTCCAAATCCCTCTTTTTCAACTCCTCCGATTGAATTATCTCTCATTTTTAATTGTTGTTTCATTTCAAAAGAAATCTCATTTTATTTTGAACACCATTTTCCCACTTCTAAATAAAAACCCAAAATTGACCCACTCCTCTCGGCCCAATAGCCCAAGTCCAGCCTAACACTCTACTTGGCCCAAAAGCCCAAATGGCCCATTAGTCCGATCCGGCCCATTAGCCCAAGACCCAAACCCAAGGCCCAAGGCCTAAATTCGACCCATCACCCATTCGGCCCATTACCAAACTTGAAGCCCAAGGCCCAAAGCCCAAGGCCCAAAACCCAAGGCCCAAATCCAAGGCCCAAAACCCGAAGCCCAAATCCAAGGCCCAAAACCTGAAGCCCAAACCAAGGCCCAAAACCCGAGGCCCAAAACCTGAAGCCCAAACCAAGGCCCAAAAACCGAAGCCCAAATCCAAGGCCCAAAACCTGAAGCCCAAACCAAGGCCCAAAACCGAGGCCCAAAACCTGAAGCCCAAACCAAGGCCCAAACCCGAAGCCCAAAACCCGAGGCCCAAAACCTGAAGCCCAAACCAAGGCCCAAAACCCGAAGCCCAAATCCAAGGCCCAAAACCTAGAGCCCAAACCAAGGCCCAAAACCCGAAGCCCAAACCCAAGGCCCAAAACCCGAAGCCCAAACCCAAGGCCCAAAATGACCTCAAAACAAGCCCAACCCCAAAGTTGGCCCAAGTCCACAAATGTCAAACCTTGACCAAAAATGTTGACCTTGACCAAAAACGTTGACCTTGCCCCAACTTTGACCCAACTCAAAATTCAATCTAGTTCAAGCCCGAACCTCAATCCAAACTGAACCTATTTCATCAAGCTTAATTCAGCTCAAACCCAAATATATTTCATCCAATCCACACCCACTTGTAAATTCCTTTCAAAATCTAAAAAACCCAAAAAGAAATTTCAAAACAATCTTTTTTTAAAGTCTCATCAAAGTTTTCAAAGAAACCATTTTGTGGAATTTAAAAAAGGAAAAACTCTTCTCACATCACAGAAAACTCTTCTCTATTGTAGAAAGTTCTTCTCACATGTACAGAAAGTTTTCTCCTAAAAAACCTTTCTCAAAATCAGTGTTTCCTCATCGAGAATTCCGAACAAATTTCAAAATTTTCTAACTTAGTTTTCAAATCCAAATAAATTGTTTTTCGGGGAGCAAGAAATGTCTAACTCCTTCAAAACATTTCCTCCATGGTTAGAACATTGCTTGTCTCCCTTCCCAAAAATAAAAATCCGAGGTGGGGCACTGGGGTCATAACCTCCCTTGTCGCAGTCTGGATCTCTTTAGGCGGGGCATTAGGGTGACAAACCTCCCCTAATTGCAGCCTAGATTTTTATAAGGCGGGGTGCTAGGGAAGTAACGACCTTCCTAGTTGCAGCCGGGATTTTAGAATCGTCTAACTCCCATCCGCTCGATTTCAATGTTTTCGGTTTTTAATGTTTTAAAACCCGGGAGTTAGAGACGTTATTAGGGTTCGACCGAGAACATCTTATTCATGGTGTTTCTCTCTGAATCTTATTTTTCGACATAAATTCATTGCCCCATCTTTCGAGCCTTGGCACTTACCATCAATTAAGTGTTATGTTCGAGGGGGTACATAGGGTAATCCCTCGGGATTATCCGCCCTTTACAACAAAAAATGACTTTTCGGTTTTAAAACTTTAAGAGAGACAATTCTGAATACCCCAATCCAACATTTCCATTAGAGCTCTAGGACCCATAAACACTTCTCAATCCTCCTTTGAACCAACTCTAAGTCACATAGGACTTCCAATTCTTGAAAAACTCCCAGAAACCTGAAACATCTTCAAAACCCAAATACTTGCAAACCAAATATCCTCTTCCATACTCAATCATCCTTAAAATCCGAATTCCTCTTCAACCCATTCGATCTCCCAAAACACCTCAAAAATTCGACCTCTCTAAGAGATGAACCTAGCAAACCCGGGAAACTCTTCAACTCTAACAAATGATCCAAACACCCCTTAACTCCACAAGAATGACCAAAATCCCCATAGCCTCACAAAAGCCGAGACAAATCCTATTTCCTCAAAAATAATCAAAAACTCTCAACCCTTCAACCAAACTAACTCCAAGACCAGCCTATTCTTCAAATCTTCTAAATCATCTAATCCTCAACCCACACTCAATCCTATCCTTTGGCTTTTAAATGAATCTCTCTAAAAGGTTTTGAAATAGGGCAATCCCGACAATTGGAGACCGAGGTTTCCTCGGGCACCAATCCGAAGTCGTGGTCGTTGCCACTTCTAAGGGGTGTAACCCAGTACGAACCCACAATAGAATCTTTGACGCGACCAGCTAAGTCCTATCCATAAGCAACAAATTCAGAGTCAACTAACGGTTCTTAGAACCCTCCTCTTCCCTTCCTAGTTCCTTAGGTCAAACTAGGTGGCGACTCTAGTCAATTCCGCCGTATAGAGGCATAAGTCCGCGTGGGGCCCATTGAGAGCGGGTGTAGTGCACACTTGCATTCCCCTTTATGCTTTCTGGGAAAGACGGACGATTTACAGGGTATTTGAGGGCTGCCATGTATAACGGGTTTTCACCCTCCACAGAATGGCATTCTAGGATTTAGGCTTCTTAGTCAGATCATATTTAGATAGACCCCCCTCATACCGAAAAATCACCCTCCACAGTCTCCAATAGGAATTGTTAATAAAGCGATTAATTTATAATAACTTGGGCAAGGATTGCAGCTTGTTATTTAAGTTAATCAGGGTTTATTGTACAAGGACCGGTCAATGAACTAATTAAAATTCCTGAGCTTATTGCTAAAGTGGTGGAAGTTTATAGTAATATAATTGGATGAAATAGGTGAGCAGAACAACCCAGAGTGCTTCCTAAAGACAAAAGAGTTTTATAAAGCACTATTATTATTCTGTTTTGATTAATTGTTCTTTTTACTGTTTTGTTTACATTAGGTGTTAAACCACAATTTCCCAAAAAAAGTGATAAGTTTCTATTCAATAGTCTAATTAGAATTCTCAGTTAATTTACACTATCAGTTAAACCACAGCAAGGTCCCCAAGAGTTCGACAACCCACAAATCCACTATTCCGTAAAACGATAGGTACACTGCCTAAGTTGTAGAAGTAGTCACATATTTTTCCAACACTTAAAACTTGTAGAATTTGTCGCAGATGATCACCATGTTGTTCCTCATCCTTTGAGTACACCAATATGTCATCAATAAATACCACTACAAACTTATCAAGGAATTGGCTGAAAACCCGATTCATTAAATCCATAAATACTGCCGGTGCATTTGTTAGCCCAAATGGCATAACCACATACTCATAATGACCATACCTAGTTCGAAAGGCTGTCTTTGGTATATCTTCTCTGCTATCTTTAATTGATGATAGCCTGATCTTAAATCAATCTTAGAAAATACTTTAGCTCCTTGTAGTTGGTCGAACAAAGTCATCAATCCTAGGCAAAGGATATTTATTCTTGATTGTGACGTTATTCAATTCCCTGTAATCAATGCAAAGACGCAAAGTTCCATCCTTCTTTCTTACAAACAATACTGGGGCTCCCCACGGAGAAGCGCTCGGTCGAATATAACCTTTTTCTAAAAGTTCCTCCAACTGTTTCTTTAGCTCATTCATCTCATTCGGGGCCATCCTATAAGGATGCTTAGAAATTGGAGCTGTTCCTGGTAATAAATCAATAGTGAACTCAATCTCACGGTCAGGTGGAAGTCCGGGAATTTCTTCTGGGAAAACGTCCGGAAACTCCCTGACCACTGGAAGATCCTCTAATGCGGATGACTTATGTTCTTGCGCCGATTTTTCTTCTTGAACATGTAACACCCCTACCGCTAATACCGTCATTACCGTCCAATCTCCTTATACATCCATACTCACGCAGCGTATACATACTTACGCAACGACGGGTGATACAATGCCGTTAGCCACCCACGTGACTAACAAGGCTACTACTACATACAGCATCAGTCTGATGGACCGGAATATCCGAGTGCTACACAAATACAATCCTTACTACAATTACAACCAAGTACTACAACTTCCCGTTCAATACAATACTCCATAAGTTCAATACAATATAATACACCGAGTTTACTAAGATCCTTATACAATTACAATACCTCTTTGAAATTCATACATACTCATTAAGAGTCTAACATCTACCCATTCCTCACAAGCTTCTCACTTCCTAAGTACAAGGTATACCCCTTTGGTACACTTCTACAACAAGGCTACAAGCCTTATACAATTCGCTACTATCTACATTTCACTCCTAGCTATCCAAACTTAGCTGTCGGTCTCTTACTGTGATCATGTCCGCTTCGGGTACCTGCACACTAAAAACGTTGCCCCTAGGGGCTCAGCTTTCGCTGCATATGACTTCCGCATACCCCGCGTACTAGCGAGGATACGCTGACCACTTGGTCGAATACATGCAATTCATTTTATATTACATACATACATACATGCTTTTATTCAAGATACTACAATACTACACAAGGAATACATACATACACTTCAATACATACAGGAAGACAATACCGGTCAACCAATGCTTACTTACCTTCTTCCGAATTACACATACACAATACATACTCAATACACAATACTTGTTAGCTTCATTGGTCCACCCGGGTTAATCGGGTGGAGATTACTCTTTTACTCAGGGTCAATGACTTACACCAGTGAAGACCATTACTCATACAATACTTTACTTTACTTACTACTTACTCAAGTCAAGTCGTCGGGACCTCCGGCCCGGGGACTACTCTGTCCCACCACCGGGATTTACTTGGTTCACTAATCCAGGATGCTACCCATTTAAGGGGTTTGGGCCGTGGACCAGTTTAAGAACCAGGAATCGGATCCAACCTCTTGTGTCTCCTCATCCTCATGCGTGGCCAAAACTATATCGAACTTCTACTCATTATAATTTACTCAATACTTACGTTAGGAGTTAGGTAGTTAGGAATTAGTAGAAGTCACACATCCAAGCCACATCCACAAATACATTGCTCATATACACATCCATACAAAATACAATACAATACACAAGTACACTACAAGATACAAATTCACTTCATCATCATTCATATATTTCATGAATTATACAAACTAGTGTTCAAGACAATATACATCAAGAACAACCTAGGCAAGCACAAGTAAGTGTAATATAGTCTGATTCATGCATTTATCTTATTTAGGTGATCAAATAAGCACACAAATCGGGGTAACCAGGTTAGGATACAGAGCATGAAGAAATCATACCTTTCACCGGTGACTTTGGACTCACCGACTCCTCTTCGGTGTTCAACTATTCGAGTCCTAGCATATACATAGATTTGGGTGGTTAATTATCTATAGTTAACCTTACTCACTACTTTCCCTACTGTTTCTCAATTCATACTTACTAACTCTTTGTTACTTAAATACATTTACTTATGTTACTTACTTACAATTATTTTCTAAGCTTGTTTGTAGCCTTAATGACCTTTAAACATCAATAATTAGGTCTTAATTACCTTATACCATCTTTACCCATCATTACCCATCATTACCCTACCTTAGATTAGCTTTAAAACACATTCTGTGAAGATTTTGATGTGGTCCGGGTTACTGTCCGGGTTTACAAACCCGGACCACTACTTTGGAAAATCCCTCAGGTAAGAAAAACAGCTGGTCTAGGTTTGTGTACTACTTTACCAACCCGGACCACAAGGCTGCAATTCTCTCGGGTGTGATTTAGAGGTGGTCCGGGTTTAGGTCCTGGTTTACAAACCCGGACCACCACTTCTGTATTACGTTCTGTATTGTTTTTAGCCTGGTCCGGGTTTCTATACTGGTTTACAAACCCGGACCAGTTGCAGTTTTTACATATTTGCTAGTTTTTTATTATGTTTCAACTCCAAACTTCTATAAACTTCTTCCACAATATTCCTACATATAATCTAGCATATTTTTGCATTGATTAAGCACTTTAAACTAGCCTAATCCACCTCTATACCAATCTGTTACAATACACCATTCACTGTCAAATTTTTCTCCTCTGTTACAGTTTTTCTTCTTCCACCAATGCTACAGATTTTTCCTTTCCTCTTTACCATTCAATACTCCCTCTACTACAGCTACTCCTAACATCCTCAATGCATTACCTCTATCCTAGTTCCATCCCATTACCTAGCTTTTCTCCAAATCTTTTTTCAAGGTGTTAAACCACTCACCTTAAGTTCTCCAAATACACCTAGTTAGTTCCTAGGTTGTTCCCTCTTCTTCCATATCTAAGTCCTCCAATTTCCATACAAATTTAGGCAGAGGTTCCCCTATATTTTTAACATTGCCCACATACATTTTCATCTCACACATTCATTCCAATTCCCATATCAGTACCAACCCCAAACTACACTATTTCACACATACATTTCCTGCACATACATACTCATTATCCAATGTTCTCCCAAGCTTTTAAACATCTTTTAAAACTTCAAAATTGTTACATTCTATTCCTCATTCCACTACAACACACTTACTACTCATTACCATATACATTACTCATTTCAAACTACTAAAAATCTGTTACAATACACATACAAAAGCTACACAAGGTGAGTGTAATTTACCTTGTTCTTTCTAACCTTTCTTTCCTTCTCCTTTCTTCCTTTCTCCTTCCTTCCTTTCTTTTCTTCCCACCGGTTAGGGAGATTCAATCCTCTAAAGCTACAGCCCATTGATATACACCACCATTTCAATACAAAACTAACCCTTAAATTATCTTTAAAACTTTAAGGTAAATTTTAGGGTTTAGGAAGTGCATTACCTTGCCAGTATGTAGAAGGAGTGTAGAATAGCAACATGAGTAGGAATTCCACCCTTTAAAGGAAGCCAAAATCGGCTGGGCAATAAAGGAATAGAAGTTCAAGGCTTAGAATTTCTATTTTGCACATAAAAGCAAGAAACGCTAGTATTTTCGGATTTCTTTTTACATTAGACCAACAAGGTGAAGGATAGGCTTCTAATGGTGGTCTTCTTCTTCAAAAGCAATGAAATACCCCAAACCTTAGTGTGTTGTTTAAACATTAAAATATGCTATATTAAGACTAAAAAGAGTCTTAGAAACGTTAGTAAACAATTTAAACCATAGAAAACACAAATAAATACCTTAAAGTCAATTAGGGCCCAAATGTGCTCTAAACTTGGGATAAGCTTGGTTAAGACCTAATGAGCTTACTAAGACCTTATTTATATATTAATGAACATATTAAACCGATTACCAAGGAAAACCAAGCTTAGAAACAAGTTAAAACACAAAATGTGCTTTAAGGAGTCTTAAAGCACATTTTTGAAAAATTGTCTTGTAAATGAGTTTTGAATGGCTAAATGTCCATCATTACTCTTTAATTAACATGTGTACTACTTAGTATCACATTAGGAAGTCTAAATCAATGGGAAATAAAAAATTTCACAACAATGTGCCTTGTTTTTGTGAATAGTAACTAAAATAAGCAAGTTTATAACATATGTCAATATAAGTGAGTTAATTGGTCAACAAAGACTAAAATACCCCTTATTACTTAATGGGGGCCGGTTTTTATAAGGGGTGAGTCATTCCCCTTGTTAATTTGATAAGATAGAAATTTGATAAAGCAAATCACTATTTACTTTAACATAAAAATCTCTTAAAACCTACCTTTTACTTACCTTCTTCACTTTCTTCATTTCCTTCATGTTCCCACCATCTCCAACCTCTCTTCCTCCTCTCTCCATCGGTTTGCAGCAGCTCTCACACCATTCTCCATCTTTGACCACTTATATCTCCTAGCTCTCTTTACCAAATCAAAAACAAAGACCACCATTCTCTTAGTCTCATCAAGCTCTTCAACCTTGTCTTCTCAAAATTCCAAGAGCTCCATTTCGGTGCCAAGAGTAATCTCCATGGGAGGAGCTTGAGCTCATCTTTTCACATATTATTGTTCTCCTTTGCTTCTAGGTAAGGAAACTCAAATAAAAACTCCAACTCCTTCTTGTTTTGATGTTGACCGAGAATCACCATTGATGGTGTCCTTTATATTGCTTTGTTCTAGCTTCATTTGAATCTTCCAAGGGCTTGGTGGAGTCCTCTCTTGCTACATATCCAAACTCTCTTTCATATCCAAGGTAAAACAATCATCTAAATGTTCTAAGACAATATATGTATCTATGGTTTACAAGGAGATGAAGTATAAAGCTTGTATACTCATTTCATTATTTGTATATTGTTTAGAAGTTGACAAGAAATCAAACACCCTTACCGATTTTTAAACAAGGAAACAAGAAAGAAGTTGTGAGGAAAAGAGGTAAATATGCTAACCTAATGTAGCTTATAATGTCTTAGGAGAAATGAGCTTATATTGCTTATTAAAACTACTTAAGGAGCCAATGGTAAATGACTTAGAAAAATACTCTCAAGGGCTTAGTAAAAGGCATATGTATTGTTGGGTGTAATTGCAGGTCAAAGGCAAATATAATGTGGGAAATTCAGTGTTTATGATTTATGCATCTTAAGGGCCTAAGAGCCATGCTATTTAAAGGCCTAAGTGACAAGCGATTTAAATTATGCACTATATTGGGATGTAGTGTTAAATGAGTGAAGTTTTGTGTACAAGAATGTTCTTGATGGATTTTAGTGTTCTTGATTGTTTAATGGTGAAAACAATGTGTTTTGGCTTAGTAATGTTCTAGGAGAGTTCATGTCAAAATTTAGGTAATGTACAAGAAGTTCTAAGTGTTTAAACAAGATTTGGTGAACTAGGAAGTGTTAGAAATGTTTAGGTGTTTTACTAGAGGAGAAGTAATGTCTTAGGTGTTCTAGGAAACAAAAAGGACTTAGACATCAACTAGAGGTTTAGGTTGTTAAGAAAAGGTGCTTGGGAGATGATGTTATGGTGAGGAGAAAGCATTTTGGGATAGTAATTATCATAGGTGAGAAACACCATTTAGAAACCTTGTAAGAAATGTCACAAGTGCTGGTGAATTTTAAGAGAAAATTGAGTAACAAGTTAGACAAGGAACTAGGTGTGTTTAAGATGATATTTTGGCATTAGAATATACCTAAGATCATTTGGGAAGGTTATACATTTAATGGGTAAGGAGAACCATTGCAACAAGACTTAGAAAATGTTCAAAATGTAAATCTGTAGCAGTGGTCAGGGACTTAGGTCTTGGATAATGTCCCGGACCATGCATTAAAAAGAGGCCGAGAATTCTTACACAGCCTTGGTCCGGTACTTAGGTTATGTAAGAAGTACCGGACCACCCCCTGTTTTACCCCCGAGAGAATTTTCTTATATTGGTCTGGGACCTAGGACTTGTATGAAGTCCCGGACCACCCCATAAAAACAACCCGAGAGTTTTTGCCTACATTGGTCCGGGACATAGGACCTGTATGGAGTCCCGGACCACTACGTGAAATCAGCCCGAGAGTTTTACAATAAAACGGTCCGGGACCTTAATTGGGGACCAAGTCTCGGACCACTTTAAAAGTTGAGTTTAAGATTTAAAAAAATGATGTCTAATGATGGGGATTAGTAAGTAATGATGTTATAAGTTTGTCTAAGGCATGTTAGGTGTGTATAATGACAATTTAGAAGGTGAAAAGTTATAATAAAATGTGAAAGTAAAATAACTAGAAATGTAAAGTAATAAGTTATCGACAGACTAGTACGTTAAATTAACCGACGTTACTAAATGTGTATAGGATTCTCCAAAGGTTGAAACCAGTCGAAGCAAGGACCAAGGTATGGTTTTCTTGCAGTCTGTTGCCTACCGGTTTACACCGGCTTGTGTGTTGTTTGTTTTTCTGTGTGTTTATGACCTTGTAAGACTTAAGTCACGTAATGAGTTTACAGTTGTTAAATATTATTGTATTGTTAAGTGTGACTCATTTCCCTTGTGTGTGTCTAACAAGACTTAACCACTTGTATGTGATCGTTCGTTGAGTTCGATGTTGAACTTCTAACAAGTGCTAACTGGGGAGTGAGGAGTCCGGTCTGTTCCGGCCACGCGTGTGAGTATGGGAGTCGATGTCATAACCGGTTCGATTCTCTCTGTATGTTATGGTTGTTCTTCCATTTTGGTTTCCAACCTTCCCTTTAGCTTAACCACGGCTATTTTACTGACTCACGTCGGGCCACAGGGGCATACTATGTTTTGTTCGGTGTGCTTGGATCACTATATCCGAGGCACCTTGTGTTAAGTTATTCGTTCAATCTAACAGGACGGTAATGAGTTATGTAACGAGCTTAGCATGAGTTTGGCAACATTCTCTAGGCTCTCCATGGGATCTAATTGTGTTGGTTCGTTTTCTAAGAGGATTCGTTCTTGTATGTTATGTGTGGTGTTGTTATGCAATATTCTTGCTGTGATATATATGTAGTATGTTTAAAATGAATGCCATGTCATCATGACAATTAGTTGCGCGTATCCCGGTAGCCGATGGGCTGCGCGTTAACCATACCAACCAAGGGTTGCTGACCCCCTCGGGGGTTCCATATCTTTACTGCAGGATGAGGATCGAGGAAGCGGAATGGCTATAGATTCTAGACTGCAGAAATACTTTTGGTTATTTTGGATGTTGTGCCCGGGATGTGCCTGTGCTCTCGTGGCGTTATATTTTGGTACCGTTTGTATTACAGTGACGGTCGTTTATAGTTGACAGTGGAGTTCATGTGTACAGTTTACAGTGACGGTTTGTATTAGATACTTGGTATGTTGGTAATGTATATATGTAAGGATGTTAGTACCTAATGCTCGGGAGTCTGATCATCAGACCGGTACGCTTGTATTTATTCTGCCTTGTTAACCACGTGGGTGGTTAACGGCGTTGTAGCACCGAACCGTTTAGTTATTGTTTAGTTGTCATTTCCGCTGCGATTTCGATTATTGTTAAGTGCATAGTAGGGGTGTTACAAACAGTGGTATCAGAGCGAAGTATCGCTCTGATGACTAGAATACCGAGCTTAGGAATATACCGAGTTAGGAAACCTAACCACAGTTACCTAAGTGAACAATTATGAGAAAGGTTAACCACTAACTAAGAGTGGAGATACCTTATTGTTGGGAAGATGTTACAACTGTTGGACCGATAAGTGTGCAAGCATAATGCTAATGAATGTTTGTGTGAATCCAGATGTCAGGTAGACCACGAGGTCGAGGCCGCGGACGCCGTACTGGTATACCGGGAACCAGGGAGAGAACCCTACTGCGCAAGTTGTGGCCAACGCTGTTGCGGCCGCCGTAGCCCAGATGGTCCCACAATTAGTAGCTGCGATGCAGCAGGGGCAACAACCCGAAGTTCAACCACCACCGCCACCGCCTCGAGAGACCAACTGGGTCAAGGCGTTAGCAGATCTGAGACCCCCGTCATTCAGTGGGGAGACCGACCCTGGTAAGCTGGAGGCGTACATCTCCGAGATGGAGACCGCTTTCGAGACCTTGGATGTTCCTGCTGGTGCCAAGGTTCGACTTGCCGCTTACTACTTGAAGGGATCGGCGCAAAGTTGGTGGAAACTGGTAAGAGGGGGCAGAGTAGGTGATCCTACTTTCCAGTGGAGGGAGTACACGGCCCTGCTGCGAGCCAAGTACTACCCGATTCATGTGCAAGAGGCCAAGCGCCTAGAGCTCGACAACTTGAGGCAAGGGGATAAGATGACGGTTGATGAGTACTACTCCGCCTTCATCGGACTTATCCATCTGCTGCCGGATCTGGGTTACTCGGACCGGATCTTAGTGAACCGTTTCTACAACGGACTGAGCTACCGCCTACGCTATGGTATGGGGCCAACCGGATATACTACCTTGCAGGTAATGAACTACAGTGTGATGTGAATGAGTATGTGCAGAGTGTTAATGTAAATATGAGCTTGTTTAGCGGGGCATAACTAACACCCTAAATATAGGAGTGCTATCATGCCGCTGCTATTGTAGAGATCACCGTCCGTCTGAGGGACGAAGAGAGTGCGCTCAAGCGCAAGGCCACAAGCGAGGGCCAAAGCACGCAAGGGTACGGGGGAGGAAAGAAGAAGAAGCCATACCCCCAGTCCCAGAAAGGACAGCAACAGGGTGGCAAGGGCCAGGCCCAGACCACCACTGCTGAGGAGCCTCTGCAGCTCACCTACGCATATGCGGCCTAGCCCTTACGCTCTTACCCACCCAAGGGTAATTAATAAAATTCGGATGCCGAATTCTGGTGTGTGTTGTTATTTTGTGAAGTATGTACTGAGTGTGTGATGTGTTAGCAGCTAGCACGGGCTCTGGACCGGAGCACCACTACTACTGTAAGTGGTGTAACGGAGACCACCCCGGCAAGGACTGCAAGGGCAATGATGTGCAGTGCCGATACTGCAAGAAGTTGGGGCACCGCGACTACGAGTGCTGGCAGAACCCGAATGGCAGAAACTACAGGCCTAAGGGGTAGTGGAAGGGTAAGGCCACCGTGACCACCGATGGCCCGAAGACGGCGAATTAGCCACCCCCAGACCAGAGGTACACAAATTCCCAGAAGAGGAAGGGGTCGGGATCCGGGAAGGCCGCCCTGAATGTGGTGGACCGGTCTGCGGCGCCAGGGCCCTCTTCTAGACCAGGTACCGCCTAAACTGTTGAATGAAATAAGTGATTGCATACCGCATTTCATGCATGTGTGTTAGTGAGTCTAAGTAAACAACCATGTAAGTAAACAGTTAAAGTATAATGTGAGAACACCTAATTAGGTAATTTGAAAACTTAGGAACCTTCAATATTTGCTATCCAATCCCACCCACACCAAACCCTGAAGAGACCACCATCAACATCACCGACTTTCCAATGGAGCAATGTCAGGTCATCCAACCAGGTATGATACTCTTAAATGGATACCTGACACCGGAAGCGCAAATCTACATTATCCGACGATGCGACGAACTGGGAGCAGCACCCGGAGGTTTCTACACACCCGAATAACCGAGCGGATCAAGAATGAAATTGAAGATGATGTGCATGGGTAAGGACTGGAACCCTTACACCAAGACATATCAAGAAGTGCGAGCTGAAGATGGAGCAACTGTACCGGTTATACCTGAGGAATTCCTTGCGGTCGTTAACCACGCCGTGGGAATTGCTCAGCAAGTTGAATCAGATTCAATGCCAAGTGTTAAAGCAGACTTATGTATCGTGAACTTCTACCAGAAAGGTGGACGGTTAGGGTTACACCAAGATAAGGACGTGAAATACCCCAAACTTAGATATGGTGTTTAAATGATAAACTAAGATATAAGGAGGCTAAATAATGCCTTAGAAACATTAAGAAACATTTCTAATCAAAGAAAATATAAGGAAACACCAAAAAGAGCAGTTTAAGCAAAAACGTGCTCTAAGCTTGGAGAGACATGGGAGAGTACCCAAATATTGTTCTAAGACCTTAGTAATATCCTAATGGTCATTTTAAGTCAATTACCAAAGAAAACCAAGCTTGAAAACAAGTTAAAACACAAAATGTGCTTTAAGGAGTCTTAAAGCACGTTTTTGAAAAATTGTCTTGTAAATGAGTTTTGAATGGCTAAATGTCCATCATTACTCTTTAATTAATATGTGTACTATATAGTATCACATTTGGAGGTCTATATCAATGGGAAATCAAAAATTTCACAACAATGTGCCTTGTTTTGATGAATAGTGAATTTATTAAGCTAGTTTATAACATAAGTCTATATAAGTGAGACATTTGGTCAACAAAGACTAAACTACCCTCATTCACTAAAGGGGGCCGGTTTCTTTAAGTGTGACTCACCACACTTATCTAACTAAGTAAAGAGAAAGCAAAATAAGTAAGTTATAAAGTAAAAGTACTATTCACCTTTAAGATAAATATCACACATTTACTTACCTCTCTCCTCATTCTCTTCATTCTCCCTTGTTCACACGGTTTTCTTGCTCTCTTTCTCCTCTCCATTAACGTGAAGCTCCTCTCCATGCTAGCTCCACCTTCTCTTGCACACATCTTGCTCATTTAAGCTCCAAATCCAAAACAAAATACATATTCTTCTTAGTTAGCTCAAGCTCCTCCCTTCTATCTTTTCAAAACTTCAAGAGCTTCATTTTGGTGCCAAGTCAAACCACCATTAGAGGAGGAAATTCAAGTTTGGAGACTCCATTGGCATCTCCATTCTCTTAAGGTAAAGAAAGTGAAAGAAAATCTAGGTTTCCACCATTTTCTTCACTTGACCGAAAAATATACTCATGGGACTCCATGTTTATGCCTTGTTCTAGCTTGTTTCTACTCTTCAAAGGAGAGAGGAGGTCCTTCTTGCTTCACATCCAAGTTGTCTTGAGAAACCAAGGTAAAACAATCACATTAATACCTTAAAACATATTTTTAAACCTAGGGTTTGTTCCTTAGGGTTAATGTGTTATCTAGTACTCATTGGAGTCATTGGATATTGGTTAGAACATTGGCAAGGAGAATCACATTGGTGACCGAGATTGAACAAAGAAAACCTAAGGAGAAAAGCTTTTAAGCTTGTGAGAAAACAAGGTAAATTTTTTACCTTAAGGTGTCTTGTTGTTTAAGGGAATGAGATGTGGGTATATGATGAGTTTAGTGTAGAGTTTATATTGGGAAGGTGCTATAAAACCTAGGAGAAACAATGACTATTCTTGTGAACTCGTGACTAAGGAGCAAATGAGAAAAGAGATAGTTTAAGAATATAAAGGTGAAGTACAAGAAGCATTTTATTTCAATGGGAGCCTTGTTGAGTGTATTCGCAGGTTGAAGGCATATATATGTGGAAATTCAGTGGTTAAGATTACTGTCATTTAAGGGCCTAAGAGCCAAGTATTTTAAGTTTAAGCACTATATGATGATGTGGTGTGGTTTTGGTGTAATTGGGTGTTAAGCTATTGTAATGAGAATTTGTGTGGTATTGGTTGTTTGGTGGAGAAAAACCATGTGTTAGGAGGTACTATATACTAGAGAACCCATGGCAAAATTTAAAGGAGAGTTTAAGTGTTTAAGATATCCTAAGGGAATTTAATGACTAAGAAAGTACTAGGAGTGTTCTATGGGTTGTCTTGATGAAAAAGGGAGAAGTTAAGGTGTTTTAATGACTTATGATGACTTAGGTATCACCATGGGAGATTTAGGAATCAAGAGAATGTATTCGAGTGTTTAGGACTTAGGCAAATGTTGATGCACAACTAGGAAGGAAATAATGTGATGATGATGGAAGTTTAGACTTGTTAAGGAACCCTAAGTAAATGTTTAAAAGAGTTTTAGATAGAGAGAGATGCTTGGGAGATGATGTTATAGTGGTGAAGGAAACATTTGGCATAGTGGTTACACTAGGTATGAACCACCACCTAGAAACCTAGAGGAAAACATTACAAGTGTTAGCATTATTACAAGGAAAATGCATAATGACTAAGGTGGATCTTGGTGGATGATTTAAGGTATTTTAAGGAGGGCTTAAGGTGTATTTGAGGTGCCCAAATGAGGTTATAACATATGAGGATAAATGAGGAGAAGTTTGGAGTTGAAAAGGAATTTAGAAACAAGTTTTTGGAGCCGACCGGCCTTAGGACCGGACTTGCAAGGTCGGTCGGGCTCTGTTACACTACCGGAAAATGTTTCTGGAATCGACCGGACTTGGGGACCGGACTTACAAGTCCGGTCGGGCGTGTTTTGTGAGAGGGAAAATGTTTCTGGAATGGACCGGACATGGGACCGGACTTGTCAAGTCCGGTCGGCATGAATTTTGTACGGATTATTAGTCTCTGGAATCGACCGGACATAGGACCGGACATGTAAGTCCGGTCGGAGTGAATTTTCCAACGGTAAAAGGTACTGGAATGGACCGGACTTGGCAAGTCCGGTCGGTAAGTCCGGTCGAGCCTAAAAATAAAAAAAAAAAGAAATTTCAATTTCTAAAAATGGTAATGGGTAATGAGGTATGCCCTTGGTAGGGTAGTAATGATTGGGACCCTAAGAACTTGAGGAATTAAGTTAAGATTAAGTATAAGTTTTAATGTTTAAAGTTAAGTTTGTAAGATTAAGTGATAAAGACTTGAGAGCTTATTGAATGGAAGTCCTTAGGGACTAAGTGAGTTGAGTAAGGTGCAAATAACTAATAACCTAAAAATGAATGAATGTTTTAGGTTTGTGAATTGGGACCCCGAGGAAGGTTAAACAAACAACGATCGACGGTGAACGGTACAATCCTTCTTGTGACCTGCTTGCTAACGAGGTGTCCCTCGGCTTGTGTGCTATCTGTTTATTTGCTATGACTAAAACAAGATAAAGCATGCAACCGGTTATATTGTTCTCGTTGTGATTGTGTTATATTTACACTAACCCGCGAGATTTGAGATTGTTACTAACCAAGTTTAGTACTTACTGAGTTAAGAATAAGAGTTAAGTTGATGGTTGTTGGTTAATGCCCGTTAAGGCTTAGCTAGCCATGGTGTTTAAGATGTCTACTAACTGGAACTTGAGTGAGGAAACCCGGGACCGATCTCCGGTCATGCATGCTAAGTGAAAGGGGGACGGTATCTGAATCAGATCCGCCCTACGCTTAAGGACTTGTCTTCGGACTTGTAGCCTAGGGCCGGTTGCCGGCAGCTACGTGGACTCCCGTCCAGAGTAGGTGGCATTAAGATGGTGCGGTGGGATCACCTAAATCCCAGGTTCGAATTAAGCTACAACCAATCCCTTCCAGGAAAGGTTTGTATACTGAGATTAAGATTAAGATTGAGATTAAGATTAAGGTAAGGTAAGGAACTGAGATTAAGGAAATGAGGACTAAGGAGGGGGTTACTAACCCACTTGTTAAGGGAACGTGAGTCGTTCATTGCTTGTGAACTATATATGTTCATCTGTGGTTATTGTTATTGCACTTCATATTTGTTTGTGTATGTAATCAATTTCCATGCTATCGACAATTAGTCGTCGTAGCCCCGTTAGCTTGGGGGCCATGAGAGGGTGTACCAGCAGTGTTCATTCGTGCTGACCCCCTCGGGGCTATTTTTACACTTGCAGGTAAGAGGCCATGAGGACGCACTACGAGAGTAGGAGCGGTTAGATTTAGGTGGGGACATTATTTGAATTCGGGTTGCGCCTGTGCACCCGACTGTTTATATTAAAACTGTTGTAAGTTTAAGATTACGTTTGAGATACTAGTACTCGGTTGGTTGTGGGATTGTGGATGTTGATGTTTTGAGTTGGATAAGTATTTTGGTTAAGTATTGTAAATGTTAATCCTGTATATCCTAACGATCAGACCGTGGCAAGGTCCAGGTGTTGTTTATTTCCGCTGCGACGTATTCAATTAAGTGCTAAGATTGCGAAACCACGATAGGCTTTGGATGGGGTGTTACAGGACGAGTCACCCGAGTCTCTAAGTGAGGGAGTACCCGTGGTGTCTTGGTCCATTGGTGATACCGCAGTGTTTGTGTACAGCGAGCAGAAGCGTGCTGATCTCGCAAAGAAGCTAGTGTTGAAATCAGGAGATGTGTTAATCATGGGTGGGCAGTCAAGGATGCTATATCACGGCGTCAAGAAGATCAAACTGAATACCGCACCATCGGCAATGATCAATGCCACACACATGAAACCCGGACGTTTGAATTTGACCTTCAGACAGTTTTAAAGCCTTGTATAATTATGTGATGTGTTAAACCAGTGTATGTTAAGGATGTTGTATGTGTTAGTTATGTCAGAGATGTAAACACCTTGTGGTGTAAAGAGAATGTTAATGAATAAAGTGGATTGTTTGAAGTATGTCAACCGTGTATTACCAAATACTTATTAGTTTGCCATTTATGAATTAGGCTGTGCACTTGGAACGGGAGGTATACTGAGTGTCTGCAATGAGGCAGAAGCCGGTAGGAGCGGCACAATCCTCACCGGTACCTTTCCAGTCAATGGCGTGGACGCTTCGATCTTGTTCGACTCCGGAGCCTCACATACATTTATTTCGCTATCTTTTGCGAAGAGGCTGGGGTTAGACGGTGATGAGATGCCAGATTTTCTAGTCACTCTCCCGTCGAAAGAGCGGATCAGGTGTACCCTCTACCACCGAGATGTTGTTGTACGAATCAGAGATGAAGAGTTTCCGATCGACTTGATAGAGTTCGAGGGACTTGGTTTTGATGTGATTGTCGGGATGAACTGGTTGGAGCGGTACAAGGGCAGGATCCTGTGTGCCGATCATTGTCTGCTTCTTCGGAGTCCGTCTGGGGTTACCATATCTTACCGCCAGAGGCCCAGGGAGCCTTCGACTCAGATCATCACTGAAATACCCCTAACGTTTAAAAATTAATTAAATGATCTAAGATGGTTAATAAACATCTAAATATTATTGGGGAGCAATCTAAAAGATCTCAACAAGGCAAAACATGCCTTAAGATCGGTAAAGCCAAAAATGTGCTTTAAAGCACCATAAAGATTGTATGACCTCAAATAGGATCCAAAGTGGATTCCTAAGTATTATAATGAAGTAAGGTACACAACAAAACCGTTCTCAAAGAAAACCGAGCTCAGAAACACCTTGCAACACAAAATGTGCACTAAAACACCTTAAAGCACATTTTTGTGAAATTGCCTTCTAAATTGGTTTTTAATGGGCTTAAAGGGTATAATTACCTTTAAATATGATATTATATCACATTATATCATATTAGGAATTTAATTCCAAAATTTACAAATTTTTACAAATTTAACATTAAAATATTAATAAAACCCTAAAAGGGGGCCCGCTTGAGTCAACATTGACTAAGAATGGTCAAGAGGTCAAAGTTAACCCCTTGGACCACATGGAATCGGCAGCCACAAGAAAGAGGGGTTTGAATTAGCCACTTGCACATACAAGAGACAAGTCTCCAACACAAGCCCTTAAATTAAGGAGACTACTTTACCTTTTGATTAAACAATACACTCTTTTGCTCCATGATTGCTTCAATCAGTCTCCAAACCGTGTGAGGCCTACCTTGCCCCTCCATTAACCGATGCCATCCCATGCTTATCCCCTTGGATGAGTCATTAACCATTTACAAACATAAACTAATCAAAAGTTCCTTTTTCAATCAATAATGCTCATTTCAATCATTCTCTTTCTCCTAGCTCCATTCCAGCTGAGATCCTTCGGTTTCCAGAACCTCTCAACCGATGTTCTTGAGCTAGGAAGACAACTCCATCTCTTAAGCTACTAAGGTAATGGTTTAAGGCTTGTTTTAGCTCTTTTTCTTCATCTCTTCACCATCTACACTTAGATCTCGTGGCTTATCACTTCCTATGGCTTATTTTCAGTGTTTTAAGGTTAGAACACCAACCAATTTCGGCTGAAGCAAGTATAGGGACCAAGGTTTCCCAAATTTGCATTTTAAGGTAAAAACATACATTAAGCTTCTCTACTCTTCATCCGATATTCTTCCCTTGATTTTTATGCGTTTATACACTCATAATCTTCATATTTACATGTTCATTAAGTTGGTTAGCCTTTTGAAGCAAGGGTGGCCGAGATCTAAAGGAAATACCCTTCTTTAAGGCATTTTTCCAAGGTAAAACCTAATACCAAGCAGCTTGTTTTTGTCTAGCTATTTCCTATGTCTATATGGTGAATTTAACACCTTGTGGTGTGTTTAAAACAGGCCGAATTCCTCTTGAAGTTCCCTTGCATTTTTAAGGTGATTTTTGCCTTAAACCTTACATTAATTGTTCCTTATGGTTAAGCTCAAGCTTGGAGTATAACCATATCTTATTTTGGTGTATTAAACATGTCTAAATGATGTGATGAATTTTCCTTCAAGTGGCCGAGTTCATACAAGGAGAAATCAAGGTATAAACACCTTAAAACTTATGATTTTATAATTTCTAAGCATATATATTAATATTGCCGAGAGTGGAGTTATAAATATGGGTTATTTAACCTAAAAATGGAAAAAATGACTAAGATAAATTAAGCTAGTCATTTAAGAGATTTAATTAACATAATGGTCAAATTATGACATTATGTGGAAAAATAATTAAATTAAAGTGAGGCCGTGAGTAAATACTATATTTTGAGACATTTAAAGTGTAATTTAATTTGCAAGTTCAAGGTTGTAATAAGGCCATGTCATTAGGCCATTTTAATTTAAGTTTATAAGCTTATTTAGTTAGATTTATGTTTATATAATTAAGTTTGGGGCCAAACCGTAATTATTGGTAAAATATAAAGTCATGGGCTTCATTTAGAGGAATTTAGGGTTTTTAAATGAATTTAATAAAAATTATAACATTTTATAAAGTTTTTTGTCAAAATTGTAAAAATAGAAAAGTATGGGGTAAGATTGGTAATTACCGAGAGTTTGGTTCCAATTTGGTGTTAGAAGTCAAAGATGACTATATAGGAGACTTTGACCAGGTTTGGTGAATTTAAGGAATTAAAATACTACCTTATATTAAGATAGTTATTAAATTGTAAAAGATTTATAAGAGATGGGGCTATATTGTGATTTCCGAAAACTTGGGGTACTAAATGGAGTTTAGTACAAAGCTTAGGTTATTAGGAATTTTTAGAAGTTGATTTGGTTAAATTTGGAGTTTATATGAATTATATAAGTATAATATAAGATATTTCATAATATTGTTACAAATGGGTAACATATGTGGTAAAACCGAGATTTAGAGAAAGTATAAGGTTAGTAATGATGTTTATAACCTTTTGGTATAGTTTGGTAATTTTTGGAGTTATATATAAGGTTTTATCAAGATATATGTATAATATATAGTTTTGATGATATTAGAAAACTATATGTTGTAAAGAGGGGAATTTGGTGAATATAGAAAGTTATGTGGTGGAAAAATAATTAGAATAGACCTAGGGGGTCTTTTCGGTTATTTAAAAAATATATATAACCATAGGTTATAATTATATTAAGGTTTAAAGATTATAATATAAGGGCTGTTTGGTATTTTAAAACAATTTACAACTATATGTTATAATTGTTTTAATGACATAAATGTCATAATATATGTTATATAACTATAATGTAACATTATATTAATTATGTGGTGGATTTCGTGAATATTTAAGAACAAAGGTGCTGTTCGGGAATATTAACATTTTTAAATGGAATTTATAATATGGTTTTAATGTTATAGGAATTATAACATTTATAATATGAGAGGTATTCATTAAAAAGAATGAATATACATATTAAGACTTACCATATAATAAATAGTTCCACAATACATGTATATAAATAAATAAATGCTATGGTGGAAAAATATAGTATGGTTTGATAACCATGTATTATCATAATTTAAAATGATGAAAGGTGAAAGGAAAAATAATTACAAACATTGGATATGGAATCCTAATGTTAGGAGTATACATGTGATAATAAGGATTTATATAATTGAAAGTATTGTTTACATATGAATTATACCACATTGAACTTAGGAAAAAAAAACAAACCTTAGAAAAATAAATACTAAGGTGAGATGTATAAATCATGATAAAGAATCATGCATACAATATAGAAACAAACTATACGACATACAAGGGAATGTTAAGTTACATGCGATAACAAGTTCAACATTAAGTAAGTTAATGTACAAGACAAGACTACGCATGTAATATAACGTTTTTTTTCCAAATTCCAAGTTAAGCCAAAAACCCGACAAAACGTTGACAGTTAATAACGGGGGATTAACCGGGAGGTAATAGCGACGGTACAGGGTACCGTAGAATTAAGTTGATATACAGGAATCTAATCAGTAGTGTTATGTATTGTTAGACTGTTAGAGACGACGCGAGGAGCATCGGATCTAGCTGAATCATACTCCACCGTAATACTTCCAGGGTGAACAGTATGTTATTTATGTGGCTTGATTGTCTCTGAGGATTTCCTCAGTTCAGACATTGTGTGAAAATCTGTGATAAGATTGAATGTCTGCTTGTGTGAATTAATATGCTTGAGTTGTGTATTAATGCTGCTTTAATATTACTGTTGCACGATAACAGTACCGTTCGTATATATGAACATATTATAAAACGAACTAGCGGCAATGATGCTATCTTATATGTGTAATATAAGGAACGTAAGTAAACGTTGTAGCATCAGGATAATAAGATATATATATTACCTGAGACTTATATACGGAGCATTGGCCTCTTTAACGCCGCTCTCGTATCTAACACTGGATCCGGAGTCGACATACTCAGGATTGGACTAACGACCTCAGTCTGTTGTGTTAGGAAAAATAATAAAATGATGCGATGGTATAGATAAGTTTATCAAGAGGATGTGGCTCTTGCTGTGAACTGTGATCCATTAACGATACTAGGATACCGTGTGGTAACCGTAAGTATCAGGATAAATTTCCAACGAACTACAGAACGTTCGTAGGTCGGAGACTCTACCGCTGGAGTGGCTACTGCTGTGGGTGACCCGCCATAAGAGATGGGTAACTTAGAGACACATCGTTCTAACGAGACGTTGTCATTAGACATGACTGAACAATTACGAATGACTATGTTAACTCGTACATTAGGCGAACATTATTTGGGCTTGCATGCCAAAGACAAGAGTTTTTACTCGTCTATAATTCTCGTTGTTTCGCCTTGTTGTTCATTGGTTGTGCTTTGTGGTTATGTGTGGTATGTTGGTGGATTTGTTTGAACGAGCCTATGCTCATATTGTGTGTTGTGAACTGGTTGTGTCGAGTCGCTGTACTCATGTGTGGTTTGTGGATGTTTCGGTGAATCGCCGAACTCAATTATGAACTATTAAGTGTTTGTTGGAATGGAGTCTCTGTACTCATATAAGCGTTGTAACGCTTTCAGTGGTTTATTACTATGCGATGTGGGAAGCCGGGGGCTTGTTGGTTATTCGAGTTTACTGCAATATATATTGTTGCTTTACAGTTTTAAACTTTAAACTACTTGCATGAAAATGAATTACATGCTCTCGACCAAATAACTGAGGGTCCGAGGGGGCATGACAGTCATGTAGTAACATACTCAGCAGGGGCTGATTCCATACCACAAACAACCATTTTTGCAGGTATGCAGCTTCCGGTGTCGGCAAAGAGAGGGACGCGCTGGGTAGTTTAATTACAGTTGTTTTAATATGCACTGTTACATTTTGATACGAACTTAGAAACGTGTATAGGATTGGAATACTTAGAATGCTCACTGTGAATGTATTTTATATTGGTTTGGGAAGGTTAGATCTATCTCTTGTTGTCACTGCGAGAAATTGTTTCGTATTTAAGAGTACATCAGGAAGCACGTTATTACTCGTATGGGCGAGTAAGAACGGTGACACCAGTAGTTCAATTGTTGAGATTACCGCTGCGATTATATTGTTAAGTAAGATGATTAAGAGCCGGTTAGAGTAGGGGTGTTACAATCACCGCCATGGCCATGTATCGTGAGTTACGACGAAGGAATGATGTATACCTCTGCTATGTCCAGGACATAGAGAGAGACCCAGAGTTTAGCCCAGATGTGCCGGTAGTGTCGGAGTTTCCTGATGTATTTCCTAAGGAACTGCCGGGCATGCCGCTAGCACGGGAAGTTGAGTTTGAGATTGATTTGGTTCCGGGCACCGGACCAATGGCGAAGGCGCCCTATCGTATGGCTCCAGCAGAGATGACAGAGCTCAAGGAGCATCTGAGAGACCTACTCGACAAGGGGTTTATCCGCCCTAGCATTTCACCATGGGGAGCGTCGGTCCTCTTCGTGAAGAAGAAGGACGGTAGCCTCCGCCTGTGTATTGACTATCAAGAGCTGAATGCAGTTACGGTGAAGAACCGTTACCCTTTACCACGCATTGACGACTTATTTGATCAGTTGAAAGGAGCATCAGTATTCTCCAAGATAGATCTACGATTCGGATACCATCAGATTGCCATCCGTGAGAGTGACATTGAGAAGACCGCATTCAGAACCAGATATGGACATTATGAGTTTACGGTTATGCCGTTTGGTTTATCCAATGCACCAGCCAAGTTCATGGACTTAATGAACCGCTTGTTCCAAGATCAGTTGGACAAGTCAGTGGTAGTCTTCATCGACGATATTCTGGTGTACTCGAAATCGAGAGGTGAGCATGAAAGCCACCTGAGAAATGTGTTACAAACATTGAGAAAGAATCAGTTGTATGCTAAATTTTCAAAGAGTGAGTTTTGGTTGAACCAAGTATCCTTTCTTGGTCATGTGATTTCTGAGGCCGGGATCGCTGTTGATCCGGCAAAGATAGATGCAGTGCGCACCTGGCCTAGGCCGAAGACAGTTACCGACATTCGGAGCTTCCTCGGTCTGGCAGGATATTATAGGAGATTTGTGAAGGACTTCTCCAGTGTCTCGAAGCCGATGACTTCCTTAATGAAGAAGGATGCACCATTCGAGTGGACATTCGACTGCGAGAGTTCTTTCCAGAGTCTCAAGGATGCTCTGACATCTGCACCAGTCTTGACTTTATCAGACGGTCCAGATGGTTTTGAGGTCTATTGCGACGCATCAGGCAGAGGTATGGGTTGTGTGTTGATGCAACACGGGAAGGTCGTAGTGTACGCCTCCCGACAGCTGAAGAAGCATGAAGAGAACTACCCTACCCACGACTTAGAATTGGGTGCCATTGTCTTCGCATTAAAGATATGGCGACACCTGTAACACCCCAACTCAATCCAAATGTGGTCTCGCAACTTAACAGCATATTTATATACACGTCACAGCGGAATTCTTTACACACCAGGACCTTGCCACGGTCTGACTACAGAATATACCGAACATTAGTACATAACAACCTTAACCAAATACATATTATTCTTTCAACCCCCTCACATCCTATACATCTTACTAACTCATTTGCCATACGAGTGTACATACACAACTCGTAGGCCACGCTCACCCGTAACACTTGTACCCCTTCTTACTCTCGCGGCGGCCGCCTCCTGACGTTCACCTGTGTAGTAAAAACAGCCCCCAAAGGGGGTCAGCACGAATGCTGGTACGATCCTCTCATGGCCCCCAAGCTAACGTGGCTACGATGACTAATTGTCGATAGCATGGAGGTTGATTGGATGCACAACATAATAGTAAGTGCAATAAACAACAAACCAAATATGAACAATCAAAGTTCAAACATAACGAATGACTTAAATGCGTTCCCTCAATTAGAGAGTTAATTATTTAACTCCTTAGGTTATATTGCCTCTTATTCTTAGTCCGTCCTTATCTCACCTTAATCTTAGTCTTATCTTAATCTTAGAAACAGCCATCCTTTAATAAGGAGTGGATGTAGCTTATCTTAGTCTTAATAATGCAAACCATCCTATAAAGAGGAATGGTTGCAACTTATCTTAACCTTACCTTAATCTTAATCTTAACTTATTCTCAGTATACAAACCGTTCCTGGAGGGGAATGGTTGTATCCTAAGTCCAAACCTGGGATTTAGGTGATCCCACCGCACCATCTTAATGCCACCTACCCTGGACGGGAGTCCAGCGTAGCTGAGCCGGCAACTGGCCCTAGGCTACAAGTCCGAAGACAAGTCCTTAAGCGGAAGTCGAATCTGCTATAGATACCGACCCCCTTTCCTTAGCATGCATGACCGGAGTCAGTCCCGGGTTTCCTCACTCAAGTTCCAGTTAGTAGTAATCTCAAGACCATGTTTGTTGGTTAACCTCTTTCGGTCTATATCACTCTCATATTAGGGAGTGTTCCTTAGTCTCACTCAATTCCTTACTAAACGTTGGTTAGTAAGTTCTCACGGTATGTTGAGTTAGTTTTCAAACATCACACAACAATACAATAAACATAATATTCCGGTTGCATGCTTTATCTTGTTTAGTGAGCACACAAAAACAGATAGCACACAAGCCGAGGGACACCTCGTTAGCAAGCAGGTCACAAGAAGAACTGTACCGTTCACCGTTGGTCGTTCGGTTGCTTACTCTCCTCTAGAGTCCAAATTCTCAAACCCTAAAACATTCATTCAATTTTAGGTTGTTAATTATTTTTCCAATAAAGCTAACTTACTTAACTCACTTAGTCACTAATGATCCCCATCTAACACCACTTAACTTCTTATAAACTTAATCTTAAGTGAATCAATTCTCCTCATACCTTATACTCATTCACCCACTTAATTATCATTGTTACCCACCAAACATGTCTTAAACAACCTTATATTATCATTACATATCAATCCCCACAATTAGATATCATTTCCTAACCTTAAACAAAGTTTTTGGTCAAAACAGCACCGCGTCCGAACTTGTGTCCGAGCTTCCCAAGTTCGGACATAGGTCGAGACTCAAAAAGGTGCAACCAGACGTGTGTCCGAACATGTGTCCGAACTTCCCTAAGTTCGGACATAGGTCGAGGAGAAATCAAAAGAAAAATTTCAAGTGTCCGAACTTCCAAGGTCGGACTGAAGTCCGGACACTGGCCGAGACTCAGAAAATTAAATCGCAACAGGGCATGTCCGAGCTTCCAAATTCGGACGGAAGTTCGGATAGGCCAGAATATTCATCTTCTACACCCTTAAACACTTATCTCCTTTCTTGCAAAAATGCCCAACTCTTCCACAAGTGTCCCATTATGTCTTAATACCATATAGGCACTTAAACTCACCTTAGAACATCCTTTAAAACCTCCTTAACCATTTTCTCAATCCTTACAAGAATTTCTAACACTTGTTACTTAATTCCTTATTTTTCCAACATGTAATTTTTTTGTCTAAAACTCTAACTATCCAAAGTGTTTCCTTCCCAATCAATATAACTTCCCCCTAAGCATTATTGCATCCCCTCTTTGCTTGCTAAACCTTCCAAGGTTATCTTGCATGTCCATGCACAATCCCTTTCTTTTCCTTTTTCTACTCATCAACCTAAACCCATGAACTTACCTATGCATTTCTCCCCATCTTCTTAGCACCTTAACCTTGTTCTTCTTTACCTTAACTATCCTACACCCTCCTTGGACACTTCCATCTCCTTTTACTCACTTACTCACCACCCCCATGATCATACGCTCTTTTACATTCCTAGTCATTTTCCTTGACATTTGACAACATTCTCGCACACCTTTCTCTTCCATCATCTAAGTCCACTCATTAACATCTAAACTAAACCTCATTAGTCCACTACTAGCATCATCACACTTACACAAGCTATCCAAACTCCTCATTGTTTTATTCTCTAGTTCATACCTAAATCACCTTAAAGCATTATACACCTTTCCATCCAAAATCACCTTAAAGCATTCCTCATCACATGATTTCGGTGTGTTTAATACACCCACCTAACCTCTAATTCCTCCTAGACAACTCTAGGCCATTCTAAGCCTCAAGAACTCCTTAATTAACTCATTTCCACTCTAGTTCCTTCTAATGACTCCTAGTGAATCCTAGGTCATATCAACTCACCACCACCACCTAAACACTTAGTTTTCTACTCAAATTTTGCCATAGCTCCTCTAGTATATTCTCATGCCCAAATGCATTGTTTTTCTCACACAATAATCTCACACACACCAAGTCCTTTCTCATCTTATTTTCTCACCCAAAACAACTCAATCACATCAAACTCAATATATTGCAATAATCTTAAATTGCATAGCACTAAGGCTCTTAAATGACATGGCTCCTAGGCCCTTAAATGACTTAAACTTAAACACTGAATTTCCCACATAAAAAAAAGCTTTCAACCTGCAAATACACCCATCAATCTCATAGTAGTTATAATGCTCTTAAAACTCCTCTTAAACTTATATTACTAACTCATTCCCATTGGCTCCTTAATCACAAGTTCATAAGCTTGTTTAAGTTCTTTTTATTAGGTTATATAATCCAATACACAATGTAAGCTCTAGGCTACATTGGTACTCATCTAAAACTCATTCCTTAAAACTTAAACCACCATTAGGTAAGCATTTTACCTTGTTTTCTCAAGCTTATCTTAACTTCCTCCTTAGACCATCTTCTTGCATGAATCTCGGCCACCACTTAAACTTCCTTTGCCAATGTTCTAACCAATATTCAATGACTCACATGAGTACTAAACAATACACTAACCTCAAGGAATGCAAACCTAGGTTAGAAATGTGTTCTAAGGCATAAAAGTGGATGATTACCTTTGAAGTCTCAAAGTAGACTTGGGCATTGAATGAAATAGGACCTCCACTAGTCCTTGGTGAATAAATCAAGCTAGAACAAGGCATAAAAACAAGGCCCCATGAGTAGTAATTTTCGGCCATGTGGAAGGAATGATGGAAACATGGTTTTTCTTACATTTTCTTTACCTTAAGAGAATGAAGAAGCTAATGAGCTCTTCAAACTTGATTTTCCTCCATCAATGGAGTTTTCTCATGGCACCAAACTTGAGCTTTGAAAGATTTGAAAAGATAGAAAGATAGGTCTTGGCCTAACTAAGAGAAATCTATACTTAGTTTTTTATTTGGAGCAAAGATGAACACTTGTTGAGCATTTGAAGGTGGAGCACCCATGGATGGAGCTCTATCAGTTTTGGAGCAAGAGAAGGGAAGAAGAAACCGTGGGAAGAAGAGAAATGAAGAGAGAGAAGAAGAAAAGTAGGCTAATATAAGATATTTGCTTTATAAAAGCAAATAGTAACTCCTTTTACTTATCTCTTCTTTTTTTCCTTATTTGATGTAGTCTATGGTGACTCATCCTTAGAAAACCGGGCCCCATCTTAAATAAGGCTAGTCATGGTCTTTGTTGACCAACTAATTAGCTTATATTGATTAAAACTTAAACTAGTCACTATTTGGCACTATTCACTAATTAGTGCACATATTTCTGAAATTTTTGATTTCCCATTGATTTAGGCTTCCTAATGTGATACTAATTAGTACACATGTTGATTAAAGAGTAATGATGGACATTTAGCCACTCAAAACTCAATTCTAAGACAATTTCTCAAAAATGTACTTTAAGACTTCTTAAAGCACATTTTGTGTTTTAACTTGTTTTCAAGCTTGGTTTTCTTTGCTAATTGATTTAAAATGTCCATTAGCATATTACTAAAGTCTTATAATGGTATTTGGGTGCTAATCAAAGTCACTCCAAGCTTAGAGCACGTTTTTGCCCTGATTGCCCTCAAGGCACTTTCTTGTGTTTTCCTTGGTTTAAATTGTCTACCAATCTTTCTAAGGCATAGTCTAGCCTTACTACATCATAATTTGATGTTTACTTAGCATACTTAGGTTTGGGGTATTTCAACACCATTTGTATGGGGTAAGCGTGACAATCTATTCTGACAACAAGAGTTTAAAGTACTTGTTCACTCAGAAGGAGCTAAACATGAGACAAAGAAGGTGGGTCAAATTTCTAAACGATTACGACATCAATCTACAGTATAAAGAGGGTAAATCAAATGTGGTAGCTGACGCATTGAGTCGCCGAGCACACTCTCTCCATTCGCTAGTCTCTCATACTAGCTTGGTTGAAGAGGTGCGGAGTGCTTAGATGACGAATCAGTATATGTTGGAGATCAGGCAGAAGCTTATTGATGGCACATTCGAGGGTCAGAAGTACGACTTCCGACTCCACGGTGATGACCTGATTTGGCTTAATGGCCGACTATGTATTCCGAGGAGTAGCGCTGAGCTGAAGGAGCGCATACTGAGTGAATCCCATTGTTCTACGACTTCGATTCACCCCGGAGCTTCAAAAATGTATAAGGGTATGAAACGTTATTTTTGGTGGACAGGAATGAAAAAGGATGTGAACGATTATGTATTGAGGTGTCTCACTTGTCAGAAGGTCAAGTTTGAGCACCGACGACCTGGTGGTATGGTACAGCCAATGTCAGTGCCTGAGTGGAAGTTCCATGACATTTCTATGGACTTCGTAGTAGGGCTTCCGCCTACAAGGGGAGGTCTGAATATGATTTGGGTTGTTGTTGACTGACTGACCAAGGTGGCCCGATTCATTCCGATGAAGGACACTTGGAAAGTGGCAAGACTTGCAGAGCTCTTCGATAGAGAGATTGTTCGGCACCATGGGGTACCGAAGACTATCGTGTCTGATAGGGATACCAGATTCCTTTCAAGGTATTGGAAATCCACACGGGAAGCGCTTGGTACCGAGCTGAAGCTAAGTACAGCGTTCCACCCACAGACAGATGGTCAGAGTGAGCGCACCATCCAGACACTTGAGGATATGTTACGTGCATGTGCACTTGACTTTCAGACCAGCTGGATTGACAAGTTACATCTGATCGAGTTTAGCTTCAACAACAGTTACCATGCTTCGATCAAGATGTCTCCCTTCCAGGCATTATACGATAGACCATGCCGCACGCCATTATGCTGGGATGAGTCGAGTGAGACGGTCATTATAGGACCAGCGTATCTAGAGCAAGTTCAAGCAGAAGTACGACAGATCTGGGCTAACATGAAGTCAGCTCAGGATAGGCAGAAATCATACACCAATGTGCGCAGACGTGACCTGGAGTTCGCCGTGGGCGATCAGGTATTTCTGAGAGTATCCCCCATGAAGGGAGTGTTTCGTTTTGGCCAGAAAGGCAAGTTGAGCCCGAAATATGTGGGGCCATATGTTGTGACGGAGCGGATCGGCCCGGTAGCTTACAAACTTGATTTACCCGCCGAGCTGGGTAAGGTACATGATGTATTTCATGTGTCCCAGTTGAAGAAATATATGTCTCATCCGTCTCATGTACTTCAGCCTAAAAGGCTAACCTTAGAGCCAACCATGCGATTAGTGGAGTGACAAGGACAAGAATATGACGAAGACAAGAGGGTCAAAACGGTCCAAGCCGCAGATTCCGATCCAGACCCCGGGCCCCCTTCAAGACCTTGTTCCGGCTCCACACTCTATGATCGGGTTCTGTGTTCCGGCCCCGTACTCCATGACCGGATCCCGCGCCTTACACTCTGGGACCGGAGGGCTTTATAAGGAAAGAAGTGCCAAAAACTAGAGGAGAGGCTCCAATAAAGTAATACCACATGTACAAGGATTAAGAGATAGACTTCACCCTAGAAAGTCTATAAATAGAGATGAGAGGCTCATTTGTAAGGGGACACATCATTAGAAGAAGAAAGAAAACACTAGAAAGCTCTCTAAAGTTGTAATACCAAAGAAGGAATAAAGAGATTGTCTAGAAGTGGATGTAAGCCGGATGATTGGCCGAACCACTGTGATTCTTGGTGATCCGTATGTTTGTGAGATGAAAGGGACTGATTATGTATTTTCATTTGGCGCCGTCTGGGGAAACGAACTGCTTCTCTAAGTAACCACGATTATACCACAAGATTGGGAGTTCAACCGATCAAGGTTAGGTTTGTTCGAAGGAATAACGCAATTATCGATCTGGAGAAAAGATTGAGAATTTTGGAATCGGCCTGGTTATGCACGCTACCAACTGCGAACAGTTTCCAAGTTCATCGCGAGATTCAACTTCCCAGGCAAGAGGATCGACGAGAGGAGATCACGGAATTCTTAAAGACGGAGCTCACGCAGGGTGTAAAAGCAATTCACAGTCCGATCAAAGTTAATGTTTCGGTTTAGGATTGCCGCTGGAAATTTGTCTTGCTCAACATTGAAAGCCTGCTCTGCGATCAAGAGAATCGAAGGTTAGTCGCAGAAATTAGCAAGAAGGTAGAAGTTGCGAAATCCTCAACATTCGCCGAGAGACAAGATGAAGATTCTCTTACAGCCTAAGATCGAAAGAGTAAAATCCAAAAAGACAAAAGAATCAGATCGGAAAAAGCCAAGCGAGGAACTTATATGAAGAGAAGCTAATTCGTGAGCAAAGGATGACGATTTACATTTTCAAGAAGGCAGATCCGTGTTAGTAAGCCTGCACTCCATAAGGCCGCAAATCCTCAAGTCAAATGCAACTCTTGTGCAATGGGAGAGTTTCGCTTCCATATCAATGCGGCGTCTTAACCCGGTGGCTCAAGACCGAGCATCATCGGTAGCTCTTTCCCGGAAGAAATCGGCTATACTCAAGACCGGGCGCAACCCGTTAAGTTTTTTTATTCGAAAAGATGGCTGGGTGTTGGATGCCGGATGCCATTCCGGTTAAGGCCTTGGTATCACCATTGCAAACACAAAGCGCACCGCAGGTTCGACTCAAGCGGCGATTTAGACTCCGGCAAAGAGTACAAGATACTCAACCGGCAGTTCCCGGAGTAAGATTGAAAAGAGAAACTCGGTCACGAACTAGGGCCAGGCGGCACTTCCCGTCAGCGCCGAGACTCAATCAAGAAAGCATGAATCATCCGGCGGCATAATCCCAAATGCTAAATCCGAATAGGATGAGACGATTGATTTCCTATTCTCTTCGAATTTGTTCGTTCTCGGTCGGTTAAACAATACCACGGGAACTTGGTGTGATAATATTTGACCGGATTCTTGGTTTTCTCTCAGGATTGAAAGATTCTGATTCACAGGCAGGGATCTCTGAGGACTCAACAATAAACCGACAACAATATGATAAAAGTAGAAGTTCTCATTCCTTTACAGATAGGGCGTCAGCCCATGACCGGAAGGCAGCTCTACTTCCTTAGTCGCATTTGTGATTCCGGCAAAACAATTCATGTTGATGCGGGCAGTTTTCAACCCCCACTCCGGCCTCCGGCAATTCAACCCAGGAGCAACGGACGACGTTCCCGGCGTAGAAGCAACGATGGCCAGATGCTCCTTGACCGAACTTCTTTGGCCGCACCAAATTTCCCTTGCCGCATCGAATTTCTTTGGCCGCACCAAATTTCCCTTGCCGCATCGAATTTCTTTGGCCGCACCAAATTTCCCTTGCCGCATCGAATTTCTTTGGCCGCACCAAATTTCCCTTGCCGCATCGAATTTCCCTGGCCGCATCTCAGTCCATGACAAGAGTTGACCGGAAGACATTCCTACTTCCTAAAAATACAAAGCTATCCTCGATTCAAAACCAACGACGTCTTCCGTCAAGACCAACCTGGGATCTCAAATTCAGGCCCAAACGTAAGTTCTCCAAGATACAATCCCTTGAAGAAGAAATCATGATCAGACGACAACGACGACAAGGCCAAAAGAAGGAGCGTCCAAAGCTAAAGATAAGTTCATCAATCTTAAATACTAAAATATCCATGACTTTGCAAACCTGATTGCCTTCTCTAAAAAACTTGCACTTTCAGATGCGGTTAAATGATCCGTATAACCAATATGAGTTGTCTTTAATCTCTAGAATTATTGTCTGCAAGCTTCCTGCTGATTTCAATCTCAGTATAAAAACAGAAAATATTTTGTGAACAAACTTCCTTTCTCCTTAACCAAAAGACTTGCTACTGTTTAGTATGCATTAGCCGTTTTAGTTTTTACAAATCCTGTTAAACAAGAGATTGTTATCCATCTATCTTTGATTCCATGCTTAACCAAGATAGGGTATAAATACTTTCTGCTCAGTTAAAGCTGAAGTTATGTCTGAGTTTCGCTTTTGGAATTACTGCTAACAAAAGTACAAGACTCTCTCTGATTTAAGTACTCTGACTGTAAACCTGATTATGCCTAGCTTCGATAAACTGATCTGTGAGCTGTTATGGAAATTGGGATTTGGTTTTGTTTTGTTCATGATTTCTTCGCTATTATCGACAGGACTGTCATAGGAACACTTATGACCATGATTGTCACGCTATTATCGCTTCAGTTTTGCATATTGATATAAGCCTCAGTATGACATATATAGTAAATATGTTGTACAATTCTGTAAACTAAACCAACTTGCTATCTGTTTTAAGGCTCCACAAAGCTTACTAATGGTATTCGGGCCATGAATTTTGACTAAATGTCTGCCTGTGCTTCTTCTAAGTTTCATTTTTGGATTATTCCATCTATTTTAAACATTATTTCATACTATGAGTCAAGGTCTTCACTCCCCTGATTTTTATTTTGAAGACAAAGACAATTAAGTATGCGTTTATAAACGCTAAAAAATGTTTCCTGATCTTTAATTTTGATTTTGGTTTCATTCTTCTTATCCATCCACTCTTGCTGTTGCATAAAACAGTTCATGTATTGTCTTGCTCTACACTGATCATATCGATTGGCACAAGGTTTGTTGTGGCGAAAATCGTTGCTGTTTCTATAGCATAGATTTTAGATAAATATTTTGGTCTTATTAATATTCTGGTAGTTCAGGACATAAGAAATTGCTCCGTTCTTTATTTGTTTAACAACATTGTTTTATGACTCATAAATTAGCTATCATACTGCAGCACTTCAAAAAATTACCCATCTTAGCCTCTGTTCGGCATGCGTGGATCTGTTTGAACTTAGTTTTAATAAATCTGGCTGCGGATGACGTACTTGAGATTGGTCATGGTCCGATTGAAACCGCTGGACGTTTCAGTATTTCTTCCGGCCAAAATTAAGGACTACCTTTGCTTCAAATCTAACTATGCTTGACTTGTTTGTGTAATACCATTATAAGGTAGTTGATGATCTTTTTTCCTTATGCCGTTGACTGATACATCTTTCAAGATATTTATAGGTAATCTAGCTTCTATTTCGTAATACTGGACAACAAATGCTCTCAATGTGTAAATTTGTAGGCTGTCTAAAAACTGTCGCATATCTTTTCTGTTCCCTTACTTTCCTTCTGGGTTTCACCCTTGAAAATGCTTTCTGTTTCTTAAAAATCCCCAAATCACACTTTCCTATTCGGCAGTTTTACTGTTACTAGATACTCCTTTCTAGGTGAAACATTTCTCTGCATTTACTTAGTTCACAAGACCAGTTGTAAAATATATTGCTCTACCTCTGCTTTTGGTACTGTTGATAACTTCTACTTGTATTTTGATCTGCATAAATCGTTCGAGCTCCATCCCAATTTGTACTTGACTAGACCTGTTGTAGCAATTTTTCTAAGTTCTAAGCATGCATTCCTTCTAAAATGAGCTATGTAGCCTGCTGTTGTGAGCAATTTCACATTCTTGGATGATTTCTGCTGCAACATTTCACATTCTTGGATGGTTTCTGCTGCATTATATATCCTTGCTT
This sequence comes from Limonium bicolor, assembly GCA_023374045.1. Taxonomy (NCBI): domain Eukaryota; kingdom Viridiplantae; phylum Streptophyta; class Magnoliopsida; order Caryophyllales; family Plumbaginaceae; genus Limonium; species Limonium bicolor. The sequence goes on along the minus strand of CM041782.1, from coordinate 258,352,137 downwards.
TAGATTTTGTACAATACAACTACTGTTAGCGAGTGCTTTGCTTCAGTTTTCTTCTTCGTTCATGAAAAATTACGACTGACCGCTGCTGATAAAAATTGCCGGAATAAACTATCATAAGAACGAATTGTTATCTGCTATTGCACCTTTTTTCAGGAGAGGTATTTTCTGCTGAACGCATCGTTTTGAATAGCAGTCGCACACTTATAGTGAATGCTGTACTTCTGCTTTGATTAAATCCCTGTAGCTCGCTTATCTCTACCTTATATGTGTTCTTGTTTTGTTTTTTAACCGACATATTGATTGGGATTCATGGATAATGCTTATATCTTTGCTTCAGTTTTTTCATCAATTTTGATTTTGATCAGTCTGAGAAACTGCAGAAACTCCATAAGGAATATATGAAAAATAATTTTGCTTAGTTTAATCCGAGATTTCTGCTTGGTTGTGATGCTTATATCTTTGATTACAGCAAGAAGAACAAAATGTCTTACCAAAATTCTCAGATATATCTCACTTCATTTTAGTGCTGTGTGTCTGATCTTAAAAGTTGGGACTACATTTGAAAATTTCACTTCCCTTTTAGAAAAGCTAATGTTTTGCTGAACAACGCAATTTCTTTGTGTTTATCATATAAGTTTCTGGTACAGCCTTGATCATATTTTCTTTTATTAACAATTTTTTCTGTCATGACAAAACACTTGGCTATCCTGCATATCAGATTCAAAATGTGTAACCAGGTCCCAGCTTGATTTCTTTTGCTATTATAGGGATAACCTGATTTCAGCCTTTAATAGAACCATGGTCAAAGTTTTGTTTACAGTCTAAGGATGTAAGGTATATATCTGATCAACTTGGCTTCTATTTACACAGCGGCATAAAGCGCTCTGTTTACTCCTGATTTCTGCTGCTCAAATGTTTTATTTTGTTACTACTGAAACAATTAGCCTGGTAATAAGGGTCTGTTACAATCATTTTTGTTTCGTTGCCTAGAGTAGTGTAAACCATGCCTGTTACTATGATATTACTTTCAGTCTATCTGCAGGCCGCATTAAAGACTACATCGGTTGAGTTTAATAGATTCTCTTTTAGTCTGTTTCGAGATAAAAGTTTGGTTGACAAAGCTGATTATATGTTATCTTCACTATTGCTGCTGCTTGTGTATTAATTAACGAATTCTAAAGTTTACACATCTCAAGCATGATGTATATTCCTTTATATATGCTTTCCTCCACAATGATTGGTTGATGTACAACAACGGTATAAGTTGTTTTGATGCCTTTGTCTCTAACTGGAATCTATTGCTGACTGTATGCCTCTCATAAATGCGAAAAACTACAGGATTGTGTGGTCTGCTTGAATTGTTGAACGCTAAGATATTACGAATACGGATCAGACTTGGATACAAACTCAAGCTCGCAGAAGCTCTGGTAAATGTAGAGTTGAAAATGGCGCACTCAGCATCTGTGGATATTACTCCTTTTGCTGAGGAAACTGCTGATACTGTCAAAGAGCACCTCAGACACTTCCAGACAGCAAAATCCTCTTGCTGTTCATTCTTCTAACAGAATCAGTAATGTAAGTACAAAGACGGATGATGTCCTCAACACAAAACCAAACGGTACCTTCCCTCCAGTTAGAACTGAGAGCCGATTAAAACAAAGAAGGAGAGGGCTCAAAGTCGTAGAATCAACAGCTCTTAACGGTATGAGTATCCCCTCTTTTCTTCTCAAAGTCAAGGTAACAATTCTAAAACTCTATTTAAAAGACATCAGTAATATCTGTAGCAATTGGTTTTTCCTCTGCTATCAAAGCATAGTGACTTGTCTTATTGTCTCAGCCTCTTATATAACCGTTTGAAAACTCTCCAGCATTCTCTGAAAATATTTATGTATGCATTATCTGCCATAAGAAATCACATATGTGCACTTTAGTCTTAAAACTGTTTAATTTGCCGCATAGTTTAGACTGTCGATGGGATCGAGCGGTTAATAGCCTAAATATCCTATGATGCTGCTACTGATAAGGATACACAGGCGGCTGGCATTTGATTTTCTGTTAAAAGCTTTCTGTGTGAGTCTGGTCACTGAGTTTGCTGGCTATTTTGAAACCTTTTAATATCACATTGCTATATTTCAAAGCAATTCACAAACAACTCTACAAATCCATTTTACTACTGTTTAAGCAAGCTAATGTAAAAAAAAACCTTCTTGATTTGGTTGAACCTCGAAGCTTTCTGTTACAATAGTTTTGGGAGTGGAGGATTCAATGGCCTCAGTAGGCACTTTGCTAGAATTTATAAACTCTAGTGAACTGTAGAAATCCTGACTTCATTCCTTAATAGTTTCAAAACCTACAAACTCTGCTTGCTGTCATGACTGATCTAGTTTGATAAAAACTGAGTAGAGAACCGTCAAGGATTTTACATGAATAATCTTGACTGATTGCCCCCCAAATTTTTGTCAAACAAAAGTCTCTGTTTATTGCTGCCGCATAATCAGACAAGGTTAAGCTCTCGATTACACTCTTTTCTCAGCTACTCTGTTGCTGTTAACTACCTTATTTCTGATGCAATATTTTGATGCACCTTTATTGTTCTGATAACAATAATGCAAATAGTTTATACTTCAGTTTTCCAATTCTTATAAACCACATAATTATGATCAATTTTGCGCTGTAGTGTTTGGTCATCAGATCAGGGGTTGGTATCTATTTTTACATCTAATTCAAAGGCCTTGCTTTTAAATTGTGTAGTAGTCTCATAGGTTTCATCTTGTCATTATACTGCTGCAATTTGAACATTACTTAATTGTAAACCCTGAGCTTCTGCTGTTAAATTTAGACGGCATATCCATTATGGATACCAACTTACGCTGTTGGTAAAAAGCTTGTTTCAGCAGGTGTTATAGCTAGAAATAATGCCAGATTAGGTTCTGTTTGTGAGATTGTATAAGACTATATTGAGACTGATTTTTGCTAGGCTCAAGTAAGTGGTGTTTGGGTCTGCTCACGAGAAAATATATAGCAGTAAGAGGTTAATATCCTAAACTACAGGTTTCTGTTACTCACAATTGTTGATTTGATGTTTGTACAGAAAAGTCAATTGTTTTAAAAAATGACCGGAGCCAGAATTCAACAGAGGAGCATGAAGCCTGGAACATAAATTCAAGAGAAAAGCTCTTTCGAAAGACCAAGAATCTTCTCACCGTTTTTCTTCTTTCAGTATTCTCTCCTCTCAAATAGCAAGGGTATGAAGGAAGTGATGAAATGTTTGCTTACAGCCGCTGCATAATCAGTATCAAAACAAAGAAATGCTAATTCTTCATCTACTTATTACACTGGTATGTAGACTTATTTGCTTCTGATTGTGGGACCTTGGATGAGTATGGTAAGTGGTTAGAATCATGAAAACCAGTCCAGATTAAGGTCTCGATTATGACCTTTTCCCAACTGCTTCATTACTGTTAAATGATTCACTTCTGGTTCAATATTTTGCTGCACCTTTAAAAAAAAAAAGTTATGCATGACAATACCTTGCCCTCTTTAAGTTGTCATTTTCAAATCTATTGGATGGTCGATACCCATCTGTTCTTGTTGTATGCTTCTGCCTTGTGCTATCCAAAGAAAAATTTATTTCAGCATTTTGCATTATGTACATTCTGACCTTTGCCTTAACTGCCAATGAATGGCATAATTTGAGCAGTGAAACTTACACAATTACCTCTCCCACTATGATTACACTATATATAGTTTAGCTATCTTATATGGTCGAGATCTATTATTGCTGTTCGGTGTAAAACGTGCCATAAGAGATCGTATAAATTCTGGAATGGTTTGTCTCGATTACAGCTGATCTTTTGACAGAAAAATGCACCGCTACAGTTTGAATAAAACTTTTGCATCTGCTTCAGTTCTGCACCTATTTACTGCTGTTACTATGAATGTTTTCAGCAGTTTTTCTGACCACAAGTAATGCTGTATCTGCAATGAGTTGACAGATGTAGAATTGAAAATGGTAAGTTATAAATCTACTAACTGCCTTTCCTTCTGTCTAAGGGCAGACAAATATGATGATAATTATGATTGATTCCTGCTCAGTTATAATTAGTTTAACTTGATTTCTGCCACATGCTCAGTTATTAAGTCATGAGTCTCTGCTGATTAAACGGGCAAAATCATGGACTCAGCCCTTAAACTGCTTGTGATACGCTACCTTGAATAAACATGATTACCAGCAGTTCTCTGAATATATACTCTATCTTATTACTCAGAAAATCTGCTCCTAGTTTGCTTCAAAATCAGTCCAGCTTTTACCTAGATTGACTACTGTTTTAAGTATTCTTGCTGCCGCAATTACTGAATTGTTATGGTCTGTTATTCTGCACTCTTGGAGCTGTTATACAGCAATCTTTTTGCTGCTGTTTGCTGATCTAAAACGCACGCACTGGTGCTATATTACGACACTCTGAAATTGCAGATACTGCATGAAAAGGTTTTAAAACAAGTTTTCGCATGGTAACTCCTCTAGCCATGATCTATTATGAGCTGGCAAGCGGTTCATATCTGCTTCAGTTTTGCTTGACTTTGTGCCACCTCTTAAACACGACAAGACCTGCTTGAAATTCTGTTTTACTGCATCATGATACTGCTGTTGAAATCCAACTTATGGAAACAAAATGCCTTGCCTACTCCGGTCATGCTTCTTGGGAATAATGTTCATAACTCACCCACTTGTCTTGCTCTTCCCAGGCACTATGTCATGAATATTAGGCTGCTGCATAGGCAGTGTTTAGGCTAGTCTATTGCCTATGTTTTCAGCTGGTAAACGGGCATGATGAGAATGTTTGAAACTCATAAAACCACCTTGAGTATTTTGGTTGTAGAATGCTTCATTCAGCGTTAACTAAATGCATGATTCTAAATATAATTACCAGACGTGTCTATTATCACATGAGTCTATTCAGCTTGACCTTGATTTATGCTCAATTACAAACTGATTTGATATCTTAAAATATTTATCATGTGCAACATGTCCTACCCTGCCTCAAGAGAGCTAACAAGGTCTCTAAAAGAAAGTGCAGGTACTTTTTACCAGGGGACTGATCACCCCCTGCAGTATTCAAAGAAAGCACCCGCCAACGAGCGGCAGGCTATCATGCCTTGAAAGAAAAAGAAAGCACCCGCCAACGAGCGGCAGGCTATCATGCCTTGAAAGAAAAAGAAAGCACCCGCCAACGAGCGGCAGGCTATCATGCCTTGAAAGAAAAAGAAAGCACCCGCCAACGAGCGGCAGGCTATCATGCCTTGAAAGAAAAAGAAAGCACCCGCCAACGAGCGGCAGGCTATCATGCCTTGAAAGAAAAAGAAAGCACCGCCAACGAGCCGCAGGCACTTGTGCCTTGAAAAAAACACTTTGGGTTGAAATGAAACCCGGCCATCGAGCCAACAAAAAACCCATCTCTGGACCCATCAGGAGCTCTGGTCGCCTGTAATGGGTGCATTGTTAGGTGTGGGACGCCGCACCATACTTGAAACACAAGTACCATCCTTTGGCTAGCATAAGCAAAGTTGGGAAAATATATTATCTTTATTCTCCCTTTAAGGGAATTATCATCCTTTGACTAGTATAAGCAAAAACTTTATCACCATATTATTTAGCCCTTTCAAAAAGGGAATGGTTCTTATTAAGGGAACCATTGGTCTTCTTTATGGAGACCTCAGGGGATTCATCCATCAAGATATATCATTTCAAAGATTTATGTCCCAAAATTTCCAATTTGTCAGAAGAAAGACACTTGTGGGACTTTGATTGCATTGTACCAACTTTCTTTTTGTAAGTTCGTTTTTCTTTGTAAGGGCTAAAAGAAAAAGAACTTGTGGGACTAGAGGATAGGAGAAGGGAAGAAATAGAAAGAATGTAAATTTCAATTTTTCTTTTCTGTAAGTTCCACTTTTTTAAGTAGCAAAAAGTAGAACTTGTGGGACTGATGACAAGGACAAGAATATGACGAAGACAAGAGGGTCAAACGGTCCAAGCCGCAGATTCCGATCCAGACCCCGGGCCCCCTTCAAGACCTTGTTCCGGCTCCACACTCTATGATCGGGTTCTGTGTTCCGGCCCCGTACTCCATGACCGGATCCCGCGCCTTACACTCTGGGACCGGAGGGCTTTATAAGGAAAGAAGTGCCAAAAACTAGAGGAGAGGCTCCAATAAAGTAATACCACATGTACAAGGATTAAGAGATAGACTTCACCCTAGAAAGTCTATAAATAGAGATGAGAGGCTCATTTGTAAGGGGACACATCAAGAAGAAGAAAGAAAACACTAGAAAGCTCTCTAAAGTTGTAATACCAAAGAAGGAATAAAGATATTGTCTAGAAGTGGATGTAAGCCGGATGATTGGCCGAACCACTGTGATTCTTGGTGATCCGTATGTTTGTGAGATGAATGGGACTGATTATGTATTTTCATGGAGACTCTGGTACGGATTCTGGATACTAAGACTCGAGACACTCGCCATAAGTCTGTGAGACTGGTGAAGGTTCTCTGGTCTAACCAGGACGTTGAGGAGGCCACTTGGGAGCTGGAAGATAAGATGAAGGTGAAGTACCCGTCGTTGTTTACTTCTTAGTATTTGTATGTATAGGGTATAGGGCGTACCCCTATTTTAAGGGGGGTAGAGCCGTTTCGGTTATGTGTGTGCGACATGTATTTGGATACATTGTCTATGTTATGTTGTTATGTTGTTACCTTGTTATGTTACAGACCGCTGTGTCTGAATGATGTTATGTTGTTTGGACCTTGTGTCCGGTGCTATGTAAGTATGTCGTTAATGTTGTTATGGAAGCATTGTTTATATGTGTTCCCGTGTTCTAATATTTAAGATATGTGGGAAGTATGAACTTTGGGGACAAAGTTCTTTTAAGGGGGAGATTGAAATACCCCAAACCTTAGTGTGTTGTTTAAACATTAAAATATGGTATATTAAGACTAAAAAGAGTCTTAGAAAGTTTAGTAAACAATTTAAACCATAGAAAACACAAATAAATACCTTAAAGTCAATTAGGGCCCAAATGTGCTCTAAACTTGGGATAAGCTTGGTTAAGACCTAATGAGCTTACCAAGACCTTATTTATATATTAATGAACATATAAACCGATTACCAAGGAAAACCAAGCTTGGAAACAAGTTAAAACACAAAATGTGCTTTAAGGAGTCTTAAAGCACATTTTTGAAAAATTGTCTTGTAAATGAGTTTTGAATGGCTAAATGTCCATCATTACTCTTTAATTAACATGTGTACTACTTAGTATCACATTAGGAAGTCTAAATCAATGGGAAATCAAAAATTTCACAACAATGTGCCTTGTTTTTGTGAATAGTAACTAAAATAAGCAAGTTTATAACATATGTCAATATAAGTGAGTTAATTGGTCAACAAAGACTAAAATACCCCTTATTACTTAACGGGGGCCGGTTTTTATAAGGGGTGAGTCATTCCCCTTGTTAATTTGATAAGATAGAAATTTGATAAAGCAAATCACTATTTACTTTAACATAAATATCTCTTAAAACCTACCTTTTACTTACCTTCTTCACTTTCTTCATTTCCTTCATGTTCCCACCATCTCCAACCTCTCTTCCTCCTCTCTCCATCGGTTTACAGCAGCTCTCACACCATTCTCCATCTTTGACCACTTATATCTCCTAGCTCTCTTTACCAAATCAAAAACAAAGACCACCATTCTCTTAGTCTCATCAAGCTCTTCAACCTTGTCTTCTCAAAATTCCAAGAGATCCATTTCGGTGCCAAGAGGAATCTCCATGGGAGGAGCTTGAGCTCATCTTTTCACATATTATTGTTCTCCTTTGCTTCTAGGTAAGGAAACTCAAATAAAAACTCCATTTCCTTCTTGTTTTGATGTTGACCGAGAATCACCATTGATGGTGTCCTTTATATTGCTTTGTTCTAGCTTCATTTGAATCTTCCAAGGGCTTGGTGGAGTCCTCTCTTGCTACATATCCAAACTATCTTTCATATCCAAGGTAAAACAATCATCTAAATGTTCTAAGACAATATATGTATCTAGGGTTTACAAGGAGATGAAGTATAAAGCTTGTATACTCATTTCATTATTTGTATATTATTTAGAAGTTGACAAGAAATCAAACACCCTTACCTATTTTTAAACAAGGAAACAAGAAAGAAGTTATGAGGAAAAGAGGTAAATATGCTAACCTAATGTAGCTTATAATGTCTTAGGAGAAATGAGCTTATATTGCTTATTAAAACTACTTAAGGAGCCAATGGTAAATGACTTAGAAAAATACTCTTAAGGGCTTAGTAAAAGGCATATGTATTGTTGGGTGTAATTGCAGGTCAAAGGCAAATATAATGTGGGAAATTCAGTGTTTATGATTTATGCATCTTAAGGGCCTAAGAGCCATGATATTTAAGGGCCTAAGTGCCAAGCGATTTAAATTATGCACTATATTGGGATGTAGTGTTAAATGAGTGAAGTTTTGTGTACAAGAATGTTCTTGATGGATTTTAGTGTTCTTGATTGTTTAATGGTAAAAACAATGTGTTTTGGCTTAGTAATGTTCTAGGAGAGTTCATGTCAAAATTTAGGTAATGTACAAGAAGTTCTAAGTGTTTAAACAAGATTTGGTGAACTAGGAAGTGTTAGAAATGTTTAGGTGTTTTACTAGAGGAGAAGTAATGTCTTAGGTGTTCTAGGAAACAAAAAGGACTTAGACATCAACTAGAGGTTTAGGTTGTTAAGAAAAGGTGCTTGGGAGATGATGTTGTGGTGAGGAGAAAGCATTTTGGGATAGTGATTATCATAGGTGAGAAACACCATATAGAAACCTTGTAAGAAATGTCACAAGTGCTGGTGAATTTTAAGAGAAAATTGAGTAACAAGTTAGACAAGGAACTAGTGTGTTTAAGATGATATTTTGGCATTAGATTATACCTAAGATCATTTGGGAAGGTTATACATTTAATGGGTAAGGAGAACCATTGCAACAAGACTTAGAAAATGTTCAAAATGTAAATCTGTAGCAGTGGTCCGGGACTTAGGTCTTGGATAATGTCCCGGACCATGCATTAAAAAGGGGCCGAGAATTCTTACACAGCCTTGGTCCGGTACTTAGGTTATGTAAGAAGTACCGGACCACCCCCTGTTTTACCCCCGAGAGAATTTTCTTATATTGGTCCGGGACCTAGGACTTGTATGAAGTCCCGGACCACCCCATAAAAACAACCCGAGAGATTTTGCCTACAATGGTCCGGGACATAGGACCTGTATGGAGTCCCAGACCACTACCTGAAATCAGCCCGAGAGTTTTACAATGACACGGTCCGGGACCTTAATTGGGGACCAAGTCCCGGACCACTTTAAAAGTTGAGTTTAAGATTAAAAAAATGATGTCTAATGATGGGGATTAGTAAGTAATGATGTTATAAGTTTGTATGTCTAAGGCATGTTAGGTGTGTATAATGACAATTTAGAAGGTGAAAAGTTATAATAAAATGTGAAAGTAAAATAACTAGAAATGTAAAGTAATAAGTTATCGACGGACTAGTACGTTAAATTAACCGACGTTACTAAATGTGTATAGGATTCTTCAAAGGTGGAAACCAGTCGAAGCAAGGACCAAGGTATGGTTTTCTTGCAGTCTGTTGCCTATCGGTTTACACCGGCTTGTGTGTTGTTTGTTTTTCTGTGTGTTTATGACCTTGTAAGACTTAAGTCACGTAATGAGTTTACAGTTGTTAAATATTATTGTATTGTTAAGTGTGACTCATTTCCCTTGTGTGTGTCTAACAAGACTTAACCACTTGTATGTGATCGTTCGATGTTGAACTTCTAACATGCTGACAACTGGGGAAGTGCGGAGTCGGTCTGTTCGGCCACGCGTGTGCGTATGGGAGTCCGATGTCATAACCGGTTCGATCCTCTGTATGTTATGGTTGTTCTTCCATTTTTGGTTTCCACCTCCCTTTAGCTTAACCACGGCTATTTTAACTGACTCACGTCGGGCCACAGGGGCCTACTATTTTGTTCGGTGTGCTTGGCTCACTATATCCGAGGCACCTTTGTGTTAGTTATTCGTTCAATTAACTAACAGGACGGTAACGAGTTATGTAACAGCTTAGCATGAGTTTGGCAACATTCTCTAGGCTTCTCCATGGGATCTAATTGTGTTGGTTCGTTTCCTAAGAGGATTCGTTCTTGTATGTTATGTGTGGTGTTGTTATGCAATATCTTGCTTACGTGATATATATGTAGTATGTTTAAACTGAATGCCATGTCATCATGACAATTAGTTGCGCGTATCCGGTTAGCAGATGGGCTACGCGTTAACCATACCAGCCAAGGGTTGCTGACCCCCTCGGGGGCTCCATATCTTTACTGCAGGATGAGGATCGAGGAAGCGGAATGGCTATTGATTCTAGACTGCAGAATACTTTTGGTATTTGTGGATGTTGTGCCGGGATGCGCCTTGTCTCCCGTGGCGTTATATTTTGGTAACCGTTTTATACAGTGCGGTCGTTTGTACAGTTGACAGTGGAGTTCATGTGTACAGTTTACAGTTGACGGTTTGTATTAGATACCTCGGTATGTTGGATAATGTATATATGTTAGGATGTTAGTACCTAATGCTCGGGAGTCTGATCATCAGCGGTACGGCTTGTATTTATTCTGCCTTGTTAACCACGTGGGTGGTTAACGGCTTGTAGCACCGAACCGTTTAGTTATTGTTTAGTTGTCATTTCCGCTGCGATTTCGATTATTGTTAAGTGCGTAGTAGGGGTATGTTACAAGCAAGAACACCCATGGAAATGAAGTTGAGTATTTTCGAATTTGGAAAAGAGGGAAATGCTCTCCTTGATGAGAGGAATGCAATGGTACAAATTTTGTAATTTTGGTGGAGGTTTGAGTACTCAACAAGAGGAGAGAAGGGAGAGTGCTGGAGGGGTGTTTGAAATCGCCATTGTTGGGCGGCTTGAGGAGGAAGAAAATTAGAGGGTGAGGGGTGAGTGCAGTACGTGTAACACCCCTATTTAACATATTTATAGCGGAATTAAAATACTAAAGGCGAAACAGACCATCGGGTTCCAAACACCCGATACCAAACCTCGCCAACTACAACTTAAAAGATTACAACAGTCATGGTCTGAACCTCGAGAAACTTAATATAAACATAACAGTAATAAAATGCATTAACTCTCCACAAACCCTAATCCCATCCCAATCACTCGTTCTCTTTGTGGCCACCTGTATAATAATTCGTACCTGCAAGATAAAACCAAGCAGCCCACCCCGAGAGGGGTGAGTCAGTTCCCTAGAATGGAACTGGTACGATTCTCCAAAACAAAGCCTTTTAACATATATCTTAAATAACTTGAAGTCAACAACTTAAAACAAAACAGAGGAATAAGACACTTAAAAATCACCAAGTCAAAGACAACAGGATAAGGTTAGAGGTAAATAACAGAAAGGTAGAGTTAGTCAATCAAAAGTCACACCATGAGTTAGTGAACATCCAAAACTTTAGTTAGAACCAATTCTAGTTAGAAGTAGAGAGACCCAAGTAGTCACAAAGACTAGGAATGAAAAAAGAGATCCAAGAACTAAACAACTCAAGAATGGAATAACACCAATTGGGAGAGATGGCCCCCACCGCCAGATATAAATGTCCATATGGACGAGGGATATACAGCCCCCTGCTGTCAGATTTAAATGTCCTGGTGGACGAGGGATATACAACCCCCTGCTGTCAAATATAAATGTCCTTGTGGACGAGGGATATACAACCCCCTGCTGTTACCAATGAAGACACGCACACGTCACAACAAAAGACTCAGCTCATGGATGAAACAATATCCAGAGTCAAAGGAAGAATTACCAAGATTGTCCTTTTCCATATTTCCACTAGATCACTAACTACACCAGAGCAATACCAAAACACTCAGTCCTACAGAGTGCAGAAGCGTAAACCCTAGGCAGTTAATGTCTAATGAAACAACCAAACAGAAGGAACCCATAACCACGAAAGTTTCACATTCAAGGCTCAGTTAGTCACATCAAGCTGAGTTAGCCACACAACAGTTTCCTTTGAAATTCCTTTAAACTCAGTTAGCGTTTTTGAAAACGTCTCATAAGTCAGTCAGTAAGAGTATCGGAGTACGAGAAATTGTACCTGGTATGTGAAGAACAATAATTAACTCGAATGAGTGATCCCCCAATAGTAACCTATAATTATGGTGTTCCAAGTGTTGATTAGTTAAGGGACTTATAAACTATACATCCTCTATTCTTACTAATTTATAGTTCCAGGTTTACCGTTATTCTCTCACAAAGATTTGGGCTAGATTTTGTTAGTTAAATCTTTTGTTAGGCCCATTTTGTTTAATTTGGAATGATTTAGGATTTATCCCTGAGAGTGGCCCAAACTCTCTTTGAATTGCTTAAGCGGGCTTTTGGAGTTCATAAACTTGGCTCAGTAGGTTAGGCCAAGACCGTGTTACGTTCGCGTTGTTTAATTAAACCCTTAAGTTATCGTTGACTCTTTTATTACACTATGATTAAAATCCTAAGTTTAATATCCATATTCTTCTTATTATATCTCCCACAAGGAATGTTATTTCCTTCATCTATTTTAATATATATATATATATATATATATATATATATATATATTTATATTAAGATTTATCCATAACATTTTTAAGAAATTCTATTGTATTTAATTATGTTTAATAACTTTTAGGCATATCCACAACCGATACATGGTTTATAAAATAAGGTATTTTCCCTTATTTATTTAATATTTATATGCATGCACATGTATTAGTATTTATTTAATTCATCCTTTATATAGCTTATGGAATTTAAATTATCTTTATTAACCTCAACATTTATCTGCATTCCATGTATGCTTTATAAAGTATTTCTTTTGTACATTTTAGAATATTAGCTTCTATAGTATTTAGTTAATATAAGTGATGATTTATTTAGCTCCTTGTTTTAACCTAAGTTACTATTTTATTCCTTTTTATATAATGTGTGTATATATATATATATATTTATATTTTCCCCTTAGTTTTAATTAAGAATGTTAACTTCCATATTATATAATAAATAAAATGTAGATTAGTTTAGTTCCTTGATTTAACATCAGTTTCTATTTTGTTTCTCTTATATAAGTATATATATATATATAATATATGTAAAATAAAATTCCCTTCACTTAAAAGTTAATTCCCAAGATATTTATAAACATACTGTTACTAAATATTAGTTTAATCTTTTCATTATTTCCCAACCTAAAAAGTTTATTAATAAACTATACTTTAATTTTTGCTACATTAAAAAACCATATATTATAAGTTATTCTTATGAAAAATTCATAAACACAATTTTTAAACCCATTTACCATTGCCCAAAAATTCCCAAATTAAATATATAGTAACTATAACATTTTAGACATATTATAAAATTTTTATTTCATAAAAATATCTTTTAAAATTATCCAAATAATTCCATAATACTTATAACTTGCAAAAATCATAACTTACGTTTAAAAACTCAAAACCAATATTAATTTACATCATAATAAACTAAATTTTATAAGGAATCTATGGTTAAAATTTCAAGTCAAAATACATTCGGGAAGGTGATTAAATAAATTCGACAAGTTAGGGTTTAATTATGGAAATATTAAAAATCTTAACCAACTTAAACTTCCCTATTCTAATCTCGGCCGTCCGTTTCTAAAACCTACGATCGGACGGCCACTGAAACGCCAGTTCTTCCCCAACCTTAACCGATATCCCGAGTACTAAATCACCAAATCCTCTCAAATCACAGAACCAAATCGACTGATTTTTGTTTCATTGGATTCGAAATTTCATCATGGTTCTAATGATACCAACTTTACGATCTAAGGTGCACGAAATCGAAAATACGAATCTGGGTTTCGAAGTTAGGGTTCTTAGGTTGATTCGAATTCGAATTGACAAATTCTCCTAATCTAACGCGTAATAGATGAACTATTGGGACACGGGTTTGACCGGTAATGTGATTACGAATGACAATAATGGAGAAATTTGATCGGAAACTCACCGGAGAAGCACCAACGAAGGAATCCGATTTCGGTTTTCGGGAAAAAAGTTCGAACTTGGCTGTTTCGAGGAGCTAACTTTGAGGATCTATAATTTACAGTACAGATCGAATTAGACTACGTGGGTGGGCTTAATCGAAAGAGGAATTATAGATCTACAAATGGATAGCAAGAACTTAATCTAACTTGCATTATACAGAAAGAAATTCAACCTGAAAGTTACGAGTTTATACCTGCGATTTTTGTATGATTTTATGTGCGTGACAAGACAGTAACTTTAGACGCCTCGTTCTTCCAAATGATTGGGATTTAGCCTTAGTTGTAAACATAAGAGTTGTAGACGGGTTAAAGATCTACACAACAAGCTAAAGAAATCGGATTTTGGATGAGAGACGATGAAGTTATGATCGAACGAAAGTACCTTATCGATCACGTTTTTCTGAGAATCTGGGTTACAGCTTTGCAAGGAGGCAACTTTGGATCAATTTTCCGGTGGATGTAGGAAGGGTTAGGTTATGTGTGAGCTATGGTTGTAAAGAGGAGAATAAGGAGAAGAGAATGAAGAAGACAACACTGGAAAATTCGAAAGGATGAGTGAGATACGACCGTCACAAGTTAGGGCAAAAATACTGGTGGAGGTTAGGGACTTAGCCGATTTTTGTGCCCAGTTCCAGCGAGCTGTGTGAGCTTGACACGTGGCAGTTCTCAAATTTTTGATTCAAAACGTCATTCTATCATAACTTTGGCTAGGATGATCCGTTTTTGACATTCTTTTTATCAATCTTCTTGGTTTTCCATAACCTTTTTATTGGTATAGGTTTCATGGGCTGGTTTGACCATTCTCAAGAAGTCTACCCTAGCAAGGCTTAATAAGCTTTATGGTTTCCATGATTTTATATTGACTTTTATGATTCAAATTAATGTTCCAACTCTTTCTAAAATATTTATAATATACTTGGAGTGTTTAGAAATTTTTCCAAGATTTATTGACTTATAAATCTTATTATTAAATTCATAATACTATATGATAATATATAGTAATCTAATATTTACTAGTATTCTTTAGGGTTAAATAGAAGAAATCCCCTAATTTAATTTCCATAAGTCCATCTAGTAATATAATAATTTATTATTCATAATTCCATACAATAATTTAATAATTAATAGTATTATTTATGGTTTAATAAAAGAAATCCCCTAAATTAATTTAAATTAATTTAGGGGTATTTTAGTATATCCCCCTTAAAAGAAACTTCGCCTCGAAGTTTAAAAATCAACTTGAGACGATAATAATTCCGACTAATTTCCATACTAATCCAATCCTTATTTTCCATCCATTCTATTTCAATATTCCACTCGAGATTACTCAGAATCAAACTGAATCAAAATATACCAAGATATATTAAATCAAAAGTCACACTACTGTGCCATAATGTAAAACTACGTACATACATACACCTCTCACTCTACTAATAATGTTCTCACTCTACTAATAATGCAACAGGGCATAATCCGGATGAGGTAACGAAGGAAGAGTATGCCAGTATATCCCCCTTAAAAGAGCTAAGGTATGCCCTCGTACCGCTACTAACGTGAGATACAGAGGGATAGGAAACATCATGCGAATAGATGTGGGTACTTCACTCTCATAGAGTCCTCAGTCTCACAAGTAGCTTCCTCAACCCCATGATGCTCCCAAAGAACTTTCACCAGTTTGACTGATCTGCCTCTCGTTTCCCGGACCTTCGTGTCCAAGATCCGAATAGGAGTCTCCTCATACCTCAGTGTAGGCTCAATCTCCAATCTCTCTGGCTGCAGTACATGAGAAGGGTCAGTCATATACTTCTTCAGCTGAGATACATGAAACACATCGTGTACCTTCCCCAACTCTGCGGGTAGATCTAGTCGGTAAGCAGCTGGGCCCACTCGCTCCATAATCCTGTACGGGCCGACATACTTAGGGCTTAGTTTCCCCCTCATCCCAAATCTGAAGATACCTCTCATCGGAGACACTCGTAAGAAAACCATGTCACCCAACTGAAACTCGAGCTCCCGGTGCGCTGATCCCCATAAGATTTCTGTCTAGACTGTGCTGCCCTCATGTGCTGCTGAATAACTCTGACGTCATCCTGCAGTGTCGGAATGTACTCGGGCCCAATCAAGACTGCCTCGGTAGGGTCACTCCATGACAAGGGAGTCCGGCACGGCCTGCCATACAGAGCCTGGAATGGGTCCATGCCGATAGATGAGTGGTAGGAGTTATTGTAGGAGAACTCCACCAGGTGTAGACGCTCTACCCAACTCCCCTGATAGTCCAGAGCGACTGCTCGCAGCATATCCTCCAGCGTCTGAATCGTCCTCTCCGTCTGCCCATCAGTCTGAGGGTGAAAGGCTGTGCTAAGACGAAGCTGAGTACCAAATGCCTCCTGCACTTGACGCCAAAATCTGGTGAGGAAACATGTGTCACGATCGGAGACGATCGTCTTCGGTACCCCATGGTACCGGATGTGCTCCGTGGTGAATACCTCAGCCAGTTTGGGCACCTTCCATGTGTCCTTGATAGGGATAAACCTGGCTGTCTTGGTCAACCTATCGACTATCACCCAAATAGAATTCAGTCCACCTTTAGCTGGAGGGAGACTGACCATAAAGTCCATGCTGATGTCGTCAAACTTCCAGCACGGTACTGGTAATGACTGAATCTGGCCTCCTGGTCGTCGATGCTCAAACTTCACCTTCTGACAGGTGAGGCATCGGGAGACAAAATCTGCTACATCCCTCTTCATCCCGCTCCACCAGAATAATTGCTTCAAATCCTTGTACATCTTGGTGGCTGTAGGGTGTACTGATAATGTAGAGGAATGAGCCTCAGAGAGAATCCTGGTCTGAAGTTTTGTCGCATCCCGAGGAACGTAGAATCTGCCTCTGACTCGAAGGTGTCCCTCGCTGTCTAG
This sequence comes from Limonium bicolor, assembly GCA_023374045.1. Taxonomy (NCBI): domain Eukaryota; kingdom Viridiplantae; phylum Streptophyta; class Magnoliopsida; order Caryophyllales; family Plumbaginaceae; genus Limonium; species Limonium bicolor. The sequence goes on along the minus strand of CM041782.1, from coordinate 258,335,048 downwards.
CTTGTACTCATACTTCAGACCATCTGTCAAACCGTCTGCTAACTTCTGCCAGACGCCCTGTAGGTATACATCACTGTCCTAGGCTGCGTATATCTCCTCCTCAGCTACGTGGTCGTCGTCTCTATCAAGGCTAGGAGAGAGTATGCTCTCCTGCTCAGAGCGTCTGCCATGACATTCCCTTTACCTTCAGTGTACTGAAGGTTGATGTCATAATCAGCCAGTAGCTCGACCCATCGTCGTTGTCTCAGGTTCAGCTCCTTCTGGGTCTAGATGTACTTCAGACTCTTATGATCTATCATAATCCGGACTGTGGCTCCATACAAGTAATGTCGCCAGATCTTCAAGGCGAAGACTATGGCGAGGAGCTCAAGGTCGTGTGTGGGGTAATTTTCTTCATGCTTCTTCAGCTGCCGAGAAGCATACACTACCACTCTGCCATTCTGCATCAGTACCCCACCGATCCCTCTGTCTGAAGCGTCATAATACACCTCGTATCCCTCGTTCCCTTTAGGGATTACTAACACTAGAGTTGTAGTTAAGGCGTCCTTCAGCGCCTGAAAGGAGACCTCACAAGCCTCTGTCCATACAAACGGGCTGTCCTTCTTCATCAGAGAGGTCAAGGGCTTGGCTAGCCTGGAGAAGTCCTTCACAAAGCGTCTATAGTAGCCAGCCAACCCAAGGAAACTCCTAATCTCTGTCACAGTGTGAGGTCTATGCCAGCTCTTCACCGCCTCAATCTTAGCTGGGTCTACTAAAACTCCCTCAGCTGAGATCACATGTCCCAGAAATGACACCAGCCAGAATTCACACTTACTGAACTTGGCATATAGTTTCTTCTCTCTCAGAGTCTCCAAGGCTGTCCTCAAATGCTGCTCGTGTTCTTCTCGACTCTTGGAGAAGATCAAGATGTCATCTATGAACACGACCACTGACTTATCTAACTGGGCTTGGAAGACTCTCTGCATCAGGTCCATGAATCTCACTGGTGCATTGGTCAGTCCAAACAGCATCACTATGAACTCGTAGTGGCCGTATCTGGTCCAGAAAGCTGTATTCTCTATATCTGTGAAATACCCCAAACCTTAGTATGTTGTTTAAACATTTAAGTATGGTATATTAAGACTAAAAAAAGAGTCTTAGAAGCATTAGTAAGCAAATTAAACCATAGAAAACACAAAATGTGCTTTAAGGACAATAAAGAGCCAAAATGTGCTCTAAGCTTGGGATAAGCTTGTTTAAGACCTAATGAAATTACCAAGACCTTATTTATATACTAATGAACATATTAAACCAATTACCAAAGAAAAACCAAGCTAGAAAACAAGTTAAAACACAAAATGTGCTTTAAGGAGTCTTAAAGCACATTTTTGAAAAATTGTCTTGTAAATGAGTATTGAATGGCTAAATGTTCATCATTACTCTTTAATTAACATGTGTACTATATAGTATCACATTTGGAAGTCTATATCAATGAGAAATCAAAAATTTCACTTCTATGTGCCTTGTTTTATGAATAGTAACTTTAATAAGCTAGTTTGTAACATATGTTATTATAAGTAATTAAATTGACAAATAAAGACTAAAATACCCCTTATGTAATAAAGGGGGCCGGTTTTCTTAGGGGATGACTCATCCCCTTGTTAATTTGATAAGGTAGAAAAAATAGATAAAGTAAAACACTATTTACTTTACTTAAATATCTAAACTAACAAAACTTATCTTCACTTCTCCCTTCCTTCTTCATTTCCCACGGTTCCAAGTCTTCTTCAACCTCTCTTCTTTCTTTCATTCACGATTTGCAATAGTACTACACAAACTCCATCTTTGACCTCTTGTAATTCCTAGCTCACTTAACCAAATCAAAAACAAACACCACCATTCTCTTCCTCTTATCAAGCCTTTCATTCCTATCTTCTCAAAACTTCAAGACCACCATTTCGGTGCCATGTAGTTCCACCATTGAAGGAGCTTGAGCTTATATTCCTACATATTATTGATCTCCTTTGCTTCTAGGTAAGGAATCTCAAAGAAAAATGATGTTTCCTCCATGTTTTTATCTTGACCGAAAATCACTCTTAATGGAGTCCTTATGTTGCTTTGTCCTAGCTTCATTCCAACCTTTCATGGACTAGGTGGAGTCCTCTCTTGATAGATATTCAAACTCTCTTCAAGTTCTAAGGTAAAACAATTATCTTAATGTTTTTAAAACAATGTATAATCTAGGGTTAACAATGAGATGAAGCTTAAAGCTTGAATACTCATTATATTGTTTGTATATTGTTTAGAAGTTGACAAACAATCAAAAGCCTTGCCAATTTAGTCATGGAAACAAGAAAGAAGTTGGCGAGGAAAATAGGTAAATGTGCTAACCTAATGTGGTTTAAAGTCTTAGGAGAAATGAGCTTGTATTGCTTATGAAAATGATTTAAGGAGCCAATGGAAAATGACTTAGAAAAATGCTCTCAAGGGCTTTGTAAAAGGCATATGTGTTGTTGAGTGTATTTGCAGGTCAAAGGCAAATATAATGTGGGAAATTCAGTGTTTAAGATTTATGCATCTTAAGGGCCTAAGTGCCATGCAATTTAAATTATGCACTATATTGTGATGTAGTGCTAAATGTGTGAAGTTTGTGTATAAGAATGTGTTTGATGGATTTTAGTGTTCTTGGTTGTTCAATGATGGAAACAATGTGTTTTGGTTTAGTAATGTTCTAGGAGAGTTCATGTCAAAATTTAGGTAATAAACAAGAAGTTCTAAGGGTTTAAAATGAGTTTGGTAAGTTAGGAAATGTTTAGAATGGTGAAGTGCTTTCCTAGTGAAAGAAACATGCACTAAGGTGTTTAAAGGTGTAAAAAGGGCTTAGGCAATGTTCTAGAGGATTTAGAATGCAAATGAATGTTTTGAGATACACCAAAGTTATTTAGACTTGTGTTAAGATTTATTCAAACTTTGGTGAACAAGGAGAAAGTGTAAACTTGAAAAAGGATTTCAAGAATGACATAAGGAGTTAGTTGTGAGAATAGATGCTTGAGAGATGATGTTGTTGTGGTGAGGGAGTATTTTGGCATAAGTGATCATCTTAGGTATGAAACACCACTTAGAGACCTAGGAGAAAACATTGTAAGTGTTAGGAATTTTGGGAAGAAATGAGTAAAGGCTTAAGGAATTAGAAAACGAGTTTTATGGATGTTGTAAGAGGGTGTGAGTGTACCAAATGATGTTAGAAAACATTATGAGGCTTTAGGAGAAGTTTGGTGAAATTGGTTAAGTGTTTAAAGGCTTAGAAAATGAGTGTTTTGCCTTGTCCGAACATCCGTCCGGACAGGCCCTGTTGCGTAAAAATTTTCAGAGTCTCGACTTGTGTCCGACCTTGGGAAGTCCGGACACTAGTTCGGACGTACCTGCTTCTACTTTGAAATTTTCTCGACCCATGTCCGAACTTCTGAAGTCCGGACACAAGTTCGGACAGGCATCTGTTTTCAGTTTTGAGTCTCGACTTGTGTCCGAACTTGGGAAGTCCGGACACAAGTTCGGACAGGCCACTGTATGGACCAAAAAACTTTGTTTTAAGGTAGAAAATGATGTCTAAAAATGGCGATTAGTAAGTAATGATGATATGAGGTTAATTAAGACATGTTAGGAGTGTTATAATGACAATTAAAATGGTGAAGAGTTATAACAAGTGTAAAAATAAAATAAACTAGGTATGTGAAGTAACAAGTTAACAATGGACTAGTGCGTTAATTAACCGACGTTACTAATGTGTTTAGGATTCTCTCAAGGTGGAAACCAGTCGAAGCAAGGACCAAGGTATGGTTTTCTTGCAGTCTGTTGCCTACCAGTTTACACCGGCTTGTGTGTTGTTTGTTTTTCTGTGTGTTTATGACGTTATAAGACTTAAACATGTAATGAGTTTACCGTTGTTCATATTATTGTGACGTTATGATGTGACTCATTTCCCTTGTGTGTGTCTAACATGACTTACCACTTGTTGTGAATTGTTTGTTAAGTTCCACCGTTGAATTTCTAACAAGTGCTAACTGGGAAGTGAGGAATCAGGTTGTCCGGTCATGCATGTAGGTTTAAGAGTAGATATCTGAATCAGATTCGACTCTTATGTTGTTAAGATTGTTCTCCTTAATTTGGCGTTCGATCTCCCGCTAGCTTCCTCCAAAGCTTACCTATTCTGACTTATGATCGGTTTAGTGGGAACATGTGTTTCCGTGGTGTGTTCGGGTCACTATATCCGAACCATCTGTGACTTAAGTTACTCGTTCGAATAACAGAACGGTAATGAGTGTGTGTAACGAGCTTAATATGAGAGTGAACCACTCTCTAGGCTTCTTATGTTGTTTTACCTTCTTGGTTTGTGATTGTGGAAAGAGTATCCACTGTGTATGTGATGTTGTGCTATGCAATAATGATGCTATGCCACATATTATGTTTTGTTATGTTATGTTTAAAATGAATGCCATGTTATCATGACAAGTAGTTGCGCGTATCCCGGTAGCCGATGGGCTGCGCGTTAACCATACCAGCCAAGGGTTGCTGACCCCCTCGGGGGCTCCATATTTTTACTGCAGGATGAGGATCGAGGAAGCAGAGTGGCTCTAGATTCTAGGCTGCAGATGTACTTTGTTTATTTTTGGATGTTGGGCCCGGGATGCGCCTGTGCTCCCGTGGCGTTATGTATTTTGGTTGTGAACAGTTTACAGTGATGGTTTACAGTGAAGGATGTAAGTAAATACTCGGTATTGTGTCTATGTATATATGGTTATTAGTTCTATGCTCGGGAGTCTGATCATCAGACCGATACACTTGTATTTATTCAGCCTTGTTAACCACGTGGGTGGTTGACGGCGTTGTAGCACCAATCGTTTAGTTGTTTATTTTCCGATGCGACTCCAGTTTATAGTAAGTGTGTAGAAGGGGTGTTACAATCTGACTCAGCTACAGCTATTTGATGATATCTGGAACGCAGGTCAATCTTGGAGAACACCTTAGCTCCCCTCAGCTGGTCGAACAAGTCATCGATCTTGGGTAGTGGGTACTTGTTCTTGATCGTGACATTGTTCAACTCCCTGTAGTCGATACAGAGTCTCATGCTCCCGTCCTTCTTCTTGACGAAAAGCACTGGAGCACCCCAAGGTGAGACACTGGGTCTGATGAAACCCTTATCTAGTAGCTCCTGCAGCTGTTTCTTCAACTCAACCATCTCTGCAGGGCCCATCCGGTAGGGAGCCTTAGCAATCAGTCCCGTGCCAAGCATGAGGTCGATGTTGAATTCAACCTCTCTCAGCGGTGGTAGTCCAGGTAGCTCCTCTGGAAAAATGTCGGTGTACTCCAACATAATGGGAACATCGCTCTGGAACTTCGGATCCGTCCTTAGACCCTAGGCATAACAGTAGTAGGCGGTAGCGCCCTTGGACACCTCCTTCATCTGGGATAAAGCCGATACAACCTTCACAGTCGGCTGCTTAGGCTGCATTCCGTATGACACTATGATCCCTGTAGCTGACTTCAGGAGGAGACGATGCTCTGCACAGTGTAGTCTGCCTCGGTACCGCTGTAGCGTGTCCATGCTCACAATAATGTCGAATCCCATGCCAGGGAAGACTATGGCATCAAGAAGGAAGTTTGCTCCCTTGATGTGTATGCTCAAATTCTTGCACTGCTTACTGCACTTGATCAGCTCTCTGGATGGCAGCAAGACTGAGCAGTCATGGATATCCTCTGTGGGAGCATTGATCTTAGCATGAAACACTTGTGATATGAAGGAATGAGAGGCTCCAGAATCGAACAGGACGGTGGCCTCCACTCTATTAATTAGGAACATGCCTGAAATTATAGGATAGATTTTTTAAGATTCTGGGCAAATGTTCCAAGGCAATTACTCAGGGTTAATGTTTATACCTGTGTTGAGTAAATACTATACATTAATATATATAGATTTACAGCAAACTAAAAGGCAAGTGCACCTTAGTCAGAGTAGTACAACAAGTGTCGTATCCACAAGGAAATTGTTCAATTATCCTAGTCTCGGTATTTAATAAAAACAGTAAAAAGGGGGTTTAGCCGGAGGCAAGCTTGATTTGTTGTTGGATCAGTACAGAAATAATAAAAACAGTAAAATAAGGTGAATTAATTGATGTGGATGGAAAAAGGTATCCTAGGATAGCGGGGGAATTGCCTAAATTACTTAAACAGATTTATAACCTTGTCTCAATTATTTATTGTCTATTGGAGTTAATAATTGTCAGTTACGAACTCTTAGTAACAGCCTCAGTATTTTCTTGCTCAATCCGGAGTGTAAATACCAAGGTTAATTCCTTTGTGGTACTTTGACTATCTCAAAACCATATGTTGATAGTTACCATAAAAATGCAGTAGTTTGTCACGCTAAGCATTTAACAATATTTGCTGAAAGGAATTAAAACAAGTTTATTAAGTGAGACAAGTGATAAATACTGATTTACGTAATATTAGAGTCAAAACCCCATCCTAGGATACAAATGAAAATTACTCAGACATTAACGGAGATAGAAAGATAGCACAGATAGATTTTGCCATTATTTCAGAGAAAGAACGGGTCTGCACTCGCTCTCACTTCTGCTGCCTCTCTTCTATTTCTTTTGTTTCTGCTGAGTACGTGAGTATGGAATGTTGTGGTGTTACGGGAGAAGATGAATGGAAGAGAATGGAGGAGTGTGGTGAGCGATGGTCTGTTTCCTTTTAATCTCCCGTATGTGCACACCAATTATGGTTGAAGGTGCTGGGTTTATATAGAGAAGCAGGGGATGAGGTTGATTGGAGTCAGAGCTGGAGAGGTTGATTGGAGACAGATGCGTGAGGGATTTAAGGCAGGCGCCTGATATGGTTTACTGGAGTAGATGGATATGTCTGTAGGCGCCGCAAAGGAAGAAGCAATTGGGGAAGACAGTCGGCGAAGAAAACTAGTCGCGACAGTTTCTGGATCTGGGTTGCATTTCTATTAGTTGTCCGGTCTTTTTTCCACGGACAGCACTATCTCTTGTCCGTCCATAATTCCACGGACTCATTTATGTCCTTGTTGCGTCCGCCCCTTTTCCCACGGACTCAATATTCACGTCCGGCCTTAAATACTCGGACAGACACACGGACACATAGTGTCCGACCCTTGTCCGTGCTTGGTTCCTCGGACACACCAGCTCACGTCCGGCCCTTGTCTGCGCTTGGTTCCTCGGACACACCAGCTCACGTTCGGCCCTTGTAATGCGGACAAGACACGGACGTAAGTCTGAGTCGTTTTCTTTTGCGAAGTTTGACCGGCTCTAGATTCTTCGTTTGGACTCCGTTTTTCGAGCCGTTTGTGCCTATGTGTTCGTCTCTTTGTCTACTTTGTTCCTAGCTTGGTTTTCCTCATGTTTAACCAATAAATTTGTGAGATAACCAATAAAACATAAACTAGAGGAAAAACATACGATAAGTGAGAAATGAACAAGAAAAGTGCTAATATAATATATGAAATACACCTATAAAACAAGCTCATTTGGACACTTATCACACCCCCACACTTACCTTTTGCTTGTCCTCAAGCAAATCCATGTACCCATGCAAGTAGGGAATGCTCAATACTAACAAATAATATTATGAAGGGTAGGATAAACAGGTGAATGGTATATGATCTTTAAACTTTTCGAGGAGTGCGATCCATCAACTGCTGGTGGCACAGGTGTACTCAGGGTAAAAATAAAAATTAGAGTTTCGGGGTATGATCCGGAGTACTTCAATGCTTCTTAGTTAAGGTGACTTTGAGAACTTTTACCATGGCCAACTTCTCTCCAGAATGGGCATTTGAGGAGAAAACAAAAGGAAACATAGATTATACATTTGTTTCACTTTTGCATAAGAGATGAGAAGATAATATGTAGGCATCAAGCCTTTGTTTTTATAAACACTCAACACTCTTTGTTGGTTACCAATGGTGTCTCGCAAGTCCTTTATTTATATTATTTTTTTGTATTTTTTTGACAGAGAAGCACCCCTTAGCAATCCCTAAGAAAGAAGACAGAAGGAACCCCTGAGCAATAAAAATCCAACCATTGCAGATCATTTGGTCACACCGCATAAAAATGCTCCCCAAAAGTAATCAAAATGATTTTTTTTTTAAATTTGTACCATTTATCCCACAATTCATAACAGTATTTATTCATAAAGAGAACAACCCACATATAAAGGGTCCACGATATTGAATTTGGACAAACGCAAGATAAGCAGAGAGATTAAGCATTTTAAGCACAAAATGTCGCCGAAAAGGGCACACTCCCCCACACTTAAATTGAACAATGTCCTCATTGTTCACCAGAAAAACTAGGGAAGGTTTCAGAATACCTTTTCGGTAAGTAGATAAAATAGAGAGAACACAGAGTTCACAAATAAACATTTAAGCACAGAAACGCTCCTCTGCAGATTTTATTTAAATAAAAGCATAATTAAAGAGTCTGGTACTCCCCTGAGATTATTTTTGCTAGCGTTTATAGGAGTTCCCCCACACTTGAGCTTCAGCCTCAAGTAGTGTAGCTTGGTTGCAGTGTAGACATGAAGTTGTACCTGCATAAGACACTAGAAGCAACCATACTGCAAACGGGGTTAAGAGTTAGCAAAAACAAAATTTAAAGAGAACCTGAAAATTAAAAGAGCATAAAAGCAAATAAATGAAAATTTCATCCAGGTTGCCTCCCGGGAAGCTGCCCTTGTTTAACGTCTTTGGCTAGATGCTTTGGTGTTAGATTAAACCTGGGGGGTGGTTATGAGGAGGAGATCCAAAGCATGACTCGATGGTATTTTTGAGTGTCCACCTGGATGCATGTTTTCTTTTCTTATCCCGCTTTTCATCAAGGATTGGTGGTGGTATCTTTGTAATAGACATTCCGTCAGGGAGGGTGACAAAGAGAAGTAGGGATGATGGTGATTGAGTGTCCCTCACAAACTTGAGATCATTGGATTTGTTACTGGAGACCTTCCTGATGCAAACTCCAGCTTTTCATTATAAGCTTGAAGCGTGATTGTCCCCTGGGCCACCAAAATGTGTACATTGGTTGTGGCAAGGAAAGGTCGTCCAAGGATGAGAGGTGTAGTGGAGTTCTCTTCGATGTCCAAAATAACAAAATCGCATGGGAAGTATAAGTGTTCCACTTTAATGATAACATCCTCCACCACTCTGCTTGGATAAGTTACCGAACCATCCGCCAGTTGAAGGGTCATCTTTGTCTTTTTCATATCTCCAAATCCCAGCCTTTTGAAAGTGGAGAGGGGCATCAAATTTATGGAGGCACCCAGATCGCAAAGGGAGTATGGAATTGAGGTGCTACCAATTGTGACTGGAATGGTAAAGCTGCCAGGATCATTGCATTTCGAAGGTAGTGGTTGTTTCAGAATAGCTGAGCAAGCTACATTGAGAGGTACGGTACTGACTTCGGCCAATTTAGTTTTGTTGGAGATAAGGTGTTTGAGAAATTTTGCGTAGTTTGGCATTTTGGCAATGAGGTCTACAAACTGTATGTTGACGTTTAGTTGTTTCAGCATTGCCGGAAACTTACCATACTCATTATCCAATTTCTGCTTTTGGAGTCGGTTGGGAAATGGTATAGGCGGTTCTTGTGGAGAAGGTTTTGGAGCTGATGGAATAGTGGGGATGCTGGGAGATGTCTTTTCTACTGGGTCCTCAACTCTTTCTTCACTATCCTCTTGGGATTCTCCTGACCTTTGCGGGATGTGAATCTCGTTGGTTTTTCTACCGCTTCTCAAGGTTATCGCCTTAACCTCTTCTTCTTCTTCTTCTTCAAAATCGAGCTTTTCATTTTCATAGCCGGCCACCAACTACTTAAGGTAGGTATTCTCGGACTGAATACGATTTTTATAGACTGTGGCGGTACTTTCCAATTCGGCTACATTCCTTTTGGAAGTTTCGATTTCTACTACCCACTCTTGAAGGGAAGGGTGAAGTTCTGGAACCTCAACTGTTTTGGCCACCTCTATCTTTTCTTCATTGTGTTCCTTCACATAGATGCATTTGACTTGCTCTCTTGGATTTGGCTCTGTTTGACTTGGGAGAGTCCCAGGCGGTCTTCGAGCAAGTTGTTCTGTAATTTGATTGAATTTACCTTCGATTTTTTGGTTGAAAGCTTCTTATGCATTATGCTGGCTTTGAGTCATAGACATGTATCCCTTCATCATCTCTTTGAGTTCCGCGTTTGGATCAACAGAGGATGAAGATGGTTGTTGTTGTTGTTGGAAACCTGGAGGGGCACCTTGTGCTCTATAACCCATATTAGAGTTTGGTTGGGGTCTGTTTCTCTGATAGGTATTGGAACTGTTGTTCTGCCCTCCTTGGTTCTGATCATTGTTTTTCCATGAGAAATTCGGGTGATTTCTCTATGGATAGTTGTTGTTGAAGTTATTGTTGTAGGAATTACCGGGGCGGTTTCCTATGAATTGTACATCTTCGTACTAGTTTTTACCTTCGCATTGATGAGTTTCATGAGGACCAGCGCATATGACACATCCTTCTGCAGATGAACTTGTAGGTGGGGAAGCTATTGTTTTTATGATTTCGTTTTGAGATGTTGTTAGCTTTTCCACCATCTTTGCAAGGGACGAGATCTGAGCCGATAAATGATCCGTAGGCTCAACATGGAGTAGGCCTGCTGCTCGTGGCGTTCTTCCTTTGGATCTCGTCCGCTGTCTTGTATTGCTCGTCATGGTTTCGAGAAGGTTCATCCCTTCTTGAGGAGATTTAATCATGAAACTTCCTCCTGCAGAGGAATTTACGAGTAGTCGGTTCCCATCATCCAGGCCATTGAAGAATGATAGGCAAAGGGATTGATCGTCTAGACCATGGTGGGAACACTTCATTAGCATATCCTTGAATCTGTCCCATGCGTCGTATAACGTTTCTCCCGGTTCCTGACAGAATGTGTTGATTTCTCCTGTCAACTGCCTCGTTCTACTGGTTGGGTAGTATTTGGCAAGGAACTTCTGGGCCATTTGCAGCCATGTGTGGATTGATCGGGAGGGAAGACTTTGGTACCACCTGTTTGCTGAATCTGACAACGAGTGAGGAAACAGTTGTAGGCGGATTCTTTCTTTGACGTTGCCGGTTTGAACAAAGGAATTACAGAAGTCTAGGAAGAGACTTAAATGATTTGGGGCTTCATCTGGATTTGCTCCACTAAACTTGCCTAGATCTCGGACGGCGGTGATGTAGTGGGTTTTGAAAGCCCATCGTCCGGCTTCTTGCAGTGTTAGTTTGGGGAGAACTATGGCTGATGCCCTTCCTTCGGTATCCGGTTGGTGGTAATCAGAGAGGGCACGGTGTTCTGGTTGATTTTCATGGTCCATTTCATCTATAACTTGGTTTTCGGCCATGTCTTGATTTCTCATGTTTCTTCGTGTGCTAAATAAAGTGCGCTCGGGTTCGGGTCTCAGACTGATAGGTGGAGAACCTTGGGTTCAAGTATTTGGCATGCACAGAAGATAATTTGTGGTTTGTGAGAAATTGCCAAATCAACAGTGGTTAGATAAATAAAAGAAGAAATATTTAATTAGACTGATAAACTTTAATTAAACAACACTTATTAATTTTTTTTTCAATTTTTTTTACAAGAGTATAATGACAGAAAATAAGTGAACAAAAAGAAATAAAGATAAATGCAGATTAAGTAAATATTAAAATTAGAATAAAGAAAAAGAGGAGAATTAAATTGCGGGAATTTAAATGACAAGGGAATTTAAAGAACTGAATTTAAATGTTAGTAGTTAGAGTACTGGAATTTAAATGACAAAAATTTAAATGTTAGTAATTAGTTGACAGAAATTTAAAGGACGGAAATTTAAATGACAGAAATTTAAATGTTATGAGTTAGTGTACTGAAATTAAATAACTGAAATTTAAATGTTAGAAGTTAGATGATAGAAATTAAATGACTGAAATTTAAATGTTAGAAGTTAGATGACAGAAATTAAATGACTGAAAAATAAATAACAGAAATTAATAGAAATAAAAATAAACAACAAAATAATATAAACAGAATATTACAGTATAGCAAGTGAACTACCGAAAACTAGGGAAATTGATGGAATAAATTTCCCCGGCAACGGCGCCAAAAACATGTTGAGTAAATACTATACATTAATATATATAGATTTACAGCAAACTAAAAGGCAAGTGCACCTTAGTCGGAGTAGTACAACAAGTGTCGTATCCACAGGGAAATTGTTCAATTATCCTAGTCTCGGTATTTAATAAAAACAGTAAAAAGGGGGTTTAGCCGGAGGCAAGCTTGATTTGTTGTTGGATCAGTACAGAAATAATAAAAACAGTAAAATAAGGTGAATTAATTTATGTGTATGGAAAAAGGTATCCTAGGATAGCATGGGAATTGCCTAAATTACTTAAACAGATTTATAACCTTGTCTCATTTATTTATTGTCTATTGGAGTTAATAATTGTCAGTTACAAACTCTTAGTAACAGCCTCAGTATTTTCCTGCTCAATCCGGAGTGTAAATACCAAGGTTAATTCCTTTGTGGTACTTTGACTATCTCAAAACCATATGTTGATAGTTACCATAAAAATGTAGTAGTTTGTCACGCTAAGCATTTAACAATATTTGCTTAAAGGAATTAAAACAAGTTTAATAAGTGAGACAGGTGATAAATACTGATTTACGTAATATTAGAGTCAAAACCCCATCCTAGGATACAAATGAAAATTACTCAGACATTAACGGAGATAGAAAGATAGACAGATAGATTTTGCCATTATTTCAGAGAAAGAACGGGTCTGCACTCGCTCTCACTTCTGCTGCCTCTCTTCTATTTCTTTTGTTTCTGCTGAGTACGTGAGTATGGAATGTTGTGGTGTTACGGGAGAAGATGAATGGAAGAGAATGGAGGAGTGTGGTGAGCGATGGTCTGTTTCCTTTTAATCTCCCGTACGTGCACACCAATTATGGTTGAAGGTGCTAGGTTTATATAGAGAAGCAGGGGATGAGGTTGATTGGAGACAGAGCTGGAGAGGTTGATTGGAGACAGACGCGTGAGGGATTTAAGGCAGGCGCCTGATATGGTTTACTGGAGTAGATGGATATGTCTGTAGGCGCCGCAAAGGAAGAAGCAATTAGGGAAGACAGTCGGCGAAAAAAACCAGTCGCGACAGTTTCTGGATCTGGGTTGCATTTCTATTAGTTGTCTGGTCTTTTTTCCACGGACAGCTCTATCTCTTGTCCGTCCATAAATCCACGGACTCATTTATGTCCTTGTTGCGTCCGCCCCTTTTCCACAAACTCAATATTCACGTCCGGCCTTAAATACTCGGACAGACACACGGACACATTGTGTCCGGCCCTTGTCCGTGCTTGGTTCCTCGGACACACCAGCTCACGTCTGGCCCTTGTCCGTGCTTGGTTCCTCGGACACACCAGCTCACGTCCGGCCCTTGTAATGCGGACAAGACACGGACGGAAGTCTGACTCGTTTTCTTTTGCGAAGTTTGACTGGCTCTAGATTCTTCGTTTGGACTCCGTTTTTCGAGCCGTTTGCGCCTATGCGTTCGTCTCTTTGTCTACTTTGTTCGTAGCTTGGTTTTCCTCATGTTTAACCAATAAATTTGTTATATAACCAATAAAACATAAACTAGAGGAAAAACATACGATAAGTGAGAAATGAGCAAGAAAAGTGCTAATATAATATATGAAATACACCTATAAAACATGCTTATTTGGACACTTATCAACCTGTGATGACCATTCCATTGCTCTTTGCTTGCTTGAGCCTGGTTCAACACATTCAATCTGATCCCTAAGTTTCCAACCCCCACAATGAAGCAAAAAAATTCTTAGAATTTCCATTCTTATTGAAAGCTTCATGAGCAACTTAAAATTTACAACGCTGAAATTGTAAAGTACAAGGCTAGGTCTGTCTAAAGGTTAGGTTTAAACGGCCCGGTTTCATGTGGGTCTGGTTAATGATGGGTGTGGGGGCTGTGTTGGGCTTGATTCTCTTCACCCCATGGTAGATGAGTTTAGCTGCCCCACCAAAAATCAGTACATCACTCGACTTCAGGAGGATCTTGGTAGCAAGGTCCATCCTCCTTTGATCACCAAATAGGAACTCCACGTCGTCTCCAAGTGATATGGACACCACTAGAACTCCTCTGGTGACGGACTCTGGCGATTCGTCCTTGTCTTGGTGCATCCCTAGCTTACCCTCCTTTCCATAGAAGTTAATGATGCACACGTTGGAGGTTAGGTCTGGGACGGGCTAATCCTCCAATTCTTGTGCTGCCTTAACTGGAGCTCTAATGATGGTCTGTAGTTCCTCCGGGATTGGTGGCACCTCCACCTCTTCATAGCTCTTGGTGGTGTGGTTCCACTTCTTACCTAGGCACATGATCTTCACCTTCATGGTTGAACCATTCTTGAAGGTAGGGGTGTAAAAATTTCCTTTCTTCTCACCTAACTCCCTGATCTTGAGGATCAATGCATACTGGACTGCTGGGGTCAGGTACTCTCGTTGTAAGAACATCCCGGGTCTCAAGACCTCACACTTCTCTGGTGGGTGTGGTTTGGGTTCAAAAGGGATGTTGGGTGTGGAAAATGGTAAAATAGGAAAGCAAATATCGAAAGCTGAACAACAATTGCCATTAAATAAATAAGTCAAGGTTCATAACTCGTAATGAAAGGTTCGAAACAAAACAAAATAAAGGGTTTATAGTTCATCCCTTTTACATTGACAAAGAAAAAACAAGCCAACAGAATGTAAAGAAAGTAAAAGTCTAAGCCTCTTCGTGAGGGAAGTAGTCCTCACCAGGTGAACTCGGGTCATCACTTGCTGCCTCGACGCGGTCCACCAGGTTAAGGATCGGTGCCTTGCCCGGCCTCTGGGGGTAGTTCAGTCCCGGCCTCGGTGGATGGCTCTGGGCAGGGCGGCTGATAGATGGTCCAGCACCTCCTATGCCACCTCGACCTCCTCTAGTAGTAGTAGCAGCTGGGGCTCTAGCAGTGGCCCTGGTGGCGGGCTTGTAGTTCCAAGAATCCGGGTTCTTGTGGCATTCGAATCCTCTATGTTCCTTCTTACCACAGTAGTTGCATTCCACCAGATTTCCTTTACAATCCTTGCCCAGGTGGTCCTTCTTGCACCACTTGCAGAAGTATCTTCTTACCGGTCCATTTCCTGTTTTAGTTCAGTGTTAGTAACGTAATAGCTCAATGTAACTGCAATATAAGTTCTAATTTATCTCACCCCTAGGTGGCTGGGAGCGGAGTGGCTCAGCATCAGTATATGAGGGGACCATGGCCTTCTCGTTCCTCCCCTTGTAGAACTTTCCCTTCCTCTCGTAGTTCTGGGAAAACTTTCCTCCATTTCCTCTTCCTCCATCCCCCTTCCTCTTGCCTAGCACAGAGTCCTGGTAGGCAATGGTGGTCCCGCAGTCATTCGCGTCATCCGCTAGCCCCTGTGGTGACAATATGTGTTAGTGGGGAAATCTTTGTGTACTAGAAATTCTAAATCATGTTCCATACCTGTAGGGTCATCCCTCTTGTGGAACCGATCATAGTCATGATCCTGAAGTTCAAGCCGGTGTGGAATTTCTCCACCAGGTACCTCGGAGTGTAAGCTCCCTCTCTAATAACAGCGAGCAGCTCCACAAATTTATTATAATATTCAGCAACAGAGGAACTCCCTTGCTTCAGCTGCTCGAACTCACTCCTCATCCTCTTCTGTAGGTAGGATGGATAGAACTTGGCTCTCAGGGCCACCAAAAAGGCTGGGAAGCCGAAGTCCGCCTGGGCAGTCAGCTCAGCTCTGGCGGTCTGTCACCATCGATGCGTGGGTCCCTGGAGGAAGTAGGCCGCTATGTCCACTTGGCGATTCGCTGGAACGTGCAGAGAGGTGAAGGCCTTCTGCATCTCGTCGATGTATCTCTCTAAGGTCTTCGGTTCAGGTTGGCCTTCGTAGTTTGGAGGACGTAGATCGTTGACCGCCTTCAGCCAGTTGAACTCCCGGGGACCGTTAGGTGGTGGCGGTGGTGGTTGAGGGATCTAAGCCTGCTGCTGAGCTAATGCAGCCGTCACAATCTGTGCTATGACCTTTGGGGTGACAGCGTCGGGCACATAGCCTCCTGAGGGACCAGCTCCTCTTCCTCCTCTTCGAGACATTTAGCTGATATTGACGGTTTTGTTACTCAGAAGGTGTTTTGTTAGTCACCACTCACTCACTAGTGAGTGCTAAGGCTAAGTACTACTATCTCTTTCCAAAATAAGTTATACTTTTAAACCTTTATATATATACATAATATAACATTAATCAACTCCAACTTCCAAAATCATCTTCTAAATTTGACAACCTTTACTCGTTAACATCAACTACATCTTCTTTCAAAACAAAGCCGAACTTAATGAAAATAACTATTACATCGCCTTCTAACTTCAACTTTATTCCTCTTTAGCTCCACTCTCTCATCCAACTTCATGACTAGGGGAAAACACCATCCTTTCCTGTACCTGTGGTCAGTCATACAATCACAGAGAAAAGACCACAGGGCGTAACGCCAAAATCAGCAACGCTGAGTAACTCCCATCACAACATGTGAAATACATTTCACCTTGTAAAACTCCAAGAATACATAATCATAACAACAAAGGTAGTGGAGCAATACAACCATGACAACAGGATAATAGCGTAGCAAAACCACAATAGGGTTAACACATAAAACCACCAATTAGCACCACGTGTTGCTTACCTTAACATAAGGTACATAAATGATCATTCAAACATATTACCAAGTATCATTCATCAAAATAATCAATATCAATCAGTAGGCAATATAGCCAATGTCAAGATCCACTGGGTATAACATTCAACACCATGATACACTTTCCACATGTCCTCGGGCAATCGGTCTTTCGACATAGAGCACTAACACTCTCGACCCCTCGGATAATTTCTTCACCTCACCCCATGTCCTTAAGTGTGCACACCCCCTATGAATCATCAGTCCATAGAGTAGATCATGATGGCTTAGCTCCAATACATTGGTAGGAGCAAATAATAAAGACCCCAATACACTGGTAGGGGCAGTCTCAGTAAACTCCAATACATTGGTAGGAGTAATATTTCATAAACACATTACCACTTGGCTTAGGCATAACCTTGCCTTTCACCTCACTCCCATATCCATAACATAAGATAAATCAACACATAAAGTCAATATAATCACTGTAGTAACCGCTGGACAGAAATAGCATCACAACAGTAAACATTATTATCCACGGTAAACAGTTGTACATTTAAGTACATCTCAACAGGAGCACCAAAATCATCAAGCCAAGTAATAATCTAGCTTCACTCAACCGATATAAACCACGATGGTCTTTATGACACAAGAAAATCAATCCACACACAAACACACCCTTCTTGGCCAACATAACAACAATGATGAACAATTACCATATTTACCGTCGATTTCCACGGTAACTAATGAACAATCACTTTACAACAAATGGGTAGGCACTTCCTTGCCTCACCCCACACTTCCATATCAGTATAGCACAAGTTATAGCATCACCAAGATCAAAACAATCAGACATGGCAATTGCTGGACAGAAATAACACAAGACAACATTTACAGTTTACCGTTGTAACAATTTCGCACTTATGTGTATCCAATAAATTTCACTAAGTTTCACTTGAACTAAGCTGTCAACAGCTTCATATAATTAACATAACACCCAATGATCTCTAAAACACAAGAGATTCAACTCATACAATACCGTTACACTTTACTGTACAAAATAACAACGATAACAATGACAATTAACAGTCAATTTCTTAGGTGATTCACCTATGGTTTTATCCATCCTTTTTTCCCTTTTATACCCACCTAATATATGTTAATAAACCACTTTTAATCAAGGCTAACCCATGTCCAAGCTACTGATCCAAACAGCAATAAAACTATCCATTGTTATTTAACAACAATCTTGTACTTTAACACCTTTCCATTTTACCATTTGTATAACCATGTCGTCTAACTTAGTTTACCTTAGCTAATCAGTCACATAACCTTATTTAGACTATATGAACCTCATTTATTCACTAAATTCAGAAGAAAACCATTCCCACCATCACCATTCATTTCGGTTACAACAACAACAACAATAACTTTTACATTTTGTACAGTTTTACAACTGAGCATATCTTGGTAATTAAATTAGATATAATCAATATAATTATTCTCCTAGCTCATTATAAGATGCATAAACCTCATTGATCTCAAATACACAAATATTTCAACCCACAAAAATATTACCGCACTTGACTGCACAAAACGATAACATTGACAGTCACGGTTTACAACCGGTCGATTTCCTTAATAACCTGCGTACTCAAATATTGTTCCAACTAGTACACACGTACATACGTTCCACTCTTATTTGATCATCAAACTATCATCTTCTGTATAAGTAATTTGATAATGGGACTTCAAGCTCCTCGCCACCTTAACAGAACGATTTGCATATATATATATACACTCACATACAAATATACCACTTTACAGTCCTATTGTTTTTCCTCCGTTATTAAAAATACGCGTATATATATACTCAAAATAGTGAGATGATGGACCAACAGAGTTACAGAGCGCTAGCCTGTAGTCCTTCCAATGCCAAGAGCGAGAGGTAAGTCTCCTCCACTACACTACAGACAACCTGGGCCGGTTATTTATACATATATATATTCCTACTGCTATCCCTCGCTTATGATATGCATATATATTCCTACTGCTATCCCTCGCTTATGATATACATATATATTCCTAGCTGCTACCCTGTTATTGATGTGCATATATTTCACTTACAGCACATTCCGTTTTTCTTCTAACTCAATTTGTCCCTATATACCAAACCGGCAGCAATTATTAATCAACAGACAACAAGTGCTGAAAGTCTTCTATACAGTAAAACACATTAGTTAATTAATGACAAACTAGGAACAGAAATGTACAGCTCGTACACCTATGTACCAAACCGACAGCACCAGTAATCAAAAATAAACCAGTGCTAGAAATCATCTAGCTTGTTACTTTCTCTTTTTGAATATAACAGACCACTTACACATAGCCACGAATTTCTCAGGTTAATAAGGGAGTTTAATATCCAGGAATCATCTATATTTCAACTTAACAACCAAGGAAAAAACAACAAAGGAAATCAGTTCCTTCAAACCGAAAATCAGCACCTACTAAAACAGATTTTGAAGGCTTGTTGTTTAAGGTAATTACCTGATTCTTTCTTGTCATTACTTGTCAAATTACTTGAGACTTCTTCCTCCTTGATGTTGGCGCAGGACAGTAGCTCCAGCAACTGCTACTTGCTCACGGTAGTCTATAACTTCTTACAGTAATCCTTGCAATTTATCAATAGCTTGCTGTTGACCTAATACTACTACTAGTTGCTGTTTACGTGTTTTTTCTTTCTTCTACTTACTGCTCCTAGGTGTGTCCGTAAGTTGACAAGATGACTGGGAGAGGAGGAAACTGGAAAATGAGCAACCGACAGCAGTAAAGTAGGGATAGTAGGGGATCAACTTCAGCCAGAATTTGTGCTCACATGACACCTAATTATTTAGGTGCTAACCTCTGATTGGTTTAACTGGTTGGCTTCTTCTAAACATGCCACCGGTTATTTCACTAACAATCACTTACTGAATCAAGTTCCTTTAGTTTCTTACTTCTACCGGTTTCTTCTTCCACTATAACTATTTAATACAGTACTACTTTTGAAGTTCTTCCTCTGTTCCGTATGTTTGTGAGCAGTACTATGAGCTCGTAAACTATAAGTTTTTTTTTCCTTTGGCTGCTGTACTCAGTTATTGGTACGCATATAAATATATTCACACTCGTAAGGTCCAATATGCTAATCTGTACTCGTTGTGGATATGCATTATACACATGCGCACACACAAACAACTTGTTCCATTATATAAATACGCATACACAACATACATTCCATTGCTGCTAAAAAGTATTAGTTGGAGGATGGTAATAATTACAAGAGACAAAACAACTAATTATATATAGTATATAAGACTAGGTTGGTAATATATATAATAGGTAACATTGATAATAAACTAGCTAGGTAATATAAACTTAGCTTGTCATTGTAACAGTGACGCATTTTAACATGTCACTGTAATAATGACATATTTTAAAATTACCGTCGGTATTATAAATTTAACATGCCACTGTAAAAATGACACGTTTTAAAATTACCGCCGGTAATATAAATTTAACATACCACTGTAATATTTACAGTCGGTATCTATAATGGTTATAATACATGTATATATGTCTACAATTTTCGCACATAAATAACAAAGAAGGTATTTTTTATAACTAGGATTTTCCAGGGTGTTTCAGTCTCCCCTCCTTAAATAAAGCTTCGTCCCCGAAGCTTCTTAATCATAAATGATTCAGCAACATCACATAATCACAAGTAAACCAATGCTAACTATCTAATCACAAGCAATTAAGCAACTTCACAAGGAATAACGATTTCCATGAAACAATAGCTCATCCAAGGATACACAGATCCAAGATTTTCAACATATCAAGCACATTTCATCAACTAAATCAAACATATATCATCAAGCAATCAACACATAACATCAAGCAAGCACATACTAATTCCATTTATATCTAGTTACTATCCCATTTTTTTCCAACACCACGCTTCCGCTGCGCCACCCTGATCCTGGTTTCCATGCATACATGTACAATAGTCATGCATTCATAAGTAATCAAACATCCAGACATTCAGTTAAACATTCACACAAGCACTCAAGCAATAATCACCTATCTTTTCCCCAATCTACAACCTATAGCTCTGATACCACCTTGTAACACCCCGATTTTTAGACCTAATTTTTTTTTATGAACAACACAATACAGCGGAAGACTTACCACAAACTCAACCCGGGGTGCTACCGCCACACTCACTCACTAGTGAGTGCTAAGGCTAAGTACTACTATCTCTTTCCAAAATAAGTTATACTTTTAAACCTTTATATATATACATAATATAACATTAATCAACTCCAACTTCCAAAATCTCTTCTAAATTTGACAACCTTTACTCGTTAACATCAACTACATCTTCTTTCAAAACAAAGCCGAACTTAATGAAAATAACTATTACATCGCCTTCTAACTTCAACTTTATTCCTCTTTAGCTCCACTCTCTCATCCAACTTCATGACTAGGGGAAAACACCATCCTTTCCTGTACCTGTGGTCAGTCATACAATCACAGAGAAAAGACCACAGGGCGTAACGCCAAAATCAGCAACGCTGAGTAACTCCCATCACAACATGTGAAATACATTTCACCTTGTAAAACTCCAAGAATACATAATCATAACAACAAAGGTAGTGGAGCAATACAACCATGACAACAGGATAATAGCGTAGCAAAACCACAATAGGGTTAACACATAAAACCACCAATTAGCACCACGTGTTGCTTACCTTAACATAAGGTACATAAATGATCATTCAAACATATTACCAAGTATCATTCATCAAAATAATCAATATCAATCAGTAGGCAATATAGCCAATGTCAAGATCCACTGGGTATAACATTCAACACCATGATACACTTTCCACATGTCCTCGGGCAATCGGTCTTTCGACATAGAGCACTAACACTCTCGACCCCTCGGATAATTTCTTTCACCTCACCCCATGTCCTTAAGTGTGCACACCCCCTATGAATCATCAGTCCATAGAGTAGATCATGATGGCTTAGCTCCAATACATTGGTAGGAGCAAATAATAAAAGACCCCAATACACTGGTAGGGGCAGTCTCAGTAAACTCCAATACATTGGTAGGAGTATATTTCATAAACACATTACCACTTGGCTTAGGCATAACCTTGCCTTTCACCTCACTCCCATATCCATAAACATAAGATAAATCAACACATAAAGTCAATATAATCACTGTAGTAACCGCTGGACAGAAATAGCATCACAACAGTAAACATTATTATCCACGGTAAACAGTTGTACATTTAAGTACATCTCAACAGGAGCACCAAAATCATCAAGCCAAGTAATAATCTAGCTTCACTCAACCGATATAAACCACGATGGTCTTTATGACACAAGAAAATCAATCCACACACAAACACACCCTTCTTGGCCAACATAACAACAATGATGAACAATTACCATATTTACCGTCGATTTCCACGGTAACTAATGAACAATCACTTTAACAAATGGGTAGGCACTTCCTTGCCTCACCCCACACTTCCATATCAGTATAGCACAAGTTATAGCATCACCAAGATCAAAACAATCAGACATGGCAATTGCTGGACAGAAATAACACAAGACAACATTTACAGTTTACCGTTGTAACAATTTCTGCACTTATGTGTATCCAATAAATTTCACTAAGTTTCACTTGAACTAAGCTGTCAACAGCTTCATATAATTAACATAACACCCCAATGATCTCTAAAACACAAGAGATTCAACTCATACAAATACCGTTACACTTTACTGTACAAAATAACAACGATAACAATGACAATTAACAGTCAATTTCTTAGGTGATTCACCTATGGTTTTTCCATCCTTTTTTCCCTTTATACCCACCTAATATGTTAATAACCACTTTTAATCAAGGCTAACCCATGTCCAAGCTACTGATCCAACAGCAATAAAACTATCCATTGTTATTTAACAACAATCTTGTACTTTAACACCTTTCCATTTTACCATTTGTATAACCATGTCGTCTAACTTAGTTTACCTTAGCTAATCAGTCACATAACCTTATTTAGACTATATGAACCTCATTTATTCACTAAATTCAGAAGAAAACCATTCCCACCATCACCATTCATTTCGGTTACAACAACAACAACAAT
Source organism: Limonium bicolor (assembly GCA_023374045.1). Taxonomy (NCBI): domain Eukaryota; kingdom Viridiplantae; phylum Streptophyta; class Magnoliopsida; order Caryophyllales; family Plumbaginaceae; genus Limonium; species Limonium bicolor. The sequence goes on along the minus strand of CM041782.1, from coordinate 258,312,068 downwards.
AACTTTTACATTTTGTACAGTTTTGTACAACTGAGCATATCTTGGTAATTAAATTAGATATAATCAATATAATTATTCTCCTAGCTCATTATAAGATGCATAAACCTCATTGATCTCAAATACACAATATTTCAACCCACAAAAATATTACCGCACTTGACTGCACAAAACGATAACATTGACAGTCACGGTTTACAACCGGTCGATTTCCTTAATAACCTGCGTACTCAAATATTGTTCCAACTAGTACACACGTACATACGTTCCACATCTTATTTGATCATCAAACTATCATCTTCTGTATAAGTAATTTGATAATGGGACTTCAAGCTCCTCGCCACCTTAACAGAACGATTTGCATATATATATACACTCACATACAAATATACCACTTTACAGTCCTATTGTTTTTCCTCCGTTATTAAAAATACGCGTATATAATACTCAAAATAGTGAGATGATGGACCAACAGAGTTACAGAGCGCTAGCCTGTAGTCCTTCCAATGCCAAGAGCAGAGAGTCTCCTCCACTACACTACAGACAACCTGGGCCGGTTATTGATATACATAATAATTCCTACTGCTATCCCTCGCTTATGATATGCATATATATTCCTACTGCTATCCCTCGCTTATGATATACATATATATATTCCTAGCTGCTACCCCTGTTATTGATGTGCATATATTTCACTTACAGCACATTCCGTTTTTCTTCTAACTCAATTTGTCCCTATATACCAAACCGGCAGCAATTATTAATCAACAGACAACAAGTGCTGAAAGTCTTCTATACAGTAAAACACATTAGTTAATTAATGACAAACTAGGAACAGAAATGTACAGCTCGTACACCTATGTACCAAACCGACAGCACCAGTAATCAAAATAAACCAGTGCTAGAAATCATCTAGCTTGTTACTTTCTCTTTTTGAATATAACAGACCACTTACACATAGCCACGAATTTCTCAGGTTAATAAGGGAGTTTAATATCCAGGAATCATCTATATTTCAACTTAACAACCAAGGAAAAAACAACAAAGGAAATCAGTTCCTTCAAACCGAAAATCAGCACCTACTAAAACAGATTTTGAAGGCTTGTTGTTTAAGGTAATTACCTGATTCTTTCTTGTCATTACTTGTCAAATTACTTGAGACTTCTTCCTCCTTGATGTTGGCGCAGGACAGTAGCTCCAGCAACTGCTACTTGCTCACGGTAGTCTATAACTTCTTACAGTAATCCTTGCAATTTATCAATAGCTTGCTGTTGACCTAATACTACTACTAGTTGCTGTTTGTATACGTGTTTTTTTTCTTCTTCTACTTCTACTGCTCCTAGGTGTGTGTCCGTAAGTTGACAAGATGACTGGGAGAGGAGGAAACTGGAAAATGAGCAACCGACAGCAGTAAAGTAGGGATAGTAGGGGATCAACTTCAGCCAGAATTTGTGCTCACATGACACCTAATTATTTAGGTGCTAACCTCTGATTGGTTTAACTGGTTGGCTTCTTCTAAACATGCCACCGGTTATTTCACTAACAATCACTTACTGAATCAAGTTCCTTTAGTTTCTTACTTCTACCGGTTTCTTCTTCCACTATAACTATTTAATACAGTACTACTTTTGAAGTTCTTCCTCTGTTCCGTATGTTTGTGAGCAGTACTAAGAGCTCGTAAACTATAAGTTTTTTTTCCTTTGGCTGCTGTACTCAGTTATTGGTACGCATATAAATATATTCACACTCGTAAGGTCCAATATGCTAATCTGTACTCGTTGTGGATATGCATTATACACATGCGCACACACAAACAACTTGTTCCATTATATAAAACGCATACAACAACATACATTCCATTTGCTGCTAAAAAGTATTAGTTGGAGGATGGTAATAATTACAAGAGACAAAACAACTAATTATATATAGTATAAGACTAGGTTGGTAATATATATAAATAGGTAACATTGATAATAAACTAGCTAGGTAATATAAACTTAGCTTGTCATTGTAACAGTGACGCATTTTAACATGTCACTGTAATAATGACATATTTTAAAATTACCGTCGGTATTATAAATTTAACATGCCACTGTAAAAATGACACGTTTTAAATTACCGCCGGGGTAATATAAATTTAACATCCACTGTAATATTTACAGTCGGTATCTATAAGGTTATAATACATGTATATATGTCTACAATTTCGCACATAAAATAACAAAGAAGGTATTTTTTATAACTAGGATTTTCCAGGGTGTTTCACATAGCCTCCTGAGGGACAGCTCCTCTTCCTCCTCTTCGAGACATTTAGCTGATATTGACGGTTTTGTTACTCAGAAGGTGTTTTGTTAAGTCTAAATATCTATGTAGTAAAGTATGTAATATTCAAAACGTCCTAAGGACGGTTCGCAGATACGTGAAGTAAAACGTAAGTAGTAAAGTAAGTATGGGGTAAGGGTCACGCACCTTTCTGGAATTCTCACTTCCCAATTCTACCCCAGTTTTAAGTGCACCTATAATCTAAGTATTTCACTTGGCTTGTTTTCTCGGGTTCAGAGCGTAACTACGCTCTGATACCAATTTCTGTAACGCCCTATTTAACATATTTATAGCGGAATTAAAATACTTAAGGCGAAACAGACCATCGGGTTCCAAACACCCGGTACCAAACCTCACCAACTACAAATTAAAAGATTACAACAGTCATGGTCTGAACCTCGAGAAACTTAATATAAACATAACATTAATAAAATGCATTAACTCTCCACAAACCCTAATCCCATCCTAATCACTCGTTCTCTTCGTGGCCACCTGTATAATAATTCGTACCTGCAAGATAAAACCAAGCAGCCCACCCCGGGAGGGGTGAGTCAGTTCCCTGGAATAGGACTGGTACGATTCTCCAAAACAAAACCTTTTAACATATCTCTTAAATAACTTGAAGTCAACAACTTAAAACAAAACAGAGGAATAAGGCACTTAAAAATCACCAAGTCAAAGACAACAAGATAAGGTTAGAGGTAAATAACAGAAAGGTAAAGTTAGTCAATCAAAAGTCACACCATGAGTTAGTGAACATCCAAAGCTTTAGTTAGAACCAATTCCAGTTAGGAGTAGAGAGACCCAAGTAGTCACAAGGACTAGGAATGAAAGAAGAGATCCAAGAACCAAACAACTCAAGAGTGGAATAACACCAATTGGGAGAGATGGCCCCCACCGCCAGATATAAATGTCTATATGGACGAGGGATATACAACCCCTTGCTGTCAGATTTAAATGTCCTGGTGGACGAGGGATATACAGCCCCCTGCTGTCAAATATAAATGTCCTTGTGGACGAGGGATATACAGCCCCCTGTTGTTACCAATGAAGACGCACGCACGTCACGACAAAAGACTCAGCTCATGGATGAAACAATATCTAGAGTCCAAGGAAGAATTACCAAGATTGTCCTTTTCCATATTTCCACTAGATCACTAACTACACCAGAGCAATACCAAAACACTCAGTCCTACAGAGTGCAGAAGCGTAAACCCTAGGCAGTTAATGTCTAATGAAACAACCAAACAGAAGGAACCCATAACCACGAAAGTTTCACATTCAAGGCTCAGCTAGTCACATCAAGCTGAGTTAGCCACACAATAGTTTCCTTTGAAATTCCTTTAAAATCAGTTAGCATTTTTCAAAAACATCTCATAAGTCAGTCAGTAAGAGTATCGGAGTACGAGAAATTGTACCTGGTATGTGAAGAACAATAATTTACTCGAATGATTGATACCCCAATAGTAACCTATAATTAAGGTGTTCCAAGTGTTGATTAGTTAAAGGACTTATAAACTATACATCCTCTATTCTAACTGATTTATAGTTCCAGGTTTACCGTTATTCTCTCACAAAGATTTGGGCTAGATTTTGTTAATTAAATCTTTTGTTAGGCCCATTTTGTTTAATTTGGAATGATTTAGGATTTATCCCTGAGAGTGGCCCAAACTCTCTTTGAATTGCTTAAGCGGGCTTTTGGAGTTCATAAACTTGGCTCAGTAGGTTAGGCCAAGACCGTGTTACATTTGTGTTGTTTAATTAAACCCTTAAGTTATCGTTGACTCTTTTATTACACAATGATTACAATCCTAAAGTTTAATATCCATAGTCTTCTTATTATATCTCCCACAAGGAATGTTATTTCCCTCATCTATTTTAATGTATTTATATACATATATATATCTTTATGTATTAAGATTTATCCATAACATTTTTGAGAAATTCTATTGTATTTAATTATGTTTAATAACTTTTAGGCATATCCACAACCGATACATGGTTTATAAAATAAGGTATTTTCCCTTATTTATTTAATATTTATATGCATGTCAATTTATTAGCATTTATTTAAGTCATCCTTAATGTTGCTTATGGAATTTAAATTATCTTTATTAACCTCAACATTTATCTACATTCCATGTATGCTTTATAAAGTATTTCTTTTGTACATTTTAGAATGTTAGCTTCTATAGTATTTAGTTAATATAAGTGTTGATTTATTTAGCTCCTCGTTTTAACCTAAGTTACTATTTTATTCCTTTTTATATAATGTATATATATATATTCCCTTAGTTTTAATTAAGAATGTTAACTTCCATATTATATAATAAATAAAATGTGGATTAGTTTAGTTCCTTGATTTAAAATCAGTTTCTATTTTATTTCTCTCATATAAGTATATATATATATGTGTGTGTGTAAATATATATATGTAAAAAAAATTTCCCTTCACTTAAAAGTTAATTCCCAAGATATTTATAAACATACTGTTACTAAATATTAGTCTAATCTTTTCATTATTTCCCAACCTAAAAAGTTTATTAATAAACTATACTTTAATTTTTGCTACATTAAAAAACCATATATTATAAGTTATTCTTATGAAAAATTCATAAACACAATTTTTAAACCCATTTACCATTCTCCAAAAATTCCCAAATTAAATATACAGTAACTATAACATTTTAGACATATTATAAAATTTTTATTTCATAAAAATACCTTTTAAAATTATCCAAATAATTCCATAATACTCATAACTTGAAAAAATCATAACTTATGTTTAAAAACTCAAAACCAATATTAATTTACATCATAATAAACTACATTTTATAAGGAATTTATCGATAAAATATCAAGTCAAAATACATTCGGGAAGGTCATTAAATAAATTCGACAAGTTAGGATTTAATTATGGAAATATAAAAAATCTTAACCAACTTAAACTTCCCTGTTCTAATCTCGGCCGTCCATTTCTAAAACCTACGATCGGACGGCCACTGAAACGCCAGTTCTTCCCCAACCTTAAACGATATCCCGAGTACTAAATCACTGATTCCTCTCAACTCACAGAACTAAATCGACAGATTTTTGTTTCATTGGATTCGAAATTTCATCACGGTTCTAATGATACCAACTTTACGATCTAAGGTGCACGAAATCGAAAATACGAATCTGGGTTTCGAAGCTAGGGTTCTTAGGTTGATTCGAATTCGAATTGACAAATTCTCCTAATCTAACGCGTAATAGATGAAATTGGGACACGGGTTTGACCGGTAATATGATTACGAATGACAATAACGGAGAAATTTGATCGGAAACTCACCGGAGAAGCACCAACGAAGGAATCTGATTTTGGTTTTCTGGAAAAAAGTTCAAACTTGGCTGTTTCGAGGAGCTAACTTTAAGGATCTATAATTTACAGTACAGATCGAATTAGACTACGTGGGTGGGCCTAATCGAAAGAGGAATTATAGATCTACAAATGGATAGCAAGAAGTTAATCTAACTTGCATTATATAGAAAGAAATTCAACCCGAAAGTTACGAGTTTATGCCTGTGGTTTCTGTATGATTTTATGTGCGTGACAAGGCAGTAACTTTAGGCGCCTCGTTCTTCCAAATGGTTGGGATTAAGCCTTAGTTGTAAACATAAGAGTTGTAGACGGGTTAGAGATCTACACAACGAGCTAAAGAAATCGAATTTTGGATGAGAGACAAAGAAGTTGTGATCGAACGAAAGTACCTTACCGATCATGTTTTTTTGAGAATCTGGGTTACTGCTTTGCAAGGAGGCAACTTGCTAACTAAGAAATTGTAGGATAAAACTATATATAAAAAGAATAAAATAATAAACTAAACCTACAACTCTACTACGGGTAGCAAATAAAAACCCGGCCGGAGTATAGTGTAAATATATTACGACCGAGAGAATCGTACCCAAGGGACTTATAGAAAACTAGTCCTAACCCGGGCAAAAGCCTATTCTATAACAAGGGGGAAAGTAAGTGTAAGTACGAATTAAGAAACTATCTAAAACCTAAACTAAAATAGTATTTATAATGATTCTACCCCAGATTCGAAATGGCAACGTCATAAAAAGACAATTGAACACCAAGGGAAAAGAATAAATTCTGAACCAACCAACTTTTGGTAATGCCGGATACTATGCCGGACCAAATGAACCCGACAAAGACAAGAATCTTGAATGTGCCAGACATCTTGCACCCGGCATGCCATCCGGCCTTCCCAAAATGTCAATTTACTCTTCCAGTTTGAAGCCGAAATAAGCACTCCCAAATCAGTATCGAAAACTAACAATATCTAGGTAATCAACGAACCGAAAAGGGGAGAACTCTAAGCCTTAAATTTCATCCTTTAAGTTATAAAAGACAAATAGAAAGACCACTTGGAATTCCACAACCTTTCTGCCTTACCAAGGTCAGAATTGAAGTACTTGGAAGAAGAAACAACTTCATTCCTAATTTGCAATAAACTCAAAATTCCAAGTTGAACTTATATCTTTTATTGAGTGAACATAGTATGTTTACAAAGAGAACCATTTATAACCAGAGAAGACAAAGAATTCTACATCACCATCCACACAACTACAAGAAGAGAATATAAAGAGGGAGAAGGAGATGTCAATAGCCTTAACCCGACAACGTCTTCTTCTCTTGCGTGGATGGATCCGTAGACTTCTTTGGACACCAACAATGGAGTGAGGCGGAAATATAGAAGTGGATGGAGTGGATTTGGTATGTTGAAATGTGTTCAATGATGTAGACTCTCGTCCTATTTATAGGGCTCAATTGTGTCTGTTGCCGGGCGTCGTGCCGGATGAGGAGTAGCCGGCACATGTGGAAAACGTGTCAACTGCTCAACGGTCGAAACCGCAAAAATCCACGCGAAACAGTGCATATGCCGGGTAGGATATACCCGGCATCATACCCGACAACAGCCTAATCACCAACGGTCAATAACTGCTATCGCTTGGTCAACCGTGGCGACTCTTTACTTATGCCGGATGGAATCTACCCGGCATTGTGTCCGGCAAAGCCTCTTTCCTGATCTAATCTCGTGCCGTGCAGAAGTTATCCGGCAGGGAGTCCGGCATCAATGAACTTTTGGCTAGAAAATCATCCCTTGCACAGAAAAACATATAAAAACATAAGACTGAACTAATAAAACACTTTAATACCTAATATAGCACAAATAACTTATATATAACCTAATTTAGATAAATATAATAATAAATCTAGCACATAAAATATGATAAGTTTGCGGCTTATCAAGGCCCTACACTTACCTTTTGCTAGTCCTCGAGCAAAACAAGATTAGAAAGGACTAATTACTTATGCACAAAACAGATAAACTCTAGAATGAAATGTAGATAAATATTCTCAACTCTTTGACTCTATTTCACAAGTATCACTTAAACCTCCTTATTCCATCAGTAACATACTAATGGGTATAGAATAAAAAATTTTCAAAACCGATCAAAAACTTTTGGGCTATTTTACATAAGGGATTTGCAATCTCTCCTTTTTCCGGTTTCCATCATTCAGCTCTATTTTTCAAGAGTTTCTGAATGTGGCCAAGACACTCATCGATGGTTTTTATTATTCAGCCCTATTTTGCAAGGGTTTCTGAATCAACCATGATTTTTTCTACATTGAAGAACGGGGAATTTAGGAGAAAAATAAAAGGAAAAACTCTCGTTTCTTGCTTTCATTCTGAGGCAGTTCATTGCAACCTCAAAGAATATAATGCTTTTCCTTTGGAAGAAGATTTCTTTTTCTTTTTCTTTCTCTTTTTTTTCTTTTTCTTCTTCTTCTTTCTTTTTTTCACAAAAACCCTTTTTAAGATTTTCACCCAAAAGATTTTTCACAATTTGAAAAGAAAAGAAACAAATACCCAGAAGTACATAAAGGAAAGAATTAGGAGAAAGATCATGTACTCATGTTAAATAAAAAGAATCAAAAAGTTAAAAACAGGAATCTACGAGTCATTAAAAAGCTTACCTCTTGAGAGAACAAGCATTTAGTCATTCCTAATCTTATCTCAATCAAAAACATGCAAAAAGTTTAGTAAAACATTGATAAACTTTAAACTTATTATATCGAATATACTAGTGATTTATTTTCTATATAAAAATATATATATATTTAAAATAAAAATTTTTTTTAAGGGGGGACCCTGCCCTACACTTGGCAGGAACACTGTCCCCAGTGTTCAAAAGAAAAATAAAGAAATAAGGAAAGGAAGTGACTCCCCTGCGGTGAAAGAAGACCAGATGCGTGGGGCTGCCCTACACTTAGCCTTCGGCTACTTGGCCGAGTGATCAGAGATCTCGATGGAAACGAAGATCGATCTCGCATACTCCCGTTGATCAATTTAGTGCTGGAGATGGGAGTTGACCAAGTGGTCATAGTTGAGCAAAAAGTTGCTGCATTTGCAACTGCATCGACTTATGCTCCATGCGAATGGTCGATGTCTCTGCAAGTTCCGCTTCCTCGGGTGGTATAAAATCTGGCAATTCGGAGCATTGGGCGTGTGGTCGTGCAATTTTCCACATTCGCCTGCCGAGGAAGAGATTTTATTGCCATTCGCCTGCGGTATTTGATTATTTGTGTAGGGAGTGTGCTTGAAGTGCATTCACCTAATTTACTTTGGAGGAGTAGCACACAAAATATTAATTGAACGAAGAATAGTATAAAGAAAAATAAAATAGAAGTGTTACAAAACTAAAAGAAAAGAAAAATAAATCATATTGAACATGCCGGACAGAGTGCCGGGCGTGGCGTACCCGGCAGTGGACTTCCTCCACTAATGCCGGGTTGATTTTACCCGGCATATTGCCCGGCTTGTTCAAACCGAAAGAAATAAATCAAAAAAAAAATACAACCAGGAGAAATAAAAATAGTGAATGACATAAAACGTAAAAGATCATTTATATGTGTCTTTACTATTTACGACAAAAATTGGAGGGTAAAATTGAACAAGCCGGGTGTAATGCCGGATATGTCATATCCGGCATCGGACTTCCTTCGAGAAGCCGGGTGTAAGAAACCCGGCATAATACACGGCAAGTTTAAACTCTGAAATTAATTTAAATAATCAAGGTAGGGACTATTAGAAGAGATAAATAAACGAAGAGGTAAACAAGAATAATTTCAAATTGTTAAAAGCTTAACAATGTATGAAATTTTGAAAATAATTTGAACATGCCGATCATCATGCCGGATAACTTCTGTCCGGCATCGGACTTCCTCCGAATACGCCGGGTATCGGTTGCCCGGCATCATGCACGACATATTCAATTCTGCAAAAACTAAGGGTGAATAAATCAGTGAAATACCCCAAACCTTGATATGTTGGTTAAATGTTGAAATATGGCATCTAAAGGCTAAAAAGTGCCTTAGAAACATCAGTGTACAATTTAAGCCATGGTAAAACACAATAAAACACTAAGGCACGGTTTGAGCAAAAACGTGCTCTAAGCTTGGAGTGAACTTGGCTAGGACCCAAAGAGCCTACCAAGACTTAATAATATTTAAGTATGATTTTATAGGGATAATTAAGTCCTTCGGCAACCTTGGTAGACAATGAAACCAAACAAAACATAAATAAATACCTTAAGGTCAATATGGGCTAAAATGTGCTCTAAGCTTGGGATAAATGTGTATAAGACCTAATGGTCATACCTATGCCTTATTTATATGTTAATGAACATATTAAAACAGTTACCAAAGAAAACCAAGCTTGAAAACAAGTTAAAACACAAAATGTGCTTTAAGGAGTCTTAAAGCACGTTTTTGAAAAATTGTCTTGTAAATGAGTTTTGAATGGCTAAATGTCCATCATTACTCTTTAATTAACATGTGTACTATATAGTATCACATTTGGAAGTCTATATCAATGGGAAATCAAAAATTTCACTTCAATGTGCCTTGTTTTTGTGAATAGTGATTTTTATAAGCTAGTTTGTAACATTTGTGGTTATAAGTAATTTAATTGGTCAAAAAAGACTATTATACCCCTAGGAGATATAAGAGGCCGGTTTTCATGTGTGACTCACCACATTTGAACAAATAAATAAGTTAAGTAATGACAAAGCAAAAGTACTATTTGCTTTTAGCTTAAATATCTCCAAAAGCAAGTTTTATCTTCATTCTCTCATCTCCCTTCACTTCCAACGTCTTCTTCCTCCTCTCTCCATCGGTTTCCAACAGAACCATCTCATTCTTCATCTTCCTTCACTTGTAACTTATGACTCCATGCTCCGAATTTAATTCCGAGACTACCGTTCTCTTAGTTGGAGCAAGCTCTACAACATTGTCTTTTCAAATCATCAAAACCACCATTTCGGTGCCAAGGAGAACTTCCATGGAAGGAGCTTGAGCTTATATTTTTATGCCTTGTTGATCACCTTTGCTTCAAGGTAAGGAAAAACCAAAGAAAACTCCATTTCCTTCATTTTTGGTGTTGGCCGAAAATGCACCTTGTAATGGTGTCTTCTCTTGTCTTGTTTTAGCTTCATTTGAATCTTCCAAGGGCTAGGAGGAGTCCTCTTTTGATACTCATTCAAGCTCTCCTTCCATTCAAAGGTAAAACAATTACCTTGATGTGTTAAAACAATATATGTAACTAGGGTTTACAATGAGATGAAGCTTAAAGCTTATATACTGATCATTTCAATGTTGGTATATTGTTTAGTTGTTGACAAGGAATGAAATGCCTTACCGGTTTTATAAGGAAACAAGAAAGAAGTTGTGTGGAAAAGAGGTAAATATACTATCCTAATGTGGTTTAATGCCTTAGGAGAAATGAGCTTATATTGCTTGTTAAAATGATCTAAGGAGCCAAAGGTGAATGACCTAGTGAAATGCTCTCAAGGAGTTTATTAAGGGCATATGTATTGTTGTATGTAATTGCAGGTCAAAGGCATATATATTGTGGAAATTCAGTGTTTAGGATTTATGCACTTTAAGGGCCTAAGAGCCATGCATTTAAGGGCCTAAGTGCCAAGCAATTCTAATGGTGCACTATATTGTGATGTAGCGTAAATTTGGTGTAGTCTTGTGTGTGATGGTGTTCATGATGGATTTAGGTGTTCTTGAGTGCTTAATGGTGAAAACTATGAGTTTTGGAATGATGATGTGCTAAGAGAACCCATGGCAAAATTTGTAAAATGTATAAGAAGTTTTAAGTGCTTGAATGAACTTGGGTGGACTAGGAATTGTTAGGAATGGATACATGCTCCACTAAGGAAGAAAACATGCATTAAGGTGTTCTAAGGTGCTATAAGGATTTAGGCATTGTCTTGGAAGTTCTAGAAATCCAATGAGTGTTTTTAGGATGTATTTAAGTCATGGAGAAGTTTGTTTAAGGTTTAGGTAATGTTGATGAATAAGGAGAAAATGATGTTTAGGTAAGGTTTTGAGGGAATTCAAGAAGTTGTGAAAAGAGGATTTGGTTAGTAGAGGAGATGCTTGGGAGATGATGTTATGAAGGTGAGGAAGCATTTTAGTGTAGTAGCCATTTATAGGTGAAACACCACTTAGGAAACCAAATGGAAAATGTTACAAGTGTTAAGAGATTTGGTAAGAAAATTGGGTAACAAGTTGGTTAATGTTATAAGGTGAATCAAAGTGATATTTTGGTATTAGAATATGCCTAAGTTAATGTGTGAAGTTTGGCTAATCAATGGATGAAGAGAACAAGTTGAACAAGGGTAGAAAAATGCAAATATAGCATTCTGTAGCTTGGGTCCGGGACTTGGTTAATGGTTGAAGTCCCGGACCATATACCAAAAAAGGCCGAGAGTTGCTCCATGTAGTGGTCCGGGACTTGGGTCAGTACAAGGTCCCGGACCACCCTATTAAATATGGCCGAGAGTACTCCAATGTGTTGGTCCGGGACTTAAGGTAAGGACCAAGTCCCGGACCACTCTAAAAATGTTGTTTAAGGTTGGAAAATGATGTCTAATGATGGAGATTGATGGATAATGATGTTATAAGGTTGTGTAGGACATGTTAGGTGGGTTATAAACGCAATTTGGTGGGTGAAGAGTTTAAGTAAAATGAAAGAGTGAAACATGTTAAAAATGTAAGGGTGTTTAACTAGTTAAACGGGGTTAACCATGGTCATTCGACGTTACACAAACATATTACCCCAATGTTAATGAAGGTAACTTTAATGTACCAGTTGTTCGAGAATTGTTCGAGGAACGTAAGTGGACATGGTAGAGTGGACTCCGGTGACAGGTATGGTTTTCTTGCAACCTGTGTCCTACCGGATTACACCGGCTTGTATGCCAATGTGTTTTGCTGAGTGTTTGCCACCTTGTTTAAATCATGTATGAGTTATAGTAATTCATTTAAGTGGCGCATCTGGTCTCCGATACCGTTTAACCTCAAATAAGTGTTGAACCTTAGCTAACTAGGACTAGAAACACGTGAGAGATCGGTATTCGGAGTTAACGACCCAAACCATGGGAACGTGCTAACCACGGCTATGTGTGAGTTAGTTGGATATTGTTGTTGTATGCAAGTGTGTGAACCTCCCTTGTGTGCTTAACTCGGTTATGATACCGTATGGTGTGTGGATGTGGTAGGCTCCATAATGGATCTCTAACTACTTATTATAAGTATATATGTACTAATGGGGGGTGAGGAGTCCGGTCATGTTCCGGCCACGCGTGTGAGGTTGGGAGTCGATGTCATATCCGGTTCGGCTCTCTTGGTGTATGTATAGGTTGTATTCCAATTTGGTTTCGACCTTCCCTTAGCTTATCCAAAGCTAGTTACTGACTCACGTCGGGCCACAGGGGCATACAAATGTTATTTCGGTGTGCTTGGGATTACTATATCCGACACACCTTGGGTATAAGTTAACCGTTCGATCTAACTGGACGGTAACGAGGTTGGTAACGAGCTTAGCATGAGATTGGCATTAATCTCTAGGCTCACTATGTATACTAACTATGGTGGAAGGTTCCTTGTGTGAACCGACCTTATGGTGTTTTGTGTTGTTATTGTGCTAGGCAATTTCCCTTGCTATGCTATGATATGTATACGTTAGGTGTTTAAAATGAATGCGATGTTATCATGTGTACGCCGAAACAAGAAAGGTTTGTTATGTTTTGTTATGTGAGGAATGAGATATGTTGTAGGATATGGAGTGTGTGGATCATGGAAATGAATCCCAGTTTGTGACAAGAGGCGTTTAAGGATAACCCGATTAATGGGTACGTGTCGTTCATTAAGGAAGTAGCTCCGTTTTAGAGGAGAGCCACTCTAGGGTTAAAGGAATCATTGGATGATTTGTTAAGTGTGGATGTGTTGGATATATGTTGAGCCCTATTGTTGGGTGTATTCAAAGTGTTGTGTGTTTATGGTTTGTATGCATGATTTAAATATAATCAACTGCATGCTAAGACGACAATTAGTTGTGCGTGGCCCGGTAGCATGTGGGCTGCGGGATTACCATACCAGCAAAGGTGCTGAGCCCCTTGGGGGCCACCCTTTTCTCCTTTTCCATTTCAGGTACAAGGAGCTGGAAGCCGTTCGAGAGTAGGACGGGGTAGATGTTTATACATGGGTAGCCACTTGTATGGCATAAGCATTGTAGGCGTAGTAAGACCGAAATTGTTATCGGCATTAGTTTGTAAATACTCGGTACGGTTGGAATGTATAAAGTATATGGGTTGTTGTTAAGGGAAGCAAATGTAACGTGTAGTTGCTCGGGAGTCTAGTCCATCAGACCGATACAAAGTACATGTATTAGCCTTGTTAGCCACGTGGGTGGTTAACGGCGTGTAACACCATTGAAATAAATAATGTGATGAGTTGAGTTTCCGCTGCAATGTGTTGTTAAATGTATGGTTGTAGTTGGGGTGTTACAAAAAGTGGTATCAGAGCGAAGTATCGCTGATGACTGAATTACCGAGCTTAGGAAGTGCCGAGTTAGGATTTAAGTACTTTGGGTTAAGGGTTGAGTGATAGCGTGAGAGATACGCTAGATAGGAACTACCAGTGAATACTGGAAACCTACAGTATCCTTCCCGCCCTCCACAATCCCTATTTTATAACTTGGGAAAGAACGCCAGAGAGATGAAAGTCCTCTCTTACTCGGGAAAACCCGATCTGGATGTTAATGAGTACTTCTGTGAGTACGGAGAACCGGTCATACGGTTGATCCCAAAAACTGGGAATCCCGGAGACGGTCTCCATTTGAACAATGTCAACTGCATTTAAACAGTGAAGAGTGGACAATCCTACACAAAAGAGAATGAAATTTCCGGCAACCTGGGTCGACATGCTAAGCAGTCGAGAATAACCAACTTGCAACTCACCAACCGTGCAACAGGCAAGAAATGGATCAATAAAACCTGAGACGAGTGTCTACGGGACCACAGTTGATAAATAATACACCAACGGTATACCAACCGACAAAGGAACTACAACGTAGTGCCCAAACAAGAGACAAGTCTCAGCAACCACGACAATGCGTGGAACGGGCTACCAAGAGGAGACAATACAAAAAAAAATAGGGACTCCTAGAATGGGAAACACCCTAGTTAATGATTATCATGTGAAGACAGTGAGAAATCACCTAGAAGAGTATTTATAAAGGCAGTAAGATCAGTGAGGGCCAACAAGGCCACTGATGACAACGTGGGTAAAAACAATACCACAGTCGGTATGTGTTAAACCGATAGCCAGTTAGCATGGCGCACTTGCTATAGCAAGTGCTGCTATAACAGGGCTGTTCGGGAAAATTTTTAACCACTACAAGTACTTAGTAAAGTACTAGAAAGTTAACTGTAATCGTCATAATAGTGGAAAGGCCTGTTAGCCTAACCCGCGTAATTGTAAATACATCAGTCAGCAAGAAGCTAGACTTGGTTAAGGTAAGAAGATGTTGTGAAACCATGAAAATTTTCTTTCAAACTCAGATTTACTCAAACCCTTTTTCTTTTCAAAACCAGATTTTCTTTCAAACCAACACTTCTTTCTAACCTTCTTTTAAACCAAAGTAGTAAAAACCAAGGGCAGTTGATAAAGATACAACAGTGGATAAACCTTCCCTTGATTAAGTTCGGGAAGCATGGAATGAATATTGTCCCAAGACAATATAAGGGAGTTGACAATAGAATACTTCACCTAGGCGTGTGACGGACACTACGAGTGTACCAACTGAAATGTGGGACGACCGCACTCCGATAGGAGCTTGTGGGCCTGACAGACCTACTTATGGGTTAGTTGGGTAAGTAGTAATGTATCAGCATGATACCCCATATATGTACACGAGTAGAGTCCAGAACACGGGAAGTAGTCGACTCCGTTCTACGGTCAGCAGTGTAAGTCAAACAAGAGCTAAGGATTACCATGAATGGTTGAAGTAAAGGAACCCAGCTAAATTAAAGAGACTGAAGGAATCAGTGAATGTGTCCAAGGAAATATTTAAGATTCAGGAGCTGCGGCGTGCACCGACTGTTATATAAAGACATTGGAGAAGGCGTAGTTTACTGAAAGTACCCATAAGTGCAAGCCAAATGTAATGGCATATTTTAATAACACCCAGGAGTAGTCCTTGAGGGGTATTTGGATTAAACATTGTTGGATGAAGCAATATAATTGAAACGCAAGAGTTGAAACAAATACTCGGATTAAACGCTGAAGATAACCTACTCAACAGTAAGACCCTAAGTTGCCAAAGAGACAACTTGGAAGGAATCGTGACGGTAAGGCTTATAAGCCACAACAACCTGTGTTATGTAATGTGATCGGTTGCAGAAGTATGTGTTACACAAGGAAATAGAGCGGAGAACGAACCACTGCTTTAAGAGTGGGGATACCTCTCGATATTGTGAAACCGCGAGAGCGGTAGTTGTGTGGACCAAGTTCAAGAAATATGTGGAGGATGGACCACGTTGTTATTACCCTGGATGATTTGAATAAAATAATACGAAAAGAAGTGCTCGTACCAGTTGTGTACACAGGAAGAGTAATAAGTCTGATAGCAATCACCATAGGTGTGTGAAGCTAAATGTGTAGCGAACAACGCTCAAGAAACATAAAGGCTCAAGAAAAATAGTATTATATTCAAAAATCAGCCAAATAAGTGGCCAGATAAACCCAGCGTAATAGCGGAAGCAAATATAATAGCGGATGCAGTATAAGTTGATGTTGTATAATGAGTAAGGATACGGTGCGCAATAAGCGACCGTTGTGTGAGTATTGTTAGATGATAAAATGGGGAGTGAGCAGAGTTATGAGTTAAACCCAGTGGAGGCACAACAGTAAATGATAGCAAACAAACCGAGCATTAAGCCGGTGACAAGTATTATGTGATAAGAATTTCAGAAAAACATAGTGTAAATTCCTATCGCAATCGCATGAGAGATTTACTGTCAAGAGTTTACGCCTCTGCACTCTGTATGACTGAGTGTTTTGGTTTTGCACTTGCGCAGTAATGATCAAGTGGGATAGCTAGGAATCAGAAGCATGGTAATTGTGGAGGAATAATGTTATAATGGCCGATGCATAGGTAAGGCAAGGCCGCAGGAATGAAAGAATACATGTGCAAAACCAAAGGTGGAGACATGATTAACAGTAAGTGACTACAGTAACACTAAATACCAAATGTCGGTATGAGATATACCCCAGGTGTGGGAAATAACTGAGAGAGCACTACACATATGTAGTAGCTCAATCTCAACCGACAGTAAGTCGGTAGAAGCAAGTCAATCATTGTGAATTACATAGTAGTTTACGCTGTAAGCTACTGGAGAAGTGGATGGAAAATTGTGAAACTCACCGAATTCACTCAGGGTAAGAGAAACCATGCGTCGGTTGAGAAACCATTCTTCCCAAGATAAGGGTAGTACATTGGAGATGTACAATACAGTAACAGTAACGAATGGGGCAACTAGCCCTATAATTATCAGAATGGCGCAGCAGAGGCCAGTGAGCCCATGCATCAAATGCCGAATATACATTGTGAATATGAATGGATGGCTAGTCATCAATGCCTAGAAGCCTCACAGGCCAGGACCGAAACCGGTTATGAGTTAGATAAACTCCTAGGAAAATTCTTGGTTTAAGGACTAAACCGCCGATATGGTTAAGATCCTCTAACCAGAACGCATTGTATAGCAGACCGTGTGGAAGTTAAAATACTTCACGACGGCAGAACATTTTAAGCCAATGTTCAGTGGTTGATTACGTGGGCGTAATCCCTTTTAAGGGGGGTAGAGCGTAAAGCCTCTTAGTGTGTTTTACCGTACAAGTGTACGTGAACTATGTTGTGCATAGCACAAAAATGATTTGCTATGATGGTTGGCGCGTGTGTTATATAAACATACGCATTCATTCGTGGTTAAATTGTGGTAATTGCGCACAGAAGATGCGAATACCATTGTGGGAAGTGTGTTTATTTTGTTAACAGTGGTGTGTGAGAGTACAAGTGGAAGGGAGTAAAGAAACTCCCGGGGAACTAAAACCCCGACGGTGCATAAATGTAAACCATGTATTGTATTTTGAAAAAAAAAATATATGTATATATATACAATGTTGTAATTTATGAAGGGGCATGAGACCGACATAGAACCTAGTGAGAATTAAATTCCCTAGGTAACTTGAATTAAGTTGGATTTGGGTGATGATTGATAGACGGAGTTCTATCCCTTGGAGATGTAATGATTATGACTAGAAGGATTTAAAGATGGAAAATGGGATATGCTTGAATTAGTTGTTGGTTGAAAATGAAGTGGGAGGTGAAACTTGATTATCATGAGATCAAGGGAAGCCGAACACAAATTGGGGTGGAAGGATAGTTCAACACTAATGTTGATCACATCAGGGTTGGATAACTCTAGAAGCTCCCTGTAAGGGGTCACAAATTACCATGTTAAGGAAGATACAAAGAGCATAAATTGGACTTGGAGTTGTGTTGCGTTCCAAAAAGGATTTTCAAATGGTATTTCCAAAACAGCCGATTCATATTTGAATAAAGGATTCTCTTATACTTAACCTAGTAAAGAATATTTTTGTAGTACTTGCTCACGAGCTGAGGACGCATGAGCCTTTGTCTTCGGACCGGTGACATGAGAAGTATATATGTTAAAAATGTATGTGATTATTTTGACCTCCCAAAGGAACGGGGACCAGAAGGTGTCCATCGCGACCGGGTTCTGCGAGATCACTGTATAATGTACTCAACATGGGACTGGAGCCCATGGAGAGATGGAAAAAGGTATTTCTGTTGGTTATACATGCTAAGACATGTTGTGTGGTATGAGTAATAAATATTAATTTAGACCTTGAGTCCTAATGTGGTAGTTTCGAAAGTGTTATGTTATTCAGACCTACGAGTCTAACTGTTGTATTGCTACCCAGACCTGAGAGTCTGAGGGTTGTTATGTAAGTATAATGTTATTAAGGTACCCGGACCGTGAGTCCAAGGTAATCGTGTAAGTATGTTACGATATGGTGATGTATAATGTGGATATGTTGCCCGGACCGTTAAGTCCGAGGTTGGATGTAAAGGGTGGTTGGTAATGGAAGTTAATTTCGAAAGTAATTCCCGTATTTTAATCCAATGATGCGTGGAAATGTGAACTTCGAGGACGAAGTTCTTTTAAGGGGGGTAGATTGAAATACCCCAAACCTTGATATGTTGGTTAAATGTTGAAATATGGCATCTAAAGGCTAAAAAGTGCCTTAGAAACATCAGTGTACAATTTAAGCCATGGTAAAACACAATAAAACACTAAGGCACGGTTTGAGCAAAAACGTGCTCTAAGCTTGGAGTGAACTTGGCTAGGACCCAAAGAGCCTACCAAGACTTAATAATATTTAAGTATGATTTTATATGGCTAATTAAGTCCTTAGGCAACCTTGGTAGACAATGAAACCAAACAAAACATAAATAAATACCTTAAGGTCAATATGGGCTAAAATGTGCTCTAAGCTTGGGATAAATGTGTATAAGACCTAATGGTCATACCTATGCCTTATTTATATGTTAATTAACATATTAAAACAGTTACCAAAGAAAACCAAGCTTGAAAACAAGTTAAAACACAAAATGTGCTTTAAGGAGTCTTAAAGCACGTTTTTGAAAAATTGTCTTGTAAATGAGTTTTGAATGGCTAAATGTCCATCATTACTCTTTAATTAACATGTGTACTATATAGTATCACATTTGGAAGTCTATATCAATGGGAAATCAAAAATTTCACTTCTATGTGCCTTGTTTTTGTGAATAGTGATTTTTATAAGCTAGTTTGTAACATATGTGGTTATAAGTAATTTAATTGGTCAACAAAGACTATTATACCCCTAGGAGATATAAGAGGCCGGTTTTCATGTGTGACTCACCACATTTGAACAAATAAATAAGTTAAGTAATGACAAAGCAAAAGTACTATTTGCTTTTAGCTTAAATATCTCCAAAAGCAAGTTTTATCTTCATTCTCTCATCTCCCTTCACTTCCAACGTCTTCTTCCTCCTCTCTCCATCGGTTTCCAACGGAACCATCTCATTCTTCATCTTCCTTCACTTGTAACTTATGACTCCATGCTCCGAATTTAATTCCGAGACTACCGTTCTCTTAGTTGGAGCAAGCTCTACAACATTGTCTTTTCAAATCATCAAAACCACCATTTCGGTGCCAAGGAGAACTTCCATGGAAGGAGCTTGAGCTTATATTTTTATGCCTTGTTGATCACCTTTGCTTCAAGGTAAGGAAAAACCAAAGAAAACTCCATTTCCTTCCATTTTTGGTGTTGGCCGAAAATGCACCTTGTAATGGTGTCTTCTCTTGTCTTGTTTTAGCTTCATTTGAATCTTCCAAGGGCTAGGAGGAGTCCTCTTTTGATACTCATTCAAGCTCTCCTTCCATTCAAAGGTAAAACAATTACCTTGATGTGTTAAAACAATATATGTAACTAGGGTTTACAATGAGATGAAGCTTAAAGCTTATATACTGATCATTTCAATGTTGGTATATTGTTTAGTTGTTGACAAGGAATGAAATGCCTTACCGGTTTTATAAGGAAACAAGAAAGAAGTGTGGAAAAGAGGTAAATATACTATCCTAATGTGGTTTAATGCCTTAGGAGAAATGAGCTTATATTGCTTGTTAAAATGATCTAAGGAGCCAAAGGTGAATGACCTAGTGAAATGCTCTCAAGGAGTTTATTAAGGGCATATGTATTGTTGTATGTAATTGCAGGTCAAAGGCATATATATTGTGGAAATTCAGTGTTTAGGATTTATGCACTTTAAGGGCCTAAGAGCCATGCATTTAAGGGCCTAAGTGCCAAGCAATTCTAATGGTGCACTATATTGTGATGTAGCGTAAATTTGGTGTAGTCTTGTGTGTGATGGTGTTCATGATGGATTTAGGTGTTCTTGAGTGCTTAATGGTGAAAACTATGAGTTTTGGAATGATGATGTGCTAAGAGAACCCATGGCAAAATTTGTAAAATGTATAAGAAGTTTTAAGTGCTTGAATGAACTTGGGTGGACTAGGAATTGTTAGGAATGGATACATGCTCCACTAAGGAAGAAAACATGCATTAAGGTGTTCTAAGGTGCTATAAGGATTTAGGCATTGTCTTGGAAGTTCTAGAAATCCAATGAGTGTTTTTAGGATGTATTTAAGTCATGGAGAAGTTTGTTTAAGGTTTAGGTAATGTTGATGAATAAGGAGAAAATGATGTTTAGGTAAGGTTTTGAGAAAGGAATTCAAGAAGTTGTGAAAAGAGGATTTGGTTAGTAAGAGGAGATGCTTGGGAGATGATGTTATGAAGGTGAGGAAGCATTTTAGTGTAGTAGCCATTTATAGGTGAAACACCACTTAGGAAACCAAATGGAAAATGTTACAAGTGTTAAGAGATTTGGTAAGAAAATTGGGTAACAAGTTGGTTAATGTTATAAGGTGAATCAAAGTGATATTTTGGTATTAGAATATGCCTAAGTTAATGTGTGAAGTTTGGTAATCAATGGATGAAGAGAACAAGTTGAACAAGGGTAGAAAAATGCAAATATAGCATTCTGTAGCTTGGGTCCGGGACTTGGTTAATGGTTGAAGTCCCGGACCATATACCAAAAACAGGCCGAGAGTTGCTCCATGTAGTGGTCCGGGACTTGGGGTCAGTACAAGGTCCCGGACCACCCTATTAAATATGGCCGAGAGTACTCCAATGTGTTGGTCCGGGACTTAAGGTAAGGACCAAGTCCCGGACCACTCTAAAATGTTGTTTAAGGTTGGAAAATGATGTCTAATGATGGAGATTGATGGATAATGATGTTATAAGGTTGTGTAGGACATGTTAGGTGGGTTATAAACGCAATTTGGTGGGTGAAGAGTTTAAGTAAAATGAAAGAGTGAAACATGTTAAAAATGTAAGGGTGTTTAACTAGTTAAACGGGGTTAACCATGGTCATTCGACGTTACACAAACATATTACCCCAATGTTAATGAAGGTAACTTTAATGTACCAGTTGTTCGAGAATTGTTCGAGGAACGTAAGTGGACATGGTGGTAGAGTGGACTCCGGTGACAGGTATGGTTTTCTTGCAACCTGTGTCCTACCGGATTACACCGGCTTGTATGCCAATGTGTTTTGCTGAGTGTTTGCCACCTTGTAAGATTAAAACATGTAATGAGTTTATAGTAATTCATTTAAGTGGCGCATCTGGTCTCCGATACCGTTTAACCTCAAATAAGTGTTGAACCTTAGCTAACTAGGACTAGAAACACGTGAGAGATCGGTATTCGGAGTTAACGACCCAAACCTTGGGAACGTGCTAACCACGGCTATGTGTGAGTTAGTTGGATATTGTTGTTGTATGCAAGTGTGTGAACCTCCCTTGTGTGCTTAACTCGGTTATGATACCGTATGGTGTGTGGATGTGGTAGGCTCCATAATGGATCTCTAACTACTTATTATAAGTATATATGTACTAATGGGGGGTGAGGAGTCCGGTCATGTTCCGGCCACGCGTGTGAGGATGGGAGTCGATGTCATATCCGGTTCGGCTCTCTTGGTGTATGTATAGGTTGTATTCCAATTTGGTTTCGACCTTCCCTTAGCTTATCCAAAGCTAGTTACTGACTCACGTCGGGCCACAGGGGCATACAAATGTTATTTCGGTGTGCTTGGGATTACTATATCCGACACACCTTGGGTATAAGTTAACCGTTCGATATAACTGGACGGTAACGAGGTTGGTAACGAGCTTAGCATGAGATTGGCATTAATCTCTAGGCTCACTATGTATACTAACTATGGTGGAAGGTTCCTTGTGTGAACCGACCTTATGGTGTTTTGTGTTGTTATTGTGCTAGGCAATTTCCCTTGCTATGCTATGATATGTATACGTTAGGTGTTTAAAATGAATGCGATGTTATCATGTGTACGCCGAAACAAGAAAGGTTTTGTTATGTTTTGTTATGTGAGGAATGAGATATGTTGTAGGATATGGAGTGTGTGGATCATGGAAATGAATCCCAGTTTGTGACAAGAGGCGTTTAAGGATAACCCGATTAATGGGTACGTGTCGTTCATTAAGGAAGTAGCTCCGTTTTAGAGGAGAGCCACTCTAGGGTTAAAGGAATCATTGGATGATTTGTTAAGTGTGGATGTGTTGGATATATGTTGAGCCCTATTGTTGGGTGTATGCAAAGTGTTGTGTGTTTATGGTTTGTATGCATGATTTAAATATAATCAACTGCATGCTAAGACGACAATTAGTTGTACGTGGCCCGGTAGCATGTGGGCTGCGGGATTACCATACCAGCAAAGGTGCTGAGCCCCTTGGGGGCCACCCTTTCTCTCCTTTTCCATTTCAGGTACAAGGAGCTGGAAGCCGTTCGAGAGTAGGACGGGGTAGATGTTTATACATGGGTAGCCACTTGTATGGCGTAAGCATTGTAGGCGTAGTAAGACTGAAATTGTTATCGGCATTAGTTTGTAAATACTCGGTACGGTTGGAATGTATAAAGTATATGGGTTGTTGTTAAGGGAAGCAAATGTAACGTGTAGTTGCTCGGGAGTCTAGTCCATCAGACCGATACAAAGTACATGTATTAGCCTTGTTAGCCACGTGGGTGGTTAACGGCGTGTAACACCATTGAAATAAATAATGTGATGAGTTGAGTTTCCGCTGCAATGTGTTGTTAAATGTATGGTTGTAGTTGGGGTGTTACAAAAAGTGGTATCAGAGCGAAGTATCGCTCTGATGACTGAATTACCGAGCTTAGGAAGTGCCGAGTTAGGATTTAAGTACTTTGGGTTAAGGGTTGAGTGATAGCGTGAGAGATACGCTAGATAGGAACTACCAGTGAATACTGGAAAACCAGTATCCTTCCCGCCCTCCACAATCCCTATTTTATAACTTGGGAAAGAACGCCAGAGAGATGAAAGTCCTCTCTTACTCGGGAAAACCCGATCTGGATGTTAATTAGTACTTCTGTGAGTACGAGAACCGGTCATACGGTTGATCCCAAAAACTGGGAATCCCGGAGACGGTCTCCATTTGAACAATGTCAACTGCATTTAAACAGTGAAGAGTGGACAATCCTACACAAAAGAGAATGAAATTTCCGGCAACCTGGGTCGACATGCTAAGCAGTCGAGAATAACCAACTTGCAACGCACCAACCGTGCAACAGGCAAGAAATGGATCAATAAAACCTGAGACGAGTGTCTACGGGACCACAGTTGATAAATAATACACCAACGGTATACCAACCGACAAAGGAACTACAACGTAGTGCCCAAACAAGAGACAAGTCTCAGCAACCACGACAATGCGTGGAACGGGCTACCAAGAGGAGACAATACAAAAAAAAATAGGGACTCCTAGAATGGGAAACACCCTAGTTAATGATTATCATGTGAAGACAATGAGAAATCACCTAGAAGAGTATTTATAAAGGCAGTAAGATCAGTGAGGGCCAACAAGGCCACTGATGACAACATGGGTAAAAACAATACCACAGTCGGTATGTGTTAAACCGATAGCCAGTTAGCATGGCGCACTTGCTATAGCAAGTGCTGCTATAACAGGGCTGTTCGGGAAATTTATAACCACTACAAGTACTTAGTAAAGTACTAGAAAGTTAACTGTAATCGTCATAATAGTGGAAAGGCCTGTTAGCCTAACCCGCGTAATTGTAAATACATCAGTCAGCAAGAAGCTAGACTTGGTTAAGGTAAGAAGATGTTGTGAAACCATGAAAATTTTCTTTCAAACTCAGATTTACTCAAACCCTTTTCTTTTCAAAACCAGATTTTCTTTCAAACCAACACTTCTTTCTAACCTTCTTTTAAACCAAAGTAGTAAAAACCAAGGGCAGTTGATAAAGATACAACAGTGGATAAACCTTCCCTTGATTAAGTTCGGGAAGCATGGAATGAATATTGTCCCAAGACAATATAAGGGAGTTGACAACAGAATACTTCACCTAGGCGTGTGACGGACACTACGAGTGTACCAACTGAAATGTGGGACGACCGCACTCCGATAGGAGCTTGTGGGCCTGACAGACCTACTTATGGGTTAGTTGGGTAAGTAGTAATGTATCAGCATGATACCCCATATATGTACACGAGTAGAGTCCAGAACACGGGAAGTAGTCGACTCCGTTCTACGGTCAGCAGTGTAAGTCAAACAAGAGCTAAGGATTACCATGAATGGTTGAAGTAAAGGAACCCAGCTAAATTAAAGAGACTGAAGGAATCAGTGAATGTGTCCAAGGAAATATTTAAGATTCAGGAGCTGCGGCGTGCACCGACTGTTATATAAAGACATTGGAGAAGGCGTAGTTTACTGAAAGTACCCATAAGTGCAAGCCAAATGTAATGGCATATTTTAATAACACCCAGGAGTAGTCCTTGAGGGGTATTTGGATTAAACATTGTTGGATGAAGCAATATAATTGAAACACAAGAGTTGAAACAAATACTGGATTAAACGCTGAAGATAACCTACTCAACAGTAAGACCCTAAGTTGCCAAAGAGACAACTTGGAAGGAATCGTGACGGTAAGGCTTATAAGCCACAACAACCTGTGTTATGTAATGTGATCGGTTGCAGAAGTATATGTACACAAGGAAATAGAGCGGAGAACGAACCACTGCTTTAAGAGTGGGGATACCTCTCGATATTGTGAAACCGCGAGAGCGGTAGTTGTGTGGACCAAGTTCAAGAAATATGTGGAGGATGGACCACGTTGTTATTACCCTGGATGATTTGAATAAAATAATACGAAAAGAAGTGCTCGTACCAGTTGTGTACACAGGAAGAGTAATAAGTCTGATAGCAATCACCATAGGTGTGTGAAGCTAAATGTGTAGCGAACAACGCTCAAGAAACATAAAGGCTCAAGAAAAATAGTATTATATTCAAAAATCAGCCAAATAAGTGGCCAGATAAACCCAGCGTAATAGCGGAAGCAAATATAATAGCGGATGCAGTATAAGTTGATGTTGTATAATGAGTAAGGATACGGTGCGCAATAAGTGACCGTTGTGTGAGTATTGTTAGATGATAAAATGGGGAGTGAGCAGAGTTATGAGTTAAACCCAGTGGAGGCACAACAGTAAATGATAGCAAACAAACCGAGCAGTAAGCCGGTGACAAGTATTATGTGATAAGAATTTCAGAAAAACATAGTGTAAATTCCTATCGCAATCGCATGAGAGATTTACTGTCAAGAGTTTACGCCTCTGCACTCTGTATGACTGAGTGTTTTGGTTTTGCACTTGCGCAGTAATGATCAAGTGGGATAGCTAGGAATCAGAAGCATGGTAATTGTGGAGGAATAATGTTATAATGGCCGATGCATAGGTAAGGCAAGGCCGCAGGAATGAAAGAATACATGTGCAAAACCAAAGGTGGAGACATGATTAACAGTAAGTGACTACAGTAACACTAAATACCAAATGTCGGTATGAGATATACCCCAGGTGTGGGAAATAACTGAGAGAGCACTACACATATGTAGTAGCTCAATCTCAACCGACAGTAAGTCGGTAGAAGCAAGTCAATCATTGTGAATTACATAGTAGTTTACGCTGTAAGCTACTGGAGAAGTGGATGGAAAATTGTGAAACTCACCGAATTCGCTCAGGGTAAGAGAAACCATGCGTCGGTTGAGAAACCATTCTTCCCAAGATAAGGGTAGTACATTGGAGATGTACAATACAGTAACAGTAATGAATGGGGCAACTAGCCCTATAATTATCAGAATGGCGCAGCAGAGGCCAGTGAGCCCATGCATCAAATGCCGAATATACATTGTGAATATGAATGGATGGCTAGTCATCAATGCCTAGAAGCCTCACAGGCCAGGACCGAAACCGGTTATGAGTTAGATAAACTCCTAGGAAAATTCTTGGTTTAAGGACTAAACCGCCGATATGGTTAAGATCCTCTAACCAGAACGCATTGTATAGCAGACCGCGTGGAAGTTAAAATACTTCACGACGGCAGAACATTTTAAGCCAATGTTCAGTGGTTGATTACGTGGGCGTAATCCCTTTTAAGGGGGATAGAGCGTAAAGCCTCTTAGTGTGTTTACCGTACAAGTGTACGTGAACTATGTTGTGCATAGCACAAAAATGATTTGCTATGATGGTTGGGCGGTGTATATAAACATACGCATTCATTCGTGGTTAAATTGTGGTAATTGCGCACAGAAGATGCGAATACCATTGTGGGAAGTGTGTTTATTTTGTTAACAGTGGTGTGTGAGAGTACAAGTGGAAGGGAGTAAAGAAACTCCCGGGGAACTAAAACCCCGACGGTGCATAAATGTAAACCATGTATTGTATTTTGAAAAAAAATATATATATGTATATATATACAATGTTGTAATTTATGAAGGGGCATGAGACCGACATAGAACCTAGTGAGAATTAAATTCCCTAGGTAACTTGAATTAAGTTGGATTTGGGTGATGATTGATAGACGGAGTTCTATCCCTTGGAGATGTAATGATTATGACTAGAAGGATTTAAAGATGGAAAATGGGATATGCTTGAATTAGTTGTTGGTTGAAAATGAAGTGGGAGGTGAAACTTGATTATCATGAGATCAAGGGAAGCCGAACACAAATTGGGGTGGAAGGATAGTTCAACACTAATGCTGATCACATCAGGGTTGGATAACTCTAGAAGCTCCCTGTAAGTGGTCACAAATAACCATGTTAAGGAAGATACAAAGAGCATAAATTGGACTTGGAGTTGTGTTGCGTTCCAAAAAGGATTTTCAAATGGTATTTCCAAAACAGCCGATTCATATTTTGAATAAAGGATTCTCTTATACTTAACCTAGTAAAGAATATTTTTGTAGTACTTGCTCACGAGCTGAGGACGCATGAGCCTTTGTCTTCGGACCGGTGACATGAGAAGTATATATGTTAAAAATGTATGTGATTATTTTGACCTCCCAAAGGAACGGGGACCAGAAGGTGTCCATCGCGACCGGGTTCTGCGAGATCACTGTATATATGTACTCAACATGGGACTGGAGCCCATGGAGAGATGGAAAAAGGTATTTCTGTTTGTTATACATGCTAAGACATGTTGTGTGGTATGAGTAATAAATATTAATTTAGACCTTGAGTCCTAATGTGGTAGTTTCGAAAGTGTTATGTTATTCAGACCTACGAGTCTAACTGTTGTATTGCTACCCAGACCTGAGAGTCTGAGGGTTGTTATGTAAGTATAATGTTATTAAGGTACCCGGACCGTGAGTCCAAGGTAATCGTGTAAGTATGTTACGATATGGTGATGTATAATGTGGATATGTTGCCCGGACCGTTAAGTCCGAGGTTGGATGTAAAGGGTGGTTGGTAATGGAAGTTAATTTCGAAAGTAATTCCCGTATTTTAATCCAATGATGCGTGGAAATGTGAACTTCGAGGACGAAGTTCTTTTAAGGGGGGTAGATTGAAATACCCCAAACCTTGATATGTTGGTTAAATGTTGAAATATGGCATCTAAAGGCTAAAAAGTGCCTTAGAAACATCAGTGTACAATTTAAGCCATGGTAAAACACAATAAAACACTAAGGCACGGTTTGAGCAAAAACGTGCTCTAAGCTTGGAGTGAACTTGGCTAGGACCCAAAGAGCCTACCAAGACTTAATAATATTTAAGTATGATTTTATAGGGCTAATTAAGTCCTTAGGCAACCTTGGTAGACAATGAAACCAAACAAAACATAAATAAATACCTTAAGGTCAATATGGGCTAAAATGTGCTCTAAGCTTGGGATAAATGTGTATAAGACCTAATGGTCATACCTATGCCTTATTTATATGTTAATTAACATATTAAAACAGTTACCAAAGAAAACCAAGCTTGAAAACAAGTTAAAACACAAAATGTGCTTTAAGGAGTCTTAAAGCATTTTTGAAAAATTGTCTTGTAAATGAGTTTTGAATGGCTAAATGTCCATCATTACTCTTTAATTAACATGTGTACTATATAGTATCACATTTGGAAGTCTATATCAATGGGAAATCAAAAATTTCACTTCTATGTGCCTTGTTTTTGTGAATAGTGATTTTTATAAGCTAGTTTGTAACATATGTGGTTATAAGTAATTTAATTGGTCAACAAAGACTATTATACCCCTAGGAGATATAAGAGGCCGGTTTTCATGTGTGACTCACCACATTTGAACAAAAAATAAGTTAAGTAATGACAAAGCAAAAGTACTATTTGCTTTTAGCTTAAATATCTCCAAAAGCAAGTTTTATCTTCATTCTCTCATCTCCCTTCACTTCCAACGTCTTCTTCCTCCTCTCTCCATCGGTTTCCAACAGAACCATCTCATTCTTCATCTTCCTTCACTTGTAACTTATGACTCCATGCTCCGAATTTAATTCCGAGACTACCGTTCTCTTAGTTGGAGCAAGCTCTACAACATTGTCTTTTCAAATCATCAAAACCACCATTTCGGTGCCAAGGAGAACTTCCATGGAAGGAGCTTGAGCTTATATTTTTATGCCTTGTTGATCACCTTTGCTTCAAGGTAAGGAAAAACCAAAGAAACTCCATTTCCTTCATTTTTGGTGTTGGCCGAAAATGCACCTTGTAATGGTGTCTTCTCTTGTCTTGTTTTAGCTTCATTTGAATCTTCCAAGGGCTAGGAGGAGTCCTCTTTTGATACTCATTCAAGCTCTCCTTCCATTCAAAGGTAAAACAATTACCTTGATGTGTTAAAACAATATATGTAACTAGGGTTTACAATGAGATGAAGCTTAAAGCTTATATACTGATCATTTCAATGTTGGTATATTGTTTAGTTGTTGACAAGGAATGAAATGCCTTACCGGTTTTATAAGGAAACAAGAAAGAAGTTGTGTGGAAAAGAGGTAAATATACTAACCTAATGTGGTTTAATGCCTTAGGAGAAATGAGCTTATATTGCTTGTTAAAATGATCTAAGGAGCCAAAGGTGAATGACCTAGTGAAATGCTCTCAAGGAGTTTATTAAGGGCATATGTATTGTTGTATGTAATTGAAGGTAAAGGCATATATATTGTGGAAATTCAGTGTTTAGGATTTATGCACTTTAAGGGCCTAAGAGCCATGCATTTAAGGGCCTAAGTGCCAAGCAATTCTAATGGTGCACTATATTGTGATGTAGTGTAAATTTGGTGTAGTCTTGTGTGTGATGGTGTTCATGATGGATTTAGGTGTTCTTGAGTGCTTAATGGTGAAAACTATGAGTTTTGGAATGATGATGTGCTAAGAGAACCCATGGCAAAATTTGTAAAATGTATAAGAAGTTTTAAGTGCTTGAATGAACTTGGGTGGACTAGGAATTGTTAGGAATGGATACATGCTCCACTAAGGAAGAAAACATGCATTAAGGTGTTCTAAGGTGCTATAAGGATTTAGGCATTGTCTTGGAAGTTCTAGAAATCCAATGAGTGTTTTTAGGATGTATTTAAGTCATGGAGAAGTTTGTTTAAGGTTTAGGTAATGTTGATGAATAAGGAGAAAATGATGTTTAGGTAAGGTTTTGAGAAAGGAATTCAAGAAGTTGTGAAAAGAGGATTTGGTTAGTAAGAGGAGATGCTTGGGAGATGATGTTATGAAGTGAGGAAGCATTTTAGTGTAGTAGCCATTTATAGGTGAAACACCACTTAGGAAACCAAATGGAAAATGTTACAAGTGTTAAGAGATTTGGTAAGAAAATTGGGTAACAAGTTGGTTAATGTTATAAGGTGAATCAAAGTGATATTTTGGTATTAGAATATGCCTAAGTTAATGTGTGAAGTTTGGCTAATCAATGGATGAAGAGAACAAGTTGAACAAGGGTAGAAAAATGCAAATATAGCATTCTGTAGCTTGGGTCCGGGACTTGGTTAATGGTTGAAGTCCCGGACCATATACCAAAAACAGGCCGAGAGTTGCTCCATGTAGTGGTCCGGGACTTGGGGTCAGTACAAGGTCCCGGACCACCCTATTAAATATGGCCGAGAGTACTCCAATGTGTTGGTCCGGGACTTAAGGTAAGGACCAAGTCCCGGACCACTCTAAAAATGTTGTTTAAGGTTGGAAAATGATGTCTAATGATGGAGATTGATGGATAATGATGTTATAAGGTTGTGTAGGACATGTTAGGTGGGTTATAAACGCAATTTGGTGGGTGAAGAGTTTAAGTAAAATGAAAGAGTGAAACATGTTAAAAATGTAAGGGTGTTTAACTAGTTAAACGGGGTTAACCATGGTCATTCGACGTTACACAAACATATTACCCCAATGTTAATGAAGGTAACTTTAATGTACCAGTTGTTCGAGAATTGTTCGAGGAACGTAAGTGGACATGGTAGAGTGGACTCCGGTGACAGGTATGGTTTTCTTGCAACCTGTGTCCTACCGGATTACACCGGCTTGTATGCCAATGTGTTTTGCTGAGTGTTTGCCACCTTGTAAGATTAAAACATGTAATGAGTTTATAGTAATTCATTTAAGGCGCATCTGGTCTCCGATACCGTTTAACCTCAAATAAGTGTTGAACCTTAGCTAACTAGGACTAGAAACACGTGAGAGATCGGTATTCGGAGTTAACGACCCAAACCTTGGGAACGTGCTAACCACGGCTATGTGTGAGTTAGTTGGATATTGTTGTTGTATGCAAGTGTGTGAACCTCCCTTGTGTGCTTAACTCGGTTATGATACCGTATGGTGTGTGGATGTGGTAGGCTCCATAATGGATCTCTAACTACTTATTATAAGTATATATGTACTAATGGGGGGTGAGGAGTCCGGTCATGTTCCGGCCACGCGTGTGAGGATGGGAGTCGATGTCATATCCGGTTCGGCTCTCTTGGTGTATGTATAGGTTGTATTCCAATTTGGTTTCGACCTTCCCTTAGCTTATCCAAAGCTAGTTACTGACTCACGTCGGGCCACAGGGGCATACAAATGTTATTTCGGTGTGCTTGGGATTACTATATCCGACACACCTTGGGTATAAGTTAACCGTTCGATATAACTGGACGGTAACGAGGTTGGTAACGAGCTTAGCATGAGATTGGCATTAATCTCTAGGCTCACTATGTATACTAACTATGGTGGAAGGTTCCTTGTGTGAACCGACCTTATGGTGTTTTGTGTTGTTATTGTGCTAGGCAATTTCCCTTGCTATGCTATGATATGTATACGTTAGGTGTTTAAAATGAATGCGATGTTATCATGTGTACGCCGAAACAAGAAAGGTTTTGTTATGTTTTGTTATGTGAGGAATGAGATATGTTGTAGGAATGGAGTGTGTGGATCATGGAAATGAATCCCAGTTTGTGACAAGAGGCGTTTAAGGATAACCCGATTAATGGGTACGTGTCGTTCATTAAGGAAGTAGCTCCGTTTTAGAGGAGAGCCACTCTAGGGTTAAAGGAATCATTGGATGATTTGTTAAGTGTGGGTGTTGGATATATGTTGAGCCCTATTGTTGGGTGTATGCAAAGTGTTGTGTGTTTATGGTTTGTATGCATGATTTAAATATAATCAACTGCATGCTAAGACGACAATTAGTTGTGCGTGGCCCGGTAGCATGTGGGCTGCGGGATTACCATACCAGCAAAGGTGCTGAGCCCTTGGGGGCCACCCTTCTCTCCGTTTTCCATTTCAGTACAAGGAGCTGGAAGCCGTTCGAGAGTAGGACGGGGTAGATGTTTTATACATGGGTAGCCACTTGTATGGCGAAGCATTGTAGGCGTAGTAAGACCGAAATTGTTATCGGCATTAGTTTGTAAATACTCGGTACGGTTGAAATGTATAAAGTATATGGGTTGTGTTAAGGGAAGCAAATGTAACGTGTAGTTGCTCGGGAGTCAGTCCATCAACCGATACAAAGTACAGTATTAGCCTTGTTAGCCACGTGGGTTGTTAACGGAGGTAACCCCATTGAAATAATAATGTGATGAGTTGAGTTTCCGCTGCAATGTGTTGTTAAATGTATGGTTGTAGTTGGGGTGTTACAAAAAGTGGTATCAGAGCGAAGTATCGCTCTGATGACTGAATTACCGAGCTTAGGAAGTGCCGAGTTAGGATTTAAGTACTTTGGGTTAAGGGTTGAGCGATAGCGTGAGAGATACGCTAGATAGGAACTACCAGTGAATACTAGAAACCTACAGTATCCTTCCCGCCCTCCACAATCCCTATTTTATAACTTGGGAAAGAACGCCAGAGAGATGAAAGTCCTCTCTTACTCGGGAAAACCCGATCTGGATGTTAATTAGTACTTCTGTGAGTAACGAGAACCGGTCATACGGTTGATCCCAAAAACTGGGAATCCCGGAGACGGTCTCCATTTGAACAATGTCAACTGCATTTAAACAGTGAAGAGTGGACAATCCTACACAAAAGAGAATGAAATTTCCGGCAACCTGGGTCGACATGCTAAGCAGTCGAGAATAACCAACTTGCAACGCACCAACCGTGCAACAGGCAAGAAATGGATCAATAAAACCTGAGACGAGTGTCTACGGGACCACAGTTGATAAATAATACACCAACGGTATACCAACCGACAAAGGAACTACAACGTAGTGCCCAAACAAGAGACAAGTCTCAGCAACCACGACAATGCGTGGAACGGGCTACCAAGAGGAGACAATACAAAAAAAATAGGGACTCCTAGAATGGGAAACACCCTAGTTAATGATTATCATGTGAAGACAATGAGAAATCACCTAGAAGAGTATTTATAAAGGCAGTAAGATCAGTGAGGGCCAACAAGGCCACTGATGACAACATGGGTAAAAACAATACCACAGTCGGTATGTGTTAAACCGATAGCCAGTTAGCATGGCGCACTTGCTATAGCAAGTGCTGCTATAACAGGGCTGTTCGGGAAATTTATAACCACTACAAGTACTTAGTAAAGTACTAGAAAGTTAACTGTAATCGTCATAATAGTGGAAAGGCCTGTTAGCCTAACCCGCGTAATTGTAAATACATCAGTCAGCAAGAAGCTAGACTTGGTTAAGGTAAGAAGATGTTGTGAAACCATGAAAATTTTCTTTCAAACTCAGATTTACTCAAACCCTTTTTCTTTTCAAAACCAGATTTTCTTTCAAGCCAACACTTCTTTCTAACCTTCTTTTAAACCAAAGTAGTAAAAACCAAGGGCAGTTGATAAAGATACAACAGTGGATAAACCTTCCCTTGATTAAGTTCGGGAAGCATGGAATGAATATTGTCCCAAGACAATATAAGGGAGTTGACAACAGAATACTTCACCTAGGCGTGTGACGGACACTACGAGTGTACCAACTGAAATGTGGGACGACCGCACTCCGATAGGAGCTTGTGGGCCTGACAGACCTACTTATGGGTTAGTTGGGTAAGTAGTAATGTATCAGCATGATACCCCATATATGTACACGAGTAGAGTCCAGAACACGGGAAGTAGTCGACTCCGTTCTACGGTCAGCAGTGTAAGTCAAACAAGAGCTAAGGATTACCATGAATGGTTGAAGTAAAGGAACCCAGCTAAATTAAAGAGACTGAAGGAATCAGTGAATGTGTCCAAGGAAATATTTAAGATTCAGGAGCTGCGGCGTGCACCGACTGTTATATAAAGACATTGGAGAAGGCGTAGTTTACTGAAAGTACCCATAAGTGCAAGCCAAATGTAATGGCATATTTTAATAACACCCAGGAGTAGTCCTTGAGGGGTATTTGGATTAAACATTGTTGGATGAAGCAATATAATTGAAACACAAGAGTTGAAACAAATACTTGGATTAAACGCTGAAGATAACCTACTCAACAGTAAGACCCTAAGTTGCCAAAGAGACAACTTGGAAGGAATCGTGACGGTAAGGCTTATAAGCCACAACAACCTGTGTTATGTAATGTGATCGGTTGCAGAAGTATATGTTACACAAGGAAATAGAGCGGAGAACGAACCACTGCTTTAAGAGTGGGGATACCTCTCGATATTGTGAAACCGCGAGAGCGGTAGTTGTGTGGACCAAGTTCAAGAAATATGTGGAGGATGGACCACGTTGTTATTACCCTGGATGATTTGAATAAAATAATACGAAAAGAAGTGCTCGTACCAGTTGTGTACACAGGAAGAGTAATAAGTCTGATAGCAATCACCATAGGTGTGTGAAGCTAAATGTGTAGCGAACAACGCTCAAGAAACATAAAGGCTCAAGAAAAATAGTATTATATTCAAAAATCAGCCAAATACGTGGCCAGATAAACCCAGCGTAATAGCGGAAGCTAATATAATAGCGGATGCAGTATAAGTTGATGTTGTATAATGAGTAAGGATACGGTGCGCAATAAGTGACCGTTGTGTGAGTATTGTTAGATGATAAAATGGGGAGTGAGCAGAGTTATGAGTTAAACCCAGTGGAGGCACAACAGTAAATGATAGCAAACAAACCGAGCAGTAAGCCGGTGACAAGTATTATGTGATAAGAATTTCAGTAAAACATAGTGTAAATTCCTATCGCAATCGCATGAGAGATTTACTGTCAAGAGTTTACGCCTCTGCACTCTGTATGACTGAGTGTTTTGGTTTTGCACTTGCGCAGTAATGATCAAGTGGGATAGCTAGGAATCAGAAGCATGGTAATTGTGGAGGAATAATGTTATAATGGCCGATGCATAGGTAAGGCAAGGCCGCAGGAATGAAAGAATACATGTGCAAAACCAAAGGTGGAGACATGATTAACAGTAAGTGACTACAGTAACACTAAATACCAAATGTCGGTATGAGATATACCCCAGGTGTGGGAAATAACTGAGAGAGCACTACACATATGTAGTAGCTCAATCTCAACCGACAGTAAGTCGGTAGAAGCAAGTCAATCATTGTGAATTACATAGTAGTTTACGCTGTAAGCTACTGGAGAAGTGGATGGAAAATTGTGAAACTCACCGAATTCGCTCAGGGTAAGAGAAACCATGCGTCGGTTGAGAAACCATTCTTCCCAAGATAAGGGTAGTACATTGGAGATGTACAATACAGTAACAGTAATGAATGGGGCAACTAGCCCTATAATTATCAGAATGGCGCAGCAGAGGCCAGTGAGCCCATGCATCAAATGCCGAATATACATTGTGAATATGAATGGATGGCTAGTCATCAATGCCTAGAAGCCTCACAGGCCAGGACCGAAACCGGTTATGAGTTAGATAAACTCCTAGGAAAATTCTTGGTTTAAGGACTAAACCGCCGATATGGTTAAGATCCTCTAACCAGAACGCATTGTATAGCAGACCGCGTGGAAGTTAAAATACTTCACGACGGCAGAACATTTTAAGCCAATGTTCAGTGGTTGATTACGTGGGCGTAATCCCTTTTAAGGGGGATAGAGCGTAAAGCCTCTTAGTGTGTTTTACCGTACAAGTGTACGTGAACTATGTTGTGCATAGCACAAAAATGATTTGCTATGATGGTTGGCGCGTGTGTTATATAAACATACGCATTCATTCGTGGTTAAATTGTGGTAATTGCGCACAGAAGATGCGAATACCATTGTGGGAAGTGTGTTTATTTTGTTAACAGTGGTGTGTGAGAGTACAAGTGGAAGGGAGTAAAGAAACTCCCGGGGAACTAAAACCCCGACGGTGCATAAATGTAAACCATGTATTGTATTTTGAAAAAAAAATATATATATATGTATATACAATGTTGTAATTTATGAAGGGGCATGAGACCGACATAGAACCTAGTGAGAATTAAATTCCCTAGGTAACTTGAATTAAGTTGGATTTGGGTGATGATTGATAGACGGAGTTCTATCCCTTGGAGATGTAATGATTATGACTAGAAGGATTTAAAGATGGAAAATGGGATATGCTTGAATTAGTTGTTGGTTGAAAATGAAGTGGGAGGTGAAACTTGATTATCATGAGATCAAGGGAAGCCGAACACAAATTGGGGTGGAAGGATAGTTCAACACTAATGCTGATCACATCAGGGTTGGATAACTCTAGAAGCTCCCTGTAAGTGGTCACAAATACCATGTTAAGGAAGATACAAAGAGCATAAATTGGACTTGGAGTTGTGTTGCGTTCCAAAAAGGATTTTCAAATGGTATTTCCAAAACAGCCGATTCATATTTTGAATAAAGGATTCTCTTATACTTAACCTAGTAAAGAATATTTTTGTAGTACTTGCTCACGAGCTGAGGACGCATGAGCCTTTGTCTTCGGACCGGTGACATGAGAAGTATATATGTTAAAAATGTATGTGATTATTTTGACCTCCCAAAGGAACGGGGACCAGAAGGTGTCCATCGCGACCCGGGTTCTGCGAGATCACTGTATATATGTACTCAACATGGGACTGGAGCCCATGGAGAGATGGAAAAAGGTATTTCTGTTGTTATACATGCTAAGACATGTTGTGTGGTATGAGTAATAAATATTAATTTAGACCTTGAGTCCTAATGTGGTAGTTTCGAAAGTGTTATGTTATTCAGACCTACGAGTCTAACTGTTGTATTGCTACCCAGACCTGAGAGTCTGAGGGTTGTTATGTAAGTATAATGTTATTAAGGTACCCGGACCGTGAGTCCAAGGTAATCGTGTAAGTATGTTACGATATGGTGATGTATAATGTGGATATGTTGCCCGGACCGTTAAGTCCGAGGTTGGATGTAAAGGGTGGTTGGTAATGGAAGTTAATTTCGAAAGTAATTCCCGTATTTTAATCCAATGATGCGTGGAAATGTGAACTTCGAGGACGAAGTTCTTTTAAGGGGGGTAGATTGAAATACCCCAAACCTTGATATGTTGGTTAAATGTTGAAATATGGCATCTAAAGGCTAAAAAGTGCCTTAGAAACATCAGTGTACAATTTAAGCCATGGTAAAACACAATAAAACACTAAGGCACGGTTTGAGCAAAAACGTGCTCTAAGCTTGGAGTGAACTTGGCTAGGACCCAAAGAGCCTACCAAGACTTAATAATATTTAAGTATGATTTTATAGGGCTAATTAAGTCCTTAGGCAACCTTGGTAGACAATGAAACCAAACAAAACATAAATAAATACCTTAAGGTCAATATGGGCTAAAATGTGCTCTAAGCTTGGGATAAATGTGTATAAGACCTAATGGTCATACCTATGCCTTATTTATATGTTAATTAACATATTAAAACAGTTACCAAAGAAAACCAAGCTTGAAAACAAGTTAAAACACAAAATGTGCTTTAAGGAGTCTTAAAGCATGTTTTTGAAAAATTGTCTTGTAAATGAGTTTTGAATGGCTAAATGTCCATCATTACTCTTTAATTAACATGTGTACTATATAGTATCACATTTGGAAGTCTATATCAATGGGAAATCAAAAATTTCACTTCTATGTGCCTTGTTTTTGTGAATAGTGATTTTTATAAGCTAGTTTGTAACATATGTGGTTATAAGTAATTTAATTGGTCAACAAAGACTATTATACCCCTAGGAGATATAAGAGGCCGGTTTTCATGTGTGACTCACCACATTTGAACAAATAAATAAGTTAAGTAATGACAAAGCAAAAGTACTATTTGCTTTTAGCTTAAATATCTCCAAAAGCAAGTTTTATCTTAATTCTCTCATCTCCCTTCACTTCCAACGTCTTCTTCCTCCTCTCTCCATCGGTTTCCAACAGAACCATCTCATTCTTCATCTTCCTTCACTTGTAACTTATGACTCCATGCTCCGAATTTAATTCCGAGACTACCGTTCTCTTAGTTGGAGCAAGCTCTACAACATTGCCTTTTCAAATCATCAAAACCACCATTTCGGTGCCAAGGAGAACTTCCATGGAAGGAGCTTGAGCTTATATTTTTATGCCTTGTTGATCACCTTTGCTTCAAGGTAAGGAAAAACCAAAGAAAACTCCATTTCCTTCATTTTTGGTGTTGGCCGAAAATGCACCTTGTAATGGTGTCTTCTCTTGTCTTGTTTTAGCTTCACTTGAATCTTCCAAGGGCTAGGAGGAGTCCTCTTTTGATACTCATTCAAGCTCTCCTTCCATTCAAAGGTAAAACAATTACCTTGATGTGTTAAAACAATATATGTAACTAGGGTTTACAATGAGATGAAGCTTAAAGCTTATATACTCATTTCAATGTTGGTATATTGTTTAGTTGTTGACAAGGAATGAAATGCCTTACCGGTTTTATAAGGAAACAAGAAAGAAGTTGTGTGGAAAAGAGGTAAATATACTAACCTAATGTGGTTTAATGCCTTAGGAGAAATGAGCTTATATTGCTTGTTAAAATGATCTAAGGAGCCAAAGGTGAATGACCTAGTGAAATGCTCTCAAGGAGTTTATTAAGGGCATATGTATTGTTGTATGTAATTGAAGGTAAAGGCATATATATTGTGGAAATTCAGTGTTTAGGATTTATGCACTTTAAGGGCCTAAGAGCCATGCATTTAAGGGCCTAAGTGCCAAGCAATTCTAATGGTGCACTATATTGTGATGTAGTGTAAATTTGGTGTAGTCTTGTGTGTGATGGTGTTCATGATGGATTTAGGTGTTCTTGAGTGCTTAATGGTGAAAACTATGAGTTTTGGAATGATGATGTGCTAAGAGAACCCATGGCAAAATTTGTAAAATGTATAAGAAGTTTTAAGTGCTTGAATGAACTTGGGTGGACTAGGAATTGTTAGGAATGGATACATGCTCCACTAAGGAAGAAAACATGCATTAAGGTGTTCTAAGGTGCTATAAGGATTTAGGCATTGTCTTGGAAGTTCTAGAAATCCAATGAGTGTTTTTAGGATGTATTTAAGTCATGGAGAAGTTTGTTTAAGGTTTAGGTAATGTTGATGAATAAGGAGAAAATGATGTTTAGGTAAGGTTTTGAGAAAGGAATTCAAGAAGTTGTGAAAAGAGGATTTGGTTAGTAAGAGGAGATGCTTGGGAGATGATGTTATGAAGTGAGGAAGCATTTTAGTGTAGTAGCCATTTATAGGTGAAACACCACTTAGGAAACCAAATGGAAAATGTTACAAGTGTTAAGAGATTTGGTAAGAAAATTGGGTAACAAGTTGGTTAATGTTATAAGGTGAATCAAAGTGATATTTTGGTATTAGAATATGCCTAAGTTAATGTGTGAAGTTTGGCTAATCAATGGATGAAGAGAACAAGTTGAACAAGGGTAGAAAAATGCAAATATAGCATTCTGTAGCTTGGGTCCGGGACTTGGTTAATGGTTGAAGTCCCGGACCATATACCAAAAACAGGCCGAGAGTTGCTCCATGTAGTGGTCCGGGACTTGGGGTCAGTACAAGGTCCCGGACCACCCTATTAAATATGGCCGAGAGTACTCCAATGTGTTGGTCCGGGACTTAAGGTAAGGACCAAGTCCCGGACCACTCTAAAAATGTTGTTTAAGGTTGGAAAATGATGTCTAATGATGGAGATTGATGGATAATGATGTTATAAGGTTGTGTAGGACATGTTAGGTGGGTTATAAACGCAATTTGGTGGGTGAAGAGTTTAAGTAAAATGAAAGAGTGAAACATGTTAAAAATGTAAGGGTGTTTAACTAGTTAAACGGGGTTAACCATGGTCATTCGACGTTACACAAACATATTACCCCAATGTTAATGAAGGTAACTTTAATGTACCAGTTGTTCGAGAATTGTTCGAGGAACGTAAGTGGACATGGTAGAGTGGACTCCGGTGACAGGTATGGTTTTCTTGCAACCTGTGTCCTACCGGATTACACCGGCTTGTATGCCAATGTGTTTTGCTGAGTGTTTGCCACCTTGTAAGATTAAAACATGTAATGAGTTTATAGTAATTCATTTAAGTGGCGCATCTGGTCTCCGATACCGTTTAACCTCAAATAAGTGTTGAACCTTAGCTAACTAGGACTAGAAACACGTGAGAGATCGGTATTCGGAGTTAACGACCCAAACCTTGGGAACGTGCTAACCACGGCTATGTGTGAGTTAGTTGGATATTGTTGTTGTATGCAAGTGTGTGAACCTCCCTTGTGCTTAACTCGGTTATGATACCGTATGGTGTGTGGATGTGGTAGGCTCCATAATGGATCTCTAACTACTTATTATAAGTATATGTACTAATGGGGGGTGAGGAGTCCGGTCATGTTCCGGCCACGCGTGTGAGGATGGGAGTCGATGTCATATCCGGTTCGGCTCTCTTGGTGTATGTATAGGTTGTATTCCAATTTGGTTTCGACCTTCCCTTAGCTTATCCAAAGCTAGTTACTGACTCACGTCGGGCCACAGGGGCATACAAATGTTATTTCGGTGTGCTTGGGATTACTATATCCGACACACCTTGGGTATAAGTTAACCGTTCGATATAACTGGACGGTAACGAGGTTGGTAACGAGCTTAGCATGAGATTGGCATTAATCTCTAGGCTCACTATGTATACTAACTATGGTGGAAGGTTCCTTGTGTGAACCGACCTTATGGTGTTTTGTGTTGTTATTGTGCTAGGCAATTTCCCTTGCTATGCTATGATATGTATACGTTAGGTGTTTAAAATGAATGCGATGTTATCATGTGTACGCCGAAACAAGAAAGGTTTTGTTATGTTTTGTTATGTGAGGAATGAGATATGTTGTAGGATATGGAGTGTGTGGATCATGGAAATGAATCCCAGTTTGTGACAAGAGGCGTTTAAGGATAACCCGATTAATGGGTACGTGTCGTTCATTAAGGAAGTAGCTCCGTTTTAGAGGAGAGCCACTCTAGGGTTAAAGGAATCATTGGATGATTTGTTAAGTGTGGATGTGTTGGATATATGTTGAGCCCTATTGTTGGGTGTATGCAAAGTGTTGTGTGTTTATGGTTTGTATGCATGATTTAAATATAATCAACTGCATGCTAAGACGACAATTAGTTGTGCGTGGCCCGGTAGCATGTGGGCTGCGGGATTACCATACCAGCAAAGGTGCTGAGCCCCTTGGGGGCCACCCTTTCTCTCCTTTTCCATTTCAGCTACAAGGAGCTGGAAGCCGTTCGAGAGTAGGACGGGGTAGATGTTTATACATGGGTAGCCACTTGTATGGCGTAAGCATTGTAGGCGTAGTAAGACCGAAATTGTTATCGGCATTAGTTTGTAAATACTCGGTACGGTTGAAATGTATAAAGTATATGGGTTGTTGTTAAGGGAAGCAAATGTAACGTGTAGTTGCTCGGGAGTCTAGTCCATCAGACCGATACAAAGTACATGTATTAGCCTTGTTAGCCACGTGGGTGGTTAACGGCGTGTAACACCATTGAAATAAATAATGTGATGAGTTGAGTTTCCGCTGCAATGTGTTGTTAAATGTATGGTTGTAGTTGGGGTGTTACAATCAGAGAATACAAGAATTAAAGAAAATAAAATGTTGAATGTGCCGGGTATGAGGCATCCGGCCTTTACACCCGGCCTATTCAACCGAATACCAAATTAAAATTAAAAGAATTAGAGAAGTAAAGAATTAAAGAATCAAAGAATAAAGAATAAAGAATAGGGCGTTTTACCGAATTTAGGACTTGGACTAATTCCAAGTCCCCGGCAACGGCGCCAATTTGCTAACTAAGAAATTGTAGGATAAAACTATATATAAAAAGAATAAAATAATAAACTAAACCTACAACTCTACTACGGGTAGCAAATAAAACCCGGTCGGAGTATAGTGTAAATATATTACGACCGAGAGAATCGTACCCAAGGGACTTATAGAAAACTAGTCCTAATCCGGGCAAAAGCCTATTCTATAACAAGGGGGAAAGTAAGTGTAAGTACGAATTAAGAAACTATCTAAAACCTAAACTAAAATAGTATTTATAATGATTCTACCCCAGATTCGAAATGGCAACGTCATAAAAAGACAATTGAACACCAAGGGAAAAGAATAAATTCTGAACAACCAACTTTTGGTAATGCCGGATACTATGCCGGACCAAATGAACCCGGCAAAGACAAGAATCTTGAATGTGCCGGACATCTTGCACCCGGCATGCCATCCGGCCTTCCCAAAATGTCAATTTACTCTTCCAGTTTGAAGCATAAATAAGCACTCCCAAATCAGTATCGAAAACTAACAATATCTAGGTAATCAACGAACCGAAAAGGGGAGAATTCTAAGCCTTAAATTTCATCCTTTAAGTTATAAAAGACAAATAGAAAAACCACTTGGAATTCCTCAACCTTTCTGCCTTACCAAGGTCAGAATTGAAGTACTTGGAAGAAGAAACAACTTCATTCCTAATTTGCAATAAACTCAAAATTCCAAGTTGAACTTATATCTTTTATTGAGTGAACATAGTATGTTTACAAAGAGAACCATTTCTAACCAGAGAAGACAAAGAATTCTACATCACCATCCACACAACTACAAGAAGAGAATATAAAGAGGGAGAAGGAGATGTCAATAGCCTTAACCCGACAACGTCTTCTTCTCTTGCGTGGATGGATCCGTAGACTTCTTTGGACACCAACAATGGAGTGAGGCGGAAATATAGAAGTGGATGGAGTGGATTTGGTATGTTGAAATGTGTTCAATGATGTAGAATCTCGTCCTATTTATAGGGCTCAATTGTGTCTGTTGCCGGGCGTCGTGCCGGATGAGGAGTAGCCGGCACATGTGGAAAACGTGTCAACTGCTCAACGGTCGAAACCGCAAAAATCCGCGCGAAACAGTGCATATGCCGGGTAGGATATACCCGGCAACAACCTAATCACCAACGGTCAATAACTGTTATCGCTTGGTCAACCGTGGCGACTCTTTACTTATGCCGGATGGAATCTACCCGGCATTGTGTCCGGCAAAGCCTCTTTCCTGATCTAATCTCGTGCCGTGCAGAAGTTATCCGGCAGGGAGTCCGGCATCAATGAACTTTGGCTAGAAAATCATCCCTTGCACAGAAAAACATATAAAAACATAAGACTGAACTAATAAAACACTTTAATACCTAATATAGCACAAATAACTTATATATAACATAATTTAGATAAATATAATAATAAATCTAGCACATAAAATATGATAAGTTTGCGGCTTATCACAACTTTGGATCAATTTTCCGGTGGATGTAGGAAGGGTTAGGTTATGTGTGAGCTATGGTTGTAAAGAGGAAATTAAGGAGAAGAGAATGAAGAAGACGACACTGGAAAATTCGAAAGGATGAGTGAGATACGGCCGTCACAAGTTAGGGCAAAAATACTGGTGGAGGTTAGGGACTTAGCCGATTTTTGTGCTCAGTTCCAGCGAGCTGTGTGAGCTTGACACGTGGCAGTTCTCAAATTTTTAATCAAAACTTCATTCTATCATAACTTTGGCTAGGTTGATCCGTTTTTGACATTCTTTTTATCAATCTTCTTGGTTTTCCATAACCTTTTTATTGGTA
Source organism: Limonium bicolor (assembly GCA_023374045.1). NCBI lineage: Eukaryota > Viridiplantae > Streptophyta > Magnoliopsida > Caryophyllales > Plumbaginaceae > Limonium > Limonium bicolor. Next base: position 258,267,861 of record CM041782.1, on the reverse strand, counting down.
TAGGTTTCATGGGCTGGTTTGACCATTCTCAAAAAGTCAACCCTAGCAAGGCTTAATAAGCTTTATGGTTTCCATGATTTTATATTGACTTTTATGATTCAAATTAATGTTCCAACTCTTTCTAAAATCTTTATAATATACTTGGAGTGTTTAGAAAATTTTCCAAGATTTACTGACTTATAAATCTTATTATTAAATTCATAATACTATATGATAATATATAGTAATCTAATATTTACTAGTATTCTTTAGGGTAAATAAAAGAAATCCCCTAATTTAATTTCCGTAAGTCCATCTAGTAATATAATAATTTATTATTCATAATTCCATACAATAATTTAATAATTAATAGCATTATTTATGGTTTAATAAAAGAAATCCCCTAAATTAATTTAAATTAATTTAGGGGTATTTCAGTACGAGAGAGAATTAGAGAATGAGGGGGAGTAGGAGAGAGAGGGTATAAAGTAATTCATTTACTTTTTGCTTTTTGTCCCCTTATTTAATTAGCTAGTATGTGAGTGTGTGTGACAGCTTATTTAGCTCTTAAAAACCGGCCCACACATAAATTACTAGTTGGAGCGTTTTTCGTCTTTTACAGTAAACCCTTGTTATTTTACCCTTTTTCGGTACTATTCACTAACCGGGCCCGTTTTCCGGAATTTTATCGTTTCTTTAATTTTATTTGTTATTAAGCTTCCGTTAATGCTTAATTATTGTTATTTGATGATTTATAATTTTTACGGGTTCGTTTGACCACTTAAAGTCATGTTTTCGGGTTTTCTCGAAAAAAGTGCGCTAAAGTTCTATTAGCGTTCTAATATATTATTTGGATCCGTTTTCTTCGGGATTTGTTCCCATGTATTATTTAGGCCTTATTAAGCCTTTAGAATCCATATAATATGATAACCGAGGTCTCGTACCTCTTATGGTTATTTAACACTTATTTAGCGTTTTTCTCTTTTTAAGCGTTTCTTCATTTCTTTTGGATTTATTTTTCCTTACCAATATTACTTAGGCATTATTAGGCCCTTAAATACGTATTAGGATACTCTTAATCACTATATTTAAGTTCGGTGTATTTCAGAACATAACACATATAAACTGGCTCTCCTTTTCGTAACTCCTTTAAGAACTTTAAGGCAGGTATGACCTTTACCCTTTGCTTAGCTCCTTTGCATGTGTACGACACTCTCTTCCCTTTCTTCCCACATAAGCTAATCTTTTGTTTTTCACAATCTATGCGCCCCTTGTGCTTACTCAACCAATCCATCCCCAAGATTATATCAAAATCTTTCAAATCAAACTCTATCATGTCCATCTTGAATTCTCTACCCTCTATGGTTATTTTTACTCTCTCGATCTTCCTAGTGCATCCTACCACTCTTCCCGTAGCTGTAGAAACAGAAATTTCAACTTCTATATCAGGGACTACTCCTACTTTCTTCAAGAACTCAGTGGATATAAAAGAACAGGTTGCACCAGAGTCTAACAATACTTTAGCACTAGTTCCAAGAACTGGAAAAGTACCTGTAATGACGCCCCCTTCTTGTTGAGATTTAGCCTCCGTCTTGCTGATTACGTTGATATATCCCTAATTCTTATAGCCTCCTCCCTGTGTACTTCCACTTCCATATTGTATTGGCTTCCCCTGATTATTCCCTTGTCCACCCATATTACCTCTTGGACCATTATAATTATTCCCCTGTCCATTTTGATTATTCAGCTGTACTCCACCTTGGTTGCCATGATTGTTCTGGTTGTTGAAATTCCCAGTTGTAGCAGGTCTGGCTACTTGATCAGTACCTCCTTCCATCCTTCTTACCCTACACTCATAGGCCCTATGGCCTAGCTTCCCACAGTTAAAACACTTTACCAACCTTCCTTCACAATCTTCACTCGGATGATTCCTTCACATATCTTGCAATAAAAGTATCTAGTTCCTTTATCATTGAATCGTTGTCCCGAGTAATTGGGTCTAGTTCCCCCACTTGGTCTAACCTCTATTTTAGTCCTCTTATCAAAGTTCTCAGCCTTACGTGACTCCATTCTCCTTTTCCGCCCCGTTTGTACTTCCTTCCTCCTCTGTTGTACCCTATAAAGATTAGCAGCTTTATCATATGCCTCTTGTAAAGTACTTATAGGTATTACACTCAGAGCTTCTTGTAAATCCCAATTTAACCCCTCCAAGAAACGTTGAACCTTAGCAGTCTCATCTGGTACCACATGCGGAGCAACTCCACAAACTTAGCATGATAAGTTTTAACATCATCTGTCCGTTGCCTCAATCCAGTAAATTCCTGATCTTTCTGCAACCTTACATTAATGGTGGCCATCGGGTCCGGTTCTACCCGGAACCGATTGGAACCGGAACCGGCCGGGAACCGGAACCGGAACCGAACCGCCTCAGCCAGTTCTGAATACGAATACATGTTTTGAGATTACGGCCCGAACCGGGCCCGGAACCGGAACCGCTAGGAACCTGCTGGAACCGCTTGGAACCGTCGTCGGATTCGGAACCGGGAACCGGAACCGCAACCGGTGGAACTGGAACCGGAACCGCCCCGGAACCGGTTGAAGTTACCGTTGGAATCGGGCCAAAACAACATCGTTTTGGGTCTCGGGCGCGCGCTCCTCTGAAGAAAATAGTCGTTAGATCCCAAGCACCCGCATTGCAATATGAAGGCCAACATGATGATTGGTATGAGATGAATGGGGATAACACCACTTAGGACTTCTATCTTGTAATATTTTATAATGTATTAGTAATTTAGTATTACTTTCTTTCCATGTAATCTTTTTTTTAAGACTTGCAAATTGAAATCATGTAACCTCTTAGTAGCTTTACTCTTTTTCCTTATTAAGGTTTCCCCAATGGGTTTTTACCTAATAAGTGATAAGTGTCCAAATGAGCATGTTTTATAGGTGTATTTCATATATTATATTAACACTTTTCATGCTCATTTCTCCACTTCGGTTAGTTTTCCTCTAGTTTATGTTTTATTGTTTATCTCACAAATTTATTGGTTTAACATGAGGAAAACCAGGCTGGAAATAACGTAGACGAGGAGACGAACGCATAGACGCAAACGACTCAGAAAATGGGGTCCAAACAAAGAATCTAGAGCCGGTCAAAGTTTGAAGGAAAATAGGTCACGGTCATACTTGTGACCGCCTAAGGAACCGCCTAGCTAGAGGCGGTCAAGCTAACAACCGCCTAAGGAACCGCCTGGATTGGGGCGGTTGTTCAGGCGGACACACATAAAGAACCGGGCGGTTGCTTAGGCAGACGTGACTAAAAACTCAACGCGCGCCAGTTTTCTTCTTCGCGTCGACTTCGCCCGTCGACTTGTTTCTGCCATATCCATCTACTTCGCCCGTCGACACCTTATTTTCCTCACGCGTCATCAGCTCTGTCCCCTGCAATTAATGAGCAATCAATGCTCTTCCACCTCTGTCTGCAGTCGTTCTTCTTCTTCCTCTCCTCTATAAAAAGCCACTGCTACTTCAATCAAATACATACGTTCCACCCCAAACTCAACACTCAAAATCTCTCATTCCATTTACAGAAATCCTACGTACTCGCTCCACTCTTCTTCCTCTTTATTTCTCCATACACCATCCACACCTCCGTATTATTATTACGTCCAACCTCTGTCTGACTTATTACCAGTTAATATGTCAGGCTAAGGAGGATTTACTCCGGGTGAAGGTTTAATTATGTATTTGTATTAATTATGCAATATTTCTACCGGTTAAAATAAATTCAGTTTGTTACGATTAATGTTTTGTTTCTCTCCCTTTTTAATAAATTTCATCGATTTATTAAAAAGCCTTACTAAATCTGTTTTTAATCTGATCGGTGATGAACAGACAGGTTAATTAAGTCGTAAAACTGTAGGAACTTATTTTCATCGTTTAAGTTAATACAAGTTGCAAGAATAAAATTCCTCACACTCCTCTGCCGTTTACACGCATTTTGCTTGAGTTTTCATCGGACCTTGCATTTTCAGGTAAACGAGTTCTTATGAGTTTTCATCGGACCTTAAGAAAATTACAGGAATCTTGCCAAACTATTTTATTAAACCGGTAGAGATAACACAATTAATCAGATCATATTAACCTGAACCCGAAGTTCCGTTTAATTCATCTTCACTTCACTAAATTAATCTGTTATTTACTTTTCAGAAACAAGTCAATTAATCCCCCCTCTTGTGACACGCTTAGGTACTACTTATTTCACTATAAGTCCCACGGTTCGATAATCCGGTCGCTTACACTTTTCTATACTATCACGACCGGGATTTGTTTGCAGCCCGACGTTTAATTTGAGTTTTAATTTCTTTTCTTTTAATTTTACACCAGTTTAACCACTCATGATTACACGTCTGCAAAATGGCGCCGTTGTCGGGGACTTGATTTATTCTAGTCCCTAAGCCCCGGTTAATTCACCTGTTATATTATAATAATCTGTTAATATCATTTTGTTGTTAATCTAATTATGGACATCTAACTTTGGACTTCGGACTTCTGACTTCTGACATCTAATTACTAACTCTTTATATTATTGTCATTTAATTTCCATTGTCCTTAACATTTAATTTCCATTGTCCTTAAATTTCCAGTATACTAACTACTAACTTTAATTTCCTGTCATTTCTTTCCATTGTCATTTCAATTTTCTGTCATTTCTTTCCATTGTCTCTAACTACTAACTTAAAATTTCTGTCAACTAATTCCTAACTTTTTTATTTATTCTAACACATAACGAGTTTCTTTTCTCTGTTTTGAGTGGTGAATGCCTTTTACTAGGTCAAACAGCCTCCCAGAAAATATTAATAATCACACGGTTGGTTACATTCCAGAGATCGAGAGAACCTTTCTGCGCACTCTAAGGCAGAACCGAACTCAACAATACATTACCACCACAGTGAAAAAATCTGACCCGGAAACTGACATGGCATCTACACCAGCGACAGTTCGAAATATCAACAGGCCGTCTAACCAAGGACAACAGCCTGCTATCATCCTTCCTCACCTTAGCCCATCCGAATACGATGAGTGGCAGAAGTTGAAGCCATATCATCAAATCAGATGTGTGAAAGAGTTGGGCATGTTTGACGGCACCAGTCCGGACGAAGCCCTGTTACATGTTACAAAATTCTTGCAACATGCCAATAGTCTTACTGCGACCGACGCAGTACTCCAATATGCAAGATTGTCATTATTCCCTCACAGCCTGACGGGAAGTGCGAGCAAGTGGTATCATAGCCTGACACCAAGTACCATCGGTACCTGGGACGACATGGCCACCAAGTTCTACGACAAATTCCTACCCCCGAGCCGAACATTGGAGACGATTGCTGAAATCTATAATTTCAAGCAACCTGGGTCTGAAAATATTTGTGAAACTTGGGATCGTTTCAAAGGACTACTACTTACTTGTCCTCACCATGGTCTGACGAAAGAACAAGTATCGCAATTGTTCTACAAAGGCTTGATCGGTCCGTGCAGAACAATGGTACTGTCCTCGTTAGGGGCCGATATTCTGAAAAAGCCAGGAGCACAATTTCTGAACAGCATGGAGTCTCTCTGTGAAGAAATCAGAGACTGGGCCTCCGGTGGATCAAGGAGCAGTACTCCAGGTTTATATCATGTTGGGGAAAGTGATAACAAGTTTGACCAGCTGATGAAAAGCCATGAGCAACTCATGGAAAGCAATGCTCAGCAGGCAACAAAAGTCAGTACTCTGCAAAAAGTGGTTGAGCAGATGGCTATGAACTCCTACCCCTAGCAAGCTAAGTCGATGATTTCCCGATCATCTACAACCCCTCCAGGCTATGCACCTCTGTCCCAATCATCAACCGTTATTTCTTGTACGCAATGTGGCGGGCCTCACGACTACGAACAATGCCCACAACTACAAGAAATAAAAGCAGCGGAGGAAGCAAACTACATCACCAACAATTCAGGATACAGACAACCTTGGCAACGTAACATGCAATCCAACCTTCGCTACTCAAACACCGACAATATCCAAAACCCACATACACTTCAACCATCTCAAAATTACAGACCTCAGTCCAATTTCCAAGGAGGCCAAAGGCAATATCAGCAACAGCCTTATGGCAATGAAGCTTCATCGAGCCAACCAACTCAACCTCCTTCGAATCCTGAGTCTGAAATGTCTCAAATGCAAGAGATGTTTAAAGCTATGATGGGTAAGTCCCGAGATACGCAAGAAGAGGTCGCAGCTCTACGCAAAGACCAAACAGCCTTGCAGTCTCAGATTCAACAACTCCTTACCCAACAAAGGCCACCTGGTAAATTTCCCTCACAAACCAATCCAAATCCAAAAGAGTATGCAAGTGCAATTTACGTAGTGGACCAGCCCATCACATTAGCTCAAAAGGAGCAACAACCCGAGAGTGAAATGGTCCTTGAAGTGGAGCAGCAGGCCGAGGAAGAATACCTCGACATGAACACACTGAAGCTCTATGCCAAATTAGTTGCGATAAACAAAATGATGGAAGGTTCAATAGACCTTACATCACAGCAACCGGAGAGCAAACTGGTTCATATAGTGGACGACTTACCTGAGGATTTGAGTTACTCTATACCACCACCCCCGTTGGAAAATAAGCAAACGGTATCAAACCTTCTGCTTGAGCTTGAAGACAAGCCATCAGAGGACAACTTCTACCACAACTTCAAGGAGCCTCCTCCCTCTGAAGTCAATTACCGTTATTTTCCCTCCTTCTCTGTGCTATATCCATTAAATGAGGATAGTTACATCCTCAAAAATGAAGAGGAGGAAATGCTCGCTCCCGTCAGAACATCCAAACAAAATACCAATATCACCTTCAAGGAACCACCTCCCTCTGAAGTTGAATTCAATCAAGGCTCTTCCTATGAGCCTCTCAAAGAAGACGAGGATTATTACATCCTCAAATTTGAAGAGGAAAACCCATCCAACTTTGATCTTCATCTGGAGGATTACAGCCTTCCCCTCTTATGCAACAAAGAAGTAGGGTGGAAACTCGAAGTCAGCTCGCTAAGTGAGAAGGCCACCTTTCCATTTGATCCAGGGTCAGAATTTGAAGATACAAATTTCCTTGAAGTTCTCCCTGAACCGCTCAACGCAGTTAAGGATGTCTTCATCCTTAAATTTGAATGGGCGTCTCCACAACTAGATGATACTCACACTAAGGATCATCCATTGAAAAATTTGGGCCCTTCGACAAAGAAAAATAATGCCCACCCAACCCACCCGTTGCAGCCCACTTCCACTTCATTTTCATTCCGGGGGAGGAAATTTACATCCACGACTCTGAGCAAGCACCACCACTACCATCTTGCATCCATACGGCTAAACAACAAAATGAGAATGTTTACATTCTCCAGTTTGAGGAAGCACTACCACCATCACCCGGTTTTCAATACAATATTAATGGCAGCAAACACCTCATTCAAAACCAGGTTTTGTGGAGTTTGTCTTTTCCTACTGTAATTGTTGCCGTAATTCTTTGTTTTGATCCAGGTGGTTCGGTCCTACATATTGCTAATTTCCTGTTCCTGATACTACCATTGTCAACATTCATTTATGATCCGGGATAATGACGAACATACGTCTAGCTAGAGACGTTAAACCCGGGCAGCTTGGTGGGAGGCAACCCACTATCTATCTTATGTCTTTCCTTTAATTTAATGTTGTTTTCCTTTTTGTACTATATTTCCCTTTATTATGTTATAATAAAATACAGGTTTCACTTGAGTTCTTCTGGTTGTGTAGAATATTCTTTACAGGTTCATTTCATGACATTCCACAGCTGCACTCAAGTGTGGGGGAGCTCTACACACTTTACGAAATTTGGGGAGTACACTCTTTCCTTTATTAATTGCATGCCCTGTTAATTTATTTAAATCTACGCAATGAGGGCATTGCTTGAGCTTAAGTGTGGGGGAAGAGCCTTTTCAGGGCATTTTTTGGCTAAAATGTTCAAATCTCTCTACTTATCTTGCATTTGTTCAAAAATTAAAATTATGTACCCTGCTAATGTAGGTTGTTCTCTTTAAAAACAAATACTATTATGAATTGTGGGATAAATGGTACAAATTTAAAAATTTTTCATTTGATTACTTTTGAGGAGCATTTTTCTTATGCGGTGTGACCAAATAAACTGCAATGGTTGGATTTTATTGCTCAGGGTTTCTTTCTGTCTTCTCTCTTAGGGATTGCTAAGGGGTGTTTCTCTGTTTAAAAAAAAAGAAGAAAAAAAAGAATACAAAAAATAATAATAATAATAAGGGACTTGTGAGACACCATTAGTAACCAACAAAAGAGAGTTGAGTGTTCTTGAATACAAAGGCGTGATGCCTACATTTTCTCATCCCTTATGCAAAAGTGAAACAAATGCAAAAATCTATTCTTCCTTTTGTTTACTCCTCAATGCCCATTCTTGAGAGAAGTTGGCCATGGTAAAAGTTCTTAGAGTCACCTAAACAAAAGAAACATTGAGGTACCTTAGATCATACCCCGAAACTCTATATTTTATTTTTACCCTGAGCACACCTATGCCACCAGCAGATGATTTTTCACACTCCTCAATAAGCTAAAAAGATCTTAACTGTTCACTTCTTTATCCTACCCTTCATAATAATATTTGTTAGTATTGAGCATTTCCTACTTACTTGGGTACGTGGTTTTGCTTGAGGACAAGCAAAAAGATAAGTGTGGGGGTGTGATAAGTGTCCAAATGAGCATGTTTTATAGGTGTATTTCATATATTATATTAACACTTTTCTTGCTCATTTCTCCACTTCGGTTAGTTTTCCTCTAGTTTATGTTTTATTGTTTATCTCACAAATTTATTGGTTTAACATGAGGAAAACCAGGCTGGAAATAAAGTAGACGAGGAGACGAACGCATAGACGCAAAAGACTCAGAAAACGGGGTCCAAACGAAGAATCTAGAGCCGGTCAAAGTTTGAAGGAAAATAGGTCACGGTCATACTTGTGACCGCCTAAGGAACCGCCTAGCTAGAGGCGGTCAAGCTAACAACCGCCTAAGGAACCGCCTGGATTGGGGCGGACTCCAGGGCAGACACACACAACCACCTAGCTAACCGCCTAGCTAGAGGCGGACGTGACAAAGGAAACCGTCTGTATTGAGGCGGTTGTTCAGGCGGACACACATAAAGAACCGGGCGGTTGCTTAGGCGGACGTGACTAAAAACTCAACACGCGCCAGTTTTCTTCTTCGCGTCGACTTCGCCCGTCGACTTGTTTCTGCCATATCCATCTACTTCGCCCGTCGACACCTTATTTTCCTCACGCGTCATCAGCTCTATCCCCTGCAATTAATGAGCAATCAATGCTCTCCCACCTCTGTCTGCAGTCGTTCTTCTTCTTCCTCTCCTCTATAAAAAGCCACTGCTACTTCAATCAAATACATACGTTCCACCCCAAACTCAACACTCAAAATCTCTCATTCCATTTACAGAAATCCTACGTACTCGCTCCACTCTTCTTCCTCTTCATTTCTCCATACACCATCCACACCTCCGTATTATTATTACGTCCAACCTCTGTCTGACTTATTACCAGTTAATATGTCAGGCTAAGGAGGATTTACTCCGGGTGAAGGTTTAATTATGTATTTGTATTAATTATGCAATATTTCTACCGGTTAAAATAAATTCAGTTTGTTACGATTAAAGTTTTGTTTCTCTCCCTTTTTAATAAATTTCATCGATTTATTAAAAAGCCTTACTAAATCTGTTTTTAATCTGATCGGTGACGAACAGACAGGTTAATTAAGCCGTAAAACTGTAGGAACTTATTTTCATCGTTTAAGTTAATACAAGTTGCAAGAATAAAATTCCTCACACTCCTCTGCCGTTTACACGCATTTTGCTTGAGTTTTCATCGGACCTTGCATTTTAAGGTAAACGATTTCTTATAAGTTTTCATCGGACCTTAAGAAAATTACAGGAATCTTGCCAAACTATTTTATTAAACTGGTAGAGATAACACAATTAATCAGATCATATTAACCTGAACCCGAAGTTCCGTTTAATTCATCTTCACTTCACTAAATTAATCTGTTATTTACTTTTCAGAAACAAGTCAATTAATCCCCCCTCTTGTGACACGCTTAGGTACTACTTATTTCACTATAAGTCCCACGGTTCGATAATCCGGTCGCTTACACTTTTCTATACTATCACGACCGGGATTTGTTTGCAGCCCGACATTTAATTTGAGTTTTAATTTCTTTTCTTTTAATTTTACACCAGTTTAACCACTCACGATTACACGTCTGCAATAAGCTTTTAATGAGGTAGTGAATCATATAATAAAATTCTCTTTGTTCCTTATTTTTTGTAAATTCAATAAAAATTCCTAAGTCTTTGTTTCTTACACATTTAAGATTATAAACTTGAAGAATAACCTATCTAGGAGTAAAGTGGATGAAAAGAGCAACGTGTGCGCTCAAACGGATCTCAAATCGGAGCTAAAACGAAGCAACTGGAGCCGATCGAATCTTTCCGGAACCGCTCCGGAACCGGTTGGAACCGATCAGAACCGGAACCGAAACCGGAACCGGCCGGAACCGGTTTTTTGACCGAGTCCGAAGTGAATCCAGATTTCAGAACCGGAACCAGAACTAGAACCGGAACCGCCCAGACCGGTTCCGAATACGAATGCACATTTTCCGGAACCGGAATCAGTGGAACCGGACCCGTGGCCACCATTACCTTACATGCTCCGGATAAAATCTTTCCTCATCGCATCCTTCAACATATTCCATCCAAAACCCGGATTTCCTTTGAGTCTCTCCTCCTCTACAATCCACCATAGATCAGCCACTCCCTAAAAATAAAATACAGCCCCACTTACCTTCTTTTCTTCAGGGCAATCGATGATATCAAATATTTTGTTAAACTCTCTGATCCACTCCTCCAGAATCACCGGATCCTCTTCTCCCGAATAAGTACTTGGTTTCATAGATGCTATCCTTTGGGAGAAATCCTTGGGTGTTTGTAGACAAGATAATGTGAGTGGTTGGAACTGGTGTTTTTAAAACAAATGAAAAAGAAATTAAAAACTCAAAATACCTTACGGGCTGCAAACAAATCCCGGTCGCAGTAGTATAGTAAAGTGGAGGTGACCGGATATCGAACCGTGGGACTAAAGGGGAATTATCTAATTCCTAAGCGGTGTCACAAAAGGGGGGATTAATTGACTTGTTTTTATAAATAAAAATGAAAGATAAAATAAACTGAGTAAAAGGTAAATTAAACGGGACTCTGGGTTCAGGTTTATATAGTCTGCTCTTTTATGCTATGTCTACCGGTTTTATTATAATAGTTTGGCAAAATTCCTGTTATTATCTTGAGGACTAAATCATAGACTCAAAAGAACTCGTTTAGCAGAACATGCTCGGTCTATTCCAGATTCGAGCAAAACACATGTAAATGGATTAAGTATGAGAAATTATATTTACGTCTGAAAATACTAACTTATTAAATCATAATAAGCTTTCTACAGATTTACGGCTTAATTAACCTGTCTATTTATCACGGATCTGATCAAAATAGATTTAGTAAAGCATTTTAATAAATTCATGAAATTTATTAAAAAGGCGAGAGATAAGCTTTAATCGTAACAAACTGTATTTAATTATACCGGTAAAAAAACATAATTACATAATTAAACAGACCATAATTTAACCTTCACCCAGAGTATATCCTCTTAACCTGACATATTAACTGGTAATATGTTGGTCAGAGGTTGGACAGAATAATAACACAGTGGTTTTTGTGGATGAAAATTGAGTGAGATGGTGATTTTGTGGAGGAAAATTGACATGGTTTTTGGGGTGGAATGAGATATGGATTAATGGAGGGTTATAGGTGTATTTATAGTGAAAATGGGATAAAAAGTAAGGGTATGTCGGTGTTTTATCTTTTCACACAATGTCGATCAGCCCTGTACGCTGTCATTTTTGACGTGTCCGAACCAGTGTCCGGACCAGGCTGGTTCGGACATGTCGACGCTGTGCGGAGCTTGCTCCACGTGTGTGCGTCCGAACCTGCTTGTCCGGACAGTGGTCCGGACGAGAATTGTTTTGCCTCTAAAATCTTCGTTTGAGCTCCAATTTGATCCCCGTTTGCTGCGTTGCGAAGCTTGTGAAGTGTACTATGTGATTCCAAGACCTTTTTCTGCATTTTACACATAAAATATATCAGTTCATATCAAAACATAAATCTAGGAAAAAACATATAGTAAGTGGGAAACATTACTTTAAGTGTTGCAAATAATAAGGTAGTTAAACCCTAAAAGTCTATATGTTTCGCACTTATCCAATTCCCCCATACTTATCTTTTGCTTGTCCTCAAGCAAATCTTTATGACAGAATCTTTAAACAAGTTAAATATAAAATAACCAAACAGGTAGAACACATAAAAGATTACTACAAAACTTCTCGATTAAAGGGTACCTGAAACTTCCTTCTTTTTTTTAAGTTTTTGAAAAGAACATTGAAATCATACAAAAAAAACTGTTAAGAAGGAGAAGTAGAACCATAAGAATCCAGTTTTTAACCCTGAGCCAATCCACTATTTTCTTTCACATTTCCTGAAACGACAAGGGGCATGAAGTAAAATCATATTCCATTATACCTTTCAATGCCACATACTCATGATCCATAATAATGAAGTTTTTATCATTTAAGTACATAATGCAAAGATACTTCGGTTGAAGTTTAATTTCCTTTCACCTCAGACTTTTCTCTCCACCCTTGTAGCGGTTTTGAGTCAACTATCCCAGATATAAAATACCTTAGGTAGCTAGGTGATAAAGCACCCCAAAGAACTTAATAACCAAGTGGACGAGGCCTGCTTAGGATCAGAATATGCCTGTTTGGATCAGAGAAGTACCTTGTCTTGTTCTTTTTCCACCTTTACATTCCAATTCATATCCAGGCTCAAAGCTAAAAACAGGGCTCAAATGATAATTATTTTTAAACTTTAAGCAATTTCTAATCAGAATAAAGTATAAAATGGTTGAAAATTTTTAGTACCCCATAATGTTTGTAGGTTTGCAATATTTCCTCTATGGCTACCTTTTTTACTATCTCAAACTCAATAAATTTAAACAAATTGTCAAAAGAGAATAACTTAAGAACAATCTACGAGGGTACGAGTACTCCCCCACACTTAAGCTCAAGCAATGCCCTCATTGCGTAGAAAGAATTAAATTAACAGGGAATGCTATCTGATAAAGGAAATTACATAAAACAAAGCAAAAGGGAATATGAAATATCAGAATGGAAAGAGTGTACTCCCTAGAGTTCGCAGAGTGTGCAGAGCTCCCCCACACTTGAGTGCAGTTGTAGAATTACATGAAATGTACATGTAAAGAATATTCTACACAGCCAGAAGAACTCAAGTAAAACCCATATTTTATTTTAACATATAAAAGGGAAATATAGTACAAAAGAGAAAACAAAATAAAAGGAAAGGCAAAGTATAGATAGTGGGTTGCCTCCCACCAAGCCGCCCGGGTTTAATGTCTCTAGCTAGACGAATGTTCTTCATTATCCCGGATCAAAAATGAAAGTTGACAATGGTAGTACCGGGAATAGGAAATTGGCAACAAGTAGGATCGAACCACCTGGATAAAAACAACGTATTACTGCAGTAATTAAATTAGGAAAATACAAACTCCACAAAACCTGGTTTTGAAGGAGGTGTTTGCTGCAAGAAATCTCTAATAGAGAACTGAGTGATGGTTGGTTTTTTTCCTTAAACTGGAGAATGTAAACATTCTCCTCCTGTTGTTGAGCCGGATGGAGGCAAGGTGGTAGTGGTGTTCCTCGCGCAGAGTCGAGGATGTAAATTTCCTCCCCTGGATCGAAAATGAAGGTGGAAGTGGGCGTCAATGGGTGGGTTGGGCGGGCATTATTTTTCTTTGGAGAAGGGCCATTATAATTATATACAACAACAACCCGTCTTATACATAAACCGTACACGTGAGCGTCTAACCAAATATACACCTCGGTTTACAAAACCCGAGTCCAAAATAACCGTAGTCTCAATCCGTACCAAGTCTAACCAAAAGTAAATAAAACTGTCACGCCCCGCGTCGACCCTCCAACTAGTCTCCTAAAATAAAAATGGTTTGTGGTATGGAATCAGCTCCTGCTGAGTATGTTATCACATGCCCCGTCATGCCTTCTCAAACCCCTCAATTAATTGGTCGAGAGCATGAGATTCGTTACATGCAATACCGTTTTAATATTTAAACTGTAAAACATTTAACAGTAATAACCATACAATAAACACAACCATCAACACACATAATATAATCCACACAGTATTACCAATGAACACAAGGCGAAACAACGAGAATAATAAACAAGTATTAACTCCCGTCCTTGGCATAAAGACCAATATTGTTCGCCAATGTACAAGTCTCAATTGTAATAAATGTTCGGTTATACCTAGTGACAATGTCTCGTTAAAAACGACGTGTCTCTAAATTACCCATATACTATGGCGGGTCACCCACAGCTGTTATAACCCGTATAATTGCAACCTTATATTATGTCCGGTTTATATAATGATCTAAAATGGATTATATTATGATTGTCAGTTGGGACTTCGGCGGTATTGTTTTGATAGATAAGGGCAAGGAAGTCATTGCTTAAAATAATTAAGGTAATTGTTTTCTTTAATTAATAAGGAAAGGGAGCCTTATTTAATTATTAATCTTCTAATCGTTTTACATCACGATCAGTTTTACTCCACTAGTCCCATCGTGCGTTCAGAACATCGACTTCCATTCTTCTCTCTCTCTCTCTGTTCTCTCTCTTGCTGAGGATCGTGAAGGCTGCTGCTACAATCGGATTGGAGGGTTTTGCTGCTGCGTTTCTCTGAGCGATTCAGGTTTGTATTCAAGAATTCGGGACTGCGTTGGTGGTTTTCTTCTCTCTCTGTTTTCTGATTTTGAGCCGTTGTACATGATTAAATCAGAAGGCTTCGTTGCTGTTGAGTTGTGATTGTGCGGGCTGTGAAACTGCTGCAGATTGTGGAGTTTATTCACTTCCGAAATCAGGTTGGTGTTGCAGATTTTAGGGTTTGGATAATCTAGGTTTCCTCATTTCAGTTTCTGATCTTTGTGTCAATTGGTTTGGTTAATCAGTGGCTGTTGATCTGTCTGGATTGTTGCTCTGCGTGGATTGTGCCTGCTGCCTCAGTTCGTTGTTGTTTCTGCTGATAAACGAGGTAGGTGGTTACTCGATTCGGTTTGGAAGTTCAGCCATGGGGATTGCAACGGTTCTGTTTTGTGTGTGAATTCTGTTTGTGATGGCTGTTTGGTTGCGTTTTTGGAATGGTTAAAACCCCATGGTCTTCTGTATTTATGTCTGTTTTGGTGTGTGTTCTGAATTGGCGATTCGTGGTATCGAATGGCGTTGTTTTCTGCTCTGTTCGTCTTCTGAAATTTGCAGTTTTCGCATTGTCCGAACTTCCGTCCGAGTTTTGAAGTTCGGACAGTGCGTTTTGCTCTACTGATTTTCAAAGTTCGGGGTATGTCCGAACATCAGTCCGAACATCGAAGTTCGGACACGCCCTTGGCTTCTTCTCTGTTTTTAGTTCGTCCTGTGTCCGAACTTTGACGTCTGGACACAAGGTTGGACCTTCCGCGTAACTCTTTTCCGTAACCCGTCCGAACATCAGTCCGAACATTGATGTTCGGACATTCTGAATTCCTCTATCTGATTTCAATTCGACTTGTGTCCGAACATTGATGTCCGTACACAAGTTCGGACATTTGACAATCTCTGGTTTCTGAGTCTCGACTTGTGTCCGAACTTCGACGTCCGGACACAAGTTCGGACACCCCTCTGTTTTCAGCGTAACTCCTTCGTTTGAACTCCGATTTGAGTGCCGTCTGCGGCGTTGGATTCCTTATGTTCCGTACTATTGATTTATGAGTGTTTTGGGCATAGTTAAGTGCAATTTTGCTTTTGATTATGCAATCTGTAGTTTTGGGACATTACACTTTGTTTCTGAGCCGTGAATGGCTGGGTCGAGCTATTCCGTGGTATACCATGTAGATGTCGTTCTGAGTGTGGGTCATTCCCTTTTTGTTCTGTGGGGTTGACGAACCCTTTGGCTCTTTCGAGTCATTTCTGCGTTTCCGAGAGACCTGGTATGGTCTATGGGTCTTCGACCCTTCTAAGTGTGTGCATTGTGTCTTGTCCCCTTTCTGTTTAAGAGTTCTGATTGTTTCTGAATTGGGAATCCTTGAGTTTCCCTCTGTTTCTGTTCTGGAAACTTCTGAGTATTGAGAATTGTGGATATAACGTTTATCTTCTCCTTCTTCTGATTTCAATTGTTTTGAGCGACCTTACTGATGACGGTCGCTGCTTACTGGGCATAGTTGTGTGCTCATTCCCCTACTTTTAACATTTTTGCAGATTGATCAGCGAGGATCACTTATTCAGTTTCTGGAGCTTAGTTTATGTTATAGCTCATTTGTTATTTGATATACATACTCAGACTTGTAGCCTTCGGGCCTTACTCTGTTAGACCTCTGTTTCTGTTTGGAACATGTATTTGGGATTTTGTATTTGCTTCCGCGGTATTTGAATACTTTGGTTTACAATGTTTATGTAAACTCTGTTTTGGGCCTTTATTGCATTTGAGTGTTTTAGAGCTTGCGTTATTGGTAGTAATACGCGGCGTGTAATACCCTTAACTCTTAGGCCGGTTTTAGGGGTGTTACATTTAGTGGTATCAGAGCCAGGTTTGGCTTTCTTTAGGGTCTGTGGTTGTGTTTGCTTGTGTGAGGTTCAGTTGTGGCAACTGTTGAAGTGTGAGTCAGTTCTGACAAGTTTTGGATTTGTGTATCTCAGAATGCCTCCTCGTAGAGCACCAGTGACCCCTCAGGGAGATGCTGCGGATGCAGTACAGCAGTTTGTGGCACAGTTGATGCAGACGATGGCTGCAGCTGCTGGGGGAGCTGGTGGAGGAGCTGGAGGAGCAGGCCCAGCAGGGGCGAATGCTGTGGGAGGCCGAGTCAGGGCGCTCCAGGAATTCATGAAGCTAAAGCCGCCTTCCTTTGACGGCTGTGGTGACCCTCAGGAGGCGAGCCATTGGATTACTGAGGTCGAGGACCTGCTGAGAGTGATGGGGTCGGAGGATGACCAGAAGGTGGACTTCGCCACGTTCCTGTTTAAGGGGGAGGCGAAGGAGTGGTGGCGTATGGTGATGGGTAGGCATCCCCAGCCTTGGACTTGGGATCAGTTCTGCCTGGAGTTCAACAAGCAGTTCTATCCGGATGTCTACAAGGATCAGAAGATCAACGAGTAAAACCGGCTGCGCCAGGGGAGAGACATGTCAGTCGAGGAGTACGCGAGGAAGTTCGTGACGCTCTCGAAGTATGCTCCGGAGCCGGATGAGCATAGGAAGGCCCGTAAGTTTGAGAGTGGGCTCAGACCGGATATCAGGTCCGCCGTGACTCATCTTCGTCACCGGACCTTCAGAGATGTGGCAGATGTCGCTCTACTGGTAGAGGCCGACATCAGGGGCAGACAGGCCGGCAAGGACCACAAGGGGAAGAGGCATGCTGAAGAGCCTCGGAAGAAGGAGGCTGCTCCTTAGAAGAAGCAGTCCTATGGAGATCGTCGGGGAGCTTCTTCATCTTCGCTAGCAGGGGCGAAGTGTGGGTCTTGTGGCCACTCCCATCCTGGTAGGGAGTGCTACAAGAAGACTGGTGCCTGCTTTAAGTGCGGGTCGATGGAGCACCGGATCGCTCAGTGCCCTCAGGCATCCAGTAGAGGCTCAAGAGATAGAGGCACCGGTTCAGATTCAGGGGCGAGGTCCGACCAGAAGAAGCCTCAGACTCAGGCCCGGGTGTACGGTATGGTTGGAGAGCGTGATCGAGCTGGAGATCGCGTCGTCTCAGGTATTCTCCAGATCCATTCTCGAGATGTATTTTGTCTGTTTGACTCTGGAGCTACGCACTCCTTTATCTACTGTGATTTGTTGGGTGACCTTGGACTGACTGCTGTGCCTAGTGAGGTAGAGTTGTGTGTGAGTAGTCCATTAGGTGGGGTTGCCCCTTGTGTGCTAAATTCTGTGTGTAAGGCTTGTCCCATAGTAGTTCGGGACAAAACCTTTTGTGCTGACCTCATCCCGATGCGGATGACCTGTTTTGATGTGATTTTGGGCATGGACTGGCTAGCAGAGCACCAAGCCCATATAGACTGTGCAGCGAGGAGAGTAGTGTCTGGTTTGCCAGACGGGAGCCATTTTGTTTTCGCTGGGAATGCAGTCCCGTGTGCGCCTGTGGTTGTGTTTGCGATGCAGGCAGCCAGCTTCTTGAGGAAGGGCTGCCAGGGATTCTTGTGCTATCTGCCAGAGGTGCGAGAGGGATCCAGCTTGGAGAGCATCCCGATCGTCAGAGTTTCCCTGAGGTTTTCCAGGATGACGTGCCCGGACTACCACCAGTGAGAGAGGTGGAGTTCACCATCGATTTAGCGCCAGAGACTCAGCCCATCTCTAGGGCCCCTTACCGTATGAGTCCGGCGGAGTTGAAGGAGCTGAAGGTCCAGCTTCAGGAGTTGCTAGACAAGGGCTTCATTCGCCCTAGCGTTTCACCTTGGGGAGCGCCAGTGCTGTTTGTGAAGAAGAAGGATGGGACCTTCAGATTGTGCATCGACTACAGAGAGTTGAACAAGGTGACCATCAAGAACCGATATCCCCTTCCGCGCATAGATGATCTGTTTGACCAGTTGGCGGGCGCCACAGTGTTCTCGAAGATCGACCTTCGTTCAGGCTACCATCAGTTGAGGATTAAGGCCGAGGACGTGCCTAAGTCGCTTTAGGACTCGTTATGGTCATTACGAGTTCCTAGTTATGCCGTTTGGTTTGACTAATGCTCCCTCAGTCTTCATGGATATGATGAACCGGGTTTTCAAATCCTATCTGGATCAGTTTGTAGTGGTCTTCATAGACGACATCTTGGTGTACTCCAAGAGCGTAGAGGAGCATGAGGAGCATCTGAGGATCGTTTTGCAGACGTTGAAGGATCGTGAGCTATATGCTAAGCTGAAGAAGTGTGACTTTGGGCTTGATCACGTGGTGTTCTTGGGACATGTGGTCTCGAAGGACGGTATCTCAGTGGATCTTGAGAAGATTAGAGCAGTGATGGAGTGGGCGAGGCCCACGAATGTTGCAGAGATCCGCAGTTTCCTTGGGTTAGCTGGGTATTACAGGAAGTTTGTCGAGGAGTTCTCTAAGATTGTATCCCCACTGACCCGTCTGTTGAGGAAGGAGATCAAGTACGAGTGAAGCGAGGCTTGCGAGCAGAGCTTCCAGGACGTTAAGAAGAGGTTGACGACCGCACCGATTCTGACTTTGCCATCTGGGACCGAGGGATTGGAGGTCTTCTGTGATGCGTCCCATAAGGGACTAGGATGTGTTTTGATGCAGCAGGGTAAGGTAGTGGCTTATGGCTCTCGGCAGCTTAAACCTTATGAGAAGAACTACCCTACCCACGATCTGGAGTTGGCAGCTGTGGTTTTCGCGCTGAAGATTTGGAGACATTATCTGTATGGGGCGTCGTGTAAGGTTTACACGGACCACAAGAGTCTCAAGTATTTGTTCACTCAGAAGGAGCTGAACTTGAGACAGCGGAGGTGGTTGGAGCTACTTCACGACTACGATTTAGAGATCCTCTACCAATCGGGTAGAGCGAATGTTGTTGCAGATGCTTTGAGCCGGAGAGGTGCTCCGGGTGTAGCTTGTGCCTTGACAGGAGTTCAGAGGTTCACCTTATAGCTTCAGTGTATAGGCGTCTGGGTAGTCAGACCAGCCAGTGCTAGTGTGATAGCAGCGCTTCAGGTTCAGTCTTCGTTGGTCGACAGGATCAGAGTTGGTCAGGAGTCGGATTCAGCTTTGAGTCGGATCAGAGAGGGGCTGCCTTCAGAGCAGAACTCAGACTTCAGTGTCTCCAGTGATGGGTGTCTGCATTTCAGAGGCCGTGTATGTGTGCCAGACGACGCAGTTCTGCGTAGAGAGATCCTTCAGGAGGCTCACGGAGCGCCATATTCAGTTCACTGAAGTCTGAGTTCTGCTCTGAAGGCAGCCCCTCTCTGATCCGACTCAAAGCTGAATCCGACTCCTGACCAACTCTGATCCTGTCGACCAACGAAGACTGAACCTGAAGCGCTGCTATCACACTAGCACTGGCTGGTCTGACTACCCAGACGCCAATACGCTGAAGCTCTAAGGCGAACCTCTGAACTCCTGTCAAGGCACAAGCTACACCCGGAGCACCTCTCCGGCTCAAGGCATCTGCAACAACATTCGCTCTACCCGATTGGTAAAGGATCTCTAAATCGTAGTCGTGAAGTAGCTCCAACCACCTCCGCTGTCTCAAGTTCAGCTCCTTCTGAGTGAACAAATACTTGAGACTCTTGTGGTCCGTGTAAACCTTACACGACGCCCCATACAGATAATGTCTCCAAATCTTCAGCGCGAAAACCACAGCTGCCAACTCCAGATCGTGGGTAGGGTAGTTCTTCTCATAAGGTTTAAGCTGCCGAGAGCCATAAGCCACTACCTTACCCTGCTGCATCAAAACACATCCTAGTCCCTTATGGGACGCATCACAGAAGACCTCGAATCCCTCGGTCCCAGATGGCAAAGTCAGAATCGGTGCGGTCGTCAACCTCTTCTTAACCTCCTGGAAGCTCTGCTCGCAAGCCTCGCTCCAATCGTACTTGATCTCCTTCCTCAACAGACGGGTCAGTGGGGATACAATCTTAGAGAACCCCTCGACAAACTTCCTGTAATACCCAGCTAACCCAAGGAAACTGTGGATCTCTACAACATTCGTGGGCCACACCCACTCCATCACTGCTCTAATCTTCTCAGGATCCACTGAGATACCGTCCTTCGAGACCACATGTCCCAAGAACACCACGTGATCAAGCCCAAAGTCACACTTCTTCAGCTTAGCATATAGCTCACGATCCTTCAACGTCTGCAAAACGATCCTCAGATGCTCCTCATGCTCCTCTGCGCTCTTGGAGTACACCAAGATGTCGTCTATGAAGACCACTACAAACTGATCCAGATAGGATTTGAAAACCCGGTTCATCATATCCATGAAGACTGAGGGAGCATTAGTCAAACCAAACGGCATAACTAGGAACTCGTAATGACCATAACGAGTCCTAAAAGCAGACTTAGGCACGTCCTCGGCCTTAATCCTCAACTGATGGTAGCCTGAACGAAGGTCGATCTTCGAGAACACTGTGGCGCCCGCCAACTGGTCAAACAGATCATCTATGCGCGGAAGGGGATATCGGTTCTTGATGGTCACCTTGTTCAACTCTCTGTAGTCGATGCACAATCTGAAGGTCCCATCCTTCTTCTTCACAAACAGCACTGGCGCTCCCCAAGGTGAAACGCTAGGGCGAATGAAGCCCTTGTCTAGCAACTCCTAAAGCTGGACCTTCAGCTCCTTCAACTCCGCCGGACTCATACGGTAAGGGGCCCTAGAGATGGGCTGAGTCTCTGGCGCTAAATCGATGGTGAACTCCACCTCTCTCACTGGTGGTAGTCCGGGCACGTCATCCTGGAAAACCTCAGGGAACTCTCTGACGATCGGGATGCTCTCCAAGCTGGATCCCTCTCGCACCTCTGGCAGATAGCACAAGAATCCCTGGCAGCCCTTCCTCAAGAAGCTGGCTGCCTGCATCGCAGACACAACCACAGGCGCACACGGGACTGCATTCCCAACGAAAACAAAACGGCTCCCGTCTGGCAAACCAAACACTACTCTCCTCGCTGCACAGTCTATATGGGCATGGTGCTCTGCTAGCCAGTCCATGCCCAAAATCACATCAAAACAGGTCATCCGCATCGAGATGAGGTCAGCACAAAAGGTCTTGTCCCGAACTACTATGGGACAAGCCTTACACACAGAATTTAGCACACAAGGGGCAACCCCACCTAATGGACTACTCACACACAAGTCTACCTCACTAGGCATAGTAGTCAGTCCAAGGTCACCCAACAAATCACAGTAGATAAAGGAGTGCGTAGCTCTAGAGTCAAACAGACAAAATACATCTCGAGAATGGATCTGGAGAATACCTGAGATGACGCGATCTCCAGCTCGATCACGCTCTCCAGCCATAGCGTACACCCGGGCCTGAGTCTGAGGCTTCTTCTGGTCGGACCTCGTCCCTGAATCTGAACTGGTGCCTCTATCTCTTGAGCCTCTACTGGATGCCTGAGGGCACTGAGCGATCCGGTGCTCCATTGACCCGCACTTAAAGCAGGCACCAGTCTTCTTGTAGCACTCCCTACCAGGATGGGAGTGGCCACAAGACCCACACTTCGCCCCTGCTGACGAAGATGAAGAAGCTCCCCGACGATCTCCATAGGACTGCTTCTTCTGAGGAGCAGCCTCCTTCTTCTGAGGCTCTTCAGCACGCCTCATCCCCTTGTGGTCCTTGCCGGCCTGTCTGCCCCTGATGTCGGCCTCTACCAGCAGAGCGACATCTGCCACATCTCTGAAGGTCCGGTGACGAAGAGGTGTCACGGCGGACCTGATATCCGGTCTAAGCCCACTCTCAAACTTACGGGCCTTCCTATGCTCATCCGGCTCCGGAGCATACTTCGAGAGCGTCACGAACTTCCTCACGTACTCCTCGACTGACATGTCTCTCCCCTGGCGCAGCCGGTTGTACTCGTTGATCTTCTGATCCTTGTAGACATCCGGATAGAACTGCTTGTTGAACTCCAAGCAGAACTGATCCCAAGTCCAAGGCTGGGGATGCCTACCCATCACCATACGCCACCACTCCTTCGCCTCCCCCTTAAAGAGGAACGTGGCGAAGTCCACCTTCTGGTCATCCTCCGACCCCATCACTCTCAGCAGGTCCTCGACCTCAGTAATCCAATGGCTCGCCTCCTGAGGGTCACCACAGCCGTCAAAGGAAGGCGGCTTTAGCTTCATGAATTCCTGGAGCGCCCTGACTCGGCCTCCTACAGCATTCGCCCCGGCTGGGCCTGCTCCTCCAGCTCCTCCACCAGCTCCCCCAGCAGCTGCAGCCATCGTCTGCATCAACTGTGCCACAAACTACTGTACTGCATCCGCAGCATCTCCCTGAGGGGTCACTAGTGCTCTACGAGGAGGCATTCTGAGATACACAAAACCAAAACTTGTCAGAACTGACTCACACTTCAACAGTTGCCACAACTGAACCTCACACAAGCAAACACAACCACAGACCCTAAAGAAAGCCAAACCTGGCTCTGATACCACTAAATATAACACCCCTAAAACCGGCCTAAGAGTTAAGGGTATTACACGCCGCGTATTACTACAAATAATGCAAGGCTCTAAAACACTCAAATGCAATAAAGGCCCAAAACAGAGTTTACATAAACATTGTAAACCAAAGTATTCAAATACAGCGGAAGCAAATACAAAATCCCAAATACATGTTCCAAACAGAAACAAAGGTCTAACAGAGTAAGGCCCGAAGGCTACAAGTCTGAGTATGTATATCAAATAACAAATGAGCTATAACATAAACTAAGCTCCAGAAACTGAATAAGTGATCCTCACTGATCAATCTGCAAAAATGTTAAAAGTAGGGGAATGAGCACACAACTATGCCCAGTAAGCAGCGACCGTCATCAGTAAGGTCGCTCAAAATAATTGCAATCAGAAGAAGGAGAAGATAAACGTTATATCCACAATTCTCAATACTTAGAAGTTTCCAGAACGGAAACAGAGGGAAACTCAAGGATTCCCAATTCAGAAACAATCAGAACTCTTAAATAGAAAGGGGACAAGACGCAATGCACACACTCAGAAGGGTCGAAGACCCATAGACCATACTAGGTCTCTCGGCAATGCAGAAATGACTCGAAAGAGCCAAAGGGTTCGTCAACCCCACAGAACTGAAAAGGAATGACCCACACTCAGAACGACATCTACATGGTATACCACGGAATAGCTCGACCCAGCCATTCACGGCTCAGAAACAAAGTGTAATGTCCCAAAACAGAAAGATTGCATAATCAAAAGCAAAATTGCAATTAACTATGCCCAAAACACTCATAAATCAATAGTACAGAACATAAGGAATCCAACGCCGCAGACGGCACTCAAATCGGAGTTCAAACGAAGGAGTTACGCTGAAAACAGAGGGGTGTCCGAACTTGTGTCCGGACGTCGAAGTTCGGACACAAGTCGAGACTCAGAAACCAGAGATTGTCAAATGTCCGAACTTGTGTCCGGACATCAATGTTCGGACACAAGTCGAATTGAAATCAGATAGAGGAATTCAGAATGTCCGAACATCAATGTTCGGACTGATGTTCGGACGGGTTATGGAAAAGAGTTACGCGGAAGGTCCGACCTTGTGTCCGGACGTCAAAGTTCGGACACAGGTCAAACTAAAAACAGAGAAGAAGCCAAGGGCGTGTCCGAACATCGAAGTTCGGACTGATGTTCGGACATACCCCGAACTTTGAAAATCAGTAGAGCAAAACGCACTGTCCGAACTTCAAAGCTCGGACGGAAGTTCGGACAGTGCAAAAACTGCAAATTTCAGAAGACGAACAGAGCAGAAAACAACGCCATTCGATACCACAAATCGCCAATTCAGAACACACACCAAAACAGACATAAATACAGAAGACCATGGGGTTTTAACCATTCCAAAAACGCAACCAAACAGCCATCACAAACAGAATTCACACACAAAACAGAACCGTTGCAATCCCCATGGCTGAACTTCCAAACCGAATCGAGTAACCACCTACCTCGTTTATCAGCAGAAACAACAACGAACTGAGGCAGCAGGCACAATCCACGCAGAGCAACAATCCAGACAGATCAACAGCCACTGAAGCAGCTTCAGGTTCAGTCTTCGTTGGTCGACAGGATCAGAGTTGGTCAGGAGTCGGATTCAGCTTTGAGTCGGATCAGAGAGGGGCTGCCTTCAGAGCAGAACTCAGACTTCACTGTCTCCAGTGATGGGTGTCTGCATTTCAGAGGCCGTGTATGTGTGCCAGACGACGCAGTTCTGTGTAGAGAGATCCTTCAGGAGGCTCACGGAGCGCCATATTCAGTTCACCCAGGAGGGGTGAAGATGTATCGAGATCTCAGAGAGTCGTTCTGGTGGTCTGGGATGAAGCGTGACATCTCTGAGTTTGTTTCGAAGTGCCAAACCTGTCAGCAGGTGAAGGCTGAGCACCAGAGGCCAGCGAGTTTGCTTCAGCCCCTTCCCATTCCTGAGTGGAAGTGGGAGAGTGTAGGGATGGACTTTGTCATGGGTTTGCCCAAGACTTCCTCAGGTTGTGACGCTATTTGGGTGATTGTTGATCGTCTGACGAAGTCTGCTCATTTTCTGCCGGTGAAGAAGACCTTCAGTCTGGAGCGTCTAGCTCGTCTGTATCTGGATGAGATAGTGAGGTTGCATGGTGTGCCTACTACTATAGTTTCTGATCGTGACCCGCGCTTTGTTTCGAGATTTTGGCGCAGTTTGCATAAGGCCCTGGGTACGAGTTTGGCGTTCAGTTCAGCCTACCATCCTCAGTCGGATGGCCAGACAAAGAGGACTAATCAGGTCCTGGAGGACATGCTTCGCGCATGTGTCCTGGATTTTGGAGGTAGCTGGGAGCAGCACGTGACCCTGATTGAGTTTGCCTACAACAACAACTTTCAAGCGAGCATTGGTATGGCTCCGTTTGAAGCGTTGTACGGTAGGAGGTGCAGGTCCCCCATCTGTTGGGATGACCTGAAGGAGAGGGTCTTGGTTGGACCCGAGTTGGTGCAGGGTGCAGTAGAGAAGATCAGGGTGATTCGAGAGTGTCTGCTGGTTGCTCAGAGTAGGCAGAAGTGCTATGCAGATTAGAGGCGCAGGCCGCTTGAGTTTGATGTTGATGATCATGTCTATCTGCGAGTGTCGCCGGTCAGAGGCGTAGTCCTGTTTGGGAAGCGTGGAAAGCTTAGCCCGAGGTTTGTAGGACCTTTTGAGATTCTAGAGAGGATTGGCCCTGTGGCTTATCGTTTGGCCTTGCCCCCATCCTTGTCAGCTGTGCATAACGTCTTCCATGTGTCTATGTTGAGGAAGTATCTGCATGATCCGTCTCATGTGATCGACTACAGTCAACTTCAGTTGAGGGAGGACTGCAGTTTCGAGGCGGTGCCTACCCGTATTCTGGCTAGAGATGTTCGTGAGCTCCGTAGTAAGACCATGCCTATGGTTAAGGTTCAATGGTCTGATCAGTCAGAAAGTGAAGCGACGTGGGAACTCGAAGATGAGCTGCGTGCCAAGTTTCCCTCCCTATTCGAGCAGTAAGGTGAGTTAATCTCGAGGACGAGATTCTTTTAAGGGGGAGGTGATGTTATAACCCGTATAATTGCAACCTTATATTATGCCCGGGTTATATAATGATCTAAGATGGATTATATTATGATTGTCAGTTGGGACTTCGGCGGTATTGTTTTGATAGATGAGGGCAAGGAAGTCATTGCTTAAAACAATTAAGGTAATTGTTTTCTTTAATTAATAAGGAAAGGGAGCCTTATTTAATTATTAATCTTCTAATCGTTTTACATCACGATCAGTTTTCCTCCACTAGTCCCATCATGCGTTCAGAACATCGACTTCCATTCTTCTCTCTCTCTCTGTTCTCTCTCTTGCTACAATCGGATTGGAGGGTTTTGCTGCTGCGTTTCTCTGAGCGATTCAGGTTTGTATTCAAGAATTCGGGACTGCATTGGTGGTTTTCTTCTCTCTCTGTTTTCTGATTTTGAGCCGTTGTACATGATTAAATCAGAAGGCTTCGTTGCTGTTGAGTTGTGATTGTGCGGGCTGTGGAACTGCTGTAGATTGTGGAGTTTATTCACTTCCGAAATCAGGTTGGTGTTGCAGATTTTGGGGTTTGGATAATCTAGGGTTCCTCATTTCAGTTTCTGATCTTTGTGTCAATTGGTTTGGTTAATCAGTGGCTGTTGATCAGTCCGGATTGTTGCTCTGCGTGGATTGTGCCTGCTGCCTCAGTTCGTTGTTGTTTCTGTGAAATAGCCCAAACCTTGATATGTGGTTTAAATATTAAACTATGGTATGTAAAGGCTAAAAAGTGCCTTAGAAACATCAGTGAACAATTTAAACCATAGTAAAATGCAATAAAGCACTAAGATACAGTTTGAGCAAAAATATGCTCTAAGCTAGGAGTGAACTTGGTTAGGACCCAAAGAGCCTACCAAGACTTAATAATATTCAATTATGATTTAATAAGGCTAATTAATTCCTTAGGAAACTTTGGTAGACAGTTAAACCAAATAAAACACAAGAAAATACCTTAAAGTCAATAAGAGCAAAAATGTGCTCTAAGCTTGGGATAAATTTGTATAAGACCTAATGGTCATACCTATACCTTATAAATATGTTAATGAACATATTAAATCTATTACCAAAGAAAATCAAGCTTGAAAACAAGTTAAGACACAAAAAGTGCTTTAAGGAGTCTTAAAGCACATTTTTGAACAATTGTCTTGTAAATGAGTTTTGAGTGGGTAAATGTCCATCATTACTCTTAAATATATATGTGTACTATATAGTATCACATTTGGGTGTCTATATCAATGGGAAATCAAAAATTTCACTTCTAAGTGCCTTGTTTTATGAATAGTGACTTTAATAAGCTATTTTGTAACATATGTTATTATAAGTGAGACAATTGATTAATAAAGTCTAAAATACCCCTAGGTACTATTGGGGGCCGGTTTTTAAGGTGTGGTGACTCACCACCCTTGTTAACATGCTAAGGAAATAAAGAATGACTAACTTAAGTACTATTTGCTTTTTAAGTACAAATATCTTCCAAAAAGCAAAACTTATCTCATTCTCTCATTTCCTTCTTCATTCCCCACGTATCCAATCTTCTTCTACCTCTCTTGTTGCTGCTCTTCTACGATTTGGAATAGTACAACCAAGACTCCATCTTTGACCACTTGTAAAACCTAGCTCACTTAACCAAATCAAAAACAAACACCACCATTCTCTTCCTCTCATCAAGCTCTTCATTCCTATCTTCTCAAAATTTCAAGACCACCATTTCGGTGCCATGGAGTTCCACCATTGATGGAGCTTGAGCTTGTGTTTCTACATATTATTACTCTCCTTTGCTTCTAGGTAAGGAATCTCAAAGAAAAATCAAGTTTCCTTCATGTTTTTGCCTTGACCGAAATTGCACATTAATGGTGCTCTTGGTGTGACTTTGTTCTAGCTTCATTCCAACCTTTCATGGACTAGGTGGAGTCCTCTCTTCATAGATATTCAAACTCTCTTCAAAGATCAAGGTAAAACAACTACATTAATGTTTTTGAAACAATGTAAACCTAGGGTTTACAATGAGATGAAGCTTAAAGCTTGTATACTCATTTCAATGTTTGTATATTGTGTAGTAGTTGACAAAGAATCAAAAACTTTACCGGTTTTGTAAGGAAACAAGAAAGAAGTTGTTTGGAAAAGAGGTAAATATACTAACCTAATGTTGTTTAATGCCTTAGGAGAAATGAGCTTATAATGCTTGTTAAAACTACCTAAAGAGCAAATGGTGAATGACTTAGTAAAGTGTTCTCAAGAGACTAGTAAAAGAACATATGTCTTGTTGTATGTATTTGCAGGTCAAAGGCATATATATTGTGGAAATTCAGTGTTTATGGTTTATGCAATTTAAGGGTCTAAGAGCCATGTTATTTAAGGGCCTAAGTGCCAAGCAATTTAAATTGTGCACTATATTGTGATGTAGTGTAAATTTGGTGAAGTCTTGTGTGTGATGGTGTTCTTGATGGTTTTAGGTGTTCTTGAATGAAATAAGGTAAAAACCTAAGTGTTTGGATGTGAGAATATACAAGAGAAGTTATGGCAAAATTTGGAAAACGTATAAGGAGTTCAAAGTGTTTTAAATGAGTTTTGGTGAACTAGGAAGTGTTAAGAGATTTATAAGAAAATTGAGTGACAAATTGGACAATGTTTAAAGGTGAATCAAAGTGATATTTTGGGTATTAGAATATGCCTAAGTTCATGTATGAAGTTTGGGTAATCTGTGGATGAAGAGAATAGATGAAACAAGACTTGAAATTGTCAAATTTGGGATTCTGTTACAGAGGTCCAGGACTTAGGTATTGGAAGATGTCCCGGACCATACATAAAAAACAGGCCGAGAGTTGGAAAACCATCTTGGTCCGGGACTTGGGGTGAGTACAAGGTCCCGGACCACCCTATTAAAAACAACCGAGAGTCTCTGTAAGTATTGGTCCGGGACTTAAGGTAAGGACCAAGTCCCGGACCACTCTAAAATGTTGTTTAAGGTATGAAAATGGTAAGAAGGGAGTAAGTGTTTAAGGAGTTATAAAATGAGTTTTATGGATGTTATATGAAGGATTAAAGGTGATAAATGATGTTAGAACATATTAGGATATTTGAGGTGAAGTTTGGAGTTAAATGGGCAAGGGGAAATAAAGGTCTGGGGCAGACCGACCTTGCGACCGAACTTGCCAAGGTTGGTCGAGCCCATTTTACCCTGCGAGAATTAGTTTCTGGAATGGACCGACCTTGGGGACCGGACTTGCAAGGTCGGTCGGGCTTGTATTTTCTGTACGGATTAAGTTTCTGGAATCGACCGAACATGCGACCGAACTTACAAGGTCGGTCGGAGTAGAAAATTTTGACGGTAAAGTGTTCTGGAATGGACCGACCTTGTGCAAGGTCGGTCGGTCCAAAAATGTTGTTTATGGTTATAAAACGAAATGTAATGATGGGGATTGATAGGTAATGATGTTATAAAGTTGTTAAGGACATGTTAGGTGAGTTTTACTGACAATTAAGTGGGTGAAAAGTTGTATTAAAATGTGAGAGTAAAACAAGTTAAAAATGTCAAGTTATTTAACTAAGTTAACGGGAAAGTTATAAGCATTAGACTTTAAACAATCATGTTACCCCGATATTAATAAAAATACATGTAATGTTATCAGTTGTTCGAGAATTGCTCGAGGAACATAAGTGGACATGATAAAGTGGACTCCGGTGACAGGTATGGTTTTCTTGCAACCTGTGTCCTACCGGATTACACCGGCTTGTATGCCAATGTGTTTTTCTGTATGTTTGCCACGTTGTAAGATAAACCATGTAATGAGTTTACAGTAATTCATATATGTGGCGTGTTCAACTCCGATACCATTTAACCTCGGCAGTGTTAACCTTAGTTAACTGAGTCTAGGATCACATGAGAGTTCGGTATTCGGATTAAACGACCCGAACCATGGGGCGTTCTAACCACGGCTATGCGTGAGTTGATTATGTGATGTTGTGTATGTGAATGTAGGGATCTCCCTTGTATGTTTAACCCAGTTGTAATACTGTATGTGTGTAGATGTGATAGACTCCACAGTGGGGTTCTAACTAATATCTAAAGTAAGTATGTACTAACAGTGGTGAGGAATCCGGTTTGGCCGGTCGCGCGTTGTTTGGGAGAGGGTATCCTTCTTAGCCTTACCCTTCTCTTTGTTATGGTTGTTTCCCTCACGGGTTATGATCTCCCATTAGCTTATTCCAAAGCTTAGCTATTCTGACTTATGATCGGTTTAGGGGGAACATGTGTTTGTGTGGTGTTTTCGGGCCTCCAAACCCGAACCATCTTAACTTAAGTTGCTCGTCCGACTATTAGGACGGTAATGAGTGTTGTTGTTGTTGTATAACGAGCTTACCATGAGGGTGACACCATTCTCTAGGCTCACCAGTGGATTAACTATGTTTGGGTCGGTTCCTAAGAGAACCATACCCGTTATGTTATGTATTTTTGTTGTGATGCAATATCTATTGCGATGTTATGATGTGCACGTTGAAACGTGCAAAGTGTTGTTATGTGTTGTTATGTAGTGTACGTTATATGTTGTAAAATGCAGAGTTTGTGGATCATGGATATGAATCCCAGTTTGTGAAAAGAGACGTTTAAGGATAACCCGATTTAAGGGTAAGTGTCGTCTATTAAGGAAGTAGCTCCATTAGAGGAGGAACACTCTAGGGCTAATGAATACCATGAGTGACTTATCAAGTAAGGATATATTATCCGGTTGTTGAGCCCGTTGAGGCGAAATGATTATGTGTTGTGTGTTACAGTTGCATGTATGATTTAAATATAATCAATCGCATGATAAGACGACAATTAGTTGTGCGTGGCCCGGTAGCATGTGGGCTGCGGGATTACCATACCAGCAAAGGTGCTGAGCCCCTTGGGGGCCACCCTTTCTCTTCTTTTCCTGTTTCAGGTACAGAGAGCTTGAAGCCGTTCGAGAGTAGGACGGGGTAGTCGTTGTACATGGGTAATCGTTTAAGTTGTATATATACAGTAGGTGTAGTAAGACCGAAATTGTTATCGGCATTAGTTTGTAAATACTCGGTACAGTTGGAAGGTATGTGTATGTTTGTTGTTAATAGAAAGGGATAATAGTGTGTAGTCGCTCGGGAATCTAGTCCATCAGACCAGTACAATGTGTATGTAATAGCCTTGTTAGCCATGTGGGTGGCTAATCGCATGTAACACCAACGAGTTGAGTTATTTGATGAGGTGTGTATTCCGCTGCAGATTGTTGTTATGTGTTTGTTGTTGGATGGGGTGTTACATTCTGCTGATAAACGAGGTAGGTGCTTACTCAATTCGGTTTGGAAGTTCAGCCATGGGGATTGCAACGGTTCTGTTTTGTGTGTGAATTCTGTTTGTGATGGCTGTTTGGTTGCGTTTTTGGAATGGTTAAAACCCCATGGTCTTCTGTATTTATGTCTGTTTTGGTGTGTGTTCTGAATTGGCGATTCGTGGTATCGAATGGCGTTGTTTTCTGCTCTGTTCGTCTTCTGAAATTTGCAGTTTTCGCACTGTCCAAACTTCCGTCCGAGCTTTGAAGTTCGGACAGTGCGTTTTGCTCTACTGATTTTCAAAGTTCGGGGTATGTCCGAACATCAGTCCGAACTTCGATGTTCGGACACGCCCTTGGCTTCTTCTCTGTTTTTAGTTCGACCTGTGTCCGAACTTTGACGTCCGGACACAAGGTCGGACCTTCCGCGTAACTCTTTTCCGTAACCCGTCCAAACATCAGTCCGAACATTGATGTTCGGACATTCTGAATTCCTCTATCTGATTTCAATTCGACTTGTGTCCGAACATTGATGTCCGGACACAAGTTCGGACATTTGACAATCTCTGGTTTCTGAGTCTCGACTTGTGTCCGAACTTCGACGTCCGGACACAAGTTCGGACACCCCTCTATTTCAGCGTAACTCCTTCGTTTGAACTCCGATTTGAGTGCCGTCTGCGGTGTTGGATTCCTTATGTTCTGTACTATTGATTTATGAGTGTTTTGGGCATAGTTAAGTGCAAGTTTGCTTTTGATTATGCAATCTTTCTGTTTTGGGACATTACACTTTGTTTCTGAGCCGTGAATGGCTGGGTCGAGCTATTCCATGGTATACCATGTAGACGTTGTTCTGAGTGTGGGTCATTCCCTTTCTGTTCTGTGGGGTTGACGAACCCTTTGGCTCTTTCGAGTCATTTCTGCGTTGCCGAGAGACCTGGTATGGTCTATGGGTCTTCGACCCTTCTGAGTGTGTGCATTGTGTCTTGTCCCCTTTCTGTTTAAGAGTTCTGATTGTTTCTGAATTGGGAATCCTTGAGTTTCCCTCTGTTTCTGTTCTGGAAACTTCTGAGTATTGAGAATTGTGGATATAACGTTTATCTTCTCCTTCTTCTGATTTCAATTGTTTTGAGCGACCTTACTGATGACGGTCGCTGCTTACTGGGCATAGTTGTGTGCTCATTCCCCTACTTTTAACATTTTTGCAGATTGATCAGCGAGGATCACTTATTCAGTTTCTGGAGCTTAGTTTATGTTATAGCTCATTTGTTATTTGATATACATACTCAGACTTGTAGCCTTCGGGCCTTACTCTGTTAGACCTATGTTTCTGTTTGGAACATGTATTTGGGATTTTGTATTTGCTTCCGCTGTATTTGAATACTTTGGTTTACAATGTTTATGTAAACTCTGTTTTGGGCCTTTATTGCATTTGAGTGTTTTAGAGCCTTGCGTTATTGGTAGTAATACGCGGCGTGTAATACCCTTAACTCTTAGGCCGGTTTTAGGGGTATTACATTTAGTGGTATCAGAGCCAGGTTGGGCTTTCTTTAGGGTCTGTGGTTGTGTTTGCTTGTGTGAGGTTCAGTTGTGGCAACTGTTGAAGTGTGAGTCAGTTCTGACAAGTTTTGGATTTGTGTATCTCAGAATGCCTCCTCGTAGAGCACCAGTGACCCCTCAGGGAGATGCTGCGGATGCAGTACAGCAGTTTGTGGCACAGTTGATGCAGACGATGGCTGCAGCTGCTGGGGGAGCTGGTGGAGGAGCAGGAGGAGCAGGCCCAGCAGGGGCGAATGCTGTGGGAGGCCGAGTCAGGGCGCTCCAGAAATTCATGAAGCTAAAGCCGCCTTCCTTTGACGGCTGTGGTGACCCTCAGGAGGCGAGCCATTGGATTACTAAGGTCGAGGACCTGTTGAGAGTGATGGGATCAGAGGATGACCTGAAGGTGGACTTCGCCACGTTCCTCTTTAAGGGGGAGGCGAAGGAGTGGTGGCGTATGGTGATGGGTAGGCATCCCCAACCTTGGACTTGGGATCAGTTCTGCTTGGAGTTCAACAAGCAGTTCTATCCGGATGTCTACAAGGATCAGAAGATCAACGAGTACAACCGGCTACGCCAGGGGAGAGACATGTCAGTCGAGGAGTACGTGAGGAAGTTTGTGACGCTCTCGAAGTGTGCTCCGGAGCCGGATGAGCATAGAAAGGCCCATAAGTTTGAGAGTGGGCTCAGACCGGATATCAGGTCCACCGTGACACCTCTTCGTCACCGGACCTTTAGAGATGTGGCATATGTCGCTCTGCTGGTAGAGGCCGACATCAGGGGCAGACAGGCCGGCAAGGACCACAAGGGGAAGAGGCGTGTGTTATACCCAAAATTTTGACCCCCCTGGTTAGGGTCTGCAAGGTTTTGGTGTCGTGAAGGATATTTGATCGGGTAATGAGGGATTCCGGCTCGATCGGCGTGTTCCAGGGCTGAGGAGCAGTTTCGTCATTGTCAAGGGCGTTTTCGTAATTTTTAAGGCTTCGAGTTTCCTATAGGCTTTCTCTCTCCTCCAAAGGGTGCCCAAATCAGCTCGAAATGCTTTGATATTTAACCCATGATAGAGGATGACATTTTAAGCATAATGGCGTTGGAATTTTGATTTTTCGAATTTCCAATAATTTTCTAGCAATTTCTGACTGAATCTGACGAGAAATTCAATTTAAAAATGCTCCAGCATTTAAAAAAATTCGTTTCCACCTCAGAAAATTCATAATATCCATTCTTGACATGTGGTTAAAATTTCATAGCAAAATTCCTTTGGGAAGTTACCTAGTTAAAATATCGAAAAATCTACTTTTACTAGATTCTCTTTATCTTTAAGAAAGTCTATATAAGGGGATAGGTTTTTGGATAAAATCAGAACCTCACATACCGAAGAACCCTAGAGAGTCAGAAAACACGGCCTCTTCTCTCTCTCTCACGTTTTCACAACACCGGCCACCCAAATCATACTGAAAATCCCCGAAATCACCATCTAAACACGTTTTCCAATCCCCAAAGCACCAATAATCATCAAAACCTCACAAAAACACCTCTAAAACGTGAAGAACAGCAAGAACAACCAACAACCAGAAGCTTGGGTCGAAATCCTCTCGGGTCTGCCATCAACGGAGCACTCGACGAGTCCGGTGTGAAGAAACGTTGTAAATCGAAGGTAAAACAGGTAGAAACTCCACTTCCCTGATTCACCACGGTATATCTGTCTTGCCTCAAAATTTGGGCTCAAACTAACCTTCGTAGGCTTCTGTATTGCTGTTTATTTAAGCCTCTGTCAGATAACTTGTTTGCTAAGTTTCGTGCTTAATTCGAATTCAAATTGAAAACTTTCAATCACTAACGTCTTGTACATCTTTCAGGCTACACACCCATAAAATTGAGCTCAAAACACCCTCGGGAACCTTCTGAAAACCCCTGCCGTGGGTGGTCCGTGACCTCGGACCTATGGTCCGGACCTAGGACGCGTTGTCCGAGACCACGGACACCCACGGGACGCGGCGGGATTTTAAAAATCAAAATTTAGGTTTTTTCTAATATGTCCGGGCCACGGACATCCTGTCCGTGGCCCCGGACCTTGCAAATTTTTGTTTTCCTTTAATTTCGACTTTTCTGTATATTTAGGTTAACTGGGGTCCGTGGTCTCGGACGTTTGGTCCGTGGCTACGGACGTAAGCAAAATTTGACCTAATTCTGCCTCGAAACCCTAGCTTAGGTAGCTTTTAATTTCACTTTAATTCTCTGTCAAAAAATGTTAAAAACAAAAAAAAACAGAAGCTCGCGCACTTAGGTTAAAACAACTCGTAATAAGCCGTAAATAAACTAAGTAGAGGAAAAACGACCTAGGAGGGGTAATGAAAGTAATTGAACCCTAAATAAGTCGAATATCAAGCCCCCGAACCCGAACTCTCCTTTCCTAATTTAATCTAGGTCAAAATTAGGTGGCGACTCATAATAGGTTCCAGTGAGCTAGCTTAGGTTTTAATAATTATTGTTATGTGACATAGTTATTAATCTTAGGTTATAAGTGGACCTAAAACCCGTTTAGATCCTAATCAACTTTATTCAACATAGGATAGGGTTTAAAATCGAGGCTCACAGACTGGCGACTCTGCTGGGGATTTACTTCTTAATTTTAACTTGTTTGATTTTAAGAAAGAGGGCTTAACTTGAAAAATATTTATTTATGGCTTTATTACATTGTTTGTCTACCTCTGTGCGCACTTTAATTCCTGCACCCTTGCATCATATGAGAGCGAGGGTCCACGCAAACCGATTTCACCCCGGGACCCATTTGAGGGTCCCCTGTCAGGGACTCACACCTTTTAGGTGATGTGAACAAGTGGGGAAAAAGAGGAGGGTGTCGTCTAACCACACCCCCTTAATACCTGGGCTTTAGCCCCAAGCATCTTCCTGGCAGTACCCTTTCCTAGCCCATTGTTTGGTCAGTCAAAGACCCGACCGTAGACGCACACCTTTAGGTGATGTGAAAAAAGTGGGGAAGCCCAAAGAGAATAGCGTGCAAGCCCTATTCCTTTGTGGTGACCTGGGCCAGCGCCCCAAGCACCTCTCCGGATTGATCCATACCCATTAATCAAGGTCGTTGGGTGAGGGAATTTTGAATTTGTGTGGAACCTTGTTTGCTTGTGTGATCGGCCCACTACCCAGCCTAGAAACTGATAGGAATTTCTCCTACATCAACCTAGCCCAACCCGAATTGTCAGTTCTATTTGTTTGCAGCCTAAAGGCTATTTGGTTCAACATGTGAGTTATGTGGGCTTCGGCCCAAAAGTTTAGACTTAGGTAGTTCTTTTTCAGCCCAATTTGGTTTATCCATTTAGTTTTAGGCCCATAAAAGTCCACCTAAAAGTAATCCATGAGACATGTAAACCAACCAAGCCTTCCACTAAAATTCTTCCGACCCAGGGCCTATTCTAGTATAGGAAAACTCTTCACTTGGGCTTTAGCCCAAAATCCTAGATCTAGGCATCATCTTTCAGGTTCAATCAATACTACTCATTCAGGTTTCAGTCCAAATCCCAACCTAGGGTTTTGTTCAGCAATCATTCTGGCCCAAGTACCACACTCATGACTCATTCTATTTGGGGCCCGTAGACCAATTCATAGTTTTGGCCCATAAGCTTCGCTCTCAATCCAGAAAGTCGGCCCATAGCACAAAACTTTTGAATCCAAGATAGGTTGCATAACTCATTCATTCCAGTTTCTAGCGTCAAGGCCAGACAAGAACATCAAACGAATCTCAAACTTCAAGGCTTTCCCTCTCGGCCCAGTGGCCCATTCACGGTTCGTGTGGCCTCCTTCAGCCCGTTTGCTTCAATTCTAGATTTAGGGTATTCAGGCCCGCAAATCTGTTCTATCCTAGGAGTCACTCTAGCTCATGCACTTCACTCGCAGCTTGGAAAAGATTCAGACCCGGGTTCCTCCTACATAACCCATAGGCATTCCAAGTTCAAACATTTTATGAGGCCTATTCAAAGTTCAGAAGGAAGACAATCATGATCATCTCAATGGCGTCCCGACGGCCCAGAGCTCGAGTCTTCAGTATGTTGGCATCAGACAGCCCAACATCACTATTTTAGAAGTTTTCTCGATTTGGTAGTTTTCTTTTCCTAGTAGTTCTCCCAACTTTTATGGTAGCTAGCTTCCTTTTTCATTTTAGATAGTTTTCTTAAGATTACAATTTTTGATGTTGTCTTTCCATTCATGAATTAGAGCATAGTTCCATTTTTATTATTTTTTATGCATTTATTCACAAAACCAGAACACCAAAAAATAAATAAGTCATCACGTGTCTCACCACACTCCCCTCTCCACATGAAACTCATTCCTGCGCAAGGAATATCTCACCACCTTGTTGGCTTCCACCACTCATCACCTCTCAATGGAAAATTTCACCGTACACTGAAAGCATCCACTGCCATGTTTTACTGTCATCACTACATCACTCCACCAAAACAACAAGACTTCATCGCCATGTACCACCACACATATAGCCACCTCCAACAAATAACCTGGGTATTCAAAAGGCTTGTCAAAAGACCCCAAAACAATACTGGGGGCAATCTTAGTTAAGGGTCGATAACGTTTGTTTCATTGGTTTAAAGCGCGCGAACAAGTCTCTGAGTGAACATTTCGCAAGGGTGCCTTGAGTGGTAAAACCATGAGTGAAAGAGCATGTCATTTTTACATGGCTCCAGAGAGATTACATTCAAAGGTAAGGTAAACGGCATGACTCCAACCGAAGGAGATAATTTGTAAATTTACGCTTAAACCTATGAAAAGTAACAAAGAAAGGATACACAACTATTAGGGATGACGAAGCACCTAGGTACAGCACCACACAGCCAAAAGCTTGTGAACCCTGACATTACACCCTAGGCACCCCCGCTGAGCTTTTCATACACGACCTCTTTTACAACACTACAAACTCCACAAAACAAGCCAACCAATGATGAATAACCGACCCGGTGACCAAAGGAAGCAAGGAGCCCG
Source organism: Limonium bicolor (assembly GCA_023374045.1). Taxonomy (NCBI): domain Eukaryota; kingdom Viridiplantae; phylum Streptophyta; class Magnoliopsida; order Caryophyllales; family Plumbaginaceae; genus Limonium; species Limonium bicolor. The sequence goes on along the minus strand of CM041782.1, from coordinate 258,229,566 downwards.
ACTTTTGAGCAACAACTTCACAAGTCCAAAGAAGCAAAACCGCAACCAGCATGACGAAGTGATCCACAAATGGTCCCAAAGTGACACAGGATCCAAACGAGCTAACATTAAAAACAGCTCTCGAAGTTCAAAACCGGGAAACACAAGAACCCCGAGGGAAAGGAGATTCAAAGAAAGGCAAACTTGAAAAGCCTCAAAGAAATCCAAAATCGGAAAAAAGAAAGAAGATGCAAGGAACAATTTAAAAGTCCCAAGTTCATAAGCGAAGTCATCACGAAGTAGCCAAACGACTTCAAGGCAAAGAAGACAAGTCCGAGAGACGGTGCAAGTTGCAGCTTTGGTCACCCTTATAGCTCCACATATCATAAACATTCCTCCATTGTCCTGTTGTCATTCATCACACCCCATAGCCACGTTATAAGCTTAAAAGACTTCCGACCTAGTAGTTGTGTATCCAATCACGTGAAAGTAACAGGTTGAACGCGTAAATCTAACAAATGTCAAATTCAATGGTTGAGAGTTTGACCGTAAGTGAGCATGAGTGCAACACCAAACACGTCGAGTGTAGGTTAGAAGCACCACATAAAGATAACCCTGACCTGTGAGACGAGACTTGTGTCGATTAATCAAAGAAAATACTGGGGGCAATGATCGTTCCGATGATTGCCATAAAACCTAACTCAGATTGCCTAAGGAAAATACTGGGGGCAATTGTTGGTCCAACAATTGCAACAAAGACACCGTTGAGTCCTAAAAATCCAAAACCCAAAGGCAAACCCTCCTCATATCACACAGGCCCGACTAAGCCCTACCTCACATCAAACATCAGGCCCGACCTAAGCCCTCCCCACATCAAACATCCATAGGCCCGTCCTAAGCCCTTCCTCCACAACAAATCCCCCTAGGCCCGTCTTAAGCCCTACCTTCACATTCAAACACCCACAGGCCCGTCTTGAGCGCCACCGTCTCCAGGTTTGACATAAGCCCTAATCCTTCTACATCCATTTAGACCCATCATACATTTTACTCACTTTCACTTAGAGCTACCCTATAGGCCCGTCATAAGACCTAGATTCCAGCTTTAGGCTCGTCATAAGACCTAGTTCCACCTTTAGGCTCGTCATAAGACCTAGATCCATCCTTTAGGCTCGTCATAAGACCTAGATCCATCCTTTAGGCTCGTCATAAGACCTAGATCCATCCTTTAGGCTCGTCATAAGACCTAGATCCATCCTTTAGGCTCGTCATGAGACCTAGATCCCATCCTTAGGCTCGTCATAAGACCTAGAACCATCCTTTAGGCCCGTCATAAGACCTAGTTGCATTCCCTTAGGCTCGTAGTAAGACCTAGAGTTACCCTTTAGCTTACCCACTCTCATCAAACACATTGCATTCATTCATCATATAGGCTCGGCATAAGACCTAGTTGCATTATCCAGGCGCGTCACAAGACCTGGCGACAGAAAGTTGGCGAGGTGATGGCAATAAATCCTCCTTTTGCGATGTCAACTTATTTTTGGGATCAACGAATGGTGGGCAAAGGCAATAAGTCCCCAGGGTTTTTACCAGGAGTTATCCCTGCACACCGGCTTGGGGGGCGATGGCAATAAGTCCACATTGGGTCCAGCCAGGAGCATCGGCACGGGTTTCGGTCCCCCAGAAGCATCCGAGCATCATCAGCATCATCAGCATCATCAGCATCATCAACATCATCAACACCATCGGCATTATCACCAGCATCAGCATCATTTGCATCATTAGCATTTCAGCATTCTTGCATTTGCATCCAGTTTTCACACCCTAGGCAGTCAACGCCTTAGAATAGCTTGACATCATTTTCACCACTTTAGGTAGTCAGCGCCTTAGAATAGCTCGACAGCATATCATCATTTTAGGCAGTCAACGCCTTAGAATAGCTTGACATCATTTTCATCATTTTAGGTAGTCAGCGCCTTAGAATAGCTCGACAATGCTTTGTATTTTAGGTAGTCAGCGCCTTAGAATAGCTCGACAATGCTTTGTAGCTTAGGTAGTCAGCGCCTTAGAATAGCTCGACAATGCTTTGTAGCTTAGGTAGTCAGCGCCTCCGAATTGCTGGGCATCGTTAACCCGGTTTCACACAACGTGGAGGATTCTGTGGAGTCCAAAATTTTGGGGCACCACTCAAGCATCAACCAGACTTTTCACATTCGTTACAAAGTCCAGTTGACGGGGGGCAATCTGTTATACCCAAAATTTTGACCCCCCTGGTTAGGGTCTGCAAGGTTTTGGTGTCGTGAAGGATATTTGATCGGGTAATGAGGGATTCCGGCTCGATCGGCGTGTTCCAGGGCCTGAGGAGCAGTTTCGTCATTGTCAAGGGCGTTTTCGTAATTTTTAAGGCTTCTGAGTTCTCCTATAGGCTTTCTCTCTCCTCCAAAGGGTGCCCAAATCAGCTCGAAATGCTTTGATATTTTAACCCATGATAGAGGATGACATTTTAAGCATAATGGCGTTGGAATTTTGATTTTTCGAATTTCCAATAATTTTCTAGCAATTTCTGACTGAATCTGACGAGAAATTCAATTTAAAAATGCTCCAGCATTTAAAAAATTCGTTTCCACCTCAGAAAATTCATAATATCCATTCTTGACATGTGGTTAAAATTTCATAGCAAAATTCCTTTGGGAAGTTACCTAGTTAAAATATCGAAAAATCTTACTTTTACTAGATTCTCTTTATCTTTAAGAAAGTCTATATAAGGGGATAGGTTTTTGGATAAAATCAGAACCTCACATACCGAAGAACCCTAGAGAGTCAGAAAACACGGCCTCTTCTCTCTCTCTCACGTTTTCCAACACCCGGCCACCCAAATCATACTGAAAATCCCCCGAAATCACCATCTAAACACGTTTTCCAATCCCCAAAGCACCAATAATCATCAAAACCTCACAAAAACACCTCTAAAACGTGAAGAACAGCAAGAACAACCAACAACCAGAAGCTTGGGTCGAAATCCTCTCGGGTCTGCCATCAACGGAGCACTCGACGAGTCCCGGTGTGAAGAAACGTTGTAAATCCGAAGGTAAAACAGGTAGAAACTCCACTTCCCTGATTCACCACGGTATTATCTGTCTTGCCTCAAAATTTGGGCTCAAACTAACCTTCGTAGGCTTCTGTATTGCTGTTTATTTAAGCCTCTGTCAGATAACTTGTTGCTAAGTTTCGTGCTTAATTCGAATTCAAATTGAAAACTTTCAATCACTAACGTCTTGTACATCTTTCAGGCTACACACCCATAAAATTTGAGCTCAAAACACCCTCGGGAACCTTCTGAAAACCCCTGTCCGTGGGTGGTCCGTGACCTCGGACCTATGGTCCGGGACCTCGGACGCGTTGTCCGAGACCACGGACACCCACGGACGGCGGCGGGATTTTAAAAATTCAAAATTTAGGTTTTTCTAATAATGTCCGGGCCCACGGACATCCTGTCCGTGGCCCCGGACCTTGCAAATTTTTGTTTTCCTTTAATTTCGACTTTTCTGTATATTTAGGTTAACTGGGGTCCGTGGTCTCGGACGTTTGGTCCGTGGCTACGGACGTAAGCAAAATTTGACCTAATTCTGCCTCCGAAACCCTAGCTTAGGTAGCTTTTAATTTCACTTTAATTCTCTGTCAAAAAATGTTAAAAACAAAAAAAAACAGAAGCTCGCGCACTTAGGTTAAAACAACTCGTAATAAGCCGTAAATAAACTAAGTAGAGGAAAAACGACCTAGGAGGGGTAATGAAAGTAATTGAACCCTAAATAAGTCGAATATCAAGCCCCCGAACCCGAACTCTCCTTTCCTAATTTAATCTAGGTCAAAATTAGGTGGCGACTCATAATAGGTTCCAGTGAGCTAGCTTAGGTTTTAATAATTATTGTTATGTGACATAGTTATTAATCTTAGGTTATAAGTGGACCTAAAACCCGTTTAGATCCTAATCAACTTTATTCAACATAGGATAGGGTTTAAAATCGAGGCTCACAGCGTGCTGAAGAGCCCCAGAAGAAGGAGGCTGCTCCTCAGAAGAAGCAGTCCTATGGAGATCATCGGGGAGCTTCTTCATCTTCGTCAGCAGGGGTAAAGTGTGGGTCTTGTGGCCACTCCCATCCTGCTAGGGAGTGCTACAAGAAGACTGGTGCCTGCTTTAAGTGTGGGTCGATGGAGCACCGGATCGCTCAGTGCCCTCAGGCATCCAGTAGAGGCTCAAGAGATAGAGGCACCGGTTTAGATTCAGGGGCGAGGTCCGACCAGAAGAAGCCTCAGACTCAGGCCCGGGTGTACGCTATGGCTGGAGAGCGTGATCGAGCTAGAGATCGCGTCGTCTCAGGTATTCTCCAGATCCATTCTCGAGATGTATTTTGTCTGTTTGACTCTGGAGCTACGCACTCCTTTATCTACTGTGATTTGTTGGGTGACCTTGGACTGACTGCTGTGCCTAGTGAGGTAGACTTGTGTGTGAGTAGTCCATTAGGTGGGGTTGCCCCTTGTGTGCATAAATTCTGTGTGTAAGGCTTGTCCCTAGTAGTTCGGGACAAGACTTTTGTGCTGACCTCATCTCGATGCGGATGACCTGTTTTGATGTGATTTTGGCCATGGACTGGCTAGCAGAGCACCATGCCCATATAGACTGTGCAGCGAGGAGAGTAGTGTTTGGTTGCCAGACGGGAGCCATTTTGTTTTCGTTGGGAATGCAGTCCCGTGTGCGCCTGTGGTTGTGTCTGCGATGCAGGCAGCCAGCTTCTTGAGGAAGGGCTGCCATGGATTCTTGTGCTATCTGCCAGAGGTGCGAGAGGGATCCAGCTTGGAGAGCATCCCGATCGTCAGAGAGTTCCCTGAGGTTTTCCAGGATGACGTGCCCGGACTACCACCAGTGAGAGAGGTGGAGTTCACCATCGATTTAGCGCCAGAGACTCAGCCCATCTCTAGGGCCCCTTACCGTATGAGTCCGGCGGAGTTGAAGGAGCTGAAGGTCCAGCTTCAGAAGTTGCTTGACAAGGGCTTCATTCGCCCTAGCGTTTCACCTTGGGGAGCGCCAGTGCTGTTTGTGAAGAAGAAGGATGGGACCTTCAGATTGTGCATCGACTACAGAGAGTTGAACAAGGTGACCATCAAGAACCGATATCCCCTTCCGCGCATAGATGATCTGTTTGACCAGTTGGCGGGCGCCACAGTGTTCTCGAAGATCGACCTTCGTTCAGGCTACCATCAGTTGAGGATTAAGGCCGAGTACGTGCCTAAGTCCGCTTTTAGGACTCGTTATGGTCATTACGAGTTCCTAGTTATGCCGTTTGGTTTGACTAATGCTCCCTCAGTCTTCATGGATATGATGAACCGGGTTTTCAAACCCTATCTGGATCAGTTTGTAGTGGTCTTCATAGACGACATCTTGGTGTACTCCAGGAGCGCAGAGGAGCATCTGAGGATCGTTTTGCAGACGTTGAAGGATCGTGAGCTATATGCTAAGCTGAAGAAGTGTGACTTTTGGCTTGATCGCGTGGTGTTCTTGGGACATGTGGTCTCGAAGGACGGTATCTCAGTGGATCCTGAGAAGATTAGAGCAGTGATGGAGTGGGCGAGGCCCACGAATGTTGTAGAGATCCACAGTTTCCTTGGGTTAGCTGGGTATTACAGGAAGTTTGTCGAGGGGTTCTCTAAGATTGTATCCCCACTGACCCATCTGTTGAGGAAGGAGATCAAGTACGAGTGGAGCGAGGCTTGCGAGCAGAGCTTCCAGGAGGTTAAGAAGAGGTTGACGACCGCACCGATTCTGACTTTGCATCTGGGACCGAGGGATCCGAGGTCTTCTGTGATGCGTCCCATAAGGGACTAGGATGTGTTTTGATGCAGCAGGGTAAGGTAGTGGCTTATGGCTCTCGGCAGCTTAAACCTTATGAGAAGAACTACCCTACCCACGATCTAGAGTTGGCAGCTGTGGTTTTTGCGCTGAAGATTTGGAGACATTATCTGTATGGGGCGTCGTGTAAGGTTTACACGGACCACAAGAGTCTCAAGTATTTGTTCACTCAGAAGGAGCTGAACTTGAGACAGCGGAGGTGGTTGGAGCTACTTCACGACTACGATTTAGAGATCCTCTACCACCCGGGTAGAGCGAATGTTGTTGCAGATGCTTTGAGCCGGAGAGGTGCTCGGGTGTAGCTTGTGCCTTGACAGGAGTCAGAGGTCGCCTTAGAGCTTCTGCATATGGGCGTCTGGGTAGTCAGACCAGCCAGTGCCAGTGTGATAGCAACGCTTCAGGTTCAGTCTTCGTTGGTCGACAGGATCAGAGCTGGTCAGGAGTCGGATTCAGCTTTGAGTCGGATCAGAGAGGGGCTGCCTTCAGAGCAGAACTCAGACTTCAGTGTCTCCAGTGATGGGTGTCTGCGTTTTAGAGGCCGTGTATGTGTGCCAGACGACGCAGTTCTGCGTAGAGAGATCCTTCAGAAGGCTCACGGAGCGCCATATTCGGTTCACCCAGGAGGGGTGAAGATGTATCGAGATCTCAGAGAGTCGTTCTGGTGGTCTGGGATGAAGCGTGACATCTCTGAGTTTGTTTCGAAGTGCCAAACCTGTCAGCAGGTGAAGGCTGAGCACCAGAGGCCAACGGGTTTGCTTCAGCCCCTTCCCATTCCTGAGTGGAAGTGGGAGAGTGTAGGGATGGACTTTGTCATGGGTTTGCCCAAGACTTCCTCGGGTTGTGATGCTATTTGGGTGATTGTTGATCGTCTGACGAAGTCTGCTAATTTTATACCGGTGAAGAAGACCTTCAGTCTGGAGCGTCTAGCTCGTCTGTATCTGGATGAGATAGTGAGGTTGCATGGTGTGCCTACTACTATAGTTTCTGATCATGACCCGCGCTTTGTTTCGAGATTTTGGCACAGTTTGCATAAGGCCCTGGGTACGAGTTTGGCGTTCAGTTCAGCCTACCATCCTCAGTCGGATGGCTAGACAGAGAGGACTAATCAGGTCCTGGAGGACATGCTTCGCGCATGTGTCCTGGATTTTGGAGGTAGCTGCGAGCAGCACGTGACCCTGATTGAGTTTGCCTACAACAACAGCTTTCAAGCGAGCATTGGTATGGTTCCGTTTGAAGCGTTGTACGGTAGGAGGTGCAGGTCCCCCATCTGTTGGGATGACCTGAAGGAGAGGGTCTTGGTTGGACCCGAGTTGGTGCAGGGTGCAGTAGAGAAGATCAAGGTGATTCGAGAGCGTCTGCTTGTTGCTCAGAGTAGGCAGAAGTGCTATGCAGATCAGAGGCGCAGGCCGCTTGAGTTTGATGTTGGTGATCATGTCTATCTGCGAGTGTCGCCGGTCAGAGGCGTAGTCCTGTTTGGGAAGCGTGGAAAGCTTAGCCCGAGGTTTGTAGGACCTTTTGAGATTCTAGAGAGGATTGGCCCTGTGGCTTATCGTCTGGCATTGCCCCCATCCTTGTCAGCTGTGCATAACGTCTTCCATGTGTCTATGTTGAGGAAGTATCTGCATGATCCGTCTCATGTGATCGACTACAGTCAGCTTCAGTTGAGGGAGGACTGCAGTTTCGAGGCGGTGCCTACCCGTATTCTGGCTAGAGATGTTCGTCAGCTCCGTAGTAAGACCATGCCTATGGTTAAGGTTCAATGGTCTGATTAGTCAGAAAGTGAAGCGACGTGGGAACTCGAAGATGAGCTGCGTGCCAAGTTTCCCTCCCTGTTCGAGCAGTAAGGTGAGTTAATCTCGAGGACGAGATTCTTTTAAGGGGGAGGTGATGTTATAACCCGTATAATTGCAACCTTATATTATGTCCGGTTTATATAATGATCTAAGATGGATTATATTATGATTGTCAGTTGGGACTTCGGCGGTATTGTTTTGATAGATGAGGGCAAGGAAGTCATTGCTTAAAACAATTAAGGTAATTGTTTTTTTTAATTAATAAGGAAAGGGAGCCTTATTTAATTATTAATCTTCTAATCGTTTTACAGCACGATCAGTTTTCCTCCACTAGTCCTATTGTGCGTTCAGAACATCGACTTCCATTCTTCTCTCTCTCTCTCTCTGTTCTCTCTCTTGCTGGGGATCGTGAAGGCTGCTGCTACAATTGGATTGGAGGGTTTTGCTGCTGCATTTCTCTGAGCGATTCAGGTTTGTATTCAAGAATTCGGGACTGCGTTGGTGGTTTTCTTCTCTCTCTGTTTTCTGATTTTGAGCCGTTGTACATGATTAAATCAGAAGGCTTCGTTGCTGTTGAGTTGTGATTGTGTGGGCTGTGGAACTGCTGCAGATTGTGAAGTTTATTCACTTCCGAAATCTTGTTGGTGTTGTAGATTTTGGGGTTTGGATAATCTAGGGTTCCTCATTTCAGTTTCTGATCATTGTGTCAATTGGTTTGGTTAATCAGTGGCTGTTGATCTGTTCGGATTGTTGCTCTACGTGGATTGTGCCTGCTGCCTCAGTTCGTTGTTGTTTCTGCTGATAAACGAGGTAGGTGGTTACTCGATTCGGTTTGGAAGTTCAGCCATGGGGATTGCAACGGTTCTGTTTTGTGTGTGAATTCTGTTTGTGATGGCTGTTTGGTTGCGTTTTTGGAATGGTTAAAACCCCATGGTCTTCTGTATTTATGTCTGTTTTGGTGTGTGTTCTGAATTGGCGATTCGTGGTATCGAATGGCGTTGTTTTCTGCTCTGTTCGTCTTCTGAAATTTGTAGTTTTCGCACTGTCCGAACTTCCGTCCGAGCTTTGAAGTTCGGACAGTGCGTTTTGCTCTACTGATTTTCAAAGTTCGGGGTATGTCCGAACATCAGTCCGAACTTCGATGTTCGGACACGCCCTTGGCTTCTTCTCTGATTTTAGTTCGACCTGTGTCCGAACTTTGACGTCCGGACACAAGGTCGGACCTTCCGCGTAACTCTTTTCCGTAACCCGTCCGAACATCAGTCCGAACATTGATGTTCGGACATTCTGAATTCCTCTATCTGATTTCAATTCGACTTGTGTCCGAACATTGATGTCCGGACACAAGTTCGGACATTTTGACAATCTCTGGTTTCTGAGTCTCGACTTGTGTCCGAACTTCGACGTCCGGACACAAGTTCGGACACCCCTCTGTTTTCAGCATAACTCCTTCGTTTGAACTCCGATTGGAGTGCCGTCTACGGCGTTGGATTCCTTATGTTCTGTACTATTGATTTATGAGTGTTTTGGGCATAGTTAAGTGCAAGTTTGCTTTTGATTATGCAATCTTTCTGTTTTGGGACATTACACTTTGTTTCTGAGTCGTGAATGGCTGGGTCGAGCTATTCCGTGGTATACCATGTAGACGTCGTTCTGAGTGTGGGTCATTCCCTTTCTGTTCTGTAGGGTTGACGAACCCTTTGGCTCTTTCGAGTCATTTCTGCGTTGCCGAGAGACCTGGTATGGTCTATGGGTCTTCGACCCTTCTGAGTGTGTGCATTGTGTCTTGTCCCCTTTCTGTTTAAGAGTTCTGATTGTTTCTGAATTGGGAATCCTTGAGTTTCCCTCTGTTTCTGTTCTGGAAACTTCTGAGTATTGAGAATTGTGCATATAACGTTTATCTTCTCCTTCTTCTGATTTCAATTGTTTTGAGCGACCTTACTGATGACGGTCGCTGCTTACTGGGCATAGTTGTGTGCTCATTCCCCTACTTTTAACATTTTTGCAGATTGATCAGCGAGGATCACTTATTCAGTTTCTGGAGCTTAGTTTATGTTATAGCTCATTTGTTATTTGATATACATACTCAGACTTGTAGCCTTCGGGCCTTACTCTGTTAGACCTCTGTTTCTGTTTAGAACATGTATTTGGGATTTTGTATTTGCTTCCGCTGTATTTGAATACTTTGGTTTACAATGTTTATGTAAACTCTGTTTTGGGCCTTTATTGCATTTGAGTGTTTTAGAGCCTTGCGTTATTGGTAGTAATACGCGGCGTGTAATACCCTTAACTCTTAGGCCGGTTTTAGGGGTGTTACATTTAGTGGTATCAGAGCCAGGTTTGGCTTTCTTTAGGGTCTGTGGTTGTGTTTGCTTGTGTGAGGTTCAGTTGTGGCAACTGTTGAAGTGTGAGTCAGTTCTGACAAGTTTTGGATTTGTGTATCTCAGAATGCCTCCTCGTAGAGCACCAGTGACCCCTCAGGGAGATGCTGCGGATGCAGTACAACAGTTTGTGGCACAGTTGATGCAGACGATGGCTGCAGCTGCTGGGGGAGCTGGTGGAGGAGCTGGAGGAGCAGGCCCAGCAGGGGCGAATGCTGTGGGAGGCCGAGTCAGGGCGCTCCAGGAATTCATGAAGCTAAAGCCGCCTTCATTTAACGGCTGTGGTGACCCTCGGGAGGCGAGCCATTGGATTACTGAGGTCGAGGACCTGCTGAGAGTGATGGGGTCGGGGGATGACCAGAAGGTGGACTTCGCCACGTTCCTCTTTAAGGGGGAGGCGAAGGAGTGGTGGCGTATGGTGATGGGTAGGCATCCCCAGCCTTGGACTTGGGATCAGTTCTGGTTGGTGTTCAACAAGCAGTTCTATCCGGATGTCTACAAGGATCAGAAGATCAACGAGTACAACCGGCTGCGCCAGGGGAGAGACATGTCAGTCGAGGAGTACGTAAGGAAGTTTGTGACGCTCTCGAAGTATGCTCCGGAGCCGGATGAGCATAGGAAGGCCCGTAAGTTTGAGAGTGGGCTCAGACCGGATATCAGGTCCGCCGTGACACCTCTTCATCACCGGACCATCAGAGATGTGGCAGATGTCGCTCTGCTGGTAGAGGCCGACATCAGGGGCAAACAGGCCGGCAAGGACCACAAGGGGAAGAGGCGTGATGAAGAGCCTCAGAAGAAGGAGGCTGCTCCTCAGAAGAAGCAGTCCTATGGAGATCGTCGGGGAGCTTCTTCATCTTCGTCAGCAGGGGCGAAGTGTGGGTCTTGTGGCCACTCCCATCCTGGTAGGGAGTGCTACAAGAAGACTGGTGCCTGCTTTAAGTGCGGGTCGATGGAGCACCGGATCGCTCAGTGCCCTCAGGCGTCCAGTAGAGGCTCAAGAGATAGAGGCACCGGTTCAGATTCAGGGGCGAGGTCCGACCAGAAGAAGCCTCAGACTCAGGCCCGGGTGTATGCTATGGCTGGAGAGCGTGATCGAGCTGGAGATCGCGTCGTCTCAAGTATTCTCCAGATCCATTCTCGAGATGTATTTTGTCTGTTTGACTCTAGAGCTACGCACTCCTTTATCTACTGTTATTTGTTGGGTGACCTTGGACTGACTGCTGTGCCTAGTGAGGTAGACTTGTGTGTGAGTAGTCCATTAGGTGGGGTTGCCCCTTGTGTGCTAAATTCTGTGTGTAAGGCTTGTCCCATAGTAGTTCGGGACAAGACCTTTTGTGCTGACCTCATCCCGATGCGGATGACCTGTTTTGATGTGATTTTGGGCATGGACTGGCTAGCTGAGCACCATGCCCATATAGACTGTGCAGCAAGGAGAGTAGTGTTTGGTTTGCCAGACGGGAGCCGTTTTGTTTTCGCTGGGAATGCAGTCCCTTGTGCGCCTGCGGTTGTGTCTGCGATGCAGGCAGCCAGCTTCTTGAGGAAGGGCTGCCAGGGATTCTTGTGCTATCTGCCAGAGGTGCGAGAGGGATCCAGCTTGGAGAGCATCCCGATCGTCAGAGAGTTCCCTGAGGTTTTCTAGGATGACGTGCCCGGACTACCACCTGTGAGAGAGGTGGAGTTCACCATCGATTTAGCGCCAGAGACTCAGCCCATCTCTAGGGCCCCTTACCGTATGAGTCCGGCGGAGTTGAAGGAGCTGAAGGTCCAGCTTCAGGAGTTGCTAGACATGGGCTTCATTCGCCCTAGCGTTTCACCTTGGGGAGCGCCAGTGCTGTTTGTGAAGAAGAAGGATGGGACCTTCAGATTGTGCATCGACTATAGAGAGTTGAACAAGGAGACCATCAAGAACCGATATCCCCTTCCGCGCATAGATGATCTGTTTGACCAGTTGGCGGGCGCCACAGTGTTCTCGAAGATCGACCTTCGTTCAGGCTACCATCAGTTGAGGATTAAGGTCGAGGACGTGCCTAAGTCCGCTTTTAGGACTCGTTATGGTCATTACGAGTTCCTAGTTATGCCGTTTGGTTTGACTAATGCTCCCTTAGTCTTCATGGATATGATGAACCGGGTTTTCAAACCCTATCTGGATCAGTTTGTAGTGGTCTTCATAGACGACATCTTGGTGTACTCCAAGAGCGCAGAGGAGCATCTGAGGATCGTTTTGCAGACGTTGAAGGATCGTGAGCTATATGCTAAGCTGAAGAAGTGTGACTTTTGGCTTGATCGCGTGGTGTTCTTGGGACATGTGGTCTCGAAGGACGGTATCTCAGTGGATCCTGAGAAGATTAGAGCAGTGATGGAGTGGGTGAGGCCCACGAATGTTGTAGAGATCCACAGTTTCCTTGGGTTAGCTGGGTATTACAGGAAGTTTGTCGAGAGGTTCTCTAAGATTGTATCCCCACTGACCCATCTGTTGAGGAAGGAGATCAAGTACGAGTGGAGCGAGGCTTGCGAGCAGAGCTTCCAGGAGGTTAAGAAGAGGTTGACGACCGCACCGATTCTGACTTTGCCATCTGGGACCGAGGGATTCGAGGTCTTCTGTGATGCGTCCCATAAGGGACTAGGATATGTTTTGATGCAGCAGGGTAAGGTAGTGGCTTATGGCTCTCGGCAGCTTAAACCTTATGAGAAGAACTACCCTACCCACGATCTGGAGTTGGTAGCTGTGGTTTTTGCGCTGAAGATTTGGAGACATTATCTGTATGGGGCGTCGTGTAAGGTTTACACGGACCACAAGAGTCTCAAGTATTTGTTCACTCAGAAGGAGCTGAACTTGAGACAGCGGAGGTGGTTGGAGCTACTTCACGACTACGATTTAGAGATCCTCTACCACCCGGGTAGAGCGAATGTTGTTGCAGATGCTTTGAGCCGGAGAGGTGCTCCGGGTGTAGCTTGTGCCTTGACAGGAGTTCAGAGGTTCGCCTTAGAGCTTCAGCATATGGGCGTCTGGGTAGTCAGACCAGCCAGTGCCAGTGTGATAGCAGCGCTTCAGGTTCAGTCTTCGTTGGTCGACAGGATCAGAGCTGGTCAGGAGTCGGATTCAGCTTTGAGTCGGATCAGAGAGGGGCTGCCTTCAGAGCAGAACTCAGACTTCAGTGTCTCCAATGATGGGTGTCTGCATTTCAGAGGCCGTGTATGTGTGCCAGACGACGCAGTTCTGCGTAGAGAGATCCTTCAGGAGGCTCACGGAGCGCCATATTCAGTTCACCCAGGAGGGGTGAAGATGTATCGAGATCTCAGAGAGTCGTTCTGGTGGTCTGGGATGAAGCGTGACATCTCTGAGTTTGTTTCGAAGTGCCAAACCTGTCAGCAGGTGAAGGCTGAGCACCAGAGGCCAGCGGGTTTGCTTCAGCCCCTTCCCATTCCTGAGTGGAAGTGGGAGAGTGTAGGGATGGACTTTGTCATGGGTTTGCCCAAGACTTCCTCGGGTTGTGATGCTATTTGGGTGATTGTTGATCGTCTGACGAAGTCTGCTCATTTTCTGCCAGTGAAGAAGACCTTCAGTCTGGAGCGTCTAGCTCGTCTGTATCAGGATGAGATAGTGAGGTTGCATGGTGTGCCTACTACTATAGTTTCTGATCGTGACCCGCGCTTTGTTTCGAGATTTTGGCGCAGTTTGCATAAGGCCCTGGGTACGAGTTTGGCGTTCAGTTCAGCCTACCATCCTCAGTCGGATGGCCAGACAGAGAGGACTAATCAGGTCCTGGAGGACATGCTTCGCGCATGTGTCTTGGATTTTGGAGGTAGCTGGGAGCAGCACGTGACCCTGATTGAGTTTGCCTACAACAACAGCTTTCAAGCGAGCATTGGTATGGCTCCGTTTGAAGCGTTGTACGGTAGGAGGTGCAGGTCCCCCATCTATTGGGATGACCTGAAGGAGAGGGTCTTGGTTGGACCCGAGTTGGTGCAGGGTGCAGTAGAGAAGATCAGGGTGATTCGAGAGCGTCTGCTTGTTGCTCAGAGTAGGCAGAAGTGCTATGCAGATCAGAGGCGCAGGCCGCTTGAGTTTGATGTTGGTGATCATGTATATCTACGAGTGTCGCGGGTCAGAGGCGTAGTCCTGTTTGGGAAGCGTGGAAAGCTTAGCCCGAGGTTTGTAGGACCTTTTTTGATTCTAGAGAGGATTGGCCCTGTGGCTTATCGTCTGGCCTTGCCCCCATCCTTGTCAGCTGTGCATAACGTCTTCCATGTGTCTATGTTGAGGAAGTATCTGCATGATCCGTCTCATGTGATCGACTACAGTCAGCTTCAGTTGAGGGAGGACTGCAGTTTCGAGGCGGTGCCTACCCGTATTCTGGCTAGATATGTTCGTCAGCTCCGTAGTAAGACCATGCCTATGGTTAAGGTTCAATGGTCTGATCAGTCAGAAAGTGAAGCGACATGGGAACTCGAAGATGAGCTGCGTGCCAAGTTTCCCTCCCTGTTCGAGCAGTAAGGTGAGTTAATCTCGAGGACGAGATTCTTTTAAGGGGGAGGTGATGTTATAACCCGTATAATTGCAACCTTATATTATGTCCGGTCTATATAATGATCTAAGATGGATTATATTATGATTGTCAGTTGGGACTTCGGCGGTATTGTTTTGATAGATGAGGGCAAGGAAGTCATTGCTTAAAACAATTAAGGTAATTGTTTTCTTTACTTAATAAGGAAAGGGAGCCTTATTTAATTATTAATCTTCTAATCGTTTTACATCACGATCAGTTTTCCTCCACTAGTCCCATCGTGCGTTTAGATCATCGACTTCCATTTTCTCTCTCTCTCTCTCTCTCTCTCTCTCTGGTCTCTCTCTTGCTGAGGATCGTGAAGGCTGATGCTACAATCGGATTGGAGGGTTTTGTTGCTGCGTTTCTCTGAGCGATTCAGGTTTGTATTCAAGAATTCGGGACTGCGTTGGTGGTTTTCTTCTCTCTTTGTTTTCTGATTTTGAGCCGTTGTACATGATTAAATCAGAAGGCTCCGTTGCTGTTGAGTTGTGATTGTGCGGGCTGTGTCAATTGGTTTGGTTAATCAGTGGCTGTTGATCTGTCCGGATTGTTGCTCTACGTGGATTGTGCCTGCTGCCTCAGTTCGTTGTTGTTTCTACTGATAAACGAGGTAGGTGGTTACTCGATTCGGTTTGGAAGTTCACCCATGGGGATTGCAACGGTTCTGTTTTGTGTGTGAATTCTGTTTGTGATGGCTGTTTGGTTGCGTTTTTGGAATGGTTAAAACCCCATGGTCTTCTGTATTTATGTCTGTTTTGGTGTGTGTTCTGAATTGGCGATTCGTGGTATAGAATGGCGTTGTTTTCTGCTCTGTTCGTCTTCTGAAATTTGCAGTTTTCGCACTGTCCGAACTTCCGTCCGAGCTTTGAAGTTCGGACAGTGCGTTTTGCTCTACTGATTTTCAAAGTTCGGGGTATGTCCGAACATCAGTCCGAACTTCGATGTTCGGACACGCCCTTGGCTTCTTCTCTGTTTTTAGTTCGACCTGTGTCCGAACTTTGACGTCCGGACACAAGGTCGGACCTTCCGCGTAACTCTTTTCCGTAACCCGTCCGAACATCAATCCGAACATTGATGTTCGGACATTCTGAATTCCTCTATCTGATTTCAATTCGACTTGTGTCCGAACATTTATGTCCGGACACAAGTTCAGACATTTGACAATCTCTGGTTTCTGAGTCTCGACTTGTGTCCGAACTTCGACGTCCGGACACAAGTTCGGACACCCCTCTGTTTTCAGCGTAACTCCTTCGTTTGAACTCCGATTTGAGTGCCGTCTGCGGCGTTGGATTCCTTATGTTCTGTACTATTGATTTATGAGTGTTTTGGCATAGTTAAGTGCAAGTTTGCTTTTGATTATGCAATCTTTCTGTTTTGGGACATTACACTTTGTTTCTGAGCCGTGAAAGGCTGGGTCGAGCTATTCCGTGGTATACCATGTAGACGTCGTTCTGAGTGTGGGTCACTCCCTTTCTGTTTTGTGGGGTTAACGAACCCTTTGGCTCTTTCGAGTCATTTCTGCGTTGCAGAGAGACCTGGTATGGTCTATGGGTCTTCGACCCTTCTGAGTGTGTGCATTGTGTCTTGTCCCCTTTCCGTTTAAGAGTTCTGATTGTTTCTGAATTGGGAATCCTTGAGTTTCCCTCTGTTTCTGTTCTGGAAACTTCTGAGTATTGAGAATTGTGGATATAACGTTTATCTTCTCCGTCTTCTGATTTCAATTATTTTGAGCGACCTTACTGATGACGGTCGCTGCTTACTGGGCATAGTTGTGTGCTCATTCCCCTACTTTTAACATTTTTGCAGATTGATCAGCGAGGATCACTTATTCAGTTTCTGGAGCTTAGTTTATGTTATAGCTCATTTGTTATTTGATATACATACTCAGACTTGTAGCCTTCGGGCCTTACTCTGTTAGACCTCTGTTTCTGTTTGGAACATGTATTTGGGATTTTGTATTTGCTTCCGCTGTATTTGAATACTTTGGTTTACAATGTTTATGTAAACTCTGTTTTGGGCCTTTATTGCATTTGAGTGTTTTAGAGCCTTGCGTTATTGGTAGTAATACGCGGCGTGTAATACCCTTAACTCTTAGGCCGGTTTTAGGGGTGTTACAACAGCAGTAGCCACTCCAGCGGTAGAGTCTCCGACTAACGAACCATCCTAGCTCACGGGAAATTTTCTTGATACTTGCGGACCCGTACGCGGACATCCTGGTATCGTTTTTGTGATCACAGCGCGCACCAAGAGCCACATCCTCTTGGCTTTGTTATGTTAATTAATTATACCATCGCATCGCATTACCAATTTTACTAACACAGCAGACTAAGGTCGTTAGTCCAATCAGAGACACGTAACAATATACCGTTCACCCTGAATGTATAACCGTGGAGTATGAATCAGCTAGATCCGATGCTCCCCGTGTCGTCTCTAACAGTCTAATAATACATAACACTACTGATTAGAATCCCGTATAATGACATAACTCTGCGGTACTCCGTACCGTCACTAATACCTCCCGGTTAATCCCCCGTTATTAACTGACAACGTTTGTCGGGTTTTCGGCTTAACTCGGGATTTGGAAAAACGTTATATTACATGCGTAGTCTCGTCTCGTATATTAATATACTTAAAGTTTGAACTTGGTTATCGCATGTAATTCAATATACCCTTGTATATTATATAGTTTGTTTCTATATTGCATGTATAATTCTTAATCATATATTATACATTTCACCTTAGTATTTATTTTCCTAAGGTTTGTTTTTCCAAGTTTAATGTTGTATAATTCATATGTAAAAATACTTTGAATTATATAAATCCTTATTATTCCATGTATACTCCTAACATTGGAATTTCCATATCTAATGTTTGTAATTCTTTTCTCTTTATCTTATATCATTTTAATTATGATAGTATATGGTTATTGAACCATATTATATTTTCCACTCCATAACATATATTTATTTATATACATGTATTATGGGACTATTTATTATATGGTAAGTCTTTATAATATATTCATTCTCTTTTAATGAATATTTCTTATATTATAAATGTTACAACCCTTATAACATTAACAACCATATTATATATTTTCATTCAAAAAGGTCCATATTACCAAACAGCACCTATTTTCTTAAATATTTACAAAATCCACCACATATTTTATATAATGTTTATATTATAGTTATATAACATATATTATGACATTTATGTCATTAAAACAATTATAACCTATAGTTATAAATTGTTATTAAATACCAAACAACCCCTTATACTCTCGGTTTTTATTATCTCCCACTATACTTCCATAAATTACAAATCAACCCCAAAATTATATTTCATTGTTACACTTATAATATATACCTTATATTATAATCCTTAAACCTTAATATAATTATAACCTATAGTTTTAAAGGCTTAAAATTACCGAACAAACCCTAGGGTCTGTTTTAATTTAATTCCTACCACCTAACTTTGTATAATTACCAAATCTCCCCAATTTATAATATATAGTTTTTTAATGTCATTAAAACTATATATTATACATACATCTTAAGAAAACCTTATATATAACTCCAAAAATTACCAAACTATACCAAAAGGTTATAAATATCATTCCTAACCTTATACTTTCTATAATTCTCGGTTTATACCCATATGTTACCCATTTGTAACATTGATATGACATATCATATATTATACTTATATAATTCATTTTAACTCCAAATTTAGCCAAAATTCCTAATAACCCAAGGTCTGTTCTAAATTCCATTTAGTACCCCAAAGTTTCGGAAATCACAATATCACCCCAACTCTTATAAATATTTTACAATTTAATAACTATCTTATTATAAGGTAGTATTTTAATTCCTTAAACTCTCCAAACTTGGTCAAAGTCTCATATATAGTCAACTTTGACTTCTAATGCCAAATTGGACCCAAACTCTCGGTTATACTACTTACCCTCTACTTTCTATTTTTACAATTTTGACCCAAAACTTTATAAAATGTTATAATTTTTATTAAATTCATTTAAAAACCCTAAATTCCTCTTATTTAAGCCCACGACTTTATATTTTACTAGTAATTATCGTTTGACCACAAACTTAATTATATAAGCATAAATTAAATTAAATAACTTTTAAACTTAAATTAAAATGGCCTAATGACATGGCCTTATTACAACTTTGCTTTATAACATAAAATTACACATAAATAGCTCAAAATATACTATAAACTCTCGGCCTTGCTGTAGCTTATTATTTTCCACATAATGTCATAATTTGACCATTATGTTAATTAAATCACTTAATGACTAGCTTAATTTATCTAAGTCATTTTTTCCATACTTAGGTTAAAATCACCCATTTAAACAACTCCACTCTCGGCACATATAATATATGAGCTGAAAAATCATAAAATCACAAGTTTAAGGTGATTATACCTTGGTTTAGCCTTAATACCAACTCGGCAGCTTGGAGGAAAAAACACCACAGCATTTAGACATGTTTAATGCATCAAAATAAGATATGGTTACACTCCAAGCATGAAATAACCATAAAGAACAATTAAATGTAAGATTTAAGGCAAAAATCAAGAACACCACATGGTGTTAAATTCACCATAAAAACATGGGGAATAGCTAGACAACAACATAAGGAATAGCTAGACAACAACAAGGTGCTATGATAATAGGTTTTACCTTGGCAAAATGCCTTAAAGAATGAATTTTCCTTTGATTTTCAGCCACCCCTGCTCCAAATGGTTAACCCACTGAATCAACATGAAAATATGAAGATTATGAGTGAATAAACTCATAGAAATCATAAGAAGAAATGTAACACCCCATCTCAATCCAATCGTGGTTATCACAAACTTATCACCATATATACAAACACTGCAACGGATTCAAATACATTTCAGGACCTTGCCACGGTCCGATTAACAGAATATACCGAACGTTAGTACTTACAAGTCTTAACCAAATACATATCATTCTTACAATCCCCTCACATCCTATACAACTTACTAACTCAAAATACCATACGAGTGTACATGCACAACTCGTAGGCCACACTTAAACCCGTAATACATCTACCCCATCTTACTCTCATGACGACCGCCATCTAACGTCCACCTGCGTAGTAAAAACAGCCCCCAAAGGGGGTCAGCACGAATGCTGGTACGATCCCCTCATGGCCCCCAAGCTAACGTGGCTACGACGACTAATTGTCGATAGCATGGAGGTTGATTAGATGCACAACATAATAGAAAGTGCAATAAACAACAAACCAATTATGAACAATCAAAGTTCAACACAATGAACGACTTAAATGCGTTCCCTTAATTGTGAGTCAATTATTTAACTCCTTAAGTTATGTTTCCTCTTAATCTCAGTCCAATCTTACTTTACCTCAATCTTAATCTTTATCTCAATCTTAGAATACAAACCGTTCCTTAAGTAGAAATGGTTGTATCTTATCTCAAACCTTATCTCATATATGCCAACCGTTCTCTCATTAGAACTGGTTAACCCTTAGTTCGTTTTTTATTTTCGTAGGGCTTGGTTAACCCTAGCCAGCAGCAGGACACTTACCAGCAATAAACAACATTCTTAAATTGTTGGGGATGTAGGCTAGATCCCCACACGCCATCTTAGTATGCCCCCTCCTAGAACAAGTAGTCCGAGGAGGCCGAGTCTATATGTCGACTCTAGGCGACGAGCCCGAAGACAAGTCATATTTGGAAGTCGGTATCTACTAAGGATACCGACCTCCCCCATTACACATGTGCCGGTACCATTCCGGATTCCTCACTCCCCCCAAGTTAAAGTTAGTAGAAGTCTCAATGCAACGTTTGTTTATTAGTTTACCTCTTTCGGTTACTAAGTAAACACTATTTGGGAGTGTTCCTTAATCTCACACAATACTTTACTAAACACTAGTTTAGTAAGTTCTCACGTAAGTTGTGTTAGTTTCCAAACACACACAACAATCAATCACATAATATTCCGGTTGCATGCTTTATCTTGTTTAGTGGGCACACCAAAAACAGATAGCACACAAGCCGAGGGACACCTCGTTAGCAAGCAGGTCACAAGAAGACTGTACCGTTCACCGTCGGTTGTCCGGTTGCTTACTCTCCTCCAAGTTCCCAATACTCAAGCCCTAAAACATTAATTCAGTTTTAGGTTGTTAATTACTTTTCCAATAAAGCTAACTTACTTAACTCACTTAGTCACTATTGATTTCCAACTAGATACCACCTAGGTTCTTATAAACTTAATCTTAAGTGAATCACTTCTCCTCATTCCTTATACCTATTCACCCACTTAATCATCGTTGTTACTCACCAAACATGTGTTAAACAACCTTATATTATCATTACATATCAATCCCCATCTAGCACCTCTTAAACTCTTACTAACTTAACCTTACACACTTAAAACCATTTTACTTACCTTAACCTCTTAAGTCCTTATATGCTTATCTTTCTAATCATCATCACTCTTCTAATGGTGGACCTCTAAGTCATTGTAATTTAAACTTAATCATATAAGTTAATCACTTCTCACTACACCTCATACTTGTTTACACCTCTTAAGGCCTTTACATGTCACCAAACAAGGCCTAAACATCATCTAAAACCATTACCATTCAATCCCCCATCATTAGAAGCCAAAAACAATTTTTTTTCTTTTTCTCTGCACTGGACCGCCCCTCTGGGGCGGTCCCAACCAGAAGCTATTTTTCCTGCATAATTCGCCTGGACCTCCCCACAGGGGCGGTCCCTAGGGGCGGTCCACAGCAGAACCTATTTTCCAAAGTGCTTTTCTTCTCATTTTGAACTCCAAATTCACCCCAATCTTTTCCCACTCATTCCACAATCTTTCCACATGTTTCCTACATGTTTAACCACCTTAAAACATGCACTAAACCTTCCTCAAAAATCACCAAACTTGACACTCAATCTCTTACAAAATTCTTACACTTAACACTTGATTCCTTACACTTCCCTCTTGTGACTTTGCCTAAGACCTCAACTAATCATTATGTTTCTTCACAACCATCTTAACTACTCCTCAAGCATCATTTTGCACACCCATTTGCTTTACTCAAACTTCTAAAAGCTATATATAATCTAGCACATGCTTACATCCTTACAAGTCATTATACCTTATTTTTCCTACAAACTTTGTACAAGTTTCCTAGCTTCTTTAACCATGGTTTTGGTGCATAAAACTCACCATTATAACCCCTAGTCCCTCTTATACATCCCTAGGTCTTCCTAGTACTCAATAACTCCATGGTTTATCCATTTTCACCAAAATAACCCTTAGTGATCACTAGAACATCCTTAGTCATAAAATCTCCTTAGAACACCTTAAATACTTAGTTTTCTCTCCAAATTTTGACATGGCTTTCTTAGTATATTACTACACCCAACACTTAGTTTTTCACCCTTAATACAATCATGAACACCCAAACCCTTAGTACACAATCTTAGCACACAATTTACACCCTCCTTACCTCTAATTCCTCCTAGACAACTCTCGGTCATTGTAATCCTCAAGAACACCGTGTTAACTTATTTTCATTCAAATTTTGCCATAGCTCCTCTAGTATATTATCATGCCCTATGCATGGTTTTTCTCATTCAATCATCTCACACACATCAAACCTTTTTCTCATCATAATTCTCACCCAAATCAACTCATTCATAATAACTCAATATATGCAATAATCTTAAATTGCATAGCACTAAGGCTCGTAAATGACATGGCTCTTAGGCCCTTAAATAACATGGCTCTTAGGCCCTTAAATGACATGAATTCAAACACTGAATTTTCCACATGTAATAGCTTTCAACCTGCAATTACACACAACAATCTCCCATAGTGGTTATAATGCTCTTAAAATCCACCTTGCTTATCTTACTAACTCATTTCCATTGGCTCCTTAATCACAAGTTCATAGCTTGTTTAAATTCTTTTTCCTAGGTTATATAACCCATTACATAATGTAAGCTTTAAGCTACTTAGTACTTATCTAAATACCACCCCTTAAACCTTAAACCACCATTAGGTAAGCAATTACCTTGTTTTTTTTCCAAGCTTATCTTAACTTCCTCCTTAGGGCCCTTCTTAAATGAATCTCGGCCAAGGTCTTAATCCTCTTGCCAATGTTTCTAATCCACATCCAAATAATCTAATGAGTACTAAGCATCATGCCTAAACTCATGGAATCCAATCTTAGGTTAAAAATGTGTTTTAAGACATAAAAGTGGATGATTACCTTTAAAGTCTCAAAGTAGACTTGGGCAATGAATGAAAGAGGACCTCCACTAGTCCTGGTGATTAAAACAAGCTAGAAAAGGCATAAAAAAAACCAGGCCCATGAGTGGCAATTTTCGGTCATGTAAGAAAGTGGTGAAAAGATAACTTTTCTTACATTTTCCTTACCTTGAATGAATGGAGAAGACAATGAACAACTCAAGCTATTTTTTCCTCCTCCAATGGTGATTTCCCATGGCTCCAAAATGAAGCTTTTCAAATTTTGAAAAGATAGGAAGCAAGGCCTTGGTCTAACTAAGAGAAATCTATGCTTAGTTTTTGATTTGGAGCTAAAATGAGCAAGTTATGGACGAATGAAGGTGGTGATGCCATGGGGGCTGATTGGACGGCTTTAGAACATAGAGGAGAAGAAGAAAACCGTGGAAGAAGAAGAGAAATGAAGAAGAGAGGAGAGAGGTAGCTTATAAGAAGATATTTTGTTTTATAAAGCAAATAGTAACTTTTCTTATTTCTCTCTTCTTTTCTTAAGTTGGATGACTCATGTGGTGACTCCCCACATCAAAAACCGGCCCCCACTTATAAATGGAGATATGTATGGTCTTGGTTGACCATCTTATTGACTTATGTTGACTTAAGCTTAATTTAGGCACTATTTGGCACTATTCACAAACTAGTGCACATATTTGTGAAATTTTTGATTTCCCATTGATTTAGACTTCATAATGTGATACTAATTAGTACACATGATTATTAAGGTGTAATCATGGGCATTTAGCCCCTCAAAACTCATTTCTAAGACAATTTCTCAAAAAGGTGCTTTAAGGGGTCCTAAAGCACATTTTGTGTTTAAGCTTGTTTTTGAGCTTGGTTTTCTTTGGTAATTGATTTAACATGTCCATTAGCATGTTAATAAAGTCTTATAATGGTATTTGGGTGCTAATCAAGGTCACTCCAAGCTTAGAGCACATTTTTGTCTAAATTGCCCTTAAGGCATTTTCTTGTGTTTTTCTTGGTTTAAATTGTCTACCAATCTTTCTAAGGCATATTTTAGCCTTACTAAATCATAAATTGATGTTTACTTAGCATACTTAGGTTTGGGGTATTTCAAGAAAACCGGATGGAGAGTAAGAATCCTTAAGGTATGTTTTTACCTTATAATGTAAATTTTGACCACCTTGGTCCCAAAGCTTGCTTCAGCCAAGAATGATTGTTGTTCAAGGTTTAAAATACTGATAATGAGCCATGGAAAGTGATAGATTATAAGCTCCATGTGTAGGTAATGAAAAGATGAAGAAAAAGAGCAAAAATATGCCATAAACCATTACCTTAGGTGGAAAAGAGATTGATTTGCCTTGAATGATCAAGAACACAGCTTGAGAGGTTTAGGAAATGTTAACGGCTCGGCTGGAATGGGACAAGAGGAAAGAGAAAGAAAGAAAATGTGTTTTAATGAATGAAAAGTAGAAAATGGAATAGTAAATGGTGATTCACCAAATTGGCTAGATATTTTGTATAAAGTTGAATGTGCTGTCCTCCATGCTCCATGCTGCTGACTTAGTTAGGATATAGATGAGTCATGTATTGACCATTGACTAAACTTAGTCAATTTTGCTTAGAAATGCACTATTTGGATTACTATTCACAAATGAATGACATATTTCTGATTTTTTTGAAATCTTGGATTTAGACCTTCTAATGTGGTACATTATAGTACATTAGTATAACAAGGTCTAATCCAATGCCTAACACCACTCAAAACCCACTCAAAAAGTCAATTTTCTCAATTAGTATAACATTTTGTGTTAGAACATGTTTTAGAGCTTGGTTTCCTTTGAGAATAGTTTTATAGTGTTCATTACTTAATTATAATACTTAGGAATCCACTTTGGATTATATTTGAGGTCATACAATCTCTATGGTGTCTTAAAGCACATTTTTGGCTTTACCGATCTTAAGGCATGTTTTGCCTTGTTGAGATCTTTTGATTGTTCCCCAATGGTATTTAGATGTTTATTAACCATCTTAGATCATTAATAGATCATTTAATTAAGTTTTTAAGGTTAGGGATATTTCAGATATGATTGTTTCTTTCCCCAAAATACTCTCAAAAGTATCTAACACTCTTCCTAAGGTTGATAACCACTCTCAGTTCCTGAGGAATTTAGTATTTTTCGGGAATTTCAGGAATCCTGCGAAACTAAGGTTTACCGGGTGATTTCCGGGAACTTGGGTTTCTAATGTTCACCAAGCATATACAACTAATTATAACCTTCTTCATCCTTGGAAATTAGGGTTTTCTAAGGTTTACAGTTAAGTAAGGCCCTAATCACAGTTTAAGAAATTTGGGGTATTACAGCTACCTACGCAGATGACTTACATTTTACTTAACTGTCGAGGTTTGGGTTGCCCCAGTACGGTATCTTGGGTCACTGAACTTGTCCGGAAGTTCAAACATGAGTCGGTTTTTTTAGTGGAGACCCATCGATCCAGTCCTAATATGGATCAAATTTGTGACAAATTCAAGTGATATAATGGAATCTAGTTCCAAGTAAGGGCAAAAGTGGCGGCCTTGCTTTGTTTTGGAAGAAGCACCTACCTGTCTCTCTGATAACATTTTTCCAGTCATCATATTGATGTGGATGTTGAACTCTTGGGGCTTCATCCTTTCCACTTCAAATAATTGTACGGTTGGGCAAATTAGAGTCTTAAATATCCCTCTTGGCAGCTCTTGGAGGTCCTCAGCAATCAAGTGCTAGCCCCCTAGATTGTAGCAGATGATTTTAAATAGGTACTCTATCCACTGAAATTGCTGTAGCCTGAATTTTTACATTTAAGTTAGATTACATTTTATGTCTAATGCCAAGTGTTTTATGTCATTTAGGACTTCTTGGTCATTTGAGAGAAGAAGAGGATAGGGAGGTCATTTCCTCTTTTATTATTTTGGTAAGGAGTTATTAAAGGAAATGGAAATTTTCCTTTCTTTCTTTTCTATTCAGTTTCCTCGCGACAGTTCTTTCTTCTGAGCGTGTTGTTTTCCTCTTCTTCCTCTCCAAGTTTTGCTTCTCTGCTCTTGGTGATTGATTGTTGCTGCATGTTGGCCGATTACCTCCTGCTCCGCTGTTGCGTGCTCATCTTGATGGTCTCAGGTTTGATTGCGATTTCAGATTTGGTGTTCATTGCTTTGGTTGTGGGAGTGAGTTTGTTTTATGATTTGTGTGTTGGTTGACGTTGCAATTCAGTGGCTATTCGTCTTGGTTTTGTTGTGCAATTTAGTCGGGTGCTTCTCGATTTTGGTTTGGTGTTTGCTGCGCTTCGAATCCAAGTAAGTGGGGGATGGATTTGGTGACTTATGCTCACCCGTGGGGGTTTGAGAGTAACATTTTTGCTTTAGGGGTTGGATGAGTTTTGGATTGCTGTTTCCCTTCGATTGTCTATTTAATTGTGGCCAAAAACCCCCATGGTATGGTCTATTTCTGTTTAGGTGTGTGTTGTGAGAATACTGTCAAATTCTGTACAGTTTCTGCAGATTTTCGCCTCTGTTCGTCACATCCGGACTTCTGTCCGAACATGTAAGTTAGAACAGGGCTCTGGCGCGATAGTTTTCTGCAATTTTCAAACGTGTCCGAACATCCCTCTTAACATGTAAGTTCGGACGGAGTGTGAGGACGAATCTGGCATGCAAATTTCGAACTGTGTTTGAATTTGCATGTCCGGACACATGATCGAACATTGTTTTTCTTTGGCTTTCTAACTCTTGACAAGCATCCAAACATTGATGTTTGGAAGTATGTTCGTGTAACACCCCTAAACCTAATCTCGTATTATCGTAAGTCATAGCATAATTAAAGATGTAATTCGTTGCGGAATATTAAACTAACTATCGTATTGGTGTTACACACCGTCACTCACCCTTATGAGTAACTAGGCAATCTCATACAGTCAAACTAAACTTCATAGTCATAGCCACTGTGATGACTAGATACCGATCAACCATAGAAATACAATCCAAATCCAAAACCGAACAAGTGAGCTACTAATTCAAAATACATCTAAATTCCTAAAACATAATGCATGACGAATTCAGAAGCATAATACCAAAATACGCTAACTACCCAGCACCCCACACTCCGGCTTCACGATCCGATCAACAACCTGAAGTGTGTTGGCCCAAAAGGGCTCAGCAACTATATGCTGGTATGCTAAAGTGTAATCTTATAATCAATCGGATCCCTTAGGTCATTTAACCATCTTAACATGCGGTTCATTTCATGCTTTTCCAATTTACAATAATAGTAAACAATTGTAGATGCTTAAATAAACACACATCAGATCATCCAATAATATCACCACATAACCAGTAAATAATACCAAACGAGATACGCGTTTTAACTAACCGTTATTGTTACTCGGCCTTAAGGCCCATTATTCTTTTAACCAACCATTAATCCTCTTAATTAATTTCCACCTCGGGTGTCATGTTAGGACAACCCTTAATAACTTGATAGAGTTTGATAACACTGGACGGTAGTCCCTGGGGCCCAAATAATGGAACCATTTGCCAGCCGAGCCTTTGGTTTGGACTTCTCATTTACCTTGAAGGCGTCCAATTCGGCCGAATCCTGCACCAACGGTAGTGCCCTTTGCCATCATCGAATGTGGATGTATGGATTTCCTTGAGTGACTTTTGATAGTAGACCCTCGTCGTGATCACGCTGTGCAACCAGATAGTCAAGACTTACTGGATTTCCTCCTCGAAACCATCATGTAACTAAATTATTTTAATCATTAACCTAAGATCGAATATTTAGGTTAAAACTATCTTACTTGACTTCCAATTAGGTTCTCGTGATACCTAAAGGTCGTCTAAGTCACGTTCCAGTTTAGATGTATAAACTTCCAATCTAAAAGACGTTCACGTAATAATAAAATGCAATGGTGTCGAGCAATACCAGTTACATGGTCGCAATGCCGCATGCATAAATCATATATATCACTCTTACAGGTAAACACACAACATCTAGACCCAAGGAAACCCTTAGGACGTTCAGACCACACAATTAACATACCCTTCACCGTTGAACAATGCTAGCGTGACATATCACGCTTATCCTCTACCACTTTCGAAGCTCGTATCTCGAACTCGTATATCTGGAATATATAACTTTAATATTAATACTCATGTGTCGAGTCTATTTAATCACCCCAGAATAAGTGCTAACCCTTACTCAGTAATTAACCCCTTAACCGGTTATTTGTTTGGCTCGGGTTTTTCATTAGAACTCGGGATTTAATTTAATCAGACTCTATAGTTGTAAGAGCATAATATTTAGTAGCGTTATAATGTTTACTAGTTAGGGATTTAATTCCTAATAACCCATGTTATTTATTAAGGCTATTTTGATTTGTGTATTTTGTATACACATATACATGATGTTATATGTATATATACCTATATATTATATAGTTCATTACTATATTTTATCTGACGAGGTTATATTTCAGCCTTTGTATATTTATATACACACATACGTACCGATTTATATACTCATACGTTTCTATATAATATAGTTTATTACTATATTTGTTCGGCCAAACTATATTTCAACCTTGTATATTTATATACCCACCTACATACGTATCGGTATATGTGTATATATATATGTTCATATTGTATAGTCTATTGCTATACTTTATTTGACCAAGTTATATACTAACTTTTAATTACATCTTATTTCATGTATTGGTCAACTCAACTACTTGGTTAATTTGTGTTGGTTTGGTCGATCCGGTTTGATTTGGTCAATGTTTCAAGTCAACATTTCATTATACTCCATATTTATTTATTAACTCATACAACTACATATTATACACTTATAATTTTTTTTCCAACCCATTCCATATATTTATATAATCCGAAATGAATTATAATTCCAACTTATAACAATGATATACTATCATTTTATGGGAGATATATTATCCTTCAACATTTTAGTGTTTATGTATTACTTACTGAAATACCCCTGTGAGCCTCGTTTTTAAACCCTATCCTATGTGGATTAAGTTGATTAGGATCTAATCGGGTTTTAGGTCCACTTATAACCTAAGATTAATAACTATGTCATATAACAATAATTATTAAAACCTAAGCTAGCTCACTGGAACCTATTATGAGTCGCCACCTAATTTTAACCTAGAGTAAATCAGGAAAGGTAGAGTTCGGGTTCAGGGGCCTGGTATTCGACTTATTTAGGGTTCAATTACTTTCATTACCCTTCCTAGGTTGTTTTTCCTCTACTTGGTTTATTTACGGCTTATTACGAGTCGTTTTAACCTAAGTGCGCAAGCTTCTATTTTTTTGTGTTTTTTAGCATTTTTTGACAGAAAACTAAAGTGAAATTGAAAGATACCTAAACTAGGGTTTCAGAGGCAGAATTAGGTCGAATTTTGCTTACGTCCGTAGCCACGGACCCCATGTCCGAGACCACGGACCCCAGTTAACCTAATTATACAGAAGAGTCGAAATTAAAGGAAAACAAAAAATTGCAAAGTCCGGGGCCACGGACAGGCTGTCCGTGGGCCCGGACATTATTAGAAAACATAAATTTTGAATTTTTTCAAATCCCGCCGCCGTCCGTGGGCGTCCGGGCTTACGGATAGGGAGTTCGGGACCCCGGACATGACGTCCGTGGGTGCGGACCGCCCTCGGACGGCGGCGTTGAGGCTGTTCCCGAAGGTGTTTTTGGCTCAAATTTTATGGGTGTGTAGCCTGAAAGATGTACAAGACGTTAGTAATTGAAAGATTGCAGTTTGAAGTCGAATTATGTACGAAACTTGATGAACAAGTAACAAGACAGAAACAAAAGTAATTAGCAATACAGAAGCGTAAAAAGGTTGGTTTGAACCCAAAATTTGGCAGAGAGTTAATAAGGTCGTGGAGAGTTAGAAAAGTAGAATTGCAACCTGTTTTACCTTCGAATTCAGGAGGATTCTTCACATCGGGATTCTTCGGAGGCTCCGATGGTGCCGGTTCCGGATTGAGTTCGACCCGAGCTTCTGGTTGTTGATTGTTGAAGGTGTTCTTCACGTTTTGGAGGTGGTTTGGTTGATGTTTGATGGTTGTTGATGTGTTGGGAGTTGAAAAATGTGTTTAGATGGTGATTTCGTGGGATTTTTGATGTGATTTTAGTGCTTAGATGTGTAAAAACGTGAAGAGAATGAGACGGCTGCCTTCTTTGAGGGTTTAGGGCTCTTGAGGTTCTGATTTGATCATGGGATAAGGTTCCTTATATAGGCTTCCTTAAAGATAGAAAAATCCGGTAAAAACCGAGATTTACCGACGTTTTAGCTCAAGGGCTTCCAAAAGGAATTTGATTATGAAATTTCACACATGGGTAAAGGATGATATTTCTGATTTTTCTAAAGTGGAATCGAATTTTTTGGATATTGGAATATTTTTAAATTCAATTTCTCGTCAGATTCAATCAGAAATTGCTAGAAAAATTATTGGAAATTCGAAAAATCAAAATTCCAACGCCATTATGCTTCAGATGTCATCCTCTATCATGGGTTCAAATTTTAAAGCATTTTGAATTGATTTGACCCTTATTTGCAGGAGAGAGAAAGCCTATAGGGGGCTTAGGAGCCTTGAAAAATTATGAAAATGCCCTTAGAGATGACTAAGCTGTCCCTAGTACCCTGAAATGTGCCAATCGAACTGGGAACCCTCGCTACTAGCCTATTAGTAGAGACTCTCTTCCGGGGGAGTTGAAATTTTGGATATAACAGATTGCCCCCCGTCAACTAGACTTTGTAATGGAAATGAAGTAATGTCAGACTATTCTAAGGCGCCGACTACCTATAAGGATGATATGATGTCAAGCTATTCTAAGGCATTGACTACCTATAATGAATGAGATGATATCAAGCTATTCTAAGGCGTTGACTACCTATAATGAATGTGATGATGTCAAGCTATTCTAAGGCGTTGACTACCTATCAGTGATTGAAAATTGGTGTTGGGTCGAGTTCTTCTATTCGGGTGAGTTCTGCTGCTCTAGTGAGTTCTGCTGCTCTAGTGAATCTGAATCTTTGGCTGAGAATCTATATCTCTGAAGAGTCTGTACCTTCGGTTGAGAATCTGTATCCCTGAAGAATCTGTACCTTCGGCTGAGAATCTGTATCCCTGAAGGATCTGTACCTTCGGTTGAGAATCTGTATCCCTGAAGAATCTGTACCTTCGGCTGAGAATCTGTATCCCTGAAGAATCTGTACCTTCGGCTGAGAATCTGTATCCCTGAATTGTGACGAGGAGTCTCATACGAATAGATGCAATGGTCATGATGAAAGTTAATTATGAAAGTGCCAAACATGGCAATGAGGATGTGCATGTCAAAATACGATCAAAGTGTATGTAGGAAATTTGTCCAAAACAAGAAATTGCTGAAAGAGGTGCCAAACTTGGTAGTGTTTGAAGAATAATCTATTTAATGAAAAGGAAAACGAAATTATCATTTCCTAACCATAGACTTCGGACTTTGTAATTTATCTCCTAGGAAATGAACATGCCATCGGTGAGGTATGGTGTATGATGTAAAGGTAAGGGCTTATGTAGGCCTGTGGTGTTTGATGTGGAGGTAAGGGCTTATGCGGGCCGGTGGTGTGTGATGGTGGTGGTGATGTTTAAGCTCTGGGTTCCAATTGGTGTTGTCGTAGCAATTGTTGGAACCAACAATTGCCCCCAGTATTTTTCCCTTAAGACAATCTGAGCTAGAGTTCGTGGCAATCGATCGGAACGATCGATTGCCCCCAGTATTTTCTTTTACTAAACGTGCGAACGAGTCTCGTCCTCACAGGGTCAGGGCTTATGTTTTTATGTGGTGCTTCCTAACCTACACTCGGCGTGTTTGGTGCTTGCACTCGTTCCTCACCCACAGTCACAACTTCTAGACCATTGAATTCGATATTTGATGGATTTACGCATTTGATCTGTTACTTTCACGTGATTGGACACACAACTATCAAGTCGGAAGTCTTTAAAGCTTATAACGTGGCCACGGGATGTGATGAAGGACAACGGGACCATGGAAGGATATTTGAGGTATGTGGAGCTTAAGTGGGTGACCAAAGCTACAACTTGCGTCTTCTCTCAGATTCATCTTCCTTGTCTTGAAGTCGTCTAACTGCTTCATGTTGACGTTGGTTTTGAGCTTCTGGACTTGGACTTTTGAAGTTGTCCATTACACCATTTCTCTTTTCGTCTTTTGGATTTCTTCGAGGCACTTCGGTTTTGCCTCTTTGTTTGATCCTTTCTTGACTTTGCCTTCGGGGTTCTTGTGTTTCCCGGTTTTGAGTTTTGAGAGCTATTTTGAAGTGAGCTCTTTTGATCCTGTGTCACTTTGGGACCATTTGCGGATCACTTCATCATGCTGATAGCGGCTTTGCTTCTCTGGACTGATGAAAACGTTATCTGAAAGTCAGGCTCCTCGCTTCCTTTGGTCACCGGGTTGGTCATTCATCACGGGCTGGCTTGCTCTGTGGAGCTTTGCAACATCGAAAAGGGATATATGAAAGGCTCAGCGGGGGTGCCTAGGGTTTAATGTCATGGTTTACAAGCTTTTAGCTATGTGGTGTTGTACCAAGGTGCTTCGTCATTCCTGATAGTTGTGTGTCCGTTCGTTGTTACTTTTCGCAGGTCTAAGAGTAAATTTACAAATTATCTCCTTCGGTCGGAGTTATGCCGTTTACCTCACCTTTGAATGTGGTCTCACCGGAGTCATGTAAAAATGACATGCTCGTTCACTCTTTGTTTTTCCGCTCAAGTCACTCTCGTGAATTCTCACTCTGAGACTTGTTCGCATATTTAAACGAAAGGTGAAAGATGACGAACTTAAACTCAGAGTGCCCCCAGTATTAATCCAGGGTTTATAACAACAATTTGACAAATGTAGACTTGAAGCGCTTCGTGGGTTGCTTGGATGTTTTGGGGTGAGTAGTGGTGTTTGGTTGGACATGTTCATCTTTTTAGAACAAAAGACAAGTCGTTTTGTTTAGTTGCCAAGAAATGACCGTTTCATGAACATTAGTTTTAAGTTAATGTTTGCTAACGAGCAAAATGCAAGGTGAACGAACACATTTCTTTTATTATCATTTTTATGATTACAAACTGAAAAAGTCGAAAAAACTGAAATTTTCAAATCTAAACTTCATTAAAAGAGAAATGTGATAAACTTCCCACACAATTGAAATGAGTAAACAAAACACTGCTAGAATTTTGCCTACTCAACAAACTGGAGTCCTTGCTCGATAAGGTCTTCGATCTTGTGCTTCAATGCTCTGCAGTCGTCAGTACTTTGTCCTGGTAGTTGATGAAACTGACTGGCAGAACTGATGAGATGTTCCCCGGCTTGGGTGATCCCAGGACTAGTGTGAGAGGCTGTAGTAAGTCTAGCTCTTGTAGCTTCACGAGTGCTTAACTGAGAGGCCGGCCAATGTCGGTAACTGTCTCGGTGCAGAGAACCTCTTGGATCGGGGTGAGGCCTTGACGCTCTGTTTTGCAGCACTGGGTTTTTGTATGGTGCTCACTCGGTACGAAACTTGAGCTACTCTGGCCGGTCCTGACTTAAAGGTCTCGATACTCACACCTTGGGCTTTGGGTTGTCCCAGCTTCAGCTCGCCTTTGTGAATCTTTTCTTCCATGACCCTTACCTGACCCATCAGCATGTCGAAATTAGGGAATATGTGCAACTCAGCTCGTTGTTGTATTCTCTCTGCATATTGTCCACAATCATTCGAATTTGTTCTTGCTCTCATCCATTTTTGTAGGCATCAGCGGCTTTCATCCTCACCGTTTGATGAAGTCGGACATTGATTCACTGTTTCCCTGCCGGGTACTGGCAAGGTCGGACCTGGTGACTTCAAGATTCTTAGCATACTCGAAATGGTGCAGGAAAGCCTCGCAAACCTCTTCATAGGTTTTGGTGTTCATCATCTGAGTCAAGTACCAACGTTGAGGTATTTCATCGAGATAACGGGCGAAAACCTTGGCCTTCTGCATGTCATTCAACCTGAGGATGGACATTTCCCTATCGAACATCGCCAGATGGACCTGTGGGTCTGAGGAACCCTTGTACAGAGCAAGTGTGGGTAGCTTCAACTTTAGAGGGAGATTGACCTTGGGGTACGATTCCATAGAAGAGTAATCGAAACCAGCTGGCTTGCTAGCTTTTTCCATGCGCTCAATCCTTTTCAGGGCCTTCCTTAATTCTGCAGTTAGTTGGCGGTCTGGGACGACTTGCCCTACAAATCTTTGTGCATCCTGGGCCTCAACAGAGTTAACTTCGATGTAGTCACGCTGGTTCCCAGAGTCAGCAATATTTCCTGAAATGTTTTCCTGATGACCAACCTCAAGGGAATTGATTTTGCTTTTCAGCTCTTCGATGATGGTGACATACTTAGCCTCCATGTCATTAGTGGTGGACCTATGTTTCTGTTCCATGGTATCCAAGGCAGCCATGTACCTTTGCTCTAAGGCTGCAAACTGGGCCTCCATGCTGACTGGATTTCCTCCCTCTGCCATACTTGGGATTCGGGCTTATCTGCTGGAAAACAAAAGTGGATTGAGCTAAAATTCTGGACCGTGAAGAAGTTTTAGGTAAAAACTTGTTTGGGCTGCAAGAAAAGCATATGAGCTGGAATGTTTCGAAGATTGTGGGTAGGCACTGAGCCCGAAATGAGTTGGAAGGGAGACACATGGGCCGGAATGATTCATGAGCTGTGAACTGGTGCCTAGGCTGAAATGGTTGAAGAGCGTGATTCTTGAGCCGGAATGTTCTGAGAATTTGGCGCTTGGGCCAGAATGTGTTTGGGCTAGAAGTAAAGCGCATGGGCCGAAGTGATTTCTAAACCAAGTTCTGGATGTGAATTAGAATTTGGGCCGAGTGATTATGATTGGGCCTGAAGATGATACCCATGTCGTGGGTCAAAACCTGAGTGAAAAAGTCTTCCTGGATTAGAATGGGCCTCGAAAAGGAAAGGCCTGATGGATTTTTATGGATCGCTTTAGGTGGATTTGTTTTTTTTCATGGGCCTGGAACTAAATTGATAATTCAAATTGGGCCGAAAGAGAGAAATCACCTTAGTCTAAACTTTTGGGCCAAAGCCCAAACGTTTCACATATCAAACCAAACAGGGCCTCTGGGCCGCAAACAATAAAGCCGTAAATTCAGGTTGGGCTGAGTTGATGTAGGAAAAGTTCCTATCAATTCCTAGGCTGGGTAGTGGGCCGATCACACAAGCAGACAAGGCCCATACAAATTCCACATGTCCTCACTTGACACTTATCCAATTCGGGTATGGATCGATCCGGAGAGGTGCTTGGGGCGTGGGCCCAGGTCGCCTCAACGGAATAGGGCTTGCACGCTATTCTCTTTGGGCTTCCCCACTTTTTTCACATCACCTGAAGGTGTGCGTCTACGGTCGGGTCTTTGACTGACCAAACAATGGGCTAGGTAAGGGCACTGCCAGGAAAACGCTTGGGGCTAAAGCCCAGGTATTAAGGGGATGTGGTTAGACGACATCCTCCTCTTTTCCCCCGCTTATTCGCATCACCTAAAAGGTGTGAGTCCCTGACAGGGGACCCTCAAACGGGTCCCGGGGTGGAATAGGTTTGCATGGACCCTCGCTCTCATATGATGCAAAGGTACAAAAATTTAAATTGCGCACAAAAGTAAACAAACAAAGAATTAAAGCCATAAATAAACATTTTCGAGTTAAGCCCTCTTTCTTAAAATTAAACAAGTTAAAATTAAGAAGTTTGTCCCCAGCAGAGTCGCCAGTCTGTGAGCCTCGATTTTAAACCCTATCCTATGTGGATTAAGTTGATTAGGATCTAATCGGGTTTTAGGTCCACTTATAACCTAAGATTAATAACTATGTCATATAACAATAATTATTAAAACCTAAGCTAGCTCACTGGAACCTATTATGAGTCGCCACCTAATTTTAACCTAGAGTAAATCAGGAAAGGTAGAGTTCGGGTTCGGGGGCTTGGTATTCGACTTATTTAGGGTTCAATTACTTTCATTACCCTTCCTAGGTCGTTTTTCCTCTACTTGGTTTATTTACGGCTTATTACGAGTCGTTTTTACCTAAGTGCGCGAGCTTCTGTTTTTTTGTGTTTTTTAGCATTTTTTGACAGAAAACTAAAGTGAAATTGAAAGATACCTAAACTAGGGTTTCAGAGGCAGAATCAGGTCGAATTTTGCTTACGTCCGTAGCCACGGACCCCATGTCCGAGACCACGGACCCCAGTTAACCTAATTATACAGAAGAGTCGAAATTAAAGGAAAACAAAAAATTGCAAAGTCCGGGGCCACGGACAGGCTGTCCGTGGGCCCGGACATTATTAGAAAACCTAAATTTTGAATTTTTTAAAATCCCGCCGCCGTCCGGGCTTACGGACAGGGAGTTCGGGACCCCGGACATGACGTCTGTGGGTGCGGACCGCCCTCGGATGGCGGCGTTGAGGCTGTTCCCGAAGGTGTTTTGGCTCAAATTTTATGGGTGTGTAGCCTGAAAGATGTACAAGACGTTAGTAATTGAAAGATTGTAGTTTGAAGTCGAATTATGTACGAAACTTGACGAACAAGTAACAAGGCAGAAACAAAAGTAATTAGCAATACAGAAGCGTAAAAAGGTTAGTTTGAACCCAAAATTTGACAGAGAGTTAATAAGGTCATGGAGAGTTAGAAAAGTAGAATTGCAACCTGTTTTACCTTCGAATTCTGGAGGATTCTTCACGTCGGGATTCTTCGGAGGCTCCGATGGTGCCGGTTCCGGATTGAGTTCGACCCGAGCTTCTGGTTGTTGATTGTTGAAGGTGTTCTTCACGTTTTGGAGGTGGTTTGGTTGATGTTTGATGATTGTTGATGTGTTGGGAGTTGAAAAATGTGTTTAGATGGTGATTTCGGGGGATTTTTGATGTGATTTTGGTGCTTGGATGTGTAAAATCGTGAAGAGAATGAGACGGCTGCCTTCTTTGAGGGTTTAGGGCTCTTGAGGTTCAGATTTGATCATGGGATAAGGTTCCTTATATAGGCTTCCTTAAAGATAGAAAAATCCGGTAAAAACCGAGATTTACCGACGTTTTAGCTCAAGGGCTTCCAAAAGGAATTTGATTATGAAATTTCACACATGGGTAAAGGATGATATTTCTAAAGTGGAAGCGAATTTTTTGGATATTGGAATATTTTTAAATTCAATTTCTCATCAGATTCAATCAGAAATTGCTAGAATATTATTGGAAATTTGAAAAATCAAAATTCCAACGCCATTATGCTTCAGATGTCATCCTCTATCATGGGTTAAAATTTCAAAGCATTTTGAATTGGTTTGACCCTTATTTGGAGGAGAGAGAAAGCCTATAGGGGGCTTAGGAGCCTTGAAAAATTACGAAAATGCCCCTGGAGATGACTAAGCTGTCCCTAGTACCCTGAAATGTGCCGATCGAACTGGGAACCCTTGCTACTTGCCTATTAGTAGAGACTCTCTTCCGGGGGAGTTGAAATTTTGGGTATAACAACCCCAAACCTAATTATTCTAACTAAACATCAATTTATGAGGTAGTAAGGCTAGAATATGCCTTAGAAAGATTGGTAGACAATTTAAACCTAGGAAAACTTAAGAAAATGCCTTAAGGGCAATTAAGGCAAAAATGTGCTCTAAGCGTGGAGAGACTTGGGTGAGTACCCAAATATCATGCTAAGACCTTAGTAATATCCTAATGGTCATTTTAAACCAATTAGAAGAGAGAACCAAGCTCAGAAACAAGCTTAAACACAAAATGTGCTTTAAGACTCCTTAAAGCACCTTTTTGAGAAATTGTCTTAGAAATGGGTTTTGAGTGGCTAAGTGCCTATGATTACATCTTAATCAACATGTGTACTAATTAGTATCACATTAGGAAGTCTAAATCAATGGGAAACCAAAATTTCACAAATTTGTGCTCTAATTTGTGAATAGTGCCAAATAGTGCCTAGTTTAGTCTTTAATCAACTTAGTTTAGTTAATTGGTCAAAAAAGGCCAAAAATGCCCTTATTTAACAAGGGGGCTGATTTTTGAGAGTGGTGAGTCACCACATGAGTCATCCAACTTAAGAAAAGAAGAGGGAAATAAGTAAAGTTACTATTTGCTTTATAAAACAAATATCTCCTTATAAGCTACTTTTCCTCTTCTCTCTCTTTACTCTCTTCTTTCCCCCGGTTTCTTCTTCATCTTCTCTTCCAAGGAAAACGTGAAGCTCCATCCATGGCTCCTCACCTTTATTCACTTGCCAAATGCAGTTCCAAGCTCCAAATCCAAAACAAATTGCATATTTGTCTTAGTTAAGTCAAGGCCCTCCTTTCTATCTTTTCAAATCATTCAAGGCTCCATTTCGGTGCCATGAGAAAACTCCATTGATAGAGGAGAATCAAGTTTGAAGAGCTCTTTAGCTTCTCCATCCTTTCAAGGTAAGAAAAATGTAAGAAAAACCATGTTTCCACCACTCCTTCTCCATTGCCGAAAATCTCTTCTCATGGGGGCTTTGTTTTTTACCTTGAACTAGCTTATTTACATTCACCAAGGACTAGTGGAGGTCCCTCTTGATTCATGCCCAAGTCTACTTTGAGACTCCAAAGGTAATCATCCACTTTTATACCTTAGAACACATTTTTAACCTAGGGTTTACTCCTTAAGGTTAGTGTATTATTTAGTACTCATGAGAGCCAATGTGTATTGATTAGAACATTGGCAAGGTAAATTTAAATGGTGGCCAAGATTTCCAAGGGAAGAAGCCTAAGGAGAAAGTTGAGAGAAACTTGAGAAAAAAACAAGGTAAATTGCTTACCTAATGGTGGTTTAAGTTTTAAGGGATGGTATTTAGATAAGTACCAATGTAGCTTTAAGCTACATTAGGTAATGGGTTATATAACCTAGGAAAAGGAATTTAAACAAGCTTGTTAACTTGTGACTAAGGAGCCAATGGGAATGAGTTAGTAATATAAGTCTAAGATGTATTTTTAGAGCATTATAACTACTATGAGATTGATGGGTGTATTTGCAGGTTGAAAGCTTTTATATGTGGGAAATTCTGTGTTTAAGTTTAAGTTATTTAAGGGCCTAAGAGCCATGTCATTTAAGAGCCTTAGTGCTATGCAATTTAAGATTTTTGCAATATATTGAGTTTGTTGTGAATGAGTTGGTTTGGGTGATAAAATATGATGAGAAAGAACTTGACGTGTGTGAGATGGTTGAATAAGGAAAACAATGCATTTGGGCATGATAATGTACTAGAGAAGCTATGGCGAAATTTGAGTAGAAAACAAAGTGTTTAAGTGGTAGTGGTGAGTTAAGATGCCCTAGGATTCACTTGGGATCATTAAAAGGAATTTGAGTGGAAATGAGTTAACTAAGGAGTTCTTGAGCATGAGAATAACCTAGAGTTGCCTAGGAAAAATTAGAGGATTGGTGGGTGTATTGAACACACCAAAGTCATGGTAAGAGGAATGGTAAGACTTGTGCGAAATTCGGAGGAGAAGGTGTATAATGCTTTAAGGTGATTTAGGTATGAACTAGGGAATATATCAATGAAAGTTTTGGGAATCTTGTGTAAGTAGTGATGATGCTAGTAGTGGAACAATAAGGTTTTAGTTTAGATGGTAATGAGTGGACTTTGGTGATGGGAGTGAAGATTGAAGGAGAATGTTGTCGATTGTCGAGGAAATCGACTAGGAATGCATAAGAGAGTAAGATCATGAGAATGGTGAGTAAATTGAGTAAAAGGGATGTAGCTGTCTAAGGAGGGTGTAGGAAGGTCAAGGTAAAGAAGAACAAGGTTAAGGTGCTAAGAGGATGGGAAGAAATGTTTAGGTATGTCCAAGAGTTTAGGAATGATGAGTAATAAATGGAAAAGAGAGGAATTGGTGCATGGATATGCAAGGTGACTTGAGGAAGTTTTGGTAAGGTTACAAGTTGGAAATGTAAGGAAATAAGTCCTAATTGTTAGGAGTTTTGAAAGAATTGAGTGAATGTTTAAGAAGATCTTTGGAAATTGTTTTGGAGAGTTTGGTGGAAGTTCTAAGGTGAGTTTAAGTGCCTAAGTGGTATTAGGACACATGGGGGAACTTGTGGAGAAGTTTGGAGTCAAATGGGAATTTAGAAACAAGGTTCTGGAGCCGACCGACCTAGGGACCGGACCTGCAAGGTCGGTCGAGCTCAGTTTACACTACCGGAAAGAGTTTCTGGAATCGACCGAACTTGGGGACCGGACTTACAAGTTCGGTCGGGCTTGTATTTTGTGTACGAATTGAGTCTCTGGAATCGACCGAACTTGAGACCGACCTTGGCAAGGTCGGTCGGGCTTAAATTTTCCACGGGAAAAACTCTCAGGAATGGACCAACCTTGGGGACCGGACTTGCAAGGTCGGTCGGGGTAAAATTTTCAAACGGTAATAAGTTCTGGAATGGACCGACCTTGGGTAAGGTCGGTCGGTAAGGTCGGTCGACCCTTAAGTTGTCAAAAAAAAAAAGAAACCCTAAGGAAGTTTAGTGGTATTAATGGTACCCCATTAAGAGGGCATTGATGAGTAGAGGTATAAAGACCTAAGGGATTAAGTTAAGTATAAATTTAAAAGTTTAAGGTTAAGTTGTAAGAATAAGTTGTAAAACTTATGAGGTGTTAGGTGGGGAATCATTATGGGTTAAATAAGTTAAATAAGTTTAATTAAGTTAAGTGATTAACAACCTAAAACTGAATGAATGTTTTAGGGCTTGAGTATTTGGCTCCGGAAAAGAGTAAGCAACCGAACGACCCACGGTGAACGGTACAGTTCTTCTTGTGACCTGCTTGCTAATGAGGTGTCCCCCGGCTTGTGTGCTATTTGTTTTTGTGTGCTCACTAAACAGGATAAAGCATGCAACCGAAACATTATGTTTATTGTATAGTTGTGTGATGTTTGAAAACTAACACAACTTACCGTGAGAATTTACTAACCAACGTTTAGTAAGTAATTGAGTGAGACTAAGGAACGCTCCCTAATATTAGTTTGTTATAAACCGAAAGAGGTTAACCAACAAACATTGTCTTGAGACTTCTACTAACTGGAACTTAAGGGGGGAGTGAGGAACCCGGAACTGACTCCGGTCATGCATGCTAAGGAATAAGGGGGTCGGTATCTAAAGCAGATCCGACTTCCACTTAAGGACTTGTCTTCGGACTTCTTGCCTAGGGTCGGTTGCCGGCTCAGCTACATTGGACATACAGTCCAAGGTAGGAGGCATTAAGATGGTGCGGTAGGATCACCTAAATCCTAAATTATAAGATAAGTTGTTTATTCAACCAATGGAGTTAATAGCTCATTGGCTAGGGTGCTTTTGACCCGACAAAAATAAACATTGAGGTAAGATACAATCATTTCTATTTAAAGAGTGGTTTGTATTCTAAGATTAAGATAAGGTTTGAGATAAGTTGCAACCATTCCAATTTAAAGGATGGTTTGTATTATAAGACTGAGATAAGCTACATCCATTCCTGTTTAAAGGATGGTTGTTTTCTAAGACTAAGTTAAGGACTAAGATTGAGGTAAGATAAGGTTGGATTGAGAATAAGAGGAAACATAACTTAAGGAGTTAAATAGTTAACCCTCTGATTAAGGGAACACATTTAAGTCGTTCATTGTGTTGAACTTTGATTGTTCTTATTTGGATTGTTGTTTATTGCACTTTCTATTATGTTGTGCATCTAATCAACCTCCATGCTATCGATAATTAGTCGTCGTAGCCACGTTAGTTTGGGGGCCATGAGAGGATCGTACCAGCATTCGTGCTGACCCCCTTGGGGGGCTGTTTTTACTACACAGGTGAACGTCAGGAGGCGGCCGTCACGAGAGTAAGATGGGGTACAAGCGTTACGGGTTAAGTTTGGCCTACGAGTTGTGCATGTACACTCGTATGGAAATTTGAGTTAGTAAGATGTATAGGTTGTGAGGGATTGTAAGAAGGATATGTATTGGTTAAGATTTATATGTACTAATGTTCGGTATATTCTGTTAGTCAGACCGTGGCAAGGTCCTGGAGTGTAATGAATTCCGCTGTGACATGTATATATATGTTGTTAAGTTGCGAGACCATATTTGGATTGAGATGGGGTGTTACAAAAAGTGGTATCAGAGCGTAGTTACGCTCTGAATACAAGAAATACCGAACTTAGGAGAATACAGAGGTTGAGCTTGAGTTATGGGTTAAGGGTTGAGTGATAGAGAGAGAGGTGCGTTAGTTAGGACTTCCCGGTATTTACCGGATATCCATAGTACCTAGACCCGCCCTCCACATCCCTAACCCTGAATATGGGGAACAAACGCCAGAGAGAAGAAAGCCTTCTCTTACTCGGGAAAACCCGATCTGGCAGTTAGTTAACAGTAAGCAATACGAGAAACATCTTGTTAAACAACAGTTACAGAGAACTTGGAGGTTATTAATGGAGCGCAACAGAGAAACAGGCGCTACCTATGGAATTCTATCAATAAGGGAACGGTAATTACCAGCAACATGGGTCGACATGCTACGCAGTCGAAATAACCCGCCATACCAATGATAAGAAAAGCACTAAAGGTGCAATGGGTAAGAAAAGATAAGTGACATGAGTACCGAACAGTGATCCGAGTGAGCATGACAGTGGGATAGTATAAAGCATAAGAGTTATGATTATTGGAAAGTCCAGTTAGGAACGGGAACTCCAAACCCCATACTATGAAGAAGGTTACAAACCTGGCCGACATAACACAGACGACGGTAGAAACTCATACCACTGTACACCGGAATAGGACTACGATGTAGTGCCTAAAGGAGGATCATTACTTAGTAACCACGACAAAATGTGTGGAAACAGGAGCGAGAGTCAAGACATGAGTAAATAACAAGGGGTTCCCTCGGAAAGGGGAGCGCCCTGTTGAGTGACGGTACTGTCAATCGAACAGGAGACTGTCGGATGGCTAGTTATCCAAATAAGGGAACATCCAAGGTGTTATGCCCCAGATTTTTTTTTATTTCCTTTCTGATTCGCAAAGGGAGTTTGTGCTATTTTGTAATCTTATATTAGATTGTCTACGACATTCTTCTAATGTTAGTATGTTAGCTTGAGGAAGGAGGGTTACAATTGTCTTCTTCCTTGTTGTTATTTATTAATCCCTTAAGAGAGGGATTTATTAAAACTATTTTATTTCCTCCTTCTCTCTTATTCTAATTCACGATCAAATAACTTCTCCACTCTCTCATTGACGGTTCTCTCAACATTCTCTACGCGTTCAAGTTCTCCTCCCTTTGCTCATTCTCTTCTTTAACTTTCTCTCAATTATTAATTGTTGGAGATCTGCTGATGGAATTCTGTTCGTCTGTCAGTCGTCAATCAGGTTGGGTTGTGAGTTTGGTTCTCTCCTCCGTTGAGTTTTTCCCTTTCCTCTTTTCTGATTTTGCTTTTGTATTTGGGAGGTATATTGTTATGCCCCAGATTTTTTTTTATCTAAATGTAACGACCCCAAAACCACCCTAGGAGTTAGGGATGTTACACGCCGCGTATCTATTACCTAATAACGCAAGGCTCTAACATACGAAACCCAAAACCGAAGCAAAGTACACTTTTATTAACTGAAAACAGATTACAAGGTCTATCTGACATTACATACAGAAGCCAAATTACATTACATCACAAAATCAAATTACAAAGGGCCTTAAGCCACAACCACAAGTACAAAGCGAAGGACGAAGCAGAAAGCAGAGCAAGTCTTCAAAGGAAACTTAAACCTGCAAATCAGACGGAGATAGGGGTGAGCAAAACTATAGCTCAGCAGGTGATAAACTTCATCAGCTGAGCACGCTCAAAACATAA
Source organism: Limonium bicolor (assembly GCA_023374045.1). Taxonomy (NCBI): domain Eukaryota; kingdom Viridiplantae; phylum Streptophyta; class Magnoliopsida; order Caryophyllales; family Plumbaginaceae; genus Limonium; species Limonium bicolor. The sequence continues at coordinate 258,185,747 of CM041782.1, read as the reverse complement.
TTTGAACATACATTTACAAGTACATATACGGAAGCGCTTAGCCAGAGCCAAAATCAGAGTCAAAGCGGAAGTCTTACAAGAGACAGAAGTCTAAACAGAAGGGGCTAAGCAGTGGTCAAGACATACACTTAATAGCAGAAGGTAAACTGAAGCTAAAAGCTTGACGAAATCAGAGGCTTAGCAAACTCAAAAGCTTAAACATAATCAGAAGCTTAGCTAAATCAGAACATAGCAAAATCCAGAACTTAGCAGAAGATGGTAAGCACACAGCAGACCATCTCAAAACAAATACAGACAGAGCAGACGGGGCAGAGCCCTTACAGATTAGAAATCCACATCAAACAGAAAGCACACAGCAGTCTGCCAGTGTTTGAAAAGAGACAGAGCAGATGAAAGCAGAGCAAAACAAACAGAGGCGCTCAAAGGACAGAAAGCACACAGCAGTCTGTCAACTACAAAAGCAGAGAGGACAAACAAAAGCCGAACAGAATACAAACAGAAGTGGGACACTAGAAACAAGCTAACACAACAGAAGGACTCACATAATGTCCTATGGATCCGAAGATCCCACAACAGAAGCCGTAGAGACAGCTAACAGACCCGTCGGTCAAATAACGTCCTAAGGAAGACCCTAAGGAGTGTAATCAGAAGGAATTCCTGCGCAGCATGCTACGGGACAACCCGACCCGACTATCCAAGGCTTAGAAGCAAAGTAACTAGGTCCCAAAACCAAAAGCTCACAAAACAGATCTTAAGCTTTATACAGAATAAGACCGAAATCCTTGTCAGAACAGAGCAGAAAGCAGAAGCTTAACGAAATCAGAGCAGAAGCTTACTAACGGGAAGCCTTAGAAAAACAGGAGTCGTAACCCGACTAGTAAATACGAAAGCAAAACTGAAGTCAGAGGTTGAATCACATTTTCAGATCATACCAGAGGTCAAAGGCTTATCGGAGACCTTAAAATCAGGAAACATATGAATACCTGCTAAAACACATGAAAACAGATAGTACTCGAAAATAGGAATCCCACGCCGCAAACGACACTCAAAACGGAGCTCAGACGAAGAAGTTATGGTCAAAACAGAGAGCTGTCCGAACTTGTGTCCGGACGTCGAAGTTCGGACGCAAGTCGAACTCAAATCCGCAGAAAATTTCAAGGTGTCCGAACATCCAAGTTCGGACGGATGTTCGGACGTCCTTCGGAAAATAACTCGTGGGAAGTCCGAACATGTGTCCGAGCTTCAAAGTTCGGACACATGTCGAAGAGAAAATCAGAGGGCGCAAAACGGGGTGTGTCCGAACTTCCAAGTTCGGACGAAAGTTCGGACACAGTGAAACTCTCAGAAAATCCAGACGCAACAGAGCGTGTCCGAACTTCCAAGTTCGGACGGAAGTTCGGACGCGCCGAAAAGCTCAATTTCCAGAACGAAATCAGATGCAAACAAAGTCCTCAAAACAATGTCAAAAAATGCAGTACGAAACCAAAGTCTTTAAACCATAACCATGGCAGTTTTAGAAGGTCAAATCCAAGACAAAACAGACAGAGATCGATCACCAAACGTAGGGCAATTAAACAATCCGAACTCTCAAATCAAAAGCACTCAGAGTTCACAAAACAGAAGGGAACCATAGAGGTAGATTCACCATTGTCAAAGCAATACTTACATAACAAAATATGCGAATCAAAACACTACCCACGGGGTTTTTACGCATTAGAAACGCAAATCAGAAATCACCCAAATCACCACAAATCAGAGAGTCAAATAAACATATACGGAATCATTGCTCGAAACCCCCGTGGGCGAACGCACACAACCGAATCCATCTACCACCTACCTCACATCCGTAGCTAAGCCATCTCTGCGGACTCTACGAATCGCCTTCCTGAATCTCCAATCGAACGACAATCCCTCGAGTTGAACCCCTCCCAAATACAAAAGCAAAATCAGAAAAGAGGAAAGGGAAAAACTCAACGGAGGAGAGAACCAAACTCACAACCAAACCTGATTGATGAGTGACAAACGAACAGAATTCCATCAGCAGATCTCCAACAATTTATAATTGAGAGAAAGTTAAAGAAGAGAATGAGCAAAGGGAGGAGAACTTGAACGCGTAGAGAATGTTGAGAGAACCGTCAATGAGAGAGTGGAGAAGTTATTTGATCATGAATTAGAATAAGAGAGAAGGAGGAAATAAAATAGTTTTAATAAATCCCTCTCTTAAGGGATTAATAAATAACAACAAGGAAGAAGACAATTGTAACCCTCCTTCCTCAAGCTAACATACTAACATTAGAAGAATTTCATAGACAATCTAATATAAGATTACAAAATAGCACAAACTCCCTTTGCGAATCAGAAAGGAAATAAAAAAAAAATCTGGGGCATAACAGTAACCGTTCATATCTACGAATTGTAGTTCCTCATGGATTACACAAGCTCTCTTACAACTTACTGCGCCTCGGGCTTTGATGTGGTTAACATCCTTGGCTCGTAGGCTCTTAGTGCTTAATGCCTCAGTTCATTACTTGTACTTTTATTCATCTGTAGGTCATCCTTATAGGTTTTTGTTTCTTTGAACACTATCCACCGTTAGGTTACATATTAAATGTAGTGTCGGGTTTCATGGTAAGTTGCTGCATCCTGCTTCCTGCTATGGAAGTTTATTCAGGTGATCTGAGGTTACTTAGTGTCCTCGAAAATACTGTCATTTTACTAGACTTATGTCTTTTAGCAATCAAGGTTAGGTTCGTATTAGGCGTTTGCCTTACGGTGTCCAAGTTGGATATCATCCTGTCATCTTATACTCCCATCTCAACGCTTCGTTCAACTTCCGTTGACTACGCCACCCGTTGATGATCAATCATACTTGGGTGTTAATGAGTTAACCAAACAGTATTAGCTGTCATTCATCAGTTGTTCGGCTTGACTATGCCCGCTCTGTGGGGGTAGTCCTCTGAGCTTCCCCCTGTCGTGATTGTATATCTTTAATCCTTAGTAGATTACTACTTAAGTTTATTCCTTCTGTCCCTGTTTCCAGGGTTCACCAACATCTTCATTGTAGAATGTTTGTTATTGGTATTCTTAATGGTCACTCTGGGAGTCTTATCCCATTCTTGTTGAAAGCTTTTATGTCAACAGTCTCCATTGTATTCCGTAATGCATTCCTTGTACGTTATCACTTACGTAGTGTTTTGCTCGCATTACTGAGCGATCTCTTATGTTTTTCTCTTTGAGATCCGGGCTTGGTGTTTTTACCCGTACTGTCAGTTGTTACTGCGGTAGGTTGTACTGTTGCTGATATTTATACCGTTTAGTGTTCTGTCCAAGTTCAGCTCCCGGCTGACTGGTGTGTCACCTCATCTTGTTATGATCAGGTCGTCGGGCCTTTCCAAGGTCTCGTTTTCCCGTTCTTATAGATTTACAATCCAGTATTAGTGTGTACTACAATTGTAGCGTTCGGTTATCTCGCCATGGTGGCTTTCTGTACTATTTAACCGTGGTAGCACTTGCTATGGCAAGTGCGCCATGCAAGATGGGCTTCCGGTACTGTGTGCGTCTGTAGTGGTACTTCCACCTAATCTCCATGTAATTGGTAGCCCTCAGGACTCCTTGTGTTATGCCCCAGATTTTTTTTTATTTCCTTTCTGCTTCGCAAAGGGAATTTGTGCTATTTTGTAATCTTATATTAGATTGTCTATAACATTCTTCTAATGTTAGTATGTTAGCTTGAGGAAGGAGGGTTACAATTGTCTTCTTCCTTGTTGTTATTTATTAATCCCTTAAGAGAGGGATTTATTAAAACTATTTTATTTCCTCATTCTCTCTTATTCTAATTCACGATCAAATAACTTCTCCACTCTCTCATTGACGGTTCTCTCGACATTCTCTACGCGTTCAAGTTCTCCTCCCTTTGCTCATTCTCTTCTTTAACTTTCTCTCAATTATTAATTGTTGGAGATCTGCTGATGGAATTTTGTTCGTCTGTCAGTCGTCAATCAGGTTGGGTTGTGAGTTTGGTTCTCTCCTCCGTTGAGTTTTTCCCTTTCCTCTTTTCTGATTTTGCTTTTGTATTTGGGAGCGGTTCAACTCGAGGGATTGTCGTTCGATTGGAGATTCAGGAAGGCGATTCATAGAGTCCGCAGAGATGGCATAGCTACGGATGTGAGGTAGGTGGTAGATGGATTCGGTTGTGTGCGTTCGCCGGTCTGCTGTGTGCTTACCATCTTCTACTAAGTTCTGGATTTTGCTAAGTTCTGATTTATAGCTTACTGATTTGTTTAAGCTTTTGAGTTTGCTAAGCCTCTGATTTCGTCAAGCTCTTAGCTTCAGTTTACCTTCTGCTATTAAGTGTATGTTTTTACCACTGCTTAGCCCCTTCTGTTTAGACTTCTGTCTCTTGTAAGACTTCCACTTTGACTCTGATTTTGGCTCTGGCTAAGCGCTTCCGTATACGTACTTGTAAATGTATGTTCAGATTATGTTTTGAGTGTGCTCAGCTGATGAAGTTTATCACCTGCTGAGCTATAGTTTTGCTCACCTCTATCTCCGTCTGATTTGCAGGTTTAAGTTTCCTTTGAAGACTTGCTCTGCTTTCTGCTTCGTCCTTCGCTTTGTACGTGTGGTTGTAGCTTAAGGCCCTTTGTAATTTGATTTTATGATGTAATGTAATTTGGCTTCTGTATGTAATGTCAGATAGACCTTGTAATCTGTTTTCAGTTAATAAAAGTGTACTTTGCTTCGGTTTTGGGTTTCGTATGTTTGAGCCTTGCGTTATTAGGTAATTGATACGCGGCGTGTAACGTCCCTAACTCCTAGGGTGGTTTTGGGGTCGTTACATTTAGTGGTATCAGAGCCAGGTTTGGCTTTCGTTGGGATTTGTGGTTGTCTGCATGACTACGCTTCCATGTCTTGCCTGCTAACTGCTATGTGTTACCTGCTGCGTGAATTGTCTGCTATTTGTTACGTGACTTGATTGCTGCCTGGAGTCTGTTGAGTGTGTCTACTCTGTGGCTGTCCACTATCAGAGTAGCGCAGCGGAAGTGTAGTGTCTGTCAGTGTATTTGCTGTGTTCGAGTCTAAGTCTGGGTCTGAGGGAGTCGGGTCCTTTGGGAAAGGATGACCGAAGGTGAGTTCTGGTTTGCCAATGATGTGTGCTTCAGTTGTGAGCTTGGTTTATGTGCTTGGCTTGTATGTCCTATGTTGCCTTCCGGTGTGAGCTTGCAAGTGTGTTTGGTCCTTGGGTAAGGACGACTTTTGAGAGTTCATGTGCTTTTGGGCAGAAAGTTAGTGACCTTCTGTTCCGCCTCTTCTGTCAGTAAGTCAACCAGTAAACTTGAGTGTTAGCTCTTTGAGGATAGAGCTTCTAAAATGAGTGAGTGTTCTTTTTGTGCCTTGTGCTGAGCCTTCAGTGATCATCTGGTTTGTTTCCTCTGTCAACGAATAAGCCAGTGTATTCTAAGTGTTAGCTTTGTGAGTGTTCCCTTCTGTGCCTTAGAGCTATATGTTAGTAATTTTCTATTCATGCTTCTGTCAATCAATCAAACAGTGGGTTCTGTTCTGAGTGTTAGTTCCCTGTGGGTTTTGGAGTATTCTGGCACTGGAAGTGCATTTATTCACATTCTGGGTTTCGTCGAATTTCGAGGACGAAATTCTTTTTAAGGGGGGTATATTGTTATGCCCCAGATTTTTTTTATTTCCTTTCTGATTCGCAAAGGGAGTTTGTGCTATTTTGTAATCTTATATTAGATTGTCTATGACATTCTTCTAATGTTAGTATGTTAGCTTGAGGAAGGAGGGTTACAATTGTCTTCTTCCTTGTTGTTATTTATTAATCCCTTAAGAGAGGGATTTATTAAAACTATTTTATTTCCTCCTTCTCTCTTATTCTAATTCACGATCAAATAACTTCTCCACTCTCTCATTGACGGTTCTCTCGACATTCTCTACGCGTTCAAGTTCTCCTCCCTTTGCTCATTCTCTTCTTTAACTTTATCTTAATTATTAATTGTTGGAGATCTGCTGATGGAATTCTGTTCGTCTGTCAGTCGTCAATCAGGTTGGGTTGTGAGTTTGGTTCTCTCCTCCGTTGAGTTTTTCCCTTTCCTCTTTTCTGATTTTGCTTTTGTATTTGGGAGCGGTTCAACTCGAGGGATTGTCGTTCGATTGGAGATTCAGGAAGGCGATTCGTAGAGTCCGCAGAGATGGCTTAGCTACGGATGTGAGGTAGGTGGTAGATGGATTTGGTTGTGTGCGTTCGCCCACGGGGGTTTCGAGCAATGATTCCGTATATGTTTATTTGACTCTCTGATTTGTGGTGATTTGGATGATTTCTGATTTGCGTTTCTAATGCGTTAAATCCCCGTGGGTAGTGTTTTGATTCGCATATTTTGTTATGTAAGTATTGCTTTGACAATGGTGAATCTACCTCTATGGTTCCCTTCTGTTTTGTGAACTCTGAGTGCTTTTGATTTGAGAGTTCGGATTTTTTAATTGCCCTACGTTTGGTGATCGATCTCGGTCTGTTTTGTCTTGGATTTGACCTTCTAAAACTGCCATGGTTATGGTTTAAAGACTTTGGTTTCGTACTGCATTTTTTGACATTGTTTTGAGGACTCTGTTTGCATCTGATTTCGTTCTGGAAATTGAGCTTTTCGGCGCATCCGAACTTCCGTCGGAACTTGGAAGTTCGGACACGCTCTGTTGCGTCTGGATTTTCTGAGAGTTTCACTGTGTCCGAACTTCCGTCCGAACTTGGAAGTTCGGACACACCCCGTTTTGCGCCCTCTGATTTTCTCTTCGACATGTGTCCGAACTTTGAAGCTCGGACACATGTTCGGACTTCCCACGAGTTGTTTTCCGAAGGACGTCCGAACATCCGTCCGAACTTGGATGTTCGGACACCTTGAAATTTTCTGCGGATTTGAGTTCGACTTGTGTCCGAACTTCGACGTCCGGACACAAGTTCGGACAGCTCTCTGTTTTGACCATAACTTCTTCGTCTGAGCTCCGTTTTGAGTGCCGTTTGCGGCGTGGGATTCCTCTTTTCGAGTACTATCTGTTTTCATGTGTTTTAGCAGGTATTCGTATGTTTCCTGATTTTAAGGTCTCCGATAAGCCTTTGACCTCTAGTATGATCTGAAAATGTGATTCAACCTCTGACTTCAGTTTTGCTTTCGTATTTACTAGTCGGGTTACGACTCCTGTTTGCTAAGGCTTCCCGTTAGTAAGATTCTGCTTTGATTTCGTTAAGCTACTGCTTTCTGCTCTGTTCTGACAAGGATTTCGGTCTTATTCTGTATAAAGCATAAGATCTGTTTTGTGAGCTTTTGGTTTTGGGACCTAGTTACTTTGCTTCTGAGCCTTGGATAGTCAGGTCGGGCTGTCCCGTAGCATGCTGTGTAGGAATTCCTTCTGATTACACTCCTTAGGGTCTTCCTTAGGACGTTATTTGACCGACGGCTCTGTTAGCTGTCTCTACGGCTTCTGTTGTGGGATCTTTGGATCCATAGGACATTATGTGAGTCCTTCTATTGTGTTAGCTTGTTTCTAGTGTCCCACTTCTATTTATATTCTGTTCGGCTTCTGTTTGTCCTCTCTACTTTTGTAGTTGACCGACTGCTGTGTGCTTTCTGTCCTTTGAGCGCCTCTGTTTGTTTTGCTCTGCTTCTGTCTGCTCTGTCTGTTTTCAAACACTGGCAGACTACTGTGTGCTTTCTGTTTGATGTGGATTTCTAATCTGTAAGGGCTCTGCCCCGTCTGCTCCGTCTGTATTTGTTTTGAGATGGTCTGCTGTGTGCTTACCATCTTCTGCTAAGTTCTGGATTTTGCTAAGTTCTGATTTAGCTAAGCTTCTGATTATGTTTAAGATTTTGAGTTTGCTAAGCCTCTGATTTCGTCAAGCTTTTAGCTTCAGTTTACCTTCTGCTATTAAGTGTATGTTTTGACCACTGCTTAGCCCCTTCTGTTTAGACTTCTGTCTCTTGTAAGACTTCCGCTTTGACTCTAATTTTGGCTCTGGCTAAGCGCTTCCGTATATGTACTTGTAAATGTATGTTCAGATTATGTTTTGAGCGTGCTCAGCTGATGAAGTTTATCACCTGCTGAGCTATAGTTTTGCTCACCTCTATCTCCGTCTAATTTGCAGGTTTAAGTTTCCTTTGAAGACTTGTTCTGCTTTCTGCTTCGTCCTTCGCTTTGTACGTGTGATTGTAGCTTAAGGTCCTTTGTAATTTGATTTTGTGATGTAATGTAATTTGGCTTCTGTATGTAATGTCAGATAGACCTTGTAATCTGTTTTCAGTTAATAAAAGTGTACTTTGCTTCGGTTTTGGGTTTCGTATGTTTGAGCCTTGCGTTATTAGGTAATTGATACGCGGCGTGTAACGTCCCTAAGTCCTAGGGTGGTTTTGGGGTCGTTACATTTAGTGGTATTAGAGCCAGGCTTGGCTTTCGTTAGGATTTGTGGTTGTCTGTATGACTACGCTTCCATGTCTTGCCTGCTAACTGCTATGTGTTACCTGCTGCATGAATTGTCTGCTATTTGTTACGTGACTTGATTGCTGCCTGGAGTCTGTTGAGTGTGTCTGCTCTGTGGCTGTCCACTATCAGAGTAGCGCAGCGGAAGTGTAGTGTCTGACAGTGTATTTGCTGTGTTCGAGTCTAAGTCTGGGTCTGAGGGAGTCGGGTCCTTTGGGAAAGGATGACCAAAGGTGAGTTCTGGTTTGCCAATGATGTGTGCTTCAGTTGTGAGCTTGCTTTATGTGCTTGGATTGTATGTCCTATGTTGCCTTCCGGTGTGAGCTTGCAAGTGTGTTTGGTCCTTGGGTAAGGACGACTTTTGAGAGTTCATGTGCTTTTGGCCAGAAAGTTAGTGACCTTCTGTTCCGCCTCTTCTGTCAGTAAGTCAACCAGTAAACTTGAGTGTTAGCTCTTTGAGGATAGAGCTTCTAAAATGAGTGAGTGTTCTTTTTGTGCCTTGTGCTGAGCCTTCAGTGATCATCTGGTTTGTTTCCTCTGTCAACGAATAAGCCAGTGTATTCTAAGTGTTAGCTTTGTGAGTGTTCCCTTCTGTGCCTTAGAGCTATATGTTAGTAATTTTCTATTCATGCTTCTGTCAATCAATCAAACAGTGGGTTCTGTTTTGAGTGTTAGTTCCCTGTGGGTTTTGGAGTATTCTGGCACTGGAAGTGCATTTATTCACATTCTGGGTTTCGTCGAATTTCGAGGACGAAATTCTTTTTAAGGGGGGTATATTGTTATGCCCCAGATTTTTTTTATTTCCTTTCTGATTCGCAAAGGGAGTTTGTGTTATTTTGTAATCTTATATTAGATTGTCTATGACATTCTTCTAATGTTAGTATGTTAGCTTGAGGAAGGAGGGTTACAATTGTCTTCTTCCTTGTTGATTTATTAATCCCTTAAGAGAGGGATTTATTAAAACTATTTTATTTCCTCCTTCTCTCTTATTCTAATTCACGATCAAATAACTTCTCCACTCTCTCATTGACGGTTCTCTCGACATTCTCTACGCGTTCAAGTTCTCCTCCCTTTGCTCATTCTCTTCTTTAACTTTATCTTAATTATTAATTGTTGGAGATCTGCTGATGGAATTCTGTTCGTCTGTCAGTCGTCAATCAGGTTGGGTTGTGAGTTTGGTTCTCTCCTCCGTTGAGTTTTTCCCTTTCCTCTTTTCTGATTTTGCTTTTGTATTTGGGAGCGGTTCAACTCGAGGGATTGTCGTTCGATTGGAGATTCAGGAAGGCGATTCGTAGAGTCCGCAGAGATGGCTTAGCTACGGATGTGAGGTAGGTGGTAGATGGATTTGGTTGTGTGCGTTCGCCCACGGGGGTTTCGAGCAATGATTCCGTATATGTTTATTTGACTCTCTGATTTGTGGTGATTTGGATGATTTCTGATTTGCGTTTCTAATGCGTTAAATCCCCGTGGGTAGTGTTTTGATTCGCATATTTTGTTATGTAAGTATTGCTTTGACAATGGTGAATCTACCTCTATGGTTCCCTTCTGTTTTGTGAACTCTGAGTGCTTTTGATTTGAGAGTTCGGATTTTTTAATTGCCCTACGTTTGGTGATCGATCTCGGTCTGTTTTGTCTTGGATTTGACCTTCTAAAACTGCCATGGTTATGGTTTAAAGACTTTGGTTTCGTACTGCATTTTTTGACATTGTTTTGAGGACTCTGTTTGCATCTGATTTCGTTCTGGAAATTGAGCTTTTCGGCGCATCCGAACTTCCGTCGGAACTTGGAAGTTCGGACACGCTCTGTTGCGTCTGGATTTTCTGAGAGTTTCACTGTGTCCGAACTTCCGTCCGAACTTGGAAGTTCGGACACACCCCGTTTTGCGCCCTCTGATTTTCTCTTCGACATGTGTCCGAACTTTGAAGCTCGGACACATGTTCGGACTTCCCACGAGTTGTTTTCCGAAGGACGTCCGAACATCCGTCCGAACTTGGATGTTCGGACACCTTGAAATTTTCTGCGGATTTGAGTTCGACTTGTGTCCGAACTTCGACGTCCGGACACAAGTTCGGACAGCTCTCTGTTTTGACCATAACTTCTTCGTCTGAGCTCCGTTTTGAGTGCCGTTTGCGGCGTGGGATTCCTCTTTTCGAGTACTATCTGTTTTCATGTGTTTTAGCAGGTATTCGTATGTTTCCTGATTTTAAGGTCTCCGATAAGCCTTTGACCTCTAGTATGATCTGAAAATGTGATTCAACCTCTGACTTCAGTTTTGCTTTCGTATTTACTAGTCGGGTTACGACTCCTGTTTGCTAAGGCTTCCCGTTAGTAAGATTCTGCTTTGATTTCGTTAAGCTACTGCTTTCTGCTCTGTTCTGACAAGGATTTCGGTCTTATTCTGTATAAAGCATAAGATCTGTTTTGTGAGCTTTTGGTTTTGGGACCTAGTTACTTTGCTTCTGAGCCTTGGATAGTCAGGTCGGGCTGTCCCGTAGCATGCTGTGCAGGAATTCCTTCTGATTACACTCCTTAGGGTCTTCCTTAGGACGTTATTTGACCGACGGCTCTGTTAGCTGTCTCTACGGCTTCTGTTGTGGGATTTGGATCCATAGGACATTATGTGAGTCCTTCTATTGTGTTAGCTTGTTTCTAGTGTCCCACTTCTATTTATATTCTGTTCGGCTTCTGTTTGTCCTCTCTACTTTTGTAGTTGACCGACTGCTGTGTGCTTTCTGTCCTTTGAGCGCCTCTGTTTGTTTTGCTCTGCTTCTGTCTGCTCTGTCTGTTTTCAAACACTGGCAGACTACTGTGTGCTTTCTGTTTGATGTGGATTTCTAATCTGTAAGGGCTCTGCCCCGTCTGCTCCGTCTGTATTTGTTTTGAGATGGTCTGCTGTGTGCTTACCATCTTCTGCTAAGTTCTGGATTTTGCTAAGTTCTGATTTAGCTAAGCTTCTGATTATGTTTAAGATTTTGAGTTTGCTAAGCCTCTGATTTCGTCAAGCTTTTAGCTTCAGTTTACCTTCTGCTATTAAGTGTATGTTTTGACCACTGCTTAGCCCCTTCTGTTTAGACTTCTGTCTCTTGTAAGACTTCCGCTTTGACTCTAATTTTGGCTCTGGCTAAGCGCTTCCGTATATGTACTTGTAAATGTATGTTCAGATTATGTTTTGAGCGTGCTCAGCTGATGAAGTTTATCACCTGCTGAGCTATAGTTTTGCTCACCTCTATCTCCGTCTAATTTGCAGGTTTAAGTTTCCTTTGAAGACTTGTTCTGCTTTCTGCTTCGTCCTTCGCTTTGTACGTGTGATTGTAGCTTAAGGTCCTTTGTAATTTGATTTTGTGATGTAATGTAATTTGGCTTCTGTATGTAATGTCAGATAGACCTTGTAATCTGTTTTCAGTTAATAAAAGTGTACTTTGCTTCGGTTTTGGGTTTCGTATGTTTGAGCCTTGCGTTATTAGGTAATTGATACGCGGCGTGTAACGTCCCTAAGTCCTAGGGTGGTTTTGGGGTCGTTACATTTAGTGGTATTAGAGCCAGGTTTGGCTTTCGTTAGGATTTGTGGTTGTCTGTATGACTACGCTTCCATGTCTTGCCTGCTAACTGCTATGTGTTACCTGCTGCATGAATTGTCTGCTATTTGTTACGTGACTTGATTGCTGCCTGGAGTCTGTTGAGTGTGTCTGCTCTGTGGCTGTCCACTATCAGAGTAGCGCAGTGGAAGTGTAGTGTCTGACAGTGTATTTGCTGTGTTCGAGTCTAAGTCTGGGTCTGAGGGAGTCGGGTCCTTTGGGAAAGGATGACCAAAGGTGAGTTCTGGTTTGCCAATGATGTGTGCTTCAGTTGTGAGCTTGCTTTATGTGCTTGGATTGTATGTCCTATGTTGCCTTCCGGTGTGAGCTTGCAAGTGTGTTTGGTCCTTGGGTAAGGACGACTTTTGAGAGTTCATGTGCTTTTGGGCAGAAAGTTAGTGACATTCTGTTCCGCCTCTTCTGTCAGTAAGTCAACCAGTAAACTTGAGTGTTAGCTCTTTGAGGATAGAGCTTCTAAAATGAGTGAGTGTTCTTTTTGTGCCTTGTGCTGAGCCTTCAGTGATCATCTGCTTTGTTTCCTCTGTCAACGAATAAGCCAGTGTATTCTAAGTGTTAGCTTTGTGAGTGTTCCCTTCTGTGCCTTAGAGCTATATGTTAGTAATTTTCTATTCATGCTTCCGTCAATCAATCAAACAGTGGGTTCTGTTTGAGTGTTAGTTCCCTGGGTTTTGGAGTATTCTGGCACTGGAAGTGCATTTATTCACATTCTGGGTTTCGTCGAATTTCGAGGACGAAATTCTTTTTAAGGGGGGTATATTGTTATGCCCCAGATTTTTTTTATTTCCTTTCTGATTCGCAAAGGGAGTGTGTTTGTTATTTTGTAATCTTATATTAGATTGTCTATGACATTCTTCTAATGTTAGTATGTTAGCTTGAGGAAGGAGGGTTACAATTGTCTTCTTCCTTGTTGTTATTTATTAATCCCTTAAGAGAGGGATTTATTAAAACTATTTTATTTCCTCCTTCTCTCTTATTCTAATTCACGATCAAATAACTTCTCCACTCTCTCATTGACGGTTCTCTCGACATTCTCTACGCGTTCAAGTTCTCCTCCCTTTGCTCATTCTCTTCTTTAACTTTCTCTCAATTATTAATTGTTGGAGATCTGCTGATGGAATTCTGTTCGTCTGTCAGTCGTCAATCAGGTTGGGTTGTGAGTTTGGTTCTCTCCTCCGTTGAGTTTTTCCCTTTCCTCTTTTCTGATTTTGCTTTTGTATTTGGGAGCGGTTCAACTCGAGGGATTGTCGTTCGATTGGAGATTCAGGAAGGCGATTCGTAGAGTCCGCAGAGATGGCTTAGCTACGGATGTGAGGTAGGTGGTAGATGGATTCGGTTGTGTGCGTTCGCCCCGGGGGTTTCGAGCAATGATTCCGTATATGTTTATTTTGACTCTCGATTTGTGGTGATTTGGATGATTTCTGATTTGCGTTTCTAATGCGTTAAAACCCCGTGGGTAGTGTTTTGATTCGCATATTTTGTTATGAAAGTATTGCTTTGACAATGGTGAATCTACCTCTATGGTTCCCTTCTGTTTTGTGAACTCTGAGTGCTTTTGATTTGAGAGTTCGGATTTTTAATTGCCCTACGTTTGGTGATCGATCTCGTCTGTTTTGTCTTGGATTTGACCTTCTAAAACTGCCATGGTTATGGTTTAAAGACTTTGGTTTCGTACTGCATTTTTTGACATTGTTTTGAGGACTCTGTTTGCATCTGATTTCGTTCTGGAAATTGAGCTTTTCGGCGCATCCGAACTTCCGTCGAACTTGGAAGTTCGGACACGCTCTGTTGCGTCTGGATTTTCTGAGAGTTTCACTGTGTCCGAACTTCCGTCCGAACTTGGAAGTTCAGACACACCCCGTTTTGCGCCCTCTGATTTTCTCTTCGACATGTGTCCAAACTTTGAAGCTCGGACACATGTTCGGACTTCCCACGAGTTGTTTTCCGAAGGACGTCCGAACATCCGTCCGAACTTGGATGTTCGGACACCTTGAAATTTTCTGCGGATTTGAGTTCGACTTGTCCGAACTTCGACGTCCGGACACAAGTTCGGACAGCTCTCTGTTTTGACCATAACTTCTTCGTCTGAGCTCCGTTTTGAGTGCCGTTTGCGGCGTGGGATTCCTCTTTTCGAGTACTATCTGTTTTCATGTGTTTTAGCAGGTATTCATATGTTTCCTGATTTTAAGGTCTCCGATAAGACTTTGACCTCTGGTATGATCTGAAAATGTGATTCAACCTCTGACTTCAGTTTTGCTTTCGTATTTACTAGTCGGGTTACGACTCCTGTTTGCTAAGGCTTCCCGTTAGTAAGCTTCTGCTCTGATTTTGTTAAGCTTCTGCTTTCTGCTCTGTTCTGACAAGGATTTCGGTCTTATTCTGTATAAAGCATAAGATCTGTTTTGTGAGCTTTTGGTTTTGGGACCTAGTTACTTTGCTTCTGAGCCTTGGATAGTCGGTCGGGCTGTCCCGTAGCATGCTGCGCAGGAATTCCTTCTGATTACACTCCTTAGGGTCTCCTTAGGACGTTATTTGACCGACGGGTCTGTTAGCTGTCTCTACGGCTTCTGTTGTGGGATCTTCGGATCCATAGGACATTATGTGAGTCCTTCTATTGTGTTAGCTTGTTTCTAGTGTCCCACTTCTGTTTATTCTGTTCGGCTTCTGTTTGTCCTCTCTGCTTTTGTAGTTGACCGACTGCTGTGTGCTTTCTGTCCTTTAAGCGCCTCTGTTTGTTTTGCTCTGCTTCCGTCTGCTCTGTCTGTTTTCAAACACTGGCAGACTACTGTGTGCTTTCTGTTTGATGTGGATTTCTAATCTGTAAGGGCTCTGCCCCGTCTGCTCCGTCTGTATTTGTTTTGAGATGGTCTGCTGTGTGCTTACCATCTTCTGCTAAGTTCTGGATTTTGCTAAGTTCTGATTTAGCTAAGCTTCTGATTATGTTTAAGCTTTTGAGTTTGCTAAGCCTCTGATTTCGTCAAGCTTTTAGCTTCAGTTTACCTTCTGCTATTAAGTGTATGTTTTGACCACTGCTTAGCCCCTTCTGTTTAGACTTCTGTCTCTTGTAAGACTTCCGCTTTGACTCTGATTTTGGCTCTGGCTAAGCGCTTCCGTATATGTACTTGTAAATGTATGTTCAGATTATGTTTTGAGCGTGCTCAGCTGATGAAGTTTATCACCTGCTGAGCATAGTTTTGCTCACCCTATCTCCGTCTGATTTGCAGGTTTAAGTTTCCTTTGAAGACTTGTCTGCTTTCTGCTTCGTCCTTCGCTTTGTACTGTGTTGTGCTTAAGGCCCTTTGTAATTTGATTTTGTGATGTAATGTAATTTGGCTTCTGTATGTAATGTCAGATAGACCTTGTAATCTGTTTTCAGTTAATAAAAGTGTACTTTGCTTCGGTTTTGGGTTTCGTATGTTAGAGCCTTGCGTTATTAGGTAATAGATACGCGGCGTGTAACGTCCCTAACTCCTAGGGTGGTTTTGGGGTCGTTACATTTAGTGGTATTAGCCAGGTTTGGCTTTCGTTGGATTTGTGGTTGTCTGTATGACTGCGCTTCCTGTCTTGCTGCTATGCTATGTGTTACCTGCTGCATGAATTGTCTGCTATTTGTTACTGACTTTGATTGCTGCCTGGAGTCTGTTGAGTGTGTCTGCTCTGTGGTGTCCACTATCAGAGTAGCGCAGTGGAAGTAGTGTCTGACAGTGTATTTGCTGTGTTCGAGTCTAAGTCTGGGTCTGAGGGAGTCGGGTCCTTTGGGAAAGGATGACCAAAGGTGAGTTCTGTTGCCAATGATGTGTGCTTCAGTTGTGAGCTTGCTTTATGTGCTTGGATTGTATGTCCTATGTTGCCTTCCGGTGTGAGCTTGCAAGTGTGTTTGGTCCTTGGGTAAGGACGACTTTTGAGAGTTCATGTGCTTTTGGGCAGAAGTTAGTGACCTTCTGTTCCGCCTCTTCTGTCAGTAAGTCAACCAGTAAACTTGAGTGTTAGCTCTTTGAGGATAGAGCTTCTAAATGAGTGAGTGTTCTTTTTGTGCCTTGTGCTGAGCCTTCAGTGATCATCTGCTTTGTTTCCTCTGTCAACGAATAAGCCAGTGTGTTCTTGTTAGCTTTGTGAGTGTCCCTTCTGCCTTAGAGCTATGTTAGTAATTTTCTATTCATGCTTCTGTCAATCAATCAAGCAGTGGGTTCTGTTTGAGTGTTAGTTCCTGTGGTTTTGGAGTATTCTGGCACTGGAAGTGCATTTTTCACATTCCGGGTTTCGTCGAATTTCGAGGACGAAATTCTTTTTAAGGGGGGTATTTGTTATGCCCCAGATTTTTTTTATTTCCTTTCTGATTCGCAAAGGGAGTTTGTGTATTTTGTAATCTTATATTAGAAAGTCTATGACATTCTTCTAATGTTAGTATGTTAGCTTGAGGAAGGAGGGTTACAATTGTCTTCTTCCTTGTTGTTATTTATTTATCCTTAAGAGAGGGATTTATTAAAACTATTTTATTTCCTCCTTCTCTCTTATTCTAATTCACGATCAAATAACTTCTCCACTCTCTCATTGACGGTTCTCTCGACATTCTCTACGCGTTCAAGTTCTCCTCCCTTTGCTCATTCTCTTCTTTAACTTTCTCTCAATTATTAATGTTGGAGATCTGCTGATGGAATTCTGTTCGTCTGTCAGTCGTCAATCAGGTTGGGTTGTGAGTTTGGTTCTCTCCTCCGTTGAGTTTTTCCCTTTCCTCTTTTCTGATTTTGCTTTTGTATTTGGGAGCGGTTCAACTCGAGGATTGTCGTTCGATTGGAGATTAGGAAGGCGATTCGTAGAGTCCCGCCGAGATGGCTACTACTGATGTGAGGTAGGTGGTAGATGGATTCGGTTGTGTGCGTTCGCCCACGGGGGTTTCGAGCAATGATTCCGTATATGTTTATTTGACTCTCTGATTTGTGGTGATTTGGATGATTTCTGATTTGCGTTTCTAATGCGTTAAAACCCCGTGGGTAGTGTTTTGATTCGCATATTTTGTTATGTAAGTATTGCTTTGACAATGGTGAATCTACCTCTATGGTTCCCTTCTGTTTTGTGAACTCTGAGTGCTTTGATTTAGAGTTCGGATTTTTAATTGCCCTACGTTTGGTGATCGATCTCGTCTGTTTGTCTTGGATTTGACCTTCTAAAACTGCCATGGTTATGGTTTAAAGACTTTGGTTTCGTACTGCATTTTTGACATTGTTTTGAGGACTCTGTTGCATCTGATTTCGTTCTGGAAATTGAGCTTTTCGGCGCGTCCGAACTTCCGTCGAACTTGGAAGTTCGGACACGCTCTGTTGCGTCTGGATTTTCTGAGAGTTTCACTGTGTCCGAACTTCCGTCCGAACTTGTAAGTTCGGACACACCCCGTTTTGCGCCCTCTGATTTTCTCTTCGACATGTGTCCGAACTTTGAAGCTCGGACACATGTTCGGACTTCCCACGAGTTGTTTTCCGAAGGACGTCCGAACATCCGTCCGAACTTGGATGTTCGGACACCTTGAAATTTTCTGCGGATTTGAGTTCGACTTGTGTCCGAACTTCGACGTCCGGACACAAGTTCGGACTCTCTGTTTTGACCATAACTTCTTCGTCTGAGCTCCGTTTTGAGTGCCGTTTGCGGCGTGGGATTCCTCTTTTCGAGTACTATCTGTTTTCATGTGTTTTAGCAGGTTTCATATGTTTCCTGATTTTAAGGTCTCCGATAAGCCTTGACCTCTGGTATGCTCTGAAAATGTGATTCAACCTCTGACTTCAGTTTTGCTTTCGTATTTACTAGTCGGGTTACGACTCCTGTTTGCTAAGGCTTCCCGTTAGTAAGCTTCTGCTTGATTTCGTTAAGCTTCTGCTTTCTGCTCTGTTCTGACAAGGATTTCGGTCTTATTCTGTATAAAGCTTAAGATCTGTTTTGTGAGCTTTTGGTTTTGGGACCTAGTTACTTTGCTTCTGAGCCTTGGATAGTCGGTCGGGCTGTCCCGTAGCATGCTGCGGAATTCCTTCTGATTACACTCCTTAGGGTCTCCTTAGGACGTTATTTGACCGACGGGTCTGTTAGCTGTCTCTACGGCTTCTGTTGTGGGATCTTCGGATCCATAGGACATTATGTGAGTCCTTCTATTGTGTTAGCTTGTTTCTAGTGTCCCACTTCTGTTTATATTCTGTTCGGCTTCTGTTTGTCCTCTCTACTTTTGTAGTTGACAGACTGCTGTGTGCTTTCTGTCCTTTGAGCGCCTCTGTTTGTTTTGCTCTGCTTCTGTGCTCTGTCTGTTTTCAAACACTGGCAGACTGCTGTGTGCTTTCTGTTTGATGTGGATTTCTATTGTAAGGGCTCTGCCCCGTCTGCTCCGTCTGTATTTGTTTTGAGATGGTCTGCTGTGTGCTTACCATCTTCTGCTAAGTTCTGGATTTTGCTAAGTTCTGATTTAGCTAAGCTTCTGATTATGTTTAAGCTTTTGAGTTTGCTAAGCCTCTGATTTCGTCAAGCTTTTAGCTTCAGTTTACCTTCTGCTATTAAGTGTTTTTTTTACCACTGTTCTTGCCCCTTCTGTTAACTCTTACTGTCTCTTGTAAGCTTCCACTTTGACTCTGATGTTGGCTCTATCTAGCGCTTCCGTATACGTCTTGTAATGTATGTTCAGATATGTTTTTTGAGTGTGCTCAGCTGATGACGTTTATCACCTGCTGAGCTATAGTTTTGCTCACCTCTATCTCTCCGTCTGATTTGCAGGTTTAAGTTTCCTTTGAAGACTTGCTCTGCTTTCTGCTTCGTCCTTCGCTTTGTACTTGTGGTTGTGGCTTAAGGCCCTTTGTAATTTGATTTTGTGATGTAATGTAATTTGGCTTCTGTATGTAATGTCAGATAGACCTTGTAATCTGTTTTCAGTTAATAAAAGTGTACTTTGCTTCGGTTTTGGGTTTCGTATGTTAGAGCCTTGCGTTATTAGGTAATAGATACGCGGCGTGTAACGTCCCTAACTCCTAGGGTGGTTTTGGGGTCGTTACATTTAGTGGTATCAGAGCCAGGTTTTGGCTTCGTTTGGATTTGTGTGGTTGTCTGCATTACTGCGCTTCATGTCTTGCTTGTGCTACTGCTATGTGTTATCTGCTGCGTGAATTGTCTGCTATTTGCTACTTGACTTGATTGATGCCTGGAGTCTGTTGAGTGTGTCTGCTCTGTGGTGTCCACTATCAGAGTAGCGCAGTGGAAGTGTAGTGTCTGTCAGTGTATTTGCTGTGTTTCGAGTCTAAGTCTGGGTCTGAGGGAGTCGGGTCCTTTGGGAAAGGATGACCGAATGTGAGTTCTGGTTTGCCAATGATGTGTGCTTCAGTTGTGAGCTTGGTTATTGTGCTTGGCTTGTATGTCCTATGTTGCCTTCCGGTGTGAGCTTGCAAGTGTGTTTGGTCCTTGGGTAAGGACGACTTTTGAGGTTCATGTGCTTTTGGGCTGAGAGTTAGTGACCTTCTGTTCCGCCTCTTCTGTCAGTAAGTCAACCAGTAAACTTGAGTGTTAGCTCTTTGAGGATAGAGCTTCTAAAATGAGTGAGTGTTCTTTTTGTGCCTTGTGCTGAGCCTTCAGTGATCATCTGCTTTGTTTTCCTCTGTCAGCGAATAAGCCAGTGTATTCTGAGTGTTAGCTTTGTGAGTGTTCCCTTCTATGCCTCAGAGCTATATGTTAGTAATTTTATTTCTGCTTCTGTCAATCAATCAAACAGTGGGTTCGTTTGAGTGTTAGTTTCCCTTGGGTTTTGGAGTATTCTGGCACTGGAAGTGCATTTTTTTATTCACATTCTGGTTTCGTCGAATTTCGAGGACGAAATTCTTTTTAAGGGGGGTATATTGTTATGCCCCAGATTTTTTTTATTTCTTTCTGATTCGCAAAGGGAGTTTGTTTATTTGTAATCTTATATTAGAAGTCTATGACATTCTTCTAATGTTAGTATGTTAGCTTGAGGAAGGAGGGTTACAATTGTCTTCTTCCTTGTTGTTATTTATTAACCCTTAAGAGAGGGATTTATTAAAACTATTTTATTTCCTCCTTCTCTCTTATTCTAATTCACGATCAATAACCTTCTCCACTCTCTCATTGACGGTTCTCTCGACATTCTCTACGCGTTCAAGTTCTCCTCCCTTTGCTCATTCTCTTCTTTAACTTTCTCTAATTATTAACTGTGGAGATCTGCTGATGGAATTCTGTTCGTCTGTCAGTCGTCAATCAGGTTGGGTTGTGAGTTTGGTTCTCTCCTCCGTTGAGTTTTTCCCTTTCCTCTTTTCTGATTTTGCTTTTGTATTTGGGAGCGGTTCAACTCGAGGGATTGTCGTTCGATTGGAGATTCGGGAAGGCGATTCGTAGAGTCCGCAGAGATGGCTTAGCTACGGATGTGAGGTAGGTGGTAGATGGATTTGGTTGTGTGCGTTCGCCCACGGGGGTTTCGAGCAATGATTCCGTATATGTTTATTTGACTCTCTGATTTGTGGTGATTTGGGATGATTTCTGATTTGCGTTTCTAATGCGTTAATCCCCGTGGTAGTGTTTTGATTCGCATATTTTGTTATGTAAGTATTGCTTTGACAATGGTGAATCTACCTCTATGGTTCCCTTCTGTTTTGTGAACTCTGAGTGCTTTTGATTTGAGAGTTCGGATTTTTTAATTGCCCTACGTTTGGTGATCGATCTCGTCTCTGATTTGTCTTGGATTTGACCTTCTAAAACTGCCATGGTTATGGTTTAAAGACTTTGGTTTCGTACTGCATTTTTGACATTGTTTTGAGGACTCTGTTCGCATCTGATTTCGTTCTGGAAATTGAGCTTTTCGGCGCGTCCGAACTTCCGTCGAACTTGGAAGTTCGGACACGCTCTGTTGCGTCTGGATTTTCTGAGAGTTTCACTGTGTCCGAACTTCCGTCCGAACTTGGAAGTTCGGACACACCCCGTTTTGCGCCCTCTGATTTTCTCTTCGACATGTGTCCGAACTTTGAAGCTCGGACACATGTTCGGACTTCCCGAGTTGTTTTCCGAAGGACGTCCGAACATCCGTCCGAACTTGGATGTTCGGACACCTTGAAATTTTCTGCGGATTTGAGTTCGACTTGTGTCCGAACTTCGACGTCCGGACACAAGTTCGGACACTCTCTGTTTTGACCATAACTTCTTCGTCTGAGCTCCGTTTTGAGTGCCGTTTGCGGCGTGGGATTCCTCTTTTCGAGTACTATCTGTTTTCATGTGTTTTAGCAGGTATTCGTATGTTTCCTGATTTTAGGTCTCCGATAAGCTCCTCCTTTGACCTCTGTATGATCTGAAAATGTGATTCAACCTCTGACTTCAGTTTTGCTTTCGTATTTACTAGTCGGGTTACGACTCCTGTTTGCTAAGGCTTCCCGTTAGTAAGATTCTGCTTTGATTTCGTTAAGCTACTGCTTTCTGCTCTGTTCTGACAAGGATTTCGGTCTTATTCTGTATAAAGCATAAGATCTGTTTTGTGAGCTTTTGGTTTTGGGACCTAGTTACTTTGCTTCTGAGCCTTGGATAGTCAGGTCGGGCTGTCCCGTAGCATGCTTGTAGGAATTCCTTCTGATTACACTCCTTAGGGTCTTCCTTAGGACGTTATTTGACCGACGGCTCTGTTAGCTGTCTCTACGGCTTCTGTTGTGGGATCTTTGGATCCATAGGACATTATGTGAGTCCTTTATTGTGTTAGCTTGTTTCTAGTGTCCCACTTCTATTTTTATTCTGTTCGGCTTCTGTTTGTCCTCTCTACTTTTGTAGTTGACAGACTGCTGTGTGCTTTCTGTCCTTTGAGCGCCTCTGTTTGTTTTGCTCTGCTTCTGTCTGCTCTGTCTGTTTTCAAACACTGGCAGACTGCTGTGTGCTTTCTGTTTGATGTGGATTTCTGATCTGTAAGGGCTCTGCCCCGTCTGCTCCGTCTGTATTTGTTTTGAGATGGTCTGCTGTGTGCTTACCATCTTCTGCTAAGTTCTGGATTTTGCTAAGTTCTGATTTAGCTAAGCTTCTGATTATGTTTAAGCTTTTGAGTTTGCTAAGCCTCTGATTTCGTCAAGCTTTTAGCTTCAGTTTACCTTCTGCTATTAAGTGTATGTTTTGACCACTGCTTAGCCCCTTCTGTTTAGACTTCTGTCTCTTGTAAGACTTCCGCTTTGACTCTGATTTTGGCTCTGGCTAAGCGCTTCCGTATATGTACTTGTAAATGTATGTTCAGATTATGTTTTGAGCGTGCTCAGCTGATGAAGTTTATCACCTGCTGAGCTATAGTTTTGCTCACCTCTATCTCCGTCTGATTTGCAGGTTTAAGTTTCCTTTGAAGACTTGCTCTGCTTTCTGCTTCGTCCTTCGCTTTGTACGTGTGATTGTAGCTTAAGGCCCTTTGTAATTTGATTTTGTGATGTAATGTAATTTGGCTTCTGTATGTAATGTCAGATAGACCTTGTAATCTGTTTTCAGTTAATAAAAGTGTACTTTGCTTCGGTTTTGGGTTTCGTATGTTTGAGCCTTGCGTTATTAGGTAATGATACGCGGCGTGTAACGTCCCTAACTCCTAGGGTGGTTTGGGGGTCGTTACATTTAGTGGTATTAGAGCCAGGTTTGGCTTTCGTTAGGATTTGTGGTTGTCTGTATGACTACGCTTCCATGTCTTGCCTGCTAACTGCTATGTGTTACCTGCTGCGTGAATTGTCTGCTATTTGTTACGTGACTTGATTGCTGCCTGGAGTCTGTTGAGTGTGTCTGCTCTGTGGCTGTCCACTATCAGAGTAGCGCAGCGGAAGTGTAGTGTCTGTCAGTGTATTTGCTGTGTTCGAGTCTAGTCTGGGTCTGAGGGAGTCGGGTCCTTTGGGAAAGATGACCGAAGGTGAGTTCTGGTTTGCCAATGATGTGTGCTTCAGTTGTGAGCTTGGTTTATGTGCTTGGCTTGTATGTCCTATGTTGCCTTCCGGTGTGAGCTTGCAAGTGTGTTTGGTCCTTGGGTAAGGACGACTTTTGAGAGTTCATGTGCTTTTGGGAAAAAGTTAGTGACCTTCTGTTCCGCCTCTTCTGTCAGTAAGTCAACCAGTAAACTTGAGTGTTAGCTCTTTGAGGATAGAGCTTCTAAAATGAGTGAGTGTTCTTTTTTGCCTTGTGCTGAGCCTTCAGTGATCATCTGGTTTGTTTCCTCTGTCAACGAATAAGCCAGTGTATTCTAAGTGTTAGCTTTGTGAGTGTTCCCTTCTGTGCCTTAGAGCTTATGTTAGTAATTTTATTCATGCTTCTGTCAATCAATCAACAGTGGGTTCTGTTTTGAGTGTTTAGTTCCCTGTGGGTTTTGGAGTATTCTGGCACTGGAAGTGCATTTATTCACATTCTGGGTTTCGTCGAATTTCGAGGACGAAATTCTTTTAAGGGGGGTATATTGTTATGCCCCAGATTTTTTTTTATTTCCTTTCTGATTCGCAAAGGGAGTTTGTGTTATTTTGTAATCTTATATTAGATGTCTATGACATTCTTCTAATGTTAGTATGTTAGCTTGAGGAAGGAGGGTTACAATTGTCTTCTTCCTTGTTGTTATTTATTAATCCCTTAAGAGAGGGATTTATTAAAACTATTTTATTTCCTCCTTCTCTCTTATTCTAATTCACGATCAAATAACTTCTCCACTCTCTCATTGACGGTTCTCTCGACATTCTCTACGCGTTCAAGTTCTCCTCCCTTTGCTCATTCTCTTCTTTAACTTTATCTTAATTATTAATTGTTGGAGATCTGCTGATGGAATTCTGTTCGTCTGTCAGTCGTCAATCAGGTTGGGTTGTGAGTTTGGTTCTCTCCTCCGTTGAGTTTTTCCCTTTCCTCTTTTCTGATTTTGCTTTTGTATTTGGGAGCGGTTCAACTCGAGGGATTGTCGTTCGATTGGAGATTCAGGAAGGCGATTCGTAGAGTCCGCAGAGATGGCTTAGCTACGGATGTGAGGTAGGTGGTAGATGGATTTGGTTGTGTGCGTTCGCCCACGGGGGTTTCGAGCAATGATTCCGTATATGTTTATTTGACTCTCTGATTTGTGGTGATTTGGATGATTTCTGATTTGCGTTTCTAATGCGTTAAATCCCCGTGGGTAGTGTTTTGATTCGCATATTTTGTTATGTAAGTATTGCTTTGACAATGGTGAATCTACCTCTATGGTTCCCTTCTGTTTTGTGAACTCTGAGTGCTTTTGATTTGAGAGTTCGGATTTTTTAATTGCCCTACGTTTGGTGATCGATCTCGGTCTGTTTTGTCTTGGATTTGACCTTCTAAAACTGCCATGGTTATGGTTTAAAGACTTTGGTTTCGTACTGCATTTTTGACATTGTTTTGAGGACTCTGTTTGCATCTGATTTCGTTCTGGAAATTGAGCTTTTCGGCGCATCCGAACTTCCGTCGGAACTTGGAAGTTCGGACACGCTCTGTTGCGTCTGGATTTTCTGAGAGTTTCACTGTGTCCGAACTTCCGTCCGAACTTGGAAGTTCGGACACACCCCGTTTTGCGCCCTCTGATTTTCTCTTCGACATGTGTCCGAACTTTGAAGCTCGGACACATGTTCGGACTTCCCACGAGTTGTTTTCCGAAGGACGTCCGAACATCCGTCCGAACTTGGATGTTCGGACACCTTGAAATTTTCTGCGGATTTGAGTTCGACTTGTGTCCGAACTTCGACGTCCGGACACAAGTTCGGACAGCTCTCTGTTTTGACCATAACTTCTTCGTCTGAGCTCCGTTTTGAGTGCCGTTTGCGGCGTGGGATTCCTCTTTTCGAGTACTATCTGTTTTCATGTGTTTTAGCAGGTATTCGTATGTTTCCTGATTTTAAGGTCTCCGATAAGCCTTTGACCTCTGTATGATCTGAAAATGTGATTCAACCTCTGACTTCAGTTTTGCTTTCGTATTTACTAGTCGGGTTACGACGACTCCTGTTTGCTAAAGGCTTCCCGTTATTAAGATTCTGCTTTGATTGTCGTTAAGCTACTGCTTTCTCTTTCTCTGCTCTGTCTGACAAGGATTTCGGTCTTATTCTGTATAAAGCATAAGATCTGTTTTGTGAGCTTTTGGTTTTGGGACCAATAGTTACTTTGCTTCTGAGCCGTGGATAGTCAGGTCGGGCTGTCCCGTAGCATGCTGTGTAGGAATTCCTTCTGATTACACTCCTTAGGGTCTTCCTTAGGACGTTATTTGACCGACGGCTCTGTTAGCTGTCTCTACGCTTCTGTTGTGGGATCTTTGGATCCATAGGACATTATGTGAGTCCTTCTATTGTGTTAGCTTGTTTCTAGTGTCCCACTTCTATTTATATTCTGTTCGGCTTCTGTTTGTCCTCTCTACTTTTGTAGTTGACCGACTGCTGTGTGCTTTCTGTCCTTTGAGCGCCTCTGTTTGTTTTGCTCTGCTTCTGTCTGCTTTGTCTGTTTTCAAACCTGGCAGACTACTGTGTGCTTTCTGTTTGATGTGGATTTCTAATCTGTAAGGGCTCTGCCCCGTCTGCTCCGTCTTATTTTTTTTTGAGATGGTCTGCTGTGTGCTTACCATCTTCGCTAAGTTCTGGATTTTGCTAAGTTCTGATTTAGCTAAGCTTCTGATTATGTTTAAGATTTGAGTTTGCTAAGCCTCTGATTTCGTCAAGCTTTTAGCTTCAGTTTACCTTCTGCTATTAAGTGTATGTTTTGACCCTTGCTTAGCCCCTTCTGTTTAGACTTCTGTCTCTTGTAAGACTTCCGCTTTGACTCTAATTTTGGCTCTGGCTAAGCGCTTCCGTATATGTACTTGTAAATGTATGTTCAGATTATGTTTTGAGCGTGCTCAGCTGATGAAGTTTATCACCTGCTGAGCTATAGTTTTGCTCACCTCTATCTCCGTCTAATTTGCAGGTTTAAGTTTCCTTTGAAGACTTGTTCTGCTTTCTGCTTCGTCCTTCGCTTTGTACGTGTGATTGTAGCTTAAGGTCCTTTGTAATTTGATTTTGTGATGTAATGTAATTTGGCTTCTGTATGTAATGTCAGATAGACCTTGTAATCTGTTTTCAGTTATAAAAGTGTACTTTGCTTCGGTTTTGGGTTTCGTATGTTTGAGCCTTGCGTTATTAGGTAATTGATACGCGGCGTGTAACGTCCCTAAGTCCTAGGGTGGTTTTGGGGTCGTTACATTTAGTGGTATTAGAGCCAGGCTTGGCTTTCGTTAGGATTTGTGGTTGTCTGTATGACTACGCTTCCATGTCTTGCCTGCTAACTGCTATGTGTTACCTGCTGCATGAATTGTCTGCTATTTGTTACGTGACTTGATTGCTGCCTGGAGTCTGTTGAGTGTGTCTGCTCTGTGGCTGTCCACTATCAGAGTAGCGCAGCGGAAGTGTAGTGTCTGACAGTGTATTTGCTGTGTTCGAGTCTAAGTCTGGGTCTGAGGGAGTCGGGTCTTTGGGAAAGGATGACCAAAGGTGAGTTCTGGTTTGCCAATGATGTGTGCTTCAGTTGTGAGCTTGCTTTATGTGCTTGGATTGTATGTCCTATGTTGCCTTCCGGTGTGAGCTTGCAAGTGTGTTTGGTCCTTGGTAAGGACGACTTTTGAGAGTTCATGTGCTTTTGGCAGAAAGTTAGTGACCTTCTGTTCCGCCTCTTCTGTCAGTAAGTCAACCAGTAAACTTGAGTGTTAGCTCTTTGAGGATAGAGCTTCTAAAATGAGTGAGTGTTCTTTTTGTGCCTTGTGCTGAGCCTTCAGTGATCATCTGGTTTGTTCCTCTGTCAACGAATAAGCCAGTGTATTCTAAGTGTTATTTGTGAGTGTTCCCTTCTGTGCCTTAGAGCTATATGTTAGTAATTTTCTATTCATGCTTCTGTCAATCAATCAAACAGTGGGTTCTGTTTTGAGTGTTAGTTCCCTGTGGTTTTGGAGTATTCTGGCACTGGAAGTGCATTTATTCACATTCTGGGTTTCGTCGAATTTCGAGGACGAAATTCTTTTTAAGGGGGGTATATTGTTATGCCCCAGATTTTTTTTTTTTCCTTTCTGATTCGCAAAGGGAGTTTGTGTTATTTTGTAATCTTATATTAGATTGTCTATGACATTCTTCTAATGTTAGTATGTTAGTTGACTTGAGGAAGGAGGGTTACAATTGTCTTCTTCCTTGTTGTTATTTATTAATCCCTTAAGAGAGGGATTTATAAAACTATTTTATTTCCTCCTTCTCTCTTATTCTAATTCACGATCAAATAACTTCTCCACTCTCTCATTGACGGTTCTCTCGACATTCTCTACGCGTTCAAGTTCTCCTCCCTTTGCTCATTCTCTTCTTTAACTTTATCTTAATTATTAATTGTTGGAGATCTGCTGATGGAATTCTGTTCGTCTGTCAGTCGTCAATCAGGTTGGGTTGTGAGTTTTGGTTCTCTCCTCCGTTGAGTTTTTTCCCTTTCCTCTTTTCTGATTTTGCTTTTGTATTTGGGAGCGGTTCAACTCGAGGGATTGTCGTTCGATTGGAGATTCAGGAAGGCGATTCGTAGAGTCCGCAGAGATGGCTTAGCTACGGATGTGAGGTAGGTGGTAGATGGATTTGGTTGTGTGCGTTCGCCCACGGGGGTTTCGAGCAATGATTCCGTATATGTTTATTTGACTCTCTGATTTGTGGTGATTTGGATGATTTCTGATTTGCGTTTCTAATGCGTTAAATCCCCGTGGGTAGTGTTTTGATTCGCATATTTTGTTATGTAAGTATTGCTTTGACAATGGTGAATCTACCTCTATGGTTCCCTTCTGTTTTGTGAACTCTGAGTGCTTTTGATTTGAGAGTTCGGATTTTTTAATTGCCCTACGTTTGGTGATCGATCTCGGTCTGTTTTGTCTTGGATTTGACCTTCTAAAACTGCCATGGTTATGGTTTAAAGACTTTGGTTTCGTACTGCATTTTTTGACATTGTTTTGAGGACTCTGTTTGCATCTGATTTCGTTCTGGAAATTGAGCTTTTCGGCGCATCCGAACTTCCGTCGGAACTTGGAAGTTCGGACACGCTCTGTTGCGTCTGGATTTTCTGAGAGTTTCACTGTGTCCGAACTTCCGTCCGAACTTGGAAGTTCGGACACACCCCGTTTTGCGCCCTCTGATTTTC
Source organism: Limonium bicolor (assembly GCA_023374045.1). Lineage (NCBI taxonomy): Eukaryota > Viridiplantae > Streptophyta > Magnoliopsida > Caryophyllales > Plumbaginaceae > Limonium > Limonium bicolor. The sequence continues at coordinate 258,157,545 of CM041782.1, read as the reverse complement.
TCTTCGACATGTGTCCGAACTTTGAAGCTCGGACACATGTTCGGACTTCCCACGAGTTGTTTTCCGAAGGACGTCCGAACATCCGTCCGAACTTGGATGTTCGGACACCTTGAAATTTTCTGCGGATTTGAGTTCGACTTGTGTCCGAACTTCGACGTCCGGACACAAGTTCGGACAGCTCTCTGTTTTGACCATAACTTCTTCGTCTGAGCTCCGTTTTGAGTGCCGTTTGCGGCGTGGGATTCCTCTTTTCGAGTACTATCTGTTTTCATGTGTTTTAGCAGGTATTCGTATGTTTCCTGATTTTAAGGTCTCCGATAAGCCTTTGACCTCTAGTATGATCTGAAAATGTGATTCAACCTCTGACTTCAGTTTTGCTTTCGTATTTACTAGTCGGGTTACGACTCCTGTTTGCTAAGGCTTCCCGTTAGTAAGATTCTGCTTTGATTTCGTTAAGCTACTGCTTTCTGCTCTGTTCTGACAAGGATTTCGGTCTTATTCTGTATAAAGCATAAGATCTGTTTTGTGAGCTTTTGGTTTTGGGACCTAGTTACTTTGCTTCTGAGCCTTGGATAGTCAGGTCGGGCTGTCCCGTAGCATGCTGTGCAGGAATTCCTTCTGATTACACTCCTTAGGGTCTTCCTTAGGACGTTATTTGACCGACGGCTCTGTTAGCTGTCTCTACGGCTTCTGTTGTGGGATCTTTGGATCCATAGGACATTATGTGAGTCCTTCTATTGTGTTAGCTTGTTTCTAGTGTCCCACTTCTATTTATATTCTGTTCGGCTTCTGTTTGTCCTCTCTACTTTTGTAGTTGACCGACTGCTGTGTGCTTTCTGTCCTTTGAGCGCCTCTGTTTGTTTTGCTCTGCTTCTGTCTGCTCTGTCTGTTTTCAAACACTGGCAGACTACTGTGTGCTTTCTGTTTGATGTGGATTTCTAATCTGTAAGGGCTCTGCCCCGTCTGCTCCGTCTGTATTTGTTTTGAGATGGTCTGCTGTGTGCTTACCATCTTCTGCTAAGTTCTGGATTTTGCTAAGTTCTGATTTAGCTAAGCTTCTGATTATGTTTAAGATTTTGAGTTTGCTAAGCCTCTGATTTCGTCAAGCTTTTAGCTTCAGTTTACCTTCTGCTATTAAGTGTATGTTTTGACCACTGCTTAGCCCCTTCTGTTTAGACTTCTGTCTCTTGTAAGACTCCGCTTTGACTCTAATTTTGGCTCTGGCTAAGCGCTTCCGTATATGTACTTGTAAATGTATGTTCAGATTATGTTTTGAGCGTGCTCAGCTGATGAAGTTTATCACCTGCTGAGCTATAGTTTTGCTCACCTCTATCTCCGTCTAATTTGCAGGTTTAAGTTTCCTTTGAAGACTTGTTCTGCTTTCTGCTTCGTCCTTCGCTTTGTACGTGTGATTGTAGCTTAAGGTCCTTTGTAATTTGATTTTGTGATGTAATGTAATTTGGCTTCTGTATGTAATGTCAGATAGACCTTGTAATCTGTTTTCAGTTAATAAAAGTGTACTTTGCTTCGGTTTTGGGTTTCGTATGTTTGAGCCTTGCGTTATTAGGTAATTGATACGCGGCGTGTAACGTCCCTAAGTCCTAGGGTGGTTTTGGGGTCGTTACATTTAGTGGTATTAGAGCCAGGCTTGGCTTTCGTTAGGATTTGTGGTTGTCTGTATGACTACGCTTCCATGTCTTGCCTGCTAACTGCTATGTGTTACCTGCTGCATGAATTGTCTGCTATTTGTTACGTGACTTGATTGCTGCCTGGAGTCTGTTGAGTGTGTCTGCTCTGTGGCTGTCCACTATCAGAGTAGCGCAGCGGAAGTGTAGTGTCTGACAGTGTATTTGCTGTGTTCGAGTCTAAGTCTGGGTCTGAGGGAGTCGGGTCCTTTGGGAAAGGATGACCAAAGGTGAGTTCTGGTTTGCCAATGATGTGTGCTTCAGTTGTGAGCTTGCTTTATGTGCTTGGATTGTATGTCCTATGTTGCCTTCCGGTGTGAGCTTGCAAGTGTGTTTGGTCCTTGGGTAAGGACGACTTTTGAGAGTTCATGTGCTTTTGGCCAGAAAGTTAGTGACCTTCTGTTCCGCCTCTTCTGTCAGTAAGTCAACCAGTAAACTTGAGTGTTAGCTCTTTGAGGATAGAGCTTCTAAAATGAGTGAGTGTTCTTTTTGTGCCTTGTGCTGAGCCTTCAGTGATCATCTGGTTTGTTTCCTCTGTCAACGAATAAGCCAGTGTATTCTAAGTGTTAGCTTTGTGAGTGTTCCCTTCTGTGCCTTAGAGCTATATGTTAGTAATTTTCTATTCATGCTTCTGTCAATCAATCAAACAGTGGGTTCTGTTTTGAGTGTTAGTTCCCTGTGGGTTTTGGAGTATTCTGGCACTGGAAGTGCATTTATTCACATTCTGGGTTTCGTCGAATTTCGAGGACGAAATTCTTTTTAAGGGGGGTATATTGTTATGCCCCAGATTTTTTTTATTTCCTTTCTGATTCGCAAAGGGAGTTTGTGTTATTTTGTAATCTTATATTAGATTGTCTATGACATTCTTCTAATGTTAGTATGTTAGCTTGAGGAAGGAGGTTACAAATTGTCTTCTTCTTGTTGTTATTTATTAAATCCTCTTAAGATCGAGGATTTATTAAAACTATTTTATTTCCTCCTTCTCTCTTATTCTAATTCACGATCAAATAACTTCTCCACTCTCTCATTGACGGTTCTCTCGACATTCTCTACGCGTTCAAGTTCTCCTCCTCTTTGCTCATTCTCTTCTTTAACTTTATCTTAATTATTAATTGTTGGAGATCTGCTGATGGAATTCTGTTCGTCTGTCAGTCGTCAATCAGGTTGGGTTGTGAGTTTGGTTCTCTCCTCCTCCGTTGAGTTTTTTTCCCTTTCCTCTTTCTGATTTTGCTTTTGTATTTGGGAGCGGTTCAACTCGAGGGATTGTCGTTCGATTGGAGATTCAGGAAGGCGATTCGTAGAGTCCGCAGAGATGGCTTAGCTACGGATGTGAGGTAGGTGGTAGATGGATTTTGGTTGTGTGCTTTCGCCCACGGGGGTTTCGAGCAATGATTCCGTATATGTTTATTTGACTCTCTGATTGTGGTGATTTGGATGATTTCTGATTTGCGTTTCTAATGCGTTAAATCCCCGTGGGTAGTGTTTTTGATTCGCATATTTTGTTATGTAAGTATTGCTTTGACAATGGTGAATCTACCTCTATGGTTCCCTTCTGTTTTTTGAACTCTGAGTGCTTTTGATTTGAGAGTTCGGATTTTTTAATTGCCCTACGTTTGGTGATCGATCTCGGTCTGTTTTGTCTTGGATTTGACCTTCTAAAACTGCCATGGTTATGGTTTAAAGACTTTGGTTTCGTACTGCATTTTTTGACATTGTTTTGAGGACTCTGTTTGCATCTGATTTCGTTCTGGAAATTGAGCTTTTCGGCGCATCCGAACTTCCGTCGGAACTTGGAAGTTCGGACACGCTCTGTTGCGTCTGGATTTTCTGAGAGTTTCACTGTGTCCGAACTTCCGTCCGAACTTGGAAGTTCGGACACACCCCGTTTTGCGCCCTCTGATTTTCTCTTCGACATGTGTCCGAACTTTGAAGCTCGGACACATGTTCGGACTTCCCACGAGTTGTTTTCCGAAGGACGTCCGAACATCCGTCCGAACTTGGATGTTCGGACACCTTGAAATTTTCTGCGGATTTGAGTTCGACTTGTGTCCGAACTTCGACGTCCGGACACAAGTTCGGACAGCTCTCTGTTTTGACCATAACTTCTTCGTCTGAGCTCCGTTTTGAGTGCCGTTTGCGGCGTGGGATTCCTCTTTTCGAGTACTATCTGTTTTCATGTGTTTTAGCAGGTATTCGTATGTTTCCTGATTTTAAGGTCTCCGATAAGCCTTTGACCTCTAGTATGATCTGAAAATGTGATTCAACCTCTGACTTCAGTTTTGCTTTCGTATTTACTAGTCGGGTTACGACTCCTGTTTGCTAAGGCTTCCCGTTAGTAAGATTCTGCTTTGATTTCGTTAAGCTACTGCTTTCTGCTCTGTTCTGACAAGGATTTCGGTCTTATTCTGTATAAAGCATAAGATCTGTTTTGTGAGCTTTTGGTTTTGGGACCTAGTTACTTTTGCTTCTGAGCCTTGGATAGTCAGGTCGGGCTGTCCCGTAGCATGCTGTGCAGGAATTCCTTCTGATTACACTCCTTAGGGTCTTCCTTAGGACGTTATTTGACCGACGGCTCTGTTAGCTGTCTCTACGGCTTCTGTTGTGGGATCTTTGGATCCATAGGACATTATGTGAGTCCTTCTATTGTGTTAGCTTGTTTCTAGTGTCCCACTTCTATTTATATTCTGTTCGGCTTCTGTTTGTCCTCTCTACTTTTGTAGTTGACCGACTGCTGTGTGCTTTCTGTCCTTTGAGCGCCTCTGTTTGTTTTGCTCTGCTTCTCTGCTCTGTCTGTTTTCAAACACTGGCAGACTACTGTGTGCTTTCTGTTTGATGTGGATTTCTAATCTGTAAGGGCTCTGCCCCGTCTGCTCCGTCTGTATTTGTTTTGAGATGGTCTGCTGTGTGCTTACCATCTTCTGCTAAGTTCTGGATTTTGCTAAGTTCTGATTTAGCTAAGCTTCTGATTATGTTTAAGATTTTGAGTTTGCTAAGCCTCTGATTTCGTCAAGCTTTTAGCTTCAGTTTACCTTCTGCTATTAAGTGTATGTTTTGACCATGCTTAGCCCCTTCTGTTTAGACTTCTGTCTCTTGTAAGACTTCCGCTTTGACTCTAATTTTGGCTCTGGCTAAGCGCTTCCGTATATGTACTTGTAAATGTATGTTCAGATTATGTTTTGAGCGTGCTCAGCTGATGAAGTTTATCACCTGCTGAGCTATAGTTTTGCTCACCTCTATCTCCGTCTAATTTGCAGGTTTAAGTTTCCTTTGAAGACTTGTTCTGCTTTCTGCTTCGTCCTTCGCTTTGTACGTGTGATTGTAGCTTAAGGTCCTTTGTAATTTGATTTTGTGATGTAATGTAATTTGGCTTCTGTATGTAATGTCAGATAGACCTTGTAATCTGTTTTCAGTTAATAAAAGTGTACTTTGCTTCGGTTTTGGGTTTCGTATGTTTGAGCCTTGCGTTATTAGGTAATTGATACGCGGCGTGTAACGTCCCTAAGTCCTAGGGTGGTTTTGGGGTCGTTACATTTAGTGGTATTAGAGCCAGGTTTGGCTTTCGTTAGGATTTGTGGTTGTCTGTATGACTACGCTTCCATGTCTTGCCTGCTAACTGCTATGTGTTACCTGCTGCATGAATTGTCTGCTATTTGTTACGTGACTTGATTGCTGCCTGGAGTCTGTTGAGTGTGTCTGCTCTGTGGCTGTCCACTATCAGAGTAGCGCAGTGGAAGTGTAGTGTCTGACAGTGTATTTGCTGTGTTCGAGTCTAAGTCTGGGTCTGAGGGAGTCGGGTCCTTTGGGAAAGGATGACCAAAGGTGAGTTCTGGTTTGCCAATGATGTGTGCTTCAGTTGTGAGCTTGCTTTATGTGCTTGGATTGTATGTCCTATGTTGCCTTCCGGTGTGAGCTTGCAAGTGTGTTTGGTCCTTGGGTAAGGACGACTTTTGAGAGTTCATGTGCTTTTGGGCAGAAAGTTAGTGACATTCTGTTCCGCCTCTTCTTCAGTAAGTCAACCAGTAAACTTGAGTGTTAGCTCTTTGAGGATAGAGCTTCTAAAATGAGTGAGTGTTCTTTTTGTGCCTTGTGCTGAGCCTTCAGTGATCATCTGCTTTGTTTCCTCTGTCAACGAATAAGCCAGTGTATTCTAAGTGTTAGCTTTGTGAGTGTTCCCTTCTGTGCCTTAGAGCTATATGTTAGTAATTTTCTATTCATGCTTCCGTCAATCAATCAAACAGTGGGTTCTGTTCTGAGTGTTAGTTCCCTGTGGGTTTTGGAGTATTCTGGCACTGGAAGTGCATTTATTCACATTCTGGGTTTCGTCGAATTTGAAGGACGAAATTCTTTTTAAGGGGGTATATTGTTATGCCCCAGATTTTTTTTATTTCCTTTCTGATTCGCAAAGGGAGTTTGTGCTATTTTGTAATCTTATATTAGATTGTCTATGACATTCTTCTAATGTTAGTATGTTAGCTTGAGGAAGGAGGGTTACAATTGTCTTCTTCCTTGTTGTTATTTATTTATCCCTTAAGAGAGGGATTTATTAAAACTATTTTATTTCCTCCTTCTCTCTTATTCTAATTCACGATCAAATAACTTCTCCACTCTCTCATTGACGGTTCTCTCGACATTCTCTACACGCGTTCAAGTTCTCCTCCCTTTGCTCATTCTCTTCTTTAACTTTCTCTCAATTATTAATTGTTGGAGATCTGCTGATGGAATTCTGTTCGTCTGTCAGTCGTCAATCAGGTTGGGTTGTGAGTTTGGTTCTCTCCTCCGTTGAGTTTTTCCCTTTCCTCTTTTCTGATTTTGCTTTGTATTTGGGAGCGGTTCAACTCGAGGGATTGTCGTTCGATTGGAGATTCAGGAAGGCGATTCGTAGAGTCCGCAGAGATGGCTTAGCTACGGATGTGAGGTAGGTGGTAGATGGATTCGGTTGTGTGCGTTCGCCCACGGGGGTTTCGAGCAATGATTCCGTATATGTTTTATTTGACTCTCTGATTTGTGGTGATTTGGATGATTTCTGATTTGCGTTTCTAATGCGTTAAAACCCCGTGGGTAGTGTTTTGATTCGCATATTTTGTTATGAAAGTATTGCTTTGACAATGGTGAATCTACCTCTATGGTTCCCTTCTGTTTTGTGAACTCTGAGTGCTTTTGATTTGAGAGTTCGGATTTTTTAATTGCCCTACGTTTGGTGATCGATCTCGGTCTGTTTTGTCTTGGATTTGACCTTCTAAAACTGCCATGGTTATGGTTTAAAGACTTTGGTTTCGTACTGCATTTTTTGACATTGTTTTGAGGACTCTGTTTGCATCTGATTTCGTTCTGGAAATTGAGCTTTTCGGCGCGTCCGAACTTCCGTCGGAACTTGGAAGTTCGGACACGCTCTGTTGCGTCTGGATTTTCTGAGAGTTTCACTGTGTCCGAACTTCCGTCCGAACTTGGAAGTTCAGACACACCCCGTTTTGCGCCCTCTGATTTTCTCTTCGACATGTGTCCAAACTTTGAAGCTCGGACACATGTTCGGACTTCCCACGAGTTGTTTTCCGAAGGACGTCCGAACATCCGTCCGAACTTGGATGTTCGGACACCTTGAAATTTTCTGCGGATTTGAGTTCGACTTGCGTCCGAACTTCGACGTCCGGACACAAGTTCGGACAGCTCTCTGTTTTGACCATAACTTCTTCGTCTGAGCTCCGTTTTGAGTGCCGTTTGCGGCGTGGGATTCCTCTTTTCGAGTACTATCTGTTTTCATGTGTTTTAGCAGGTATTCATATGTTTCCTGATTTTAAGGTCTCCGATAAGACTTTGACCTCTGGTATGATCTGAAAATGTGATTCAACCTCTGACTTCAGTTTTGCTTTCGTATTTACTAGTCGGGTTACGACTCCTGTTTGCTAAGGCTTCCCGTTAGTAAGCTTCTGCTCTGATTTTGTTAAGCTTCTGCTTTCTGCTCTGTTCTGACAAGGATTTCGGTCTTATTCTGTATAAAGCATAAGATCTGTTTTGTGAGCTTTTGGTTTTGGGACCTAGTTACTTTGCTTCTGAGCCTTGGATAGTGAAGTCGGGCTGTCCCGTAGCATGCTGCGCAGGAATTCCTTCTGATTACACTCCTTAGGGTCTTCCTTAGGACGTTATTTGACCGACGGGTCTGTTAGCTGTCTCTACGGCTTCTGTTGTGGGATCTTCGGATCCATAGGACATTATGTGAGTCCTTCTGTTGTGTTAGCTTGTTTCTAGTGTCCCACTTCTGTTTGTATTCTGTCCGGCTTCTGTTTGTCCTCTCTGCTTTTGTAGTTGACCGACTGCTGTGTGCTTTCTGTCCTTTAAGCGCCTCTGTTTGTTTTGCTCTGCTTCCGTCTGCTCTGTCTGTTTTCAAACACTGGCAGACTACTGTGTGCTTTCTGTTTGATGTGGATTTCTAATCTGTAAGGGCTCTGCCCCGTCTGCTCCGTCTGTATTTGTTTTGAGATGGTCTGCTGTGTGCTTACCATCTTCTACTAAGTTCTGGATTTTGCTAAGTTCTGATTTAGCTAAGCTTCTGATTATGTTTAAGCTTTTGAGTTTGCTAAGCCTCTGATTTCGTCAAGCTTTTAGCTTCAGTTTACCTTCTGCTATTAAGTGTATGTTTTGACCACTGCTTAGCCCCTTCTGTTTAGACTACTGTCTCTTGTAAGACTTCCGCTTTGACTCTGATTTTGGCTCTGGCTAAGCGCTTCCGTATATGTACTTGTAAATGTATGTTCAGATTATGTTTTGAGCGTGCTCAGCCGATGAAGTTTATCACCTGCTGAGCTATAGTTTTGCTCACCCCTATCTCCGTCTGATTTGCAGGTTTAAGTTTCCTTTGAAGACTTGCTCTGCTTTCTGCTTCGTCCTTCGCTTTGTACTTGTGCTTGTGGCTTAAGGCCCTTTGTAATTTGATTTTGTGATGTAATGTAATTTGGCTTTTGTATGTAATGTCAGATAGACCTTGTAATCTGTTTTCAGTTAATAAAAGTGTACTTTGCTTCGGTTTTGGGTTTCGTATGTTAGAGCCTTGCGTTATTAGGTAATAGATACGCGGCGTGTAACGTCCCTAACTCCTAGGGTGGTTTTGGGGTCGTTACAGTTACAAACCTTTAACTTAGATTGTGGAAAATATTGCCAGGAAAAAGGCACCAATGAGAATAATGAGATAGTACATTGGCAGGGGCGGAGAACGAACCATGCCTTTTAGGGTGGGGATACCTCTCCTTGTTGTGAGGCCAAGAGTGGGAGTAAACCCCTCAAAAAGGGTTTTCACTTATTAGAGATATAATACGTTTTTGTTAGAAAATGGAAACTGTAAACCTTGAGATTACGTTAGAACATACCAGATACACTTGAATAATAAGGAAGGATGCAGAGACAGACCCCATATCCAACATCCAGGATTTAAGAATCAGTAATCATCAGAGATAAGCATTGTGAGTGCACAGAATGGCACGTCAAGTGACCAACGCTCAGTAGAGCTTGTGATTAAACAGATGACTTCTTCAGTAACCGTTAGACTACATGATAAATAACATCATAAAGGATGAAAGAATGTGAGAAAAAAAAATTAGCCTACTTATGAACTTGAGATTGAAGCAGAATACCTTCGTATGAAGAGATAACCATTTTACATCACGGTATGACAACCGCCAAACACCGAAATTAGAGAACTCCCAGTGTGTTTACACCAAGAAGGGATTTAATATAAGATAAGATGTTAGAGTAAATGAGTAAGTAGTTGCTCCATCAATGGGCAACATGGTAAAGGCCAACTACCACGGCAGTAGTGGTCGTGAGTACAATATTTATATAAAGGGACTAAGACATGGTGCGTAGTAAAGCGACCATTATGTATGAGCCGTCAAATATTGACACTGAGGCAATTAGATTTATGAATTAAGACCAATATAAGTAAGGAAATAAGATGGTAGACGAACTGTGCATTGATGCCAGTAGTCTGGACCTGGTTAGGTAAGATTACACAGGAAGCACACTACCCATTCCTTAAGGAACTGGAAGTGCATTCCTAGTAGAATAAATATGAGAAAGATAAGAGGCTCTATGGAAAGGGACCTCAGTCACTAAGAGACCGAATCAGTACGGGAAACATTAAGGAGCTAGAGCATAGAATACCTAAGAACATAGTAAATAAATTTCCCTTGATTAAGTTCAAGAAGAACAATAAATGTTATCATGGAACGATGAAGAGGAGATCGACAACAGAATACTTCATAATTAGTAATAGCTAAACGTGTGACGAACACTATGAGTTTACTAAAACGAGACGTGGGACGACTGCACCCCACAGGGGCTTGCAGGCCTAACACGCTCATTAATGAGTTAGTTGGGTAAGTAGTAATGTACCAGTAAGGTACCCCATGCATGTAGACGAGTGGTGTAAGGAACACGGGAAGTAGTCGACTCCGTACCACGGACAATGACGCAAGATCAGACAAGAGCAGCTACTACCACAAACAGTCGAAGAGAAGAATTCAGTTGAACCAACAACACAAAGGAATTAGAGAACAAATAATTAAGAACTATGAAGTGCGAAGAGCACGGATTGTTCAGCACAGACATTGGACATGTCTTAAAGTGTTAAGGATAAGACTGTAAAGCGCAATAAGCACTAAACAATAGTTTCAGATTAAGGGTCATCCTCAGACCAAAGGTCAGTTGGGGAGAACAATTTAGACATTCGAGAAAACACTAGGAGTATGAACATAAGATCTTCAAGGAGAATGGATAGACGAGTTACAACTCATTAAGGCCGTGTATATAAAAGTTAACACGTGTCCACTGAGAGACCAATATTCCTAAACTGTAAGGAGGCAGAAGGATATACAATACTATGAACGATTAGAAAGGCAGTTAAGCCTAAGATTATCAGAGTCGCGCAGCTGAAGCTAGCAGACCACTACCTTTGAGATTAGACCAAACTAAGTTAAGAAAATGGTATAAGTACCGTTAAGAATCCTTGATACAGAGACTAAGCCATTAACATCGTTATGACCCTCTGATCCAATTATAAGTGAGGTAGATGACATGGAAGCTAGAATGCTTGGTAAGAATTAGACATCTTGAACTTATGTTCAAGGATGATATAATATTGATTACGTGGGCGTTATCCATTTTAAGGGGGGTAGAGCAAAAACCGCTTAGCGTATGTTATATAAACTACGGTGTGCATAACACAAAGAATTTGAGAATATGTTTTACATAAACATTTTGAGATAAATCATGGTTATTGCACACAGAAGATGTGAATACCATACATATTAAGTACCTATCTTGTTAACTCCGGTGTGAGTACAAGTTAAGAGAATTAAGGAAGAAGATTAAGGAAACTTAAGAAATAAGGAATATATGAGGTATGAGTCGATATGAGACTATGTGTGAGATAAGAATAAGATAGCACTATGGGATACTGTTTGATATGAATATGAGGAAGAAGATAGTAATGCTATGAGATATAAGATGGTGAGAATTGGTATGAGACTGGTATAGAACTTAGTAGGAATTTAAGTCCTGAGGTAAGTATTAAGAGATGAATTGGGAATGATTGATGGACTGAGTCCACACCTTGGAGATGTATGGATTACGATTAGAGAAACTAAAAAGATAGAAAATTGGACGTGAGTGAATTATTTGATGTTTGAAATGGCGTGGGAGGTGGAACTTGATTTTCTAGGGATCAAGGGAAACCGAACACAAATTGGGGTGGAAGGATAGTTCAACACTGATGCTGATCACATCAGGGTTGGATGATTCCTGAAACTCCCTACCAGTGGTCACAATTAAATCACCCTGAGGATAGAGGGATTAGGATAAAATGAAATTGGAGTTGATTGTATTTTTAATTAGAGGAATTATTCCTCATATGACCTCGTAAAAAGGATTACCTTTTTACTAAGTCTCGCCCATGAAGTCGAGGACGCACGAGCCTTTGTCTTCGGACCGGTGACATGGGAAGAGCAGAGTGTTTTGTATTCTGGCCCATGGTGACAAGAACGAATGAGCCATTGTCTACGGACCGGTGACATGGGAGAATACGTTGGAAAATTATGTGATTGTTTTAATCATCAAAAGAAACAAAGAGAATTTTGAGTGCTATACATGCTTAAGCATGTTGTGTGATATTTAAGTATAAGAATATGGCAGATCTAATGATCCAATGAGTTAATAATATACATAAGTATGATCTATATGATCTATGGAATGAGGTAAGACGTGTATTCTAATAAGATAAGATGCATGGGAACTTTGGAGGGGACAAAATTCTTTTAAGGGGGGTAGATTGAAATACCCCAAACCTAAGTATTCTAAGTAAACATAAATTTATGAGGTAGTAAGCTAGAATATGCCTTAGAAAGATTGGTAGACAATTTAAACCAAGGAAAACTTAAGAAAATGCCTTAAGGGCAATTAAGGCAAAAATGTGCTCTAAGCGTGGAGAGACTTGGGTGAGTACCCAAATATCATGCTAAGACCTTAGTAATATCCTAATGGTCATTTTAAACCAATTAGAAGAGAGAACCAAGCTCATAAACAAGCTTAAACACAAAATGTGCTTTAAGACTCCTTAAAGCACCTTTTTGAGAAATTGTCTTAGAAATGGGTTTTGAGTGGCTAAGTGCCTATGATTACATCTTAATCAACATTTGTACTAATTAGTATCACATTAGGAAGTCTAAATCAATGGGAAACCAAAATTTTCACAAATTATTGTGCTCTAATTTGTGAATAGTGCCAAATAGTGCCTAGTTTAGTCTTTAATCAACTTAGTTTAGTGAATTGGTCAACAAAGGCCAAAAATGCCCTTATTTAACAAGGGGGCCCATTTTTGAGAGTGGTGAGTCACCACATGAGTCATCCAACTTAAGAAAAGAAGAGGGAAACAAGTAAAGTTACTATTTGCTTTATAAAACAAATATCTCCTTATAAGCTACTTTTCTCTCTCTCTCTTTATTCTCTTCTTTCCACCGGTTTCTTCTTCCTCTTCTCTTCCAAGGAAAATGTGAAGCTCCATCCATGGATCCTACCTTCATTCACTTGCCAAATGCAACTTCAAGCTCCAAATCCAAAACAAATTGCATATTTGTCTTAGTTAAGTCAAGGCCCTCCTTTCTATCTTTTCAAATCATTCAAGGCTCCATTTCGGTGCCATGAGAAAACTCCATTGATAGAGGAGAATCAAGTTTGAAGAGCTCTTTAGCTTCTCCATCCTTTCAAGGTAAGGAAAATGTAAGAAAAACCATGTTTCCACCACTCCTTCTCCATTGCCGAAAATCTCTTCTCATGGGGGCTTTGTTTTTCACCTTGAACTAGCTTATTTTCATTCACCAAGGACTAGTGGAGGTCCCTCTTGATTCATGCCCAAGTCTACTTTGAGACTCCAAAGGTAATCATCCACTTTTATACCTTAGAACACATTTTTAACCTAGGGTTTACTCCTTAAGGTTAGTGTACTATTTAGCACTCATGAGAGCCAATGTGTATTGATTAGAACATTGGCAAGGGAAATTTAAATGGTGGCCAAGATTTCCAAGGGAAGAAGCCTAAGGAGAAAGTTGAGAGAAACTTGAGAAAAAAACAAGGTAAATTGCTTACCTAATGGTGGTTTAAGTTTTCAGGGATGGTATTTAGATAAGTACTAATGTAGCTTTAAGCTACATTAGGTAATGGGTTATATAACCTAGGAAAAGGAATTTAAACAAGCTTGTGAACTTGTGACTAAGGAGCCAATGGGAATGAGTTAGTAATATAAGTCTAAGATGGATTTTTATAGCATTATAACTACTATGAGATTGATGGGTGTATTTGCAGGTTGAAAGCTTTTATATGTGGAAATTCAGTGTTTAAGTTATTTAAGGGCCTAAGAGCCATGTCATTTAAGAGCCTTAGTGCTATGCATTTAAGATTATTGCAATATATTGAGTTTGTTGTGAATGAGTTGGTTTGGGTGATAAAATATGATGAGAAATAACTTGACGTTGTGAGATGGTTGAATGAGGAAAACAATGCATTGGGCATGATAATGTACTAGAGAAGCTATGGCGAAATTTGAGTAGAAAACAAAGTGTTTAAGTGGTAGTGGTGAGTTAAGATGCCCTAGGATTCACTTGGGATCATTAAAAGGAATTTGAGTGGAAATGAGTTAACTAAGGAGTTCTTGAGCATGAGAATGACCTAGAGTTGCCTAGGAAGAATTAGAGGATTGGTGGGTGTATTGAACACACCAAAGTCATGGTAAGACTTGTGCAAAATTGGAGGAGAAGGTGTATAATGCTTTAAGGTGATTTAGGTATGAACTAGGGAATATATCAATGAAAGTTTTGGGAAGCTTGTGTAAGTAGTGATGATGCTAGTAGTGGAACAATAAGGTTTTAGTTTAGATGGTAATGAGTGGACTTAGGTGATGGGAGTGAAGATTGAAGGAGAATGTTGTCGATTGTCGAGGAAATCGAGTAGGAATGTATAAGAGAGTAAGATCACGAGAATGGTGAGTAAATTGAGTAAAAGGGATGTAGGTGTCTAAGGAGGGTGTAGGAAGGTCAAGGTAAGAAGAACAAGGTTAAGGTGCTAAGAGGATGTGAAGAAATGTTTAGGTATGTCCAAGAGTTTAGGAATGATGAGTAATAAATGGAAAAGAGAGGAATTGGTGCATGGATATGCAAGGTGACCTGAGGAAGTTTTGGTAAGGTTACAAGTTGGAATGTAAGGAAATAAGTCCTAATTGTTATGAGTTTTAAAAGAATTGAGTGAATGTTTAAGAAGATCTTTGGAAATTGTTTTGGAGAGTTTGGTGGAAGTTCTAAGGTGAATTTAAGTGCCTAAGTGGTATTAGGACACATGGGGGAACTTGTGGAGAAGTTTGGAGTCAAATGGGAATTTAGAAACAAGGTTCTGGAGCCGACCGACCTTAGGGACCGGACCTGCAAGGTCGTTCGAGCTCAGTTTACACTATCGGAAAGAGTTTCTGGAATCGACCGAACTTGGGGACTGGACTTACAAGTTCGGTCGGGCTTGTATTTTGTGTACAAATTGAGTCTCTGGAATCGACCGAACTTGGGACCGACCTTGGCAAGGTCGGTCGGGCTTAAATTTTCCACGGGAAAAACTCTCGGGAATGGACCGACCTTGGGGACCGGACTTGCAAGGTCGGTCGGGGTAAAATTTTCAAACGGTAATAAGTTCTGGAATGGACCGACCTTGGGTAAGGTCGGTCGGTAAGGTCGGTCGACCCTTAAGTTGTCAAAAAAAAAGAAACCCTAAGGAAGTTTAGTGGTATTAATGGTACCCCACCATAAGAGGGCATTGATGAGTAGAGGTATAAAGACTTAAGGGATTAAGTTAAGTATAAATTTAAAAGTTTAAGGTTAAGTTGTAAGAATAAGTTGTAAAACTTATGAGGTGTTAGGTGGGGAATCATTATGGGTTAAATAAGTTAAGTAAGTTTAATTAAGTTAAGTGATTAACAACCTAAAACTGAATGAATGTTTTAGGGCTTGAGTATTTGGCTCCGGAAAAGAGTAAGCAACCGAACGACCCACGGTGAACGGTACAGTTCTTCTTGTGACCTGCTTGCTAACGAGGTGTCCCTCGGCTTGTGTGCTATTTGTTTTTGTGTGCTCACTAAACAAGATAAAGCATGCAACCGAAACATTATGTTTATTGTATAGTTGTGTGATGTTTGAAAACTAACACAACTTACCGTGAGAATTTACTAACCAACGTTTAGTAAGTAATTGAGTGAGACTAAGAACGCACGCTCCCTATATTGTTGTTATAAACCGAAAGAGGTTAACCAACAACATTGTCTTGAGACTTCTACTACTGGAACTTAAGGGGGGAGGAAACCCGGAACTGACTCCGGTCATGCATGCTAAGGAATAAGGGGGTCGTCGGTAAAGAACATCCGACTTCCGCTTAAGGACTTGTCTTCGGACTTCTTGCCTAGGGTCGGTTGCCAGCTCAGCTACATTGGACATACAGTCCAAGGTAGGAGGCATTAAGATGGTGCGGTAGGATCACCTAAATCCTAAATTATAAGATAAGTTGTTTATTCAACCAATGTAGTTAATAGCTCATTGGCTAGGGTTTTTTGACCCGACAAAAATAAACATTGAGGTAAGATACAATCATTTCTATTTAAAGAGTGGTTTGTATTCTAAGATTAAGATAAGGTTTGAGATAAGTTGCAACCATTCCAATGGTTTGTATTATGACTGATGACATCCATTCCATGAAAAGGATGGTTGTTTTCTAAGACTAAGTTAAGAGAAGATAGTTGGAGTAAGAAAAGAGAAGATAAGGAGGAATAACTTAAGGAGTTAAAGTTAACCCTCTGATTAAGGGAACGCATTTAAGTCGTTCATTGTGTTGAACTTTGATTGATCTTATTTGGATTGTTGTTTATTGCACTTTCTATTATGTTGTGCATCTAATCAACCTCCATGCTATCGATAATTAGTCGTCGTAGCCACGTTAGCTTGGGGGCCATGAGAGGATCGTACCAGCATTCGTGCTGACACCTTTTGGGGGCTATTTTTACTACACAGGTGAACGTCAGGAGGCGGCCGTCACGAGAGTAAGATGGGGTACAAGCGTTACAGGTTAAGTTTGGCCTATGAGTTGTGCATGTACACTCGTATGGCAATTGAGTTAGTAAGATGTATAGGTTGTGAGGGATTGTAAGAAGGATATGTATTGGTTAAGATTTGTATGTACTAATGTTCGGTATATTCTGTTAGTCAGACCGTGGCAAGGTCCTGGAGTGTAATGAATTCCGCTGTGACATGTATATATATATGTTGTTAAGTTGCGAGACCACATTTGGATTGAGATGGGGTGTTACACTTACTAAGATTATAATCTTAGTTGTGTATATTGTTACACGTAATGTCATAAACACATTATGTTATTTCTTTTAAATTTATAAGGTTCCCAACCTTATATTATAATCCTTGTTTCTACCATCTTACATGAATTATAAAACTCATTTATCTAATAGCTCTTTTTTGTTATTTCATATGTAGGAATTTATAATTCCATTTGTGTTATTTATTCACAAATCCTTTATTAAGGATCTACCTTAATACTATACAATGTATTTTATACATTATAATGTTCCTCATATAATAAGGTTTCTAACCATATATTATACTTCCCAAATCTTTAATTTAATCTCATCATTTTATGTGATTGTTTATAAGGTATAATTAATACCATTTAATCCTGTTACAACATACTCTTTCATACCTTCATACATTGTCACACTATTTCATTTCCAACCTTATATTATAAATCTATAATATTCTTTTCTAAATTGCACCAGCAACACTTATATTTTCGGTAATCCCATTCCTTCGCACAAACTTTTGATTATTTACAAAATCACCCAAATATCATATTTGTTACACTTGTAACCTTATTTAATTTATAACCCAAAGTTTTATCTAATTTTTTTGTTTATTTCTAAACATACCTTCTACTATTTGGTTTTCACCTCCTTAACCCACAACTTTTATTAATTACATTATAGCCCACTTTTATGTTATAACTTACAATTTAATACCTAGAACTTTATATTATACATATTACTTTATTTAATTCTAAAACCAATCCAACAATTATTCTAAATTCATAACAGACCCCTAAGGTCCTTTTAATCTCGGTTTTGACCCCATAGTTTGGTTAATTACATAATAACCCCATAAGTTTTATAACTGCTACAATTTAACCTTAAAACTATATATTATATCCTTTAGTTTATTAAATCACCAAAATCATCCCTAAATTCATACAAATTTCAAATAGACCCCTACTGGTCATTTATATTACATTCAAGCACTCAGTTTTCGGAAATTACACAAAAACGCCAACTAGTTTTATAAATTTCATTTTTAACCTAATACTTTATTAAATCACCAAATAATTTCTCCTTTTATTTTATTTTGGTCAAACCTCAATATTGGTCAAGGTTGACCACTAGATTACTCCCTTGACCATAATCCCATAAATTATGAATTTGCCCCCCATTTTTAATCATTAATTTACATTTAGGTACTTTAACTTATAAAATTCATTTTTAATATTCCAATCCACCAAACAGTACCCATTCTGACTTTTATACATTAAACACCTCATATTTTGCTTAATTACAATTTGACCCCATTAATGAATCTTTTATTCATTTTAAATACTTATAAGGCTTATAATTCCTTAAAAATCACATTTCCAACTTTCTAAAATATTACTTAGCTCTTATATTCACCAATATTTACTTTTATGTTCCTAAGTACTTATTTTTTTTACCAAAATTATGGTTTGTACCCAGATTTCTACATAATTCATTTTATCACCTCAAAGCTTTATATCTTGTCACTTAAATCCTTAAAACTTAACCAATCATTCCAAAATTTTAACATAAGTTTATATACATATTTAGGTCATTAAGGACCCCTAGTTACAGGATATTCACGGCTGTATACAGTTCATACCCCAGATTTTATAAAAATTGCATTTTAACCACATAACTTAATAAACTTGCTACTTAAATGTCTTAACCTTATTCCAACCTATCCTAAAATTATAATATAGTTTTATAAACATAATTAGGTCATTATAACCCATTTTATACAGAAAGTTTTCGGCCATAACCAGACTTACCCATGGTTCACAAAAATTACATTTTAACCCCCTTTTACATATTCCTTTGTACATATAAATCTCCTAACTCATCTTAATGTTATAACTTGATCCTAAACACAATATATACTCAAAATAAAATCATAATATACAGTAGGATCTCGGCCTTAAGTATTACAACCCCAAACTTACCAAAATGACATCAAATCTTAGTTTAAGGGAGATTTACCTCTTAATATTTTTCCAAGGAGCTTTGTAGCTTGAATGTAACACCCCAACCGCTAATCCTATGCTTACCGTCTAACCGTCTGTTAATCCTACGAGATCGCAGCGGAAATATTACTACTTACTACGGCGGGTGGTACAACGCCGCTAACCGCCCATACGGCTAGCTAGGCTTACCTTACTTACAGTCACGGTCTGATGAACATAATATACCGAGCTACTAAATTACTTGCCAAAATACCATATACCAAATACTTACATCATTGGATCACCGAGTATATTAAAGTATATTCGATTACATCATTTCTAAGTTCCAAAAGAATGAGTTCTAAGGCTACTCATCTATACCAATTCCCATTCTATCAAAATCCAAAAAGGTGTACCCCATGGTACACCAGCTATTCAAAGTTACAGCCATGTACTACTTAGTACACCCATCACAATTCATCATTTACAATCCAAAAAGAAGATAAAGAAATAGAGCCAAGTCTTCACATCTTCATCCCTCGTGGGTACCTGCGTGTAGTAAAAATGGTGCCCCAAGGGGCTCAGCAAACGCTGCGTATAAACTCCGCATATACCGCGTGCTAGCTAGGGCACGCCGACTATTTGACGTCCACTAAACATGCTGTTCATTATTTTCATACATACATGCTCTACATACAACATACATGCTTATACAATTCATTACACAATTCAAGGCAACAATACAAAAGCACACATCTTACTTACCTTCACAAGGTTAGCCAAATTATGCATCCGGGTTAATCGGAATGCTTTTACTCTTTTACTCATTACTTACTTTTTCTTACTTACAATTACTTACTTTCATTTACTTTACTTACTCATTCTTACTTACTTACTTATACTCAAGTTAAGTCGTCGGGACCTCCGGCCCTGGGGACTACGCCGTCCACCTCCGGGATTTACTTGACTCACCAATCCGGGATGCTACCCACTTAAGGGATTTGGGCCGCGGACCAGTTTAGAGTCAGGAATTGGAGCCAACCTCTCGTGACTCCGCATCCTCACGCGTGGCCAAAACTATATCGGACTTCTACTCATTCCAATTTAATTACCAATTTAAGTTAGAATGGTTAGCTTGTTAGGAATAAGTTAGAAGTCCAAACACAATAAATAGCGGTCACAGTACAATACAACATACATACACACATTCATTATCATCCATACATTTCATGAATTATACAAACTAAGATTTAAAAGAATATTCACAACATACAACACTACATTTTCACAAGTATGCATATTAACTCCGATTCGTGCATTTATCTTATTGGTGATCAATTAGCACACAACACACAAATCAGAGTAACCAAGATAGCATACGGGGCATGAGGAATCCATACCGTTCACCGTCGTACGTGTTTCCAAACGTCCTTCCGGTGTCACAATCCAAGTCCTAACATATACATACAATTGGGTGGTTAATTACCCTTACTTAACCTTACTAACTACTTTACTAACATTTCTTGGTTATACTTACTATTTCATTATTGTTCAAATACATGTACTTATGTTACTTACTTAAAATTTTTTAAACTGTTTTTATGCCTTAATGACCTTTAAACATCATTAATTATGTCTTAATCATCTTATAATATCATTACCCATCATTACCCTCCTACTAAGCTTTAAAATAGTTTCTGTACAAATTTTGGGGTGGTCCGGGTTACTGTCCGAGTTTACAAACCCGGACCCCCACTTGGAAAAACTCTCGGGTAAGATTTGGGACTGGTCGGGTTTGTGTCCTACTTTACAAACCCAGACCACAAGGTTTTAGAACTCTCGGGTAAGATTTGAGCATGGTCCGGGTTTACATCCCTATTTACAAACCGGACCATATGTCTGAAATTGCTACGGGTATGTTTTGACACCGTCCGGGTTTTGTGCTACTTTGCAAACGGACAATTCGTTTTAGTAACTTACGGGTGTATTTTTGGGGTGGTCCGGGTTAGCATCTTGGTTTGTAAACCCGGACCATCCCATTGTAAAACTTTCTGTCGGATTTTAAGGCTAGTCCGGGTTTGTGTCTGGTTTGCAAACCCGGACTAGTTACAGTATTGTGATTTATATAAGTTTTTCAACTTGTTTCAATTCCAAACTTCTACCAATCTCTTCCCCAATATTTCTACATATAATCTAGTATGTTTTAACCTTGTTTAAGCATTTTAAACTAGCCTAAAACAACACTACAAAAATCTGTTACATTAACACTCTTACTGTAATTTTTTTCTTCCTCTGTTACATTTCCACTTCTTCAAATAATGCTACAGACCTTCCTATTCTTCTTCCCACTAACTCAATGACTCTTACACTAGCCTAACTTAGTTTGACAACTCTCAATACACCATTTACAACTCCACTCAACTACACTCTTTCTCCCTGTTACAAAACAAAGTGAACCATCTCATTTTTCCTTCTCTGTAATTCTCTTCTGTTTCTTTCTTTTCTAACATCAACCAAGACTCTACATTCCTAAACAAATTTTGACAGAGGTTCCCTACATTTCTAAGTGTTCTCACCACATAATTTGCACACTCAATATATTCACAACCTGTTCAACATATACATTATTCTCACATATATTTCTAATGCCTCTTGCACACTCAACATTTACACTTAGCATATTATTTTCTTGTTCAAAAACTTCAAACTACAACTATATTCACATTAATGTACCCATTCTTTTCCCACGGTCACAATAATTTAGTTCTTGCTAAAACAATATCCCTACACATACACAAACATTAAAGTTATACAGAGGCTTCACATTACCTTGGTTTCTTGTTCCTTTTCCTCTTTCTCCTCTTGCTCCTCCTTCCCTTCTTTGTTTCTTGTTTTATTTCAACCAAACTACACCACGTAGCAAGGTATACACTTACACACCAAACTAATATATTTTCTACGTAGGTTTCAAACCCTAACTTATGAGAACTTATTTAAACACTTAGGAGATCTTACCTTGAGTTTCTAATGGAGTTTTTGGAGTGGAAAATGACAAGACTCCAACCCTCAAGATGGAACACCAAAACGGCTAGCAATAGAATAGTGTGTTACGTGAGTTTTATTTTTTTTGCAAGGAAACATGGAAAAGAGTGAAGTTTTGGTCTACTTCTTACCTTAGAACATGGAGAAGATGATAGATCTTGAAATGGTGTTCTTGAAGCTCTCAACCGATAATACCCTCAAAATTCAAGTTGGTGGTTTTAGATTTTTGAAAGGTGGAGAATGATCTCCTTGACGATACGAATTCAACGGTATGGTTTTTGTAGCATTTGGTGAAGGTTTGAGGTTTCAAAAGTGAGGAAGAAGAGGCTCTGTATGTGGAGTTTCTCAAATCGCCATTACAGTGGCCAGAGAAGAAAATAGAGAGGAAGGGGGAAGATGCAGTACGTGGGTTGTGAGTGAGTGAAGAGAGAGATTTTACTTTTTTGACTTTTATGGGTTTTGTCTTTTGCAAATAAGGGAATTAAGAGGGTGTGTGAGAGAGGGAAGGGAGCCGGCTGCTACAGCACCCACACACTCACTTACATTTTTTTATTTTCAAAAGTGGACACACTAACTTATTTTAATTACACTCTCACCCCACAACTTCCCGTTTTTGACAGTTTTTACTATTTTCTCGTTTTATTTGTTTTATTGGTTCTAGACCTTCACTAATATTTATTAATGGCTATTTAGTTGACTAAAATTGTTACGAGTCTATTTGACCCGCTTAAAGTCACGTTTTCCCGGTTACCTCGAAAAACGCGCTTTAATGTTCATTAGTGTTTTAATCCATTTTAAGGATCCGTTTTCTTCGGGATTTGTTCCCTAATATTTATTTAGGCTTAATTAAGCTTCTAAATTATTTATTAGCCTAATTAATCACTATTTTTAATTACGGGGTATTTCAATCTACCCCCCTTAAGAAACTTTGCCCTCAAAGTTGCTCAAGGTTTATAGTTTAGTAATTCTACTCATTAGGCAAACCAATTGCCATAATGTGTCTTACTACACCTATGAGGTGTTTACTTCCTTCCACATTGCAAGCATACACACTTCAAGTATCATACACAATTCACATACACAATCCATCATTTTCATACATATCATCACACAATACCCATCACAATTCACAATACACATTACACGAATACACCACACATCGTACATACACATCAATACATTGCACATTACACATACACACCACATACACTCCGCACTACATGTGCCATCAAAACATACTACGGTACCTACACACTATGCAATGCTAACCCGAAGCAATGCAAAAGCAAAAAGGCTCTACCCCCCTTAAAAGGGGTACGCCCCGTACCCGTACTAACACTAGACTAACTAGTCTATGAATAACTGTGGGTACTTAGCCTTCATGGCATCTTCCAACTCCCATGTCGCTTCTTCGACATCATGGTTTGACCATAGGACCTTCACCATTCGTATAGACTTATGGCGAGTGTCTCTGGTCTTCCTATCCAGGATTCTCACTGGGGTTTCAACATATCGCATAGTCGGCTCGATGGATAGTCTCTCGGGCTCTAAGACGTGAGAAGGATCAGCAATGTACTTCTTGAGTTGTGACACATGAAATACATCATGGACACGTCCCAAGTCCTCAGGTAATGCTAACCTGTAGGCTACAGCTCCCACTCTCTCGGTGATAGCATACGGCCCTACAAACTTTGGGCTCAATTTGCCCTTCTGACCAAAACGGAAGACACCCTTCATAGGTGAAACGCGCAAGAACACTTGGTCGCCCACGGCGAACTCAAGGTCGCGTCGTCTCACATCCGCATAGGATTTCTGTCTATCTTGGGCTGCCTTCATATTAGCTCTAATCTGCTGAACCTCAGCTTGTACTTGCTCAAGATACTCCGGTCCTATTATGACCGCTTCGCTTGACTCATCCCAACACAAGGGTGTACGGCACGGTCTACCGTATAGAGCTTGGAAAGGCGACATCTTAATCGAAGCATGATAGCTATTGTTGTAAGAAAACTCGATAAGATGAAGCTTATCTAACCAACTCCCCTGAAAGTCTAAGGCACATGCCCGAAGCATGTCCTCCAGTGTCTGGATGGTCCTTTCTGTCTGACCGTCGGTATGAGGATGGAAGGCGGTACTCAACTTCAGTTCTGTACCCAACGCTTCCCTTGTAGCTCTCCAGTATCTCGAAAGAAATCTGGTGTCGCGGTCAGATACTATAGTCTCTAGGGACTCCGTGGTGTTATATATCTCCTGAGAATATCAGCTAGCTTCACTACCTTCCAGGTGTCCTTCATCGGTATGAATCTGGCAACCTTGGTAAGGCGATCGACTACAACCCAGATCATGTTGAGTCCTCCCCTGGCAGGTGGGAGTCCTACAACAAAATCCATGGAGATATCATGAAATTTCCACTCCGGAACTGGCATAGATTGTACCATTCCGCCCGGTCTACGATGTTCAAATTTCACCTTTTGGCATGTTAAGCACCTCAACTACAAATTCCGTCACATCTGATTTCATTCTAGACCACCAGAAGTACCTCTTCATGTCTTTGTACATCTTGGAGGCTCCGGATGGACTGACAATGTGGAACAGTGTGACTCTCGCAGGATACGATCCCTTAGCTCAGCATTGCTTCAGTGAACGCATAACCTGCCATTCAGCCGAATCAGACCATCTTCATGCAACTGAAAATCATATTTCTTCTTCTCAATGTACCATCTGTGATCTTCTGTCTGATTTCGGTCATATAGGGGTCGCTCAACTGAGCACCTCGCACCTCGTCAACCAAGCTAGAAGAAGCGAGTAGCGAATGGAGCGAGTGTGCTCGACTCGACGGCTCAGGGCGTCGGCTACAATGTTTGCCTTCCCTTCCTTATACTGCAAGTTGATGTCATAATCTGAAAGAAATTCCATCCATCTTCTCTGTCTCAGATTCAGTTCTTTCTGTGTGAATACATACTGTAAGCTCTTATGGTCGGAGTAGATGGTGATGCTTACCCATAAGAGATAGTGTCGCCATATCTTCAAGGCGAAGACAATGGCTCCTAACTCTAAGTCGTGAGTCGGGTAATTCTCCTCATGCTTTTTCAGCTGGCGGGAGGCATAAGCAAATACCTTGCCATGCTGCATGAGTATGCATCCCATTCCTTTGCCTGATGCATCACAGTACACCTCAAATCCCTCTGTGCCCTCTGGAAGAGTAAGAACGGGCGCTGAGGTCAATGAGTCCTTAGTTTCTGAAATGATAGCTCGCACTCCTGTGTCCATACAAACGGTGCATCTTTCTTCATCAGTGTAGTCATGGGCTTGGCGACTTTCGAGAAGTCCCTTACAAATCTCCGGTAGTAACCGACTAGACCAAGAAAGCTCCTAATGTCGGTAACAGTCTTGGGGCTAGGCCATGATCGTACAGCTTCTATCTTAGAAGGGTCAACCGAGATACCTGCGCTCGAGATGACATGTCCAAGGAATGATACCTGATCAAGCCAAAACTCGCATTTGGAGAACTTCGCATACAGCTGGTTCTCGCGCAGTGTCTCAAGCACTTTCCTCAAGTGAGTTTCATGTTCCTCTGCTGATTTGGAGTATACAAGTATGTCGTCGATAAAGACAACAACTGAAGTGTCCAACTGCTCACTGAATAATCGGTTCATGAGGTCCATGAATTAGCTGGTGCATTTGACAAACCGAATGGCATCACTGTGAATTCGTAGTGGCCATATCTGGTACGGAATGCCGTTTTCTCAATGTCTTGTTCTTTGATTGCAATCTGATGATACCCAGAACGGAGGTCGATCTTGGAGAAGACTGAGGCTCCTTTCAGCTGGTCGAATAGGTCGTCGATGCGTGGCAATGGGTATTTATTCTTGACTGTGACCGCATTCAGCTCGCGGTAGTCAATACAAAGTCGTAGGCTACCGTCCTTCTTCTTCACAAAGAGGACCGGTGCTCCCCAGGGTGATACGCTCGGGCGTATAAACCCTTTGTCAAGAAGGTCTCTTAACTGCTCTTTTAGTTCGGTCATTTCTGCAGGTGCCATGCGGTACGGGGCCCTGTCAATGGGACCGGTACCTGGCAATAGATCAATTTCAAATTCCACTGCTCTCGGAGGTGGCATGCCGGGTAGCTCCTTACGAATACATCGGGAAATTCGGATACAATGGGTACATCATCACTGAACTCTGGATCTCGCTCCAGGTCTTGTACATACATAGATACACCTCTTGGCCCTTTCTGAGCTCCCGGTACATAGCCATGGCAGATATGAGTGTGGTCGAAGGCTCTCTCGGTCTCTGGCGGTAAGATATAGTAACCCCAGAAGGACTCTTGAGCAGTAACGATGCTCGGCGCAGAGAATTCTACCCTTGTGCCGCTCCAACCAATTCATCCCAATGATTAAGTCGAATCCCAATCTATTGAATTCGATAAGGAAATGGGAAACGATTCGCCTTTGATTTGGATTGTGCTGATTGATAATACTTGGTGCACTTTACTCGCTCCTTCGATGGGAGAGTAACCATGAAGTTCGGTAGCTCATCCGCATCTAGCTTCAACCTCTTCACAAAGGATGGTGATACGAAAGTGTGAGAGGCGCCGGAGTCGAATAATACATTGGCATCAATGCCATTTACTGGGAAGGTTCCCGTCAAGATGGTTCCCGCTCTTGCCGGCTTGTGCTTCGGTGAGGATGCTCAGGTTACCTTCGGTACCGAGTCCACAACCTATTGGATTCACAATTGGATAAGTATTGATGGTGGACACAAGTGGAATTAAATCAACACTGCTCTTTATTGATAAACCAACCATCATACATATCGTGTCTCTAATACACGTTACTAAAACATTACATGATACTATGAATTTAATACTTTATAAAGGTAAGGTTCAGGCATCCTGGTTTCATGTGTGTGGCATTGATTACTGCCGGCGGTGCCGTATTCAACTTGATCTTGTTGATCCCGTGATACAGCATCCTAGAGTTTCCCCCCATGATTAGGACATCTCCTGATCTCAATACCAGTTTCTCTGTGAGGTCCACACGCTTCTGCTCGCTATACAGGAATACGGCGTCATCACCAATGGACCAAGACACTACGGGCACTCCTTGTTCAAGAGATTCCGCTGTCTCGTCCTTGTCTTGGTGTAACCCAAGTCGTCCTTCTTTCTCATAGAAGTTGACGATAAAGAGGTCCGCTTCAAGTGCGGGGATCGGTTCATGTTCGCATTGTCGTGCAAGTTCTACTGCTTGTGTGACAAGTGTCTGAAACTCTGATGGTATTGT
This sequence comes from Limonium bicolor, assembly GCA_023374045.1. Lineage (NCBI taxonomy): Eukaryota > Viridiplantae > Streptophyta > Magnoliopsida > Caryophyllales > Plumbaginaceae > Limonium > Limonium bicolor. The sequence goes on along the minus strand of CM041782.1, from coordinate 258,130,677 downwards.
CCGTGGCGTCGCTTCATCTTGTGTTCGTGTCTCCTGGTATGTCTTGGTATAAGGATTCCAGTCCTTTCCCAAGCACATCATTTTTAGCTTCATCTTCGCTCCACCGGGGAATTCGGGTGTGTAAAATCCACCTTGACCCGTTCCTAGCTCGTTGCATCGTCGGATGATTGAGATTTGCGCTTCGGGTGTCAGGTATCCCCTTAATAAGATCATACCTGATCGGATGACCTGACACTGTTCGTTGGTGTAGTAGTGGTTGGTGATGTCGATCTCTTCTTGATTCAGGTTTACCGGTATCGGTATAACAGATACTAAAGCTTCCTATGGTTACAAATTTCGTCTACGGTGAGTACTAGTTTCAACACTACTTCATTTCATGCTTAATACACACTTCATCTTATTTACTCATGCATTCACTCATACAGTTACTCCAATACTTAGACATGCTACTTCAAGGATTAAAGGTTTAGATTATTACCTGGGCCGGATTTAGAACCGGACCCGTCACGGTCTATCACGTGAAGGACAGGTTGCCTCTGAGGTGCACCCCGCGGAGGTCCCTGGGATCCCTGTCCCTGTGGTGCCTGCTGGGTCGGTGCATCGCCAGATGCAACCTCCTTGCCTTCCCTCTGCCTGTAGCTTTGGAAGTATCCCTTTGGCTTCCCATTCTCTGGGCACTTGTTAGCGGTGTGACCGGGTTTTTGGCAGCTATAGCACTTGATTTCCCCCCATAGCAGTCCTTGCCGGATGGTCTAGGTTGCACTTTCTTGCACACATAGGTGCGGCCATCGGCGAAGGTTTTGGCGGCACCGGAGCTAGAACCTGAGGTTAGAGGGTTAGCACATGTGTGCGTGGATATACTAGATACATTACTTATACGAATACAAATTGGATTAGGAATTTACCCTTTGGTGGGTGTGATCTCAGTGGCTTGGCTGCCACCGGTGCAGAATAACCAAGCTGAAGAAGCTCAACTGGTATGCCCTGCTCAGCATGGGCACTGCTCTCACCCTGGGATTTCTTTTGGGATTGCTGAAAGAAATTCCCTTTCTTCTTTTTCCAGCTCTTCCCCTGGTTCTACTCCTCAGTACTGGTGTTTTTGTTGTTGGCTTTGCGCTTCAGCGCGGTCTCTTCATCCCTTAACTGGCAAGTGATTTCAACGCGAGAGGCCGCGTGATAACACTCCTGAAATCTCAGGTATTAGCCGGGATTCTCATTTAAGAAGGATAAGGAAAAGATTCAAAGAATTCAAGGAATTAAGGAATTCAAGGAATTGAATTGATACTAAGGGTTAACTGATATTTACCTGAAGGGAGGTAAATCTTGTGTAGCCCATACCGTACCGAAGACGATGGCTCAGACCGCCATAGAAGCGATCGACCAACACCTGGCCGGTGTATCCTAGATCAGGGAGGAGACGGAGGATAGAAGTGAAGGTGCGGTAGTACTCATCCACAAACATCTTGTCTGTCATCTTCAAGGCATTAATTCTAGCCTTTTCTTGGTCTTTACGTGCTATGGGTAGTACTTGGAATAGAGGAGTGATGCAAAAGAATCCCAATCGAATGTGGGGTCACTAACGTGCTCGTGCTTGACCAGCTTCCACCAATCCATAGCAGCATCCTTTAGGTAGTAAGCAGCAACTCTGACTCGAACTCCAGCAGGAGCTTCGAGGGTTTTGAAAGCCGTCTCCATCTCGGAGATGTAGGCCTCGAGCTTAGCCGGATCACTCTCGCCCCTAAAGCAGGGAGGGTGGAGTTCCGCTACAGCTTTTACCCAGTTCGCTTCTCTGGGTGGTGGGGGAGGGATTGGCCCCGCTTGAGTTTGTTGGTTTTGCTGGGTTTGTTGCATAGCTTGGATTACTTGGGGTAGCATCTGTGCTACTGTGGCAGCGACGATCTCAGCTATCGCCTGCGTGCCCGGTCCGTCATTGCCCCCTCCTCTAGGGCAACCTGGACCTCTCCCTGACATCTGAATATTTAACAGTTACGTTAGGCTTGCAAGATATGACTCAAAGGTCTTGGAATTTAAGCAAGATATCGATCCTAAGAACGTCAAGGGTATCCGTTGTTAACAACGGTAGTTCCTAGTTAGGTTCCTAAGTGTCCGTCTTAAGACGGTTGAAATCCTAACTCGGTAATCCCCTATGCTCGGTAACAAGGACATCACAGCGTAACTACGCTCTGATACCACTTTTTGTAACACCCCAACCGCTAATCCTATGCTTACCGTCTAACCGTCCTGTTAATCCTACGAGATCGCAGTGGAAATATTACTACTTACTACGGCGGGTGGTACAACGCCGCTAACCGCCCATACGGCTAGCTAGGCTTACCTTACTTACAGTCACGGTCTGATGAACATAATATACCGAGCTACTAAATTACTTGCCAAAATACCATATACCAAATACTTACATCATTGGATCACCGAGTATTAAAGTATATTCGATTACATCATTTCTAAGTTCCAAAGAATGAGTTTCTAAGGCTACTCATCTATACCAATTCCCATTCTATCAAAATCCAAAAAGGTGTACCCCATGGTACACCAGCTATTCAAAGGTTACAGCCATGTACTACTTAGTACACCCATCACAATTCATCATTTACAATCCAAAAAGAAGACAAAGAATAGAGCCAAGTCTTCACATCTTCATCCCTCGCGGGTACCTGCGTGTAGTAAAAATGGTGCCCCAAGGGGCTCAGCAAACGCTGCGTATAAACTCCGCATATACCGCGTGCTAGCTAGGGCATGCCGACTATTTGACGTCCACTAAACATGCTGTTCATTATTTTCATACATACATATGCTCTACACATACAACATACATGCTTATACAATTCATTACACAATTCAAGGCAACAATACAAAAGCACACATCTTACTTACCTTCACAAGGTTAGCCAAATTATGCATCCGGGTTAATCGGAATGCTTTTACTCTTTTACTCATTACTTACTTTTTCTTACTTACAATTACTTACTATCATTTACTTTACTTACTCATTCTTACTTACTTACTTATACTCAAGTTAAGTCGTCGGGACCTCCGGCCCTGGGGACTACGCCGTCCCACCTCCGGGATTTACTTGACTCACCAATCCGGGATGCTACCCACTTAAGGGATTTGGGCCGCGGACCAGTTTAAGAGTCAGGAATTGGAGCCAACCTCTCGTGACTCCGCATCCTCACACATGGCCGAAACTATATCGGACTTCTACTCATTCCAATTTAATTACCAATTTAAGTTAGAATGGTTAGCTTGTTAGGAATAAGTTAGAAGTCCAAACACAATGAATAGCGGTCACAGTACAATACAACATACATACACATATTCATTATCATCCATACATTTCATGAATTATACAAACTAAGATTTAAAGAAATATTCACAACATACAACACTACATTTTCACAAGTATGCATATTAACTCCGATTCGTGCATTTATCTTATTTGGTGATCAATTAGCACACAACACACAAATCAGAGTAACCAAGATAGCATACGGGGCATGAGGAATCCATACCGTTCACCGTCGTACGTGTTTCCAAACGTCCTTCCGGTGTCACAATCCAAGTCCTAACATATACATACAATTGGGTGGTTAATTACCCTTACTTAACCTTACTAACTACTTTACTAACATTTCTTGGTTTATACTTACTATTTCATTATTGTTCAAATACATGTACTTATGTTACTTACTTAAAATTATTTTCTAAACTTGTTTATGGCCTTAATGACCTTTAAACATCATTAATTATGTCTTAATCATCTTATAATATCATTACCCATCATTACCCATCCTTACCTAAGCTTTAAAATAGTTTCTGTACAAATTTTGGGGTGGTCCGGCTTACTGTCCGAGTTTACAAACCCGAACCCCCACTTGGAAAAACTCTCGGGTAAGATTTGGGACTGGTCCGGGTTTGTGTCCTACTTTTCAAACCCGGACCACAAGGTTTTAGAACCCTCGGGTAAGATTTGAGCATGGTCCGGGTTTACATCCCTATTTACAAACCCGGACCATATGTCTGAAATTGCTACGGGTATGTTTTTGACACCGTCCGGGTTTGTGTGCTACTTTGCAAACCCGGACAATTCGTTTTAGTAACTTACGGGTGTATTTTTGGGGTGGTCCGGGTTAGCATCTTGGTTTGTAAACCCGGACCATCCCATTGTAAAACTTTATGTCGGATTTTAAGGCTAGTCCGGGTTTGTGTTCTGGTTTGCAAACCCGGACTAGTTACAGTATTGTGATATTATATAAGTTTTTCAACTTGTTTCAATTCCAAACTTCTACCAATCTCTTCCCCAATATTTCTACATATGATCTAGTATGTTTTAACCTTGTTTAAGCATTTTAAACTAGCCTAAAACAACATTACAAAAATCTGTTACATTAACACTCTTACTGTAATTTTTTTCTTCCTCTGTTACATTTCCACTTCTTCAAATAATGCTACAGACCTTCCTATTCTTCTTCCCACTAACTCAATGACTCTTACACTAGCCTAACTTAGTTTGACAACTCTCAATACACCATTTACAACTCCACTCAACTACACTCTTTCTCCCTGTTACAAAACAAAGTGAACCATCTCATTTTTCCTTCTCTGTAATTCTCTTTTGTTTCTTTCTTTTCTAACATCAACCAAGACTCTACATTCCTAAACAAATTTTGACAGAGGTTCCCTACATTTCTAAGTGTTCTCACCACATAATTTTGCACACTCAATATATTCACAACCTGTTCAACATATACATTATTCTCACATATATTTCTAATGCCTCTTGCACACTCAACATTTACACTTAGCATATTATTTTCTTGTTTTCAAAAACTTCAAACTACAACTATCATTCACATTAATGTACCCATTCTTTTCCCACGGTCACAATAATTTAGTTCCTTGCTAAAACAATATCCCTACACATACACAAACATTAAAGTTATACAGAGGCTTCACATTACCTTTGGTTTCTTTGTTCCTTTTCCTTTTTCCTCTTTCTCCTTTCTTGCTCCTCCTTCCCTTCTTTGTTTTCTTGTTTTATTTCAACCAAACTACACCACGTAGCAAGGTATACACTTACACACCAAACTAATATATTTTCTACGTAGGTTTCAAACCCTAACTTATGAGAACTTATTTAAACACTTAGGAGATCTTACCTTGAGTTTCTAATGGAGTTTTTGGAGTGGAAAATGACATGACTCCAACCCTCAAGATGGAACACCAAAACGGCTAGCAATAGAATAGTGTTTACGTGAGTTTTATTTTTTTTTTTTGCAAGGAAACATGGAAAAGAGAGAAGTTTTGGTCTACTTCTTACCTTAAAACATGGAGAAGATGATAGATCTTGAAATGGGGTTCTTGAAGTTCTCAACCGATAATACCCTCAAAATTAAAGTTGGTGGTTTTAGATTTTTGAAAGGTGGAGAATGATCTCCTTGATGATACGAATTCAACGGTATGGTTTTTGTAGCATTTTGTGAAGGTTTGAGGTTTCAAAAGTGAGGAAGAAGAGGCTCTGTATGTGGAGTTTCTCAAATCGCCATTACAGTGGCCAGAGAAAAAATAGAGAGGAAGGGGGAAGATGCAGTACGTGGGTTGTGAGTGAGTGAAGAGAGAGATTTTACTTTTTTGACTTTTATGGGTTTTGTCTTTTGCAAATAAGGGAATTAAGAGGGTGTGTGAGAGAGGGAAGGGAGCCGGCTGCTACAGCACCCACACACTCACTTGCATTTTTTATTTTCAAAAGTGGACACACTAACTTATTTTAATTACACTTTCACCCCACAACTTCCCGTTTTTGACAGTTTTTACTATTTTCTCGTTTTATTTGTTTTATTGGTTCTAGACCTTCACTAATATTTATTAATGGCTATTTAGTTGACTAAAATTGTTACGAGTCTATTTGACCCGCTTAAAGTCACGTTTTCCTGGTTACCTCGAAAAACGCGCTTTAATGTTCATTAGTGTTTTTAATCCATTTTAAGGATCCATTTTCTTCGGGATTTGTTCCCTAATATTTATTTAGGCTTAATTAAGCTTCTAAATTATTTATTAGCCTAATTAATCACTATTTTTAATTACGGGTATTTCATTGAAAGCCTTGTATTTTTGGCCCTAAATAACCACAAGGGGTTCACTTAATTTTTATGTACAGATTTAAGGCTTAATGGAGCTTTAAACACAAAACTAGCTTAAGACTTTACCTTCTCTAAGATGGATTTTTCCACTTGTTTCCCCCTTAGTTGAGCAAGGTTTTGGAAGGCTCAATGGCTGAATATTTCATTCATGACACTAGGGAAAACATTCCAGAATTAATACCCCTTCTAAGCTCCTTAACAAAGGTAGAAAGCTTAAAGCACAAAAACATTACCTTAGGTAGATCTAGTGGTGTTTTCGGCCTATATGGAGTTTGGTGCTGTCAAGGGATGATCCATGGATATAATGAAGGAACTGAAGTCAATAGGAGGTGGTATTTTCAGCCAAAACAAGTCTTGTGAAAGGATGAGGGCTTAGAGCACATTTTACCTTTGATTTGTGTTGAACTTGTTTCCTCTTTTTACAACTTTGTTTTCCGGTTTCCTACAGCCCTTAATGGAGTTTATTTTTGATATCAATGAGTGGATATGGATGAAGCTTGACCATATAAGAATAAATGAAGAGATTTGGAGTTAAAATGAGCTAAAAACGCTTAAATCTTCAATGGAGCTCAAAAGTAATAGAAGAGAGGATGAGTGCTGCTTACCCACGGCTGGAACAAAGGAAAGGGAGGCCTGGCTTAGTTGGTGCCAGAAGGAAAGAGAGAAAAGAGTGGGTGAGTGTTATGTAGGGTAAAGTTTCCTTAATGCTATTCTAGGTAAGTTCAACTCTCTTTTTTCCTTCTTTCTTTCTTCTTCTTTTCCCTTCTTCTTTGTCTTCTACGGATGACTAAGGCTTGAGAAAGGATGGCTTCTGATTTTCGGGGATTGTGAGAGTAGAGGGAAGATATTTTTGAGATAAAGATGATGTTAGGTGTGTAAGTTACATGTATTTGTTCTCTTATTTTTATTTGCCCAACTTTTGACTTTTCCTTCCCCTTTTTAACCCATGCATCCAGAACCTTTAGTTTTGGAGGGAAAAGTAGAAATATTTTAACATTATAATGTTACACTTAAATATTGTACATAAGGCAAGGTTCATGGGTTATATTATGGCATATATTATTTCCTTGTTAAATAAGTGTATTAAAGTGATTAACACTCTAGGAATTTAGTGTTGGTTATATAAAATGATTATGTAATATTTCCACATGGTTTGTGGTACTTTTACATGTATTGACGTGTTACATGTTTAGTTGATTTTAGAAGTTGATTTCTCCTTAGTAATGTTGATCTCCTTGTTTAGAGAATTTATGTATAGTTTAGTGTCCATCTTGGACCATACATTTTTATAATAATATTCCATAATGAATATTGATCATTATATGGCTAATTAATGATTATTTCCTTTTATTTAAATTAACTCCTTATTAATTAAGGTAATTAATGTTTGGGGTATTTCAATCTACCCCCCTTAAAAAGACTTCGTCCCAAAGTCATAACTTTCACTACTTATCCTATGGAATCAAGTTCCTTGTATATATACACCGAATGATTATCATTCATGGATTTCAATACCATATTGATACTTCTACATTCAATCAGTTATCCGAGCGTACACAAACTCACATAAACCTATAACCATCGCTCATGACTATCAATGTAACCATGTAATCCTTCCCAAGTCATATATATAACATAAACATCATGGTAGATACTGCAACCAAGTGCATACCAATAACCATCCAAGTATCACATAACCATCCAAGTATCACATAGGAAACGTAAACATACAATCAAGCGCACACATGCACAAACAACCAAAATACAAAACCAGTATGCCCCCATACATACAACGAGAATAACACAAACTTCACCAAATAACTCAAACATCACCAAATCCTACTGTACACCAATGTACGCCAAGAGGCTCTACCCCCCTTAAAAAGGGTTACACCCCATGACCCCCAAAGTATTTAACAGCCGCTATGCGAAGAGCACTGGATACTTGGCTCGTATAGAGTCCTCCAACTCCCATGGGGCCTTTTCTGCATCATGGTTCGACCGAAGGACCTTGACTTTTTAATGGTCTTGGTCTTGGTAAGGAGTGGAGTCTATTCTTATCATAGAGACGGGTCTAACTCTATTCTTTTGGCCTTTAATATATGTGAAGGGTGAGGCACGTACTTCTTCAACTAGAAAGCGTGGAGTACTTTGTGCACTTCCCGAACATGTTTTAATAGATCCACTCGCTCCGTAATGAGGTGTAGACCCACAAAAATAAGGTTCAATTTTCCCTTTTAGTTGTTATCGATGTGTAACACCCCCGAATAACCAAACAGCAGTACGAACAATGTGCTAAACGATATCACGATAAGTCTAAGCAGCGGATTCACAACTCCATCCGGGTGTCACAGACGCCAACCACCCACGTGGTTGACACAACAACACTATCAACATCAAGCTACGGTCTGAATGACTGGAATTTAAACCTTAACCAAATCCAAGTACAAACAGGAAATACAAACCAAGTACCAAGAGTCTACATCATAAGTTCTTAGTTAAACAACATAAACCGAAACGTACATCCAGGGTTTAGTGTTACATAGTCACAACCCATACATTAAAACATACTACTTAAAAGTCTTGCCCAGATGGACTACCCCTATGGTAGTCACCCTGCCTACTCTCTGCCTGCTTCCAGTTTCATACCTGTAAAAATAAAGGACTCAGCAAAACTATGCTGAGTATGAATATGTGTAGCCCGTATGTTACCGGGCTACATGACTACTTGGTCAAATATGATTAAGTCCAATTTACATGCTATAGTAAAGCAGTAACACACAGCATACAACATCAATAGAGTAACTCACAACATGTAAAGCATAGGAGTGACAGCAAGCATGTCAAACATGTGTTCAAAATAGAGCGTGTAAGAGATTAAGAATAATGATGATCCTCACAGTGGGATCATTCAAACATTGCGTGTTTTCTTTGCTTTTCTCTTGTTGCCATAGTGTGTATTTTTTTGTCTCTTTCCTTGCACCAGGTCTGGGAAATAGTTTAGATCCCGTGACCACATCATGTAGGTGCCAATCTTTCCTTGTTTCTTTAAGGGTAATTTGTGAATTCTCTTATCACCGCACGTTGGAGGACGTCTCCTCCATAGCAATTACTCCATTCCCAGCGTCGTACGTCGAGAAAGCGGAGTCACCTCTAGACTCCAGGATAATGCTCCACCAATTGCCAATCCCCCATTCCCGACACCCAGGGTCGAGAAAGCGAGGTCACCTCTGGACCTCGGGATGTGCTGAGAAAGCGCGGCCCGAGATGTTGTCTTCCCGGTTATTCTCATTTTTTCACCAGTTGATATTTCGTCTTCATTATCATTAATGGATAGACACCATAGTGGGTGTCATGGTACTTCCTCTATGGTTAGAGAGGAGTTTCCCTTTATGGAGTTTTCTTTGTTTACATAGTTCATTATGTTTTATCTCAAAGTTCCATAAACGAGAACGGGACTAAACTACTGTGTGCGCGCAAATGATATGCAAACAATATAGCAATCAGATAAGCAAGATAAGCAAGCAATCCAATTTTATGCTTTAATCTTATGGTCATTTTCACACAAGGCACACACCAAACAAGCCGTGTAACACGGCAACATACATACCACACATATACATACCTTATTCGAAAGCATGAGTTGTCTCACACACGGGGTCCCGGTCAGAGTTCACTACGGCCCAAGCGTTAATTAAAAACAACGTGTCAGTCCATGATTTTATGTGACGACCTTTGTGACATTTCCTGAATTTATTTCATTATTATCGGGTGTTATTTCCTAGATGAATCTTTGTTGAATGTTCAACCTTTATTAGCCATTAGGACTTCCCACGTATTAAACTTTACCTTACTCCTATGGCATTCACACCCTACTTGTTTTAACACGTTAACTAAGTCCTTTTTCCTAGCTAATGTTTTAGCGCATTTCAAGCATTAACCAAGTAACATGTTTATATAAGATAGATTTGCATTTGCCTACGATGTAGTCTTTCCTTAGCTAGGTAAGTTAGCACAGTTTTAACCCTATTATCTTGGTAATTTAATCTTTAAAATACTCTTAAAGCCTAGTTATGCAAAACCGTAACATCATTGAAAAACTGAGGCAACAACCCCATGTTCTTTGTGATTCTTGTTTCGTTACTTTAGCTGAGGCTTATTCTTATTCTTTCCCATACTATTTACCCCACTGAATATGGGTGTTATCAATGTTTTTAACTCAAGAATAAACCAGTAAGACACTCACCTAACTTCTGTATAGAAACAGCAACTATCGAAAATTGAATCCAACTGCATTGTTTCTTCCTCATTTCTTCTTCCTTGTTCATTTATCAGTTTCCTAATTCCACCCCATTCTTTTACAGATCTGCTATAGTGAATTAGTTAGTTGTTGGGTTCATTAGCAACTAATACCACACTCACCTGCCACTGTTAACTCAGTTATACAGAAACACCCCTTAACTGAAATCTGAAACTAGAATCTATTGCCTTCTGTTTGACCCTTGCTTGTAGTTGTTTACTTTAATCTCTAAATTTCCCCTCAGTACCTATACACTTACTATGGTATATTAGAGATGGTTTAGACCCCTCAATAATTCACTACAACCCCATCGAGTCCCTCAGCACCTAGTTATCCTGAACCGACAGAAATGAAAACTGCAACATGGAGACTGAAATGTCTTCTATTGATTTCTCTGTAAATGCATTAACCTGTCTATTGATTTCATTGTTCCCACTCGCAGGTAGACATAGTAGCAGGGTTTTACATTCATTCCCAGACCAATACAACATGCCTAATTCCTACTGCCACTCAGCTACACAGAGGCAACTATAATTGGAAATGAAATTACAAACTGATGCATTTTCCTCATGTGTTCACTATCTGTTTTCCCACCTGGTTTACAACTCTTCCCCAAATTGACGACTCAATAAGTTAGGTGTTCTATCTTGGTCTTAGCTTTAAAACAGATCTATAACCGTAGGAGTGACCCTCTAAAATGATGTTATACCGAAACCCAACTTTCATGAGCAACTATAAAACTGATATAACACAAATCCGATATTCCTCCTTCTATTTTCTTCTGTTATCCTCATAACTGTTTTTAAACTTTCCCTCAGTTTGTTTACTCACCCAACTAAGTCTATTATTAGGCTTTGTTTAACCTCGAAATAGACCCAAAACAGTGTGGTTTAGCTGCTACAGTTGTACAGAACAGGATGTATAACTGTTACATTGTTTTCTGTTCTTTTCGGATACTATTTTGTTTCTGTTTCTTTTCCTTTTACAAACTCTCATATAAATCCTCAGTCAGGTTCATGCATAAGATTGTAGATGTACTAGCCACTTAAAACACCCCAGAATATTTAGTACTTGCTATTGATTTGGCATCATTATCAGTTATAACAGGTTTTGTCTTATCTCTGTTTTCTGATCTTGAAATCAGTTTAGGAACAACTCACTAGTTGAGTAACTTGACATGTTCTCCCTGGCTAATCCTTGGTGAAATATGAGACTTCAGTTCCTTAGTCACTCGACAGCAGCTGATGAATTTTTTTTTTCTCAGAAATTAGGCTTGGTAAAAACAGGTGAAGTAGGTTGTGGAAAAAAAAAACTGATTAAGGCTTTCCTGGTTGTGGCTTCTTCTTTTTTTTTTGATACAGAACTGGGATGTTCTTCCTGGGGGGATTTGTCATACTTCATGGGTTTGTTTCACAAGAAATGTCACGCAAGGATTGGGGGGGAAAGAGAGTTAGTCAACAGAGAAACTTAGACACGAAAACAGAAAGAAAGTAGGGACTTGAACAACATGATTTTTTTCTTTGAATTCATAGCCTTACCTTAGCAGTTCTTGACGAGGATTTAGTCTCACGTTTACCGCAGGGCTTTACCAGCGGTTGGCATGCAAGATCTTGCGTGAGACAGAGAGAAAGTTAGAGGAGTTCATACTTGTGTTATCGGGCAAGGAAACCAATCAGAAGAAAAGGAAAGAAGCCCAGCAACACTTACCTTATGTATTACAGTCAGAGAGAGTGGAGGAAGTTCCTACCCATGCAGAAACGATGCACAGTAGGAGAGTGAAGGAAGCGGCCTATGGCTTTATGAATCAGATGGCACAAAGCACGGGAGACTAATGCAGGAGTTAAATCAGTCATTAGTGTTGGCAAGTTCCAATGGGAATTTTTGTGAGAGTTTGAAATCAGACAGGTCGATGCGTGGGTGTCTGTAACACACAGCTTTGATGCATAAAACTTTGAAACAGAACAGACTTGTCTGTTGACTGAAACTACGATGCTACTAAGAACAGAAGTACAGAATGGGGATAAATACTAGATAATGAAATGTAAGTTTCAGGTTACAAGGATTGGCGTGGGGGAAAATTTCTGCAGAGTAGATGTTGTCGTCCTTATTTATTTTGTTTTGATTCAGTCGTACTACAGGGGGACTGAGAGGCACGATATTCAGGAGGGAATAATGACTGAGTTGTCTCAATTTACCAGGGAAGTTATGGGCGTTTGAATAAACAACCCTTCTGTCGCCTGGGAGCTTGGATCTGCTGGCTTCTGTTATTTTTTTTTTGTTTGATCTGGTTCTTCATGGAGGAAGAAGAAATCGATGCTACAGAGAAGGTGTGGTTGGTTCTCCTTTTTTTGTTGTAATTACCATATTCCACATAATACTAGTTTTGATTCGGTGGTATAAGTTACCGAATTGGAGCACAGCTCGTCCGGTTAAAGCGTTTAGAAGGTATACGAGAGGTACGGGGTTCGAACCTCCGCGGGAGCGTATTTGCTCCTTTTTTTTTGTAAAAGCTATACACATGCTTATTCATATATGTGTAAGACTATATATTATATCACGTTATTAGTTAGATACGTGACTACTTTATTTTTGTTGCGATGTTATGCGATGTTATTATTTATTATTTACAACGTTACAATATCGTAACGTTACGTTCATGTATTTTCGTATTCTATAAGTACGTGACTATATTAATATATAACGTTGTCATGTTTTCGGACATATATATACTAAACTTAATTGTTCATACATTATTTTATGTTCGAATTATACAACGCGTTATTTTCAGATAATCTCCTCGCGTTTATGATTTTATGCGTTTAAACGTTCAGGGGTGTTTCAACTTACCCCCTTTAAAAGAGACTTCGTCCCGAAGTCTTAGTTCCCTAACTTTTATTTTCTACTCCTGGTAGTCTTAGGGATCAAGTCCCATAATTATAATTCTCAGTGCTTCTAAGCACCATGCCACATTAGTGGCTTCACACAAGCTCTCATTGTAGACCAAGATGCTAGCAATTTATATAACATGCTAAGGTGCAAACCAAGGCACACAACATTCATTCATACAGAGCATATAACATGCTAAGGTGCAAACCAAGGCACGCAACATTCATTCGTACAGAGCATATAACATGCTAAGGTGCAACCCAAGGCACACAACATTCATTCATACAGAGCGTACATAACGTTCTCACACACAAGTCTACCAACCATCAATGTGTGGTTGTAGGATTACAACCCAGTGACACACACAAAACATCCAAAACGAAACGCACTTACCCCCCTTAAAAGAGGGGTACGCCCTCGTACCCTACGCTAAACCGAAACATCGGTGAAAAGATGGGGGTACATATCTCTCATCTTATCTTCCAGCTCCCACGTGGCTTCCTCCTTATCTTGGTTTGACCATAGCACCTTCACTAGTCTAATTGACTTGTTTCGGGTCTCCCGGGTCTTAGTGTCTAGAATTCTTTGAGGGATCTCTACCGATCTCAATGTGGGCTCTAGGACTAGCCTCTCCGGCTGTAGTGCATGTGAGGGATCAGGCATGTATTTCTTGAGCTAAGAGACGTGGAATATATCATGAACTCGTCCCAACTCTGAGGGTAGATCAAGTTGATACGCAACTGGGCCCACATGCTCCTTAATACTGTAGGGGCCTATGAATTTCGGGCTTAATTTTCCCTTTTGCCCAAATCTGAAAATTCCTTTCATCGGCGACACTCGCAAGAACACTTGGTCACCAACGGTGAACTTTAGGTCTCGGCGTCTATGATCCGCGTATGCTTTATGTCTATCTTGTGCGGCCTTTATGTTCTTTCTGATCTGCTGAACCTCAGCCTGAACCTGCTGCAAATAGTATGGGCCTATGATGAAAGCTTCTCTGGACTCGTCCCAGCACAACGGTGTATGGCAAGGTATACCATATAACGCCTGAAAAGGTAGCATCTTGATTGAGGCGTGATAATTGTTATTATATGCAAACTCGATAAGGTGCAACTTATCCAACCAACTGCCCTGGAAATCCAAGGCACATGCTCTAAGCATGTCCTCTAGGGTTTGAATGGTTCTCTCCGTCTGACCATCGGTCTGCGGGTGAAAAGTAGTGCTGAGCTTCAACTCGGTGCCTAACGCTTCTCGTGAAACTCTCCAGTATCTCGAAAGAAATCTCGTGTCCCTATCTGACACTATGGTCTTTGGCACTCCATGGTGTCTTAAAATCTATTTATCAAAAAGCTCGACTAGTTTTGACACCTTCCATGTGTCCTTCATTGGAATGAATGTTGCTACCTTAGTAAGGCGATCAACAATTACCCATATCATATTCAATCCTCCTCAGGTCGGTGGCAGTCCAACTACAAAATCCATCGATAGGTCATAGAATTTCCACTCTGGGAAAGGCATTGGCTGAACTGTGCCTCCAGGTTTTCGGTGTTCAAATTTTATTTTCTGACAGGTGAGGCATCTGATAACGAAGTTCAAGACGTCGTTCTTCATGCCAACCCACCAAAAATATCGCTTCATGTCTTTGTACATCTTTGATGCTCCAGGGTGAATAGAGGTAGTAGAAGAATGAGACTCTCTCATGATGCGTTCCTTGAGCTCTACGCTCTCGTGGGGAATTCATAATCTGCCATTCACACGAATCAGGCCATCCTCATGAAGCTGGTAGTCGTATTTCTTCTTATCTAGCGTGCCATCGATTAACTTCCGTCTAATATTAGCCATTACTCTGTCGTTCTGCTGAGCATTCCGCACTTCTTCAACTAGGAAGGTGCCGGCTATGAGTGTATGCAATGTGTGAGCTCGGCGGCTAAGTGCATCGGCAACTACATTGGCTTTGCCCTCCTTATACTGAAGGTTAATATCATAATCCTTGAGGAACTCCATCCATCTGCGTTGTCTCATGTTCAGTTCTTTTTGGGTGAATACATACTTTAAGCTTTTGTGGTCGGAGTAGATGGTGATCTGGGAACCATAGAGATAATGGCACCAAATTTTGAGTGCAAACACGACTGCTCCTAGCTCAAGATCATGTGTGGGGTAGTGCTCCTCGTGCTTCTTCAGCTGACGGGAGGCATAGGCGACAACCTTCCCGTGCTGCATGAGGACACATCCCAAACCCATACCGGATGCGTCACAGCAGACTTCATATCCATCAGTACCTTCAGGGATCGTGAGGATGAGAGCTGAGGTCAATGCGTCTTTCAACTTCTGAAATGCTGCCTCAAAGTCTGCTGTCCATGTGAAAGGTGTATCTTTCTTGATGAGGTTTGTCATAGGTTTTGCGATGCGGGAGAAGTCCTTAACAAACTGTTGGTAGTAGCCTGCTAGACCAAGGAAACTTCGTATATCTGTCACAAACTTCGCTCTCGGCCATGTACGTACTGCCTCTACTTTGGCCGGATCAACTACTATCCCGGCAACAGAAATAATATGTCCAAGAAATGCTACCTGATCTAAAAAGAATTCGCACTTAGAAAATTTGGCGTACAACTGGTTGGCTCTAAGAATCTCGAGTACCTGCCTGAGATGGTGGTGATGCTCTTCCTTGGTTCTCGAATAAACTAGTATATCATCAATAAATACTACGACTGTCTTGTCCAATTGATCTCTGAAGACTTGGTGTATCAAGTCCATAAATTTTGCTGGAGCATTAGTTAGTGCAAACGACATAACTGTGAATTCGTGTCCGTATCGGGTCCTAAATGCGGTCTTTTCGATGTCACTCTCCTTTACTGGGATCTGATGGTATCCTGATCTGAGATCTATCTTCGAAAATACTGTCACTCCTCTGAGCTGGTCGAACAGATCATCTATGCGTGGTAAAGGGTAGCGGTTCTTCACTGTCACTGTATTCAGTTCTCGATAATCAATGCATAGCCTGAGACTTCCATCTTTCTTCTTGACAAATAGAACGGGTGCGCCCCAAGGGGATACACTCGGGCATATGAATCCCTTATCTAATAACTCCTTTAATTGCTCCTTTAACTAAACCATCTCTGTCGGGGCCATTCTGTAAGGGGCTTTGGCAATAGGTCCTGTCTCGGGTACTAAGTCAATAGTGAACTCGACTTCTCGGGGAGGTGGCATACCGGGAAGCTCCTTAGGGAAGAGGTCTGGAAACTCCCCAACCACGGGTACATCTGGGTTAAACTCTGGGTCTTGCTGAGTATCCTGTACATAACAGAGGTACACCTCCTGCTGCTTCTGAATCTCTTTGGCCTTGGTCATGGCTGAAATGATTTTCACGGGCGGCTGTCGGGGGTTCTGGCAGTAAGATACAGTAACGCCGGACGGGCTCTTTAGCAGTAGTCTATGCTCGGCACACAAGATACGACCTCGGTGTTTCTCTAACCAATTCATGCCCACAATGGCGTCAAAACCCAGGCCTCTGAACTCTATCAGATCCAACGGGAAATCCTCCTCTCGGATTCTGATGGTGGCTCCTTGGAAATACCGGGTACAACGAACTCTTTCTTTTGAAGGTAGTGTCACACTGAAATCTTCCAACTCCACGGGCTCAAGGTGCAACTGCTCGGCTAATGTCGGGGATACGAATTAGTGTGAGGCTCCGGAATCAAATAATACTGAGGCTGGGACTCCGTTTACCGGGAAAGTGCCGGTGATAATATGGCGTTGTCGCCGGCCTGAGCCTGTGTGAGAATGCTCAGGGTACCCTCTCTCCAGGGTTCAACATCTATTCCCAAAAATAACATTTATAAGTATAATTAGTGATGGCACGAGAAGATTTGTAAATAATCAGCCTTTCTTTATTCATCTTTCCAACATTACATGTTCATTCCATTACACAACTTAATACGAAAGGTACATGGCTTAATATTTCCTAAAGGTTAGGTTTAGGCGTCCAGGCTTATTGTGGGTGGCGTTTATCACTGTCGAGGGTGCTGTGTTCGGCTTGATTCTTTTAATCCCGTGATATAACATTCTTGATGGTCCGCCCATGATCAATACGTCACCGGATTTTAGCCAGATCTTCATAGATCCGTCAATCCTTTTTTCTTCGACATAGAGGAACTCGGCATCATCTCCGATGGACACAGACACTATGGGTATCCCTTGGTCTGGGGACTCCTGCGTCTCGTCCTTGTCTTGGTGTAATCCAAGTCGGCCTTCCCTCTCGTAGAAGTTGATGATGAAGATGTCAGCTTGTAGGTCGGGCACTGGTGGTACTTCGCGTTGTTGTGCAACGCGCAGGGTTGCCATAATTAGGGATAGAAAGTCTTCGGGAATTGGTGGTGCATGTGTTCCGTCGGTGTGATAGCTCTTCGTATACGGGTTCCAAATCTTACCGAGGCACATCATTCTTAGTTTCATCTTCTTCCCTCCGGGGTACGTCGGTGCGTTGAAACCGCCTGGTCTCACACCGAACTTACGACATCTCCGAATAATGGCTACTTGAGCTTCAGGTGTTAGGTATCCTGGTAGTAGAATCATCCCGGGCTGGATAACTTGACACTTTTCGCTTGGGTAGTGGGGATTCTCAAGGTTGTACTCGTCGGGTTCGGGGTTTGGATTTATTGGGAAGCATATATCGAAGGCTTCTACTGCATTTTAATAGTAACCTAGGTTTTTTTAGCGGTACTAGTAACCTACCAAATTTCATGCATGGTCATACAACTTGGCACACAAAGATTTGGTCATACTTTTCAAACATCTAAGGTTTCAAGGTTTACCTGCAGCTGTAGGGGTGTCCGGTCCTTCGGTGCGGTCCATGATGTGCAAGGCCGCCTTCCCTGGCCTCGATGTAGATGCCTTCTGGGGGTCTCGGGATCCCGCTCCAAATGAAGGCTGGGTGTTCTGTGCTCCACGCTGGCCTCTGGGTCCTATCTCTGGTCACCTCTCGCACTATAGCCGGGCCTGTAGTTCTTACTCTCGGGGTTCGCGAAGCACTCAAAGGCCCTGTGCCCGCTCTTCTTGCAGTAAAAACATTCTACCGGTTTGCCCTGACAGTCAACTCCGGGGTGGTTCTTTGAGCATCGTCTACAGGTAAATCGGCGCTCGGTCCTTTTGCCCGGACCGGCACCAGCCCCTGAATATGTGATTGGGTTAGTCAACAACTGGTCATAACAACAATAAAGGTACTTGCGCATTAGAGTTTTGGTTCATCTTACCCTGAAGTGGGTAGGAGCGTAGCGGCTTAGCCGCAATCGCTGGACGGCTCAACTGTAGTGCCTCTGTAGGCTTGTACCCATGGTATCTCGCCCGCTTCCTGTTCGGGTAGCGCTTATTCCTGTCCGCTCTCCTCTGTTTACGGTCCTCTGAGTCACCGCCTTTTGCCTTCCTTTTCTTCGCGAACTCCACATCCCGCATCTGGACGGTGATCTCGACCTGGGATGCTGCATGGTAGCAGTCCTGTGCAAAATAGGGTTTAGTAAACTCTTCACAATATAATATTCAATTCAATTTCATAGTTCAAGTTCAACCTGAATCGTGGCATAACGGCTAGGCCCCATGCCGTATCTGATGCGGTGGTTCAACCCACCATAGAAACGCTCCACTAAGATTTCGTTTGAATATCCCAAGCCTAGAAGTACACAGAGTAGAGCAGTGAATGCCGAGTAGTAATTGTCTACTGTCATCCCCTCGGTCTGCCTCAGGGTGTCTAGCTCAACCCGCTTCTTTGTCCGGAGGTGGGCGGGGTAGTACTTAGCCCTTAGCAACGCAGTGTAAGCATCCCATCCAAACGTGGGGTCGGCTAGGTAAGCATCCTGCACAAGCTTCCACCAATCGCTCGCTGACTCTCGTAGGTAATAGGCTGCGAGTCTGACCTTAGCCTTAGCCGGAACATTCAAAGTCTCGAAGGCGGTCTCTAGGAGGCTGATGTAGTTCTCTGGGTAGGTGGGGTTCGTCTCTCCTCAGAACTCAGCTGGTCGAAGGTCTGCTAAGCTCTTCACCCAGTTTGTTTCCCTGCGTGGGTGAAGTTGTGGTGTCGGTGGTGCTGCTGGGCTCCTGGCTGGAAACCCATGTGAGCCAGGGCTGCTGCTACTATCTCAGCTATGGTCTGCCCTTCAGGAATGTCATCTTGCTCCATGCGGCCACGGCCTCGTCCTCGACCTCGTCGCCCAGACATCTGAGAATGTCATTTGTTAGTCTAGAACAATCACAAGGACTTACTGCAAGTTAGTATCAACCTTGCTAGCGGTTTAAATTAGTAAAGGCGTGCCTCACATTACTAACCCTTAACCCCATTTACCAAATTTAGGTTTTCCTATTCTCGGTACTTCTCTATTCCAGTCATCAGAGCGCAACTACGCTCTGATACCACTTTCTATAACACCCCCGAATAACCAAACAGCAGTACAAACAATGTGCCAAACGATATCACGATAAGTCTAAGCAGCGGATTCACAACTCCATCCGGGTGTCACAGACGCCAACCACCCACGTGGTTGACACAACAACACTATCAACATCAAGCTACGGTCTGAATGACTGGAATTTAAACCTTAACCAAATCCAAGTACAAACAGGATATACAAACCAAGTACCGAGAGTCTACATCATAAGTTCTTAGTTAAACAACACAAACCGAAACGTACATCTAGGGTTTAGTGTTACATAGTCACAACCCATACATTAAAACATACTACTTACAAGTCTTGCCCAGATGGACTACCCCTATGGTTGTCACCCTGCCTACTCTCCGCCAGCTTCCATTTTCATACCTGAAAAAATAAAGGACTCAGCAAAACTATGCTGAGTTAGAATATGTGTAGCCCGTATGTTTCCGGGCTACACGACTACTTGGTCGAATATGATTAAGTCCAATTTACATGCTATAGTAAAGTAGTAACACATAACATACAACATCAATAGAGTAACTCACAACATGTTAAGCATAGGAGTAACAGCAAGCATGTCAAACATGTGTTCAAAATAGAGCGTGTAAGAGATTAAGAATAATGATGATCCTCACAGTGGGATCATTCAAACATTGCGTGTTTTCTTTGTGTTGGGATAAAACCTAACGGCAAGTGTACCGGTCAATTCTAGCAAGTTTTAATAGAGAGAATTCCCTAAGTATCGAACCAGAGGAGGCGATGTGTCTAGTTTAAATCTTTATTAATGACAAATTAAAACAGGAAATTGGGGTTTGATTTGATGATAATTAGAAACTGTAAACAGAATGCAAACAATAACAAGCAGGAAAATAAATGTTGTGAAACTGATTTGGAAAGGAGATCCCGGTTTACTACTGCACCCTAAATCTGTGATTCCTATCCCTAAGTGATTTATAAGCTAATTCTGAGTAAAACCCTAGAACAAAGATAATTTACCTCCGGTCTCCCGCTTAGCAAATACTAGTTAGCAAAGACTGAATTTTAACTCTCGTTACAAACCCACTGTTTACTAACCGCCTTAAGAACAATCTAGTTTATTGGTCAATTAGCAATTTAGAGGAATTACCATCTCTAAACTAACCGGTTATTTTCCTGTATTCAATTGAAAGCCGCAGTCGTCACATATAAGCTAACAAAATACTAATCCTTATAATTGGCCAAATTATAACGATTAAAGAAATTAAGCAAGGAAAATAACTTTACTCAATTGAACTGCATTAAATCACAAAGGAACAAGAATATTCAATTTAGCATAGCAAACCGAAATCTAAAGGAAACTACTCAGCCATTGACATGTTTACAATAAGCAAAGCTGTATGAGTAATTATAGAGAACAAGAAGGAACTCTGTTGAGACTCCTGGAGAAGTCTCCGTGGTGAACTTCCTGCTCTGCTCTGCTCCAAACTCCAAACCGGACTCAAGCTCCAACTCAACCTAAACTCTCTGTATTGTGATAATTTGTGCCCTGTCGAAGTGTATCTCTCACGTTGGCCAGACCCCTCCTTTAATAACCTCAGGAATCTATCTTTAATCTATCTCTAATCTCCTCTAATTAAGCGTCGAATAAAAGATATGATACAAATATTAAAGATAAACAACAATTCCGTTATTTCCGAAACCGACTTCTAGCGCTCCGCTTGTATTGGTCCGGGTTTGCAAACAAGTACGCAAACCCGGACCACCACTAAAACTCGGCAGAAGACTTTCGCTTGGGGATGGTCCGGGTTTACAAAGTCAGATACAAACCCGGACCGCGTCTGAAATTAGGAAGAGAGTTCTACGATGAGATGGTCCGGGTTTACAAAGTCGGATACAAACGCGGACCCTCATTAGATCACGGCAGTAATTGGTAAAATATAGTCTTTGACTCTGATTTGACTTCCACTTGTTGACTCAACCTCTAACATCTTCATCTAAGCATTTTGTTGAGCATTTTATCTTGTAAACATAACAAATTGATCATTGGAGACAAATATAAGAATAAAGTATAAATAAAGCATTAAGGAAGGAATATAAAGTCATAATGTAGACAATTAAGCATGAATTAGTCTAGTAAACTTAGACAAATTCCCGACTTATCAACTTCCTCACACTTAATCTTTGCTTGCCCTCAAGCAAATAGAAACATACTGAAATCTTACAGAAGGGAGTCGTCAGTTTAGAACTGTGCACAAGAAGATCTCATAATGAAAAGCAGTCATAGAGAACAATGATCCACACTTGCAGGTTTTCATAAACAGTGAATTGAGAAGTGTTTTACAAGGGCTTAAGACACATAGTAAAACCACTGACTCCAATTTAACTCAGGGACTACTTTCCAATTAACTTTCCACAATCCATGGACGACAAGGGGTGAGAAGTAATATCTTATTCCATATTACCTTTCATCACCACGTACTCATAATCGAGAAAGACTTTGCATTTTACATTTGGAATTAACAAATTTCTTCAACTTTCTAAACAAGCAGTAACTTCTCTTTTATATCCCTCAGACTTTTCTCTCCATTCATGTAGCGGCGTTGGGTCTTCTATCCTAGATCAGATGACCTTAGGTAGATGGGTGATGAGGCACCCCAAGGACTTAATTACCAAATGGGCGAGGCCTGTTTTCCGGGTTAAAAGTTCGATTAGAGGAGTACCTTGCCTTTGTCCTTCCTTCCTTTCATTCAATGATCATTCCCAAAGTCCCCAAGTGAAATCAAAGACAAATAGCTGTACTAATAGGCTTAACTTTTTAGAGAAGAAATAGACAAGCATTAATAAAAAACTGTACATACAAGCAGTGCAACCAGAATTCCCACAACTGTTTTCCAGCTTCGATCTCACAAAACTAGTGCTACTCGTGCGGTGTTCCAAACCAACTTATCCAACCACTGAATAAGACTCAGGTATGTTATGCAACCAAAAATTTTTGAGGGCCAACAAAAATACTGTGAAAATGGAGTGATAGCCTTAAAAATGTTCAAAATTAGCACATTCGAATGAAATTGAGCAAGAGCATGAGCATGTGTAATTTCCCTTCATCACACTTAAAAATTAGCAATGCCCTCATTGCTTCATGTAAATGATTAAGACGGAAGGAAAACACAAAGTCACAGAAAACAACGTTGAAAAATAAAAGAAGTTAGAAAATCACGCCCCTGGAGTATTTTGAGGACAACGTCCTCACACTTAGCTAAAAGCATCGGGGTGTTGAAATCTGCAGAAAAGTCGACAGAGTTTCCTTTGGATACCTCAATACCTCACACTTAGCAAAAGCAGACCTGTAGCTCAAGTAAAGAAAACCAAAAGCCAATAATAACTTGCAGAACAGTAAGCGTGCGAGTAAACATCATAGGTAATAAAACAAACCGAAAATAAACGACAACATCCGAATCTAAAACAAAAAGAAGAAAAACCTAAAGAAAACTAAGAGAATAAAAACATCAAAATAGCCGAAAAGGGTAGAAAATGAAGTAACCCAATCTCCAGAGCCTAGGGCTGTGGTGGAGGCTGTAAAGTGGAGCAGTGGAGAAGCTGGGTTGGGGCTAGGTAATGTCGAGAGGTTGAAGAAGGAATAGAGTTAGGGATTGTAAATTCGCGGCCCTCTCTTGTTTCTGCAGGAATTGTGGTCCGGGTTTCAAACCTATCCTCAAACCCGGACGACACGCAAAACATGCCAGTAGCTACTCCGCTCTTGTGATCCGGGTTTGCAAACCAATCAGCAAACCCAGACGTGCATCAAAATTAGACAGTAGGTATCTCGCCCTCACGATCCGGGTTTGCAAACCAGCGCGCAAACCCGGACGACCTCCAAAACTTGCCAGTAGCGTCGCCCAGCTATAGGTCCGGGTTTGCAAACCCAGCTCCAAACCTGGACACCCCTTAAAAGTGGCCAGAAACTCATATTGATAACAGAGATCCCTCCAAACTCCTGAATTCACCTTCAAAACCATGTGAAACTAAACAAAACATGTCTAATAAACACGTTAGCCCAAAAATAAAGAATCAAAAACAATAAAACTTACGAGAAATAAACAAAACGAAAATAATAAAACTCACAAAACTGGGTTGTCTCCCAGCCAGCCGCCCGTCTTTTCGGTCTTTGGCTAGACCGTGCCTCATTCTCTCAAGAGACTCCAGATGATTGAGTTGTCTTGCGGTCCCAGCGACAAGAAGTTCGAGATGCTTCCACAACTTGTTTTGAAGACCTACCAGCATAAAACAGTAGTTGCTCACCTTCTGCATTCAAAGTGATCGTACCGTGAGCAACTTCGATTCGAGCATCGGCTGTTGCTAGGAAGGGTCTTCCAAGGATGATAGGAACTGTTGGATCTGCAGCCATGTCGAGTACGACAAAATCGCAAGGAAAGTACAGATGCTCCACCTTAACCATCACATCCTTAGCGATTCCACAAGGATAAACCATTGAGCGATCTGCTAGTTGAAGCATCATTCGTGTTGGCTGTAAGTCCCCAATCCCAAGCTTTTCAAAAATAGTGTATGTCATGAGACTGATTGATGCTCCCAAATCAGCAAGACAGTGGTCAAAATCTATGTCTCCTACTCTGCAAGGAATTGTGAAACTTCCAGGATCTTTGCATTTTTCTGGTTGGCGCTTTTGTATGATCGCTGAACAAGTTCCTGTAAGCTGAATAGTCCCTGTCTCAACTAACTTTTCCTTATTAGATAAAAGCTTCCTTAAATACTTGGCATAGTTAGGCACCTTCGCAACTAATTCAACAAAAGGAATATCAACAGATAGTTGACGAAGTAAAGTAAGAAACTTATCAAACTCACTATCCTCCTTGAAACGCTTGGTTCTTCTTGGGAAGGGAACTGAAGGAGAGACGTCGACTACAGGTGGTGTAGGTGGAGGAGATTGGGTGGTTTTGCAATTACGCTCATTCTCTAGCACCGGTTCCTCTATATTCACCACCTCAAGCTCATTAGTTTTACCTTTACCGCTCCTAGTAGTTACCTTCTTCACCGTTTCCTTTTCCTGCAAAGAAGATTTTTTAGCCAAGATATCATCTACTAGCTTAGCATAATTTGGCATAAACTTAAGCACCTCAGAAAAGGGCATATCCTTAGTTGATTTCTTAAAAATGTTAAGAAATTTTCCAAGCTGTTCGTCAAGGTCCCTTTTCTTTAACCTGTCAGGAAAAGGAATAGGTTCTTCAAATTTACGATTAAAAACAGAAGAGTAAGAAGGTTGAGTTCCAGGAGACTCCTTCTCCTTGGGTGTTTCAAAAGCTTTACTAGAGTCCTCAACCTCTTTTTGAACGGGCTGAATGACAGCAACAAGTGGAGCATCATTTTCCACAACAAAAACAGCTTTGGCATGCTCTCTTAGATTCTGCTCTGACTAACTAGGCAAAGAACCCAAAGGACGCTGAACTAGCTGCTGAGATATCTGAGACAGCTAAGTCTCGATGTCCCTGTTGAATGTCCTTTGATCAGCGTTGAAAGTCCTCTGCTCCTGATTGAAAGCTTCCAGCTCATTGAACTTCTTCGCGCTAACCGAGATGAAATCATTCATCCTGGCCAGAACTTCATCCATACTAGAAGACGCTCCAGCACCCGAATTCTGTGCTTGCTGATTCTGCAGTGGCTGCTTCTGATAGGAAGGATTGTACTGCTGCTGGGGCCTCTGATTGTAATTATTGTTACCACCAGCTTGGTAACGGTTTTGCTGCTGACCTTGATAACCTGGATTTCCTTGGTTCCCAAAATAATTACCCGGTCTGTTACCAACATAGTTCGCTGCCTCTTCTTGTGGTGGAGAACACTGGCACATGTTAGAAGCTCTACCACAGTACTCGCACGGTGGATAAACCTCAGGAGCTGCTGCACTGGACTGTGGATTCATAACTACACACATACGCTCAAACTGCTTCGACATTGCTTCTATCTTGGAAGCCAAGAAAGTGTTTGAATCTACTTCATAAACCCCAGCTGGTTTCTTCGGTGCAGCTTCTCCAGCTCTTGTACCTCCCATCTGATTAGCTGCTGTAGTAATAGTCTCTAGCAACTCTTTAATCCGTTTAATGGGCAGCTCCATCAAACTACCTCCAGCACAAGTATCAACCAACAACCGGCTAGACGGATCCAAGTCCTTGTAAAAGGAATGCAGTATAACCTCTTCACCTTGTCCATGATGTGGTACCTTCCTTACTATCCCCTTAAAACGCTCCCAAGCTTCAGACAAGGACTCACCGGCGAACTGTTTGAAGTTTGTAATCTCACCTCTCATGGTCAGCATCCGAGAGGGTGGGAAGTACTTTGCTAAGAATGCATTAGCCAGCTCTTCCCAAGTAGTGATACTGTCAGGTGCCAGCGAGTTTAACCATTCAGCCGCTCTGTCCCTCAGAGAGAATGGAAACAAAGTGAGCCGGGCCACCTCCTGCGAAGCTGGTGTCGAACACGCTCCTACCAACCTCAGGAATGTAGTGAGATGAACATTCGGATCTTCAGTGACCGTCCCGCTGAACTGAGGCGCGTTCATCACCATGGTCACATAGTGAGTCTTGAACTGCCACTGCACTCCTGCTGGTAGCGCAGGAATCACAATTGGCGACACCAACCCCTCAACACTGTAGTCCCTCATCTGCCTCCGTTATTCGCCATGTTCACTGCTGGTTGAAACTTCTGGACCCTCTTCAATAACAGGTGGTTCGAGCACCTCTCTCAACTGGTGGATCCAGGTTCAAGTCTCATCAAAGCTGTCTCGCAAACCTCTCGATCTCAAGATTGAGTTCGAACTCCGGTTCTCCTGCAGAATGGGTTTTAACCATAAACCGAGAGTTAGTGAACTGAAGCTAAGATAGCGTAAATTAAAAGAACAGCAAAAATCAGGATTAACTAAACGAAATAAATGCAAATAAATAACAGGAAATAAAAAAAACAAAATAAAGACTAAACTAAATAACCGTGCCTCCCCGGCAACGGCGCCAAAAACTTGTTGGGATAAAACCTAACGGCAAGTGTACCGGTCAATTCTAGCAAGTTTTAATAGAGAGAATTCCCTAAGTATCGAACCAGAGGGGGCGATGTGTCTAGTTTAAATCTTTATTAATGACAAATTAAAACAGGAAATTGGGGTTTGATTTGATGATAATTAGAAACTGTAAACAAAATGCAAACAATAACAAGCAGGAAAATAAATGTTGTGAAACTGATTTGGGAAGGAGATCCCGGTTTACTACTGCACCCTAAATCTGTGATTCCTATCCCTAAGTGATTTATAAGACAATTCTGAGTAAAACCCTAGAAAAAAGATAATTTACCTCCGGTCTCCCGCTTAGCAAATACTAGTTAGCAAAGACTGAATTTTAACTCTCGTTACAAACCCACTGTTTACTAACCGCCTTAAGAACAATCTAGTTTATTGGTCAATTAGCAATTTAGAGGAATTACCATCTCTAAACTAACCGGTTATTTTCCTGTATTCAATTGAAAGCCGCAGTCGTCACATATAAGCTAACAAAATACTAATCCTTATAATTGGCCAAATTATAACGATTAAAGAAATTAAGCAAGGAAAATAACTTTACTCAATCGAACTGCATTAAATCACAAAGGAACAGGAATAGTCAATTTAGGGATACATAGCAAACCGAAATCTAAAGGAAACTACTCAGCCATTGACATGTTTACAATAAGCAAAGTTGTATGAGTAATTATAGAGAACAAGAAGGAACTCTGTTGAGACTCCTGGAGAAGTCTCCATGGTGAACTTCCTGCTCTGCTCTGCTCCAAACTCCAAACCAGACTCAAGCTACAACTCAACCTAAACTCTCTGTATTGTGATAATTTGTGCCCTGTCGAAGTGTATCTCTCACGTTGGCCAGACCCCTCCTTTTATAACCACAGGAATCTATCTTTAATCTATCTCTAATCTCCTCTAATTAAGCGTCGGATAAAAGATATGATACAAATATTAAAGATAAACAACAATTCCGTTATTTCCGAAACCGACTTCTGGCGCTCCGCTTGTATTGGTCCGGGTTTGCAAACAAGTACGCAAACCCGGACCACCACTAAAACTCGGCAGAAGACTTTCGCTTGGGGATGGTCCGGGTTTACAAAGTCAGATACAAACCCGGACCGCGTCTGAAATTAGGCAGAGAGTTCTACGATGAGATGGTCCGGGTTTACAAAGTCGGATACAAACCCGGACCCTCATTAGATCACGACAGTAATTGGTAAAATTCAGTCTTTGACTCTGATTTGACTTCCACTTGTTGACTCAACCTCTAACATCTTCATTTAAGCATTTTGTTGAGCATTTTATCCTGAAAACATAACAAATTGATCATTGGAGACAAATATAACAATAAAGTATAAATAAAGCATTAAGGAAGGAATATAAAGTCATAATGTAGACAATTAAGCATGAATTAGTCTAGTAAACTTAGACAAATTCCTGACTTATCACTTTGCTTTTCTCTTGTTCCCATAGTGTGTATTTTTGGTCACTTTCCTTGCACCAGGTCTGGGGATATAGTTTAGATCCCGTGACCACATCATGTAGGTGCCAATCTTTCCTTGTTTCTTTAAGGGTTATTTGTGAATTCTCTTATCACCGCACGTTGGAGGACGTCTCCTCTATAGCAATTCCTTCATTCCCCGCGTTGTACGTCGAGAAAGCGGAGTCACCTCTAAACTCCAGGATAATGCTCCACCAATTGCCAATCCCCATTCCCGACACCCAGGGTCGAGAAAGCGAGGTCACCTCTAGACCTCGGGATGTGCTGAGAAAGCGGGTTCACCCAAGGACCCCCAAAATATGTTCCACCATAGACGGTCGAAGAATCTGTTGCAGATATTAACTCCCGGGCATCCATACAGCGCGGCCCGAGATGTTGTCTTCCCGGGTTATTCTCATGTTTTCACCAGTTTATATTTGTTCTTCATTATCATTAAGGGATATACACCATAGTGGGTGTCATGGTACATCCTCTATGGTTAGAGAGGAGTTTCCCTTTTTGGAGTTTTCTTTGTTTACATAGTTCGTTGTGTTTTATCTCAAAGTTCCATAAACGAGAAAGGGACTAAACTACTATGTGTGCGCAAATGATATGCAACAATGATATAGCAATCATATAAGCAAGATAAGCAAGCAATCCAATTTCATGCTTTAATCTTATGGTCATTTTCACACAAGGCACACAGCAAACAAGCCGTGTAACACGGCAACATACAGACCACACATATCTATACCTTATTCGAAAGCGTGAGTTGTCTCACACACGGGGTCCCGGTTGGAGTTCGCTACGGCCCTAGCGTTAATTAAAAACAACGTGTCAGTCTATGATTTTATGTGACGAGCTTTGTGACATTTCCCGAATTTATTTCATTATTGTCGGGTGTTATTTCCTAGATGAATCTTTGTTGAATGTTCAACCTTTATTAGCCCTTAGGAATTCCCACGTATTAAACTTTACCTTACTCCTAAGGCATTCACACCCTTGTTTTACACGTTAACTAAGTCCTTTTTCCCTAGCTAATGTTTTAGCGCATTTCAAGCGTTAACCAAGTAACATGTTTATATAAGATAGATTTGCATTTGCCTACGATGTAGTCTTTCCTTAGCTAGGTAAGTTAGCACAGTTTTAACCCTATTATCTTGGTAATTTAATCTTTAAAATACTCTTAAAGCCTAGTTATGCAAAACCGTAACATCATTGAAAAACTGAGGCAACAACCCCATGTTTCTTTGTGATTCTTGTTTCTAGTTACTTTAGCTGAGGCTTATTCTTTCCCATAGTATTTACCCCACTGAATATGGGTGTTATCAATGTTTTAAACTCAAGAATAAACCAGTAAGACACTCACCTAACTTCTGTATAGAAACAGCAACTATCGAAAATTGAATCCAACTGCATTGTTTCTTCCTCATTTCTTCTTCCTAGTTCATTTATTAGTTTCCTAATTCCACCCCATTCTTTTACAGATCTGCTATAGTGCATTAGTTAGTTGTTGGGTTCATTAGCAACTAATACCACACTCACCTGCCACTGGTAACTCGGTTACACAGAAACAACCCTTAACTGAAATCTGAAAGTAGAATCTATTGCCTTCTGTTTGACCCTTGCTTGTAGTTGGTTACTTTAATCTCTAAATTTCCCCTCAGTACCTATACACTTACTATGGTATATTAGAGATGGTTTATACCCCTCAATAATTCACTACAACCCCATCGAGTCCCTCAGCACCTAGTTATCCTGAACCGACAGAAATGAAAACTGCAACATGGAGACTGAAATGTCTTCTATTGATTTCTCTGTAAATGCATTAACCTGTCTTCAATTCTTTCTTTCATTGTTCCCACTCGCAGGTAGACATAGTAGCAGGGTTTTACATTCATTCCCAGACCAATACAACATGCCTAGTTCCTACTGCCACTCAGCTACAAGAGGCAACTATAATTGGAACCTGAAATTACAAACTGATGCATTTTCCTCATGTGTTCACTATCTGTTTTCCCACCTGGTTTACAACTCTTCCCCAAATTGACGACTCAATAAGTTAGGTGTTCTATCTTGGTCTTAGCTTTAAAACAGATCTATAACCATAGGAGTGACCCTCTGAAATGATGTTATACCGAAACCCAACTTTCATGAGCAACTATAAAACTGATATAACACAAATCTGATATTCCTTCTTCTATTTTCTTCTGTTATCCTCATAACTGTTTTTAAACTTTCCCTCAGTTTGATTACTCACCCAGCTAAGTGTATTATTAGGCTTTTGTTTAACCTCGAAACAGATCCAAAACAGTGCGGTTTAGCTGCTGCAGTTGTACAGAACAGGAGGTATAACTGTTACATTGTTTTTTGTTCTTTTAGGATACTATTTTGTTTCTGTTTCTTTTCCTTTTACAATCTCTCGTATAAATCCTCAGTCAGGTGCATGCATAAGATTGTAGATGTACTAGCCACTCAAGAACACCCCAGGATATTTAGTATACAGAGGCTATGTAACACCCCTACTAATCCGGCTCCTAATAATAATATAAACGTCGTACTTAGTAAGTAAATCAGAGCGGTAATTAACAGACTGTCACTCTAATGGTGTCACTGTTATCACTTGCCCATACGGGTGATAACTAGTTACATGATAATCTACATATGAAACATATTCCCGCAGTGACCACAAGAGATAGATAGTAGTGCTTAAACAATCTAAAAACATAAACAACAACAACCGTCTTATACAAACCGTACATGTGAGCGTCTAACCAAAATACACCTCGGTTTACAAAACCCGAGTCCAAAAACAATAGTAGTCTCAAACCGTACCAAGTCTTAACCAACAGTAAAACCACAATTGTCGCGCCCCGCGTCGACCCTCCAGCTAGTCTCCTGAAATAAAAATGGTTTGTGGTATGGAATCAGCCCCTGCTGAGTATGTTATCACATGCCCCGTCATGCCTCCTCAAACCCCTCAATTAATTGGTCGAGAGCACGAGATTCGTTACATGCGATACCGTTTTAATAATTAAACTGTAAAACAGTTAACAGTAATAACATACAATAACACAACCATCAAAACACATAATATAAATCACACAGTATAACCAATGAACAACCAGGCGAAACAACGAGAACAATAAACAAGTATCAACTCCCGTCCTTGGTATAGAAACCAATATTGTTCGCCAATGTACAAGTCTCAACTGTAAAAAGTGTTCAGTTATACCTAGTGACAACGTCTCATTAAAAACGACGTGTCTCTAAATTACCCATATACTATGGCGGGTCACCCACGGCAGTAGCCACTCCAGCGGTAGAGTCTCCGACCAACGAGCCATCCTAGCTCACGGGAAATTTCTTGATACTTCCGGACCCGTACGCGGACATCCTAGTATCGTTTGTGTGATCACAGCGCGCACCAAGAGCCACATCCTCTTGGCTTTGTTATGTTAATTAATTATACCATCGCATCGCATTACCAATTTTTCTAACACAGTAGACTAAGGTCGTTAGTCCAATCCGGAGTCTGTAACCTCGGGATCCAGTGTTAGATACGAGAGCGGCGTTTAGAAAGGCCAGTGCTCCGTATTAAACTCTCGGATAATATGTATATCTTATTATCCTAGTATTACAACGTTTTTCTGACGATCCTTATATTGCAAATAAGATAGCACCATAGCCGCTAGTTCGTTTTATATATATATAGATTCATATATATGAACCAATACTGTTAACGCAACAACAGTATATAATAAGCAGCTATAAATATACAGTTCATGCATATTTATTCACACATTCAGACAAACTATCTTATCACAGATCACACAGAAGTCTGAACTGAGGAAGCCCTTAGAGACAATCAGAGACACGTAACAACATACCGTACACCCGGAATGTATAACCGTGGAGTATGAATCAGCTAGATCCGATGCTCCCCGTGTGGTCCCT
Organism: Limonium bicolor; assembly: GCA_023374045.1. NCBI lineage: Eukaryota > Viridiplantae > Streptophyta > Magnoliopsida > Caryophyllales > Plumbaginaceae > Limonium > Limonium bicolor. The sequence goes on along the minus strand of CM041782.1, from coordinate 258,098,447 downwards.
AACAGTCTAATAATACACAACGCTACTGTTTAGAATCCCGTATAACAACATAACTCTACGGTACCCCGTACCGTCACTAATACCTGCCGGTTAATCCCCCGTTATGAACTGTCAACGTTTGTCGAGTTTTCGGCTTAACTCGGGATTGGAAAAACGTTATATTACATGCGTAGTCTCATCTTTGTATATTAATATACTTAAAGTTTAAACTTTATTATCGCATGTAATTTAATATACACTTGTATATTAAATAGTTTGTTTCTATATTGCATGTATAATTCTTATCATACATTATACATTTCACCTTAGTATTTATTTTCCTAAGGTTTGTTTTTTCCAAGTTTAACGGAGTATAATTCATGTGTAAAAATACTTTGAATTATATAAATCCTCATTATTTCATGTATACTCCTAACATTAGAATTTCCATAACTAATGTTTGTAATTCTTTTCTCTTTATCTTATATTATTTTAATTATGATAATACATGGTTATTAAACCATATTATATTTTTCCACTCCATAACATATATATATATATATATTTTATGAGACTCTTTATTATACGGTAAATCTTTATAATATATTCAGTCTCTTTTAATGAACATTTCTTATATCATAAATGTTACACCCTTTATAACATTAGAAACCATATTATAAATTTTTATTTAAAAATGCCCATAATTCCGAACAGCACCTAGTTTCTTAAATATTTACAAAATCCACCACATATTTTATATAGTGTTATATTATAGTTATATAACATATATTATGACATTTATGCCATTAAAACAATTATAACCTATAGTTATAAATTGTTATTTATTACCAAATAGCCCCTTATACTCTCGGCTTTCACTATATACCACTAAACTTCTATAAATTACAAAACAACCCCAATTTAAAATACATAGTTTTCTAATGTCATTAAAACTATATATTATACATATTTCTTAATAAAAATTTATATATAACTCCAAAAATTACCAAACTATACCAAAAGGTTATAAATATCATTTCTAACCTTATACTTTCTATAATTCCCGGTTTTGCCCATATGTTACCCATTTGTAACAAATGTTATGAAATATCATATATTATACTTATATAATTCATATAAACTCCAAATTTAACCAAATGAACTTCTAAAAATTCCTAATAACCTAAGGTCTGTTCTAAATTCTATCTAGTACCCCAAGTTTTCGGAAATCACAATATAACCCCACCTCTTATAAATCTTTTACAATTTAATAACTATCTTAATATAAGGTAGTATTTTAATTTCTTAAATTCTCCAAACTTGGTCAAAGTCTCCTATATAGTCAACTTTGACTTCTAATGCCAAATGGGAACCAAACTTTCGGTAATTACCAATAATACCCTACACTTTTCTATTTTTACAATTTTGACCTAAAACATTATATAATGTTATAATTTTTATTAAATTCATTTAAAAACCCTAAATTCCTCTAAATTAAGCCCACGACTTTATATTTTACTAGTAATTACCATTTGACCCCAAACTTAATTATATAAGCATAAATTAAACTAAATAAGCTTTAAACTTAAATTAAAATGGCCTAATGACATGGCCTTATTACAACTTTGCTTCATAACATAAAATTACACATAAATAGCTCAATTTATACAATAAACTCACGGCCTTGCTGTAGTTTATTTATTTTTCCACATAATGTCATAATTTGACCATTATGTTAATTAAATCTCTTAAATGACTAGCTTAATTTATCTTAGTCATTTTTTTCCATACATAGGTTAAAATAACCCTTATAATTAACTCCACTCTCGGCACATAATATATATATGCTAAGAAATCATAAAATCATAAGTTTTAAGGTGTTTATACCTTAGTTTATCCTTGTAACAACTCGGCAGCTTGGAGGAAAAATCACCACATCATTTAGACATGTTTAATACACCAAAATAAGATATGGTGATACTCCAAGCATGAGCTTAACCATAAAGAACAATTAATGTAAGATTTAAGGCAAAAATCACCTTAAAAATGCAAGGAAGTTTCCAAATGATTTCGGCCTGAATTAAACACACCACATGGTGTTAATTTCATCATATAAACATAGGAAATAGCTAGACAACAACAAGCTGCTATGGTAATAGGTTTTACCTTGGCAAAATGCCTTAAAGAATGGTATTTCCTTTGATTTTTGGCCACCCTTGCTCCAAATGGTTAACCAACTGAATAAACATTTACATATCAAGATTATGAGTGAATAAAATCATAAAAATCAGAAGAAGAAAACCGGATGGAGAAAGGAGATGCTTAAGGTATGTTTTTACCTTATAATGCAAATTTTGGAAACCTTGGTCCCTATACTTGCTTCAGCCAAGATTGATGTTTGTTCAAGCTTTGGAACACTGAGAATGAGCCATGGAAAGTGAGTCATGACAAGCTCCAAGTGTAGGTAATGAAGGATGAAGAAAAAGAGCTAAAAATTGCCTTAACCATTACCTTAGGTGCTTAAGAGATTGATTTGTCTTCCATACTCAAGAACACAGCTTGAGAGGGTTTGGAAGGGCTGATGGCTCAGCTGGAATGGGACAAGAGGCAAGAGAATGAGAGGAAAGGTGTTTAAATGATTAAAATGTATAAAAAGGAATAGTAAAATGGTGATTCACCAAATTAGGAAGATATTTAGCACTAAAGTAGAATGAGCTGTCTTCTAAGCTCCATGCCTGCTGAAATCCAAAGCGTTAGAAGGGTCATTAGTTGACCATTGACCATACTTGGTCAATTTTGCTTAAAAATGCACTATTTGGGTTACTATTCACAAATGAATGCCATATTTTCGATTTTTTTTGAAATTTTGGATTTAGACCTTCCAATGTGGTACATTATAGTACATTAGTATATCAAGGTCTAATACAATGCTTAACACCACTCAAAACCCACTCAGAAAGTCAATTTTCTCAAGAACGTGCTTTAAGGAATTTTAAAGCACATTTTGTGTTAGAACAGTTTTAGAGCTTGCTTTCCTTTGAGAATGGTTTTATAATGTTCATTACTTCATTATAGTACTTAGGAATCCACTTTGGATCCTATTTGAGGTCATACAATCATATTGGTGCTTTAAAGCACATTTTTGGCTTTACCGATCTTAAAACATGTTTTGCCTTGTTGAGATCTTTTAGATTCTTCCCCAATTGTATTTAGAAGTTTATTAACCATCTTATATCATTAATAGATCATTTAATTAAGTTTTTAAGGTTAGGGGTATTTCAGGCTACTTGCTACTGATTTGGCATCATTATCAGTTTTAACAAGTTTGGTCTTATCTCTTGTTTTCTGATCTTGAAATAAGTTTAGGAACAACTCACCAGTTGAGTAACTTGACAGGTTCTCCTTGGCTAATCCTTGGCAAAATATGAGACTTCAGTTCCTTAGTCACTCGACAGCAGCTGAGGAAGTTTTTTTTTCTCAGAAATTAGGCTTAGTAAAAACAGGTAAAGCAGGTTGTGGAAAAAAAACTGATTAAGGCTTACCTGGTTGTGGCTTCTTTTTTTTTTGGATACAGAACTGGGATGTTCTTCCTGGGGGGATTTGTCACAATTCATGGGTTTGTTTCACAAGAAATGTCACGCAAGGATTAGGGGGGAAAGTGAGTTAGTCAGTAGAGAAACTCAGACACGAAAACGGAAAGAAAGTTGGGACTGGAACAATATGATTTTTTTCTCTGAATTCATAGCCTTACCTTAGCAGTTCTTGAGGAGGATTTAGTCTCACGTTTACCCTAGGGCTTTACCAGCGGTTGGCATGCAAGATCATGTGTGAGACATAGAGAAAGTTAGAGGAGTTCATACTTGTGTTATCGGGGAAGGAAACCAATCACAAGAAAAGGAAAGAAGCCCAGCAACACTTACCTTGTGTATTAGAGTCAGAGAGAGTTGAGGGAGTTCCTGCCCATGTAGAAACGATGCATAGCAGGAGAGTGAAGGAAGTGGCCTATGGCTTTATGAATTAGATGGCACAAAGCACGAGAGACTAATGCAGGAGTTAAATCAATCATTAGTGTTGGCAAGTTCCAATGGGAATTTTTGTGAGAGTTTAAAATCAGACAGGTCGATGCGTGAGTGTCTGTAACACACAGCTTTGATGCATAATACTTTGAAATAGAACAGACTTGTCTGTTGACTGAAACCACGATGCTACTGAAAATAGGAGTAGAGAATGGGGATAAATACTGGATAATAAAATGTTAGTTTCAGGTTACAAGGATTGGCGTGGGGGAAAATTTCTGCAGAGCAGATGTTGTCGTCCTTATTTATTTTGTTTTGATTCAGGCGTACTACAGGGGGACTGAGAGGCACGATATTCAGGAGGGAATAATGACTGAGTTGTCTCAATTTACCAGGGAAGTTATGGGCATTTGAATAAACAACCCTTCTGTCGCCTGGGAGCTTGGATCTCCTGGCTTCTGTTATTTTTTTTTGTTCGATCTGGTTCTTCATCGAGGAAGAAGAATCGATGCTACAGAGAAGGTGCGGTTGGTTCTCCTTTTTTTTGTTGTAATTACCATATTCCACATAATACTAGTTTTGATTCGGTGGTATAAGTTACTGAATTCAAGCATAGCTCGTCCGGTTAAAGCGTTTAGAAGGTATACGAGAGGTACGGGGTTTGAACCTCAGTGGGAGCGTATTTGCTCCTTTTTTTTAGTATAAGCTATACACATGCTTATTTATATATATGTAAGACTATATATTATATCGCGTTATTAGTTAGATACGTGACTACTTTATTTTTGTTGCGACGTTATTATTTATTATTTACAATGTTACAATATCGTAACATTACGTACATGTATTTTCGTATTCGTACATATATAAGTACGTGACTATATTAATATATAACGTTATCATGTTTTCGGACATGTATATACTAAACTTAATTGTTCATACATTATTTTATGTCCGAATTATATAACGTGTTATTTTCAGATAATCTCCTCGCGTTTATGATTTTATGCGTTTAAATGTTCAGGGGTGTTTCACGATGTATTATAGATTGTTTATTAGTAGGAAGTTATTGCTTACCCCGTTCCAATGCGACGGTGCTATGCATGGTCTTTCATACATTATGAAACAAAGGCATCTTAATCGAAGCGGTATCTTTATTGTACGAGCGCTCGATTAAATTTAAATTGCCTATCTCGGTATTCTGGATTACTAGCGCCCATGCACGTACTATATTTTTGATTGTTATTTGTATTCACTTACTGGGTTCTAGTTGAAGTGAGATGTTACATTGGGCTATCGTTAGTATTTGGTGCTCTTTACACCCATCCTAGCAATTATGTACTTCCCTACATATCCATAGAGATAATCCTTATCATCTCGTGTCTCTAGGTTGTTTTGTTCCGGAGTAATACGTTACTTGTAGTATTGTTAGGTATTTCTCGTTGATTTATACTGTATTTCCTGTATGTCGGTCCAACAACAAGGTTCGTATTGTTTGCCCTATTCTTGCTAGGGGAATTCATTTGTTAATCTTATCTTTGTGAAATACCCCAGACTTAAATATGGTGATTAAATTATTCTAATATGGTATTTAAGGGCCTAATAGTGCCTAAAGAATATTGGTGAAGAAAATAAAGCCAAAAGAAAAGAGAAAATGCGTAAAAAGCATAAAATGTAAAAATGAGTGTTATGCAACCATAGGAGGTATATGACCTCGGTTAGGGTCCTAGATGGACTCCTAAGGCTTATTATTCCTAAATAGTATATGGGAACAATTCCCGAAGAAAACAGATCCATATAATGGGTTAAAAACGCAAACGATGCTTTAAAGCACGTTTTTTTGAGAAAAGTCGAAAATGTGACTTTTAATGGTCAAACGGACCTGTGAAAATTATAGTTGACCATATAACTATAATTAAACATTAATGGAAGCTTAATAACCATTCAAATTAAAGAAACAAGAAAAATCAAAAAACGGGCCCGGTTAGTGAATAGTGCCAAACTGGGAAATTTAACGAGCGTTTCTTGTGAAAAGATGAAAACGCCCTCCATAGCTAATTAATGGGGGCCGGTTTTCTTGAATGAGTCAACACTCCCCTCTCTTAATTGATTGACTCTCTAGACTCCCTTAAGTTGAAAAAAGGCAAAAGTAAAAAGTGGGAAAAAGTACAAAAGCAACTTCATTCTCTCTCTCCTCTCATTTCCCTTCTCCCTCACCTTTTCTTCCTCCCATCCGTCTCCCCATTCCTCTCTTCTGGCTGAACGATTTTGAAGCCTCTCCAATGGCTTCCCCACCTTTCCAAGCTTGCCCAAGTTGCTACACAACTCCAAATCAAAAATAAATTGCATATACTTCTTAGTTGGAGCAAGGGCATCATTTCCCTCTTTTAAAAATCTCCAAAGGATGAAGTTGACGTCCATGGGTATAGCCCATTTGAAGAGAAAAATCAGATTTTATGGAGATAGATTGTTCCCCCCTCTGGTTTAAGGTAAGAAAATCCAAGAAAACTCATCCTATCTCCATTCTCTTGCTCAACCGATTTTGGCCTCTCATGTGCCTTGATTTCTCTCTTTGTTGAGCATGTGGTCAAGCCTTCAATGGTGGTTGGAACTTTCCTTGATTCATGACCAAAGTCAATTCCAGGGTTTAAAGGTAAATCCCTAAATTTTGTGCTTTAAACACCCCTTTGTAATCTAGAGCAATTAATGACCTAAATGTCTTGCTTGGTCTCATTTCCTCATAGGTATCGAATTGGAGTTGGGCAACTCCATGGCCCTTGGCCGGTTTTCAAGTAAGAGGAAGGGAGGAATGGAAAAGAAGAGAAAGGAGAACTTGAGAATTAAAGGTAAGCCAACTACCTTAATAACTATCCTAAATGTTCTAGAACTTTTGGGAAGGGTAATAGAATGAATGAACCGAATATATGTTAGATATGTGTTTGGGTGACTTGAAAGAGAATTATGATTAATGCCTAATGCTATGGTGAATTGGTGTGGGATTTAAGGGCCTAAGAGCCAAGCATTTAAATTAGCGCACTATATTGTGTTTAATGAGCTTTGGATGAATTTTGTGTGCTGGTAGGATCCACTAGGGATGTGGTTAGTTGAATTGATTTAGGATGATGAAATGATGCATTTAGGCATGTTAGATTTGTAGGGAAGTTATGGCAAAATTTCGGTAGAAATTAAGTGGTTTAGGTGACTTATGAGCTTGGAGAACATAAGTGTGGTTAGGAGAAAGTAGAGTGTAAAGGAGTGGATTAAGCTCACCCAGAACTAGAGTATAAGAGTTGGAAGGATTGGTGCAAAATCTGTAGCAAACAAGATGTAAAATGCCTTAAGATGGCTAGGAGGTGAACTAGTGTGTCTAGCTTTGGAAACAAGTCTAGAACTTGAGAAATGGAATTGCAAATGCTTGAGAAGGATTTGGAATGGTCAAATTGGTTGAGAATGAGATAAAAGCTGTCATGGAAATGTTGTTAGACCACTAGTGAGTAAAGTGTAGAATTTGAGAGTGAAAAACTTGTGGAATTGAGCAAGAATTGAATAAGGAGTTTGAGTAATGATTTAGGAAGGTTTAATGAGTGTTTAAGGTGTTAAAACATGTATGGAAACATGTGGAAAGATTAGAAAAAGATTGGGTGAAATTTGTAGTTGAAATGATATTCAAAACTGTTAAAATTGAAAGATCTCTACTATGGTTCGGGACTTAGGATAGGGACAGAGTCCCGGACCACATCAAAAATAAGGCCGAGAGTAAGCTAGTGCATTGGTCCGGGACCTTAGTCCAGGACCATGACCCGGACTAGGTTAAAAAAATGACCTGAGAGTTAGAATCTGTATTGGTCCGGGACTTAGGGGCCGGACCAAGTCCCGGACCACCCCCAAAATCCTTATGAGTTTTTTAAAGGCATTTAAATGATGGGGATTGTTTGGCATTGGTATTAGATGATGATTACGACTTGTTTGGTGACATGTAAAGGTCCTTATAGGCATAAACAAGTATGGGAACTGAATGATAAAGTTGAGAACTTAAGAACACTTGAACAAAGTTAAGATTAACGGGATAACGGGATTAAATACGGTCGTACCGATCGCTTACATACCGTATGGTCTTGATGTTAATAGAACCCCTTAAAATGATATCAGTGAATCAAGAATAATCCAACGAACGCAAGATGACACGGTAGAGTAATTCCATGGTGAAAGGTATGGTTTTCTTGCAACTTGTGTCCTACCGAGTTCACTCGGCTTGCGTGTTGTTTGCTTACGTGTCGGCCAAACAAGATAAATGCATGAAAAATGTTTATTCCATTGCTCTATATATCTTGTTGCTTGTTGTATGTGCTAACCATCCTTGTCTGATTGCGTGGTCTAACGTAGTGTTGTAGACTGACTCATAAATGAGTAATGTTTGGTTAGTGACTCGTAGAAAGAGTGGTCCTGCAAAATAATGTAGACGTGGGGAACACATGAAAACTATTGATTAGAGAATAACGATAATGCAACCTTATGAACTCACTAGAACGTGAGAGAGATGTACGGGATTAGTAAACCCCGTTAACGGTTAGAGAACTGAGACAAAACAATCCATGAGACACTTAATAGTGGAAAGATATAAAGAACCTTTGTAAAGAGAACAATGATAGTTCGAAGATACGAACTCATGACAAAAGTAAAAAGAAATATAAGGGACCAACAAACTCCCTTCAAATGATAGTCGACCTCCTATATGAGGATTCGACCCGGTATGAGAGAACGGCCCGAACATATAAGTATTCGAAATGTTGGAGAAACCCTTAAATCTGAGAATACAAGAATTCAAGAAAATTCCCTAAGTCATTAGACGACATCGAGAGTGATGCTTCTAGACTACTAAACATAAATATGTTAAGACTCCGAGAGAGGAGTATTTGGGAATGTGAGAAGCCCGATAAAGATACGGATGTTTGTGAAAGTAAGAAACTAAGAGAGTAGTTCCGGTAGTTAGTTGAACCTTCCCACCATGATAGACCCAGTGTAGATTCAAAACCGGGGAAGTAAGACTAGACTTCAAAGCCCGGTGGTGAGTCTGGTGAATGTCACCGCCAGGAGGCCATGTGTATTGGCTTAAGAATTATACAAGAGAAGAGTAATTGAGAAAGTAAGTTTGAGACCTATAGTGTCTATGGTTTTAAGAGAACAATGGAAGAATTCGAAGATGATGGATAAGATACTGAACGATTAAAGGAAGTGGGGCGTTATTGAGGTAGAAACCCTCAAGGTCTAAAGAACAAGTAATGTAGACTAACAAGTGAATGTGTTAGCCTTGTTGTTTGTATTCTTAGTTTGAATACTAGTTACGAATGCGAGCATGTTGTATGTTTATTGCACTTCATGTTTTGATTTAAATAAAATCAATCGCATGTTAAGATGAGAATTAGTTGAGTGTGACCCGGTAGTAGCGGGTTGCACGACTACCATACCAGCAAAGGTGCTGAGCCCCTTTGGGGCCACCCATTATTTTTCAGGTACCCTGATGATGAATACCGTTCGAGAGTATGACGGGGATGGTGGTTAAGCATGGGTAGTTGACTTAAGTACGATTGTAAATGTATGTATTGGTAGGGTAAGTCCGAAAGTGTTATCGACATAGAGATTGTAGATACTCGGTATATTGGATTGAGTAAGTATTGTACTGATTGAGGATGTAGTGTGTGACTCGATTTAGTAATGAATGAGATTTATATTTGTTTAAGCACTCGGATATTCCAGTCCATCAGACCATTACTGTATGGAGTTAGGCCTTATTAGCCACGAGGGTGGCTAGCGGCATTGTTTCATCCTCCGTAGTATTGGAATTGTCCGCTGCGATTGTAATGAGGAACGAGGTAATTATGTATTAATTGTTGGAGCATGAAGGTGTCACTGAGATAGTCAATCGTCTCGACGGAGTCACTCGTCTACAATAAAACACAATGAACGAGATCCGTACCAAAATAAAATAAAGTCTACACAACTAAAGAAGCATAAAGGACTCGATCATACCGTTGCGACAATTAAGGAACGAATGCGTCAATGCGCTAATGCCCCAGCGGTCACAAGACTGCCTCAGTTGACTCCAAAGTTTGCGGCCTAAGACTGACGCAATATTACTCAACACGCCCACTAAGTTAGTTGTGAAAAATTTGGAACTAACTCCTCTAGCCGTTGTACCTAGAGATAGTATAAATAAGCTTGTAATAGTTAGTTTTCATTTGCGCTTTCTAACACAGAAATTGTAAGAGATTAGAGAGATAGAGCTGCTTCCGATCCAAAGAGAGAATTAGTACCACATTCTGTTTGAGCTTCTAGATAGACTCTCCCTAGGAAGATCCTAGTTTCACTATACTTGTCATCGAGCTGATTAGATATTGTATAGGGTAAGTGAGTGAGAAGCCACAAAGTAGACTTTATCTACGAGTGGGCATTGTAAGTTGTTTTGTTTTGGCCAGAAAATAAAATAACTTATTTTGTGTATTTCGCTGAGTTTCCCTTAGTCCTTCAAGCTTTTAAGTGTTGTTCCAAATAAGTTCTACTAAGTCCGTGTTATGCTTTAACTTCTAGAGAATCGCTTCCGCACATTTAAGTTCAACTAAGTGTTTCTACATTACAAGTACTTTTGTCTTCTCACTTCGATTGAGTCAAACAATCTCATAGACTCACACCTTGAGTTGGTTTGAGTCAGCTGTCCGATCCTACACGTGGTATCAGAGCCTCGTTCAGCTGATAGTCAATCATGGCAGACCTCTTCGCCAATCAAAACAACAAGATGCACTTCGAGCATCCCAGGCTCACATCTGCAAACTACGATCATTGGAAAAATGAGATCAAGCAACACATTGAGTCGGTCAACTCGGAATTGTGGGAGATAATCATTGGAGGTGATCTCGTAGTCAATCCAGATCGATCTATATGGACTGCAGCAAATCAAAAAATGTATGAGCTAAATCGTCAAGCTTCTCGAGCCATCTGCACCTGCCTGTCGATTCCAGAACAGAGAGGAGTCAATCATTGCAAATCCGCAAATGCAATCTGGACTCTCCTCCAAGCTACTCATGAAGGAGTCACCAAACTCAAGAAATGCAAGGCTTAAGATTGCGAATGGATTATGAGAATATTCTGCAAAAACCAGGTGAGTCTTTGGAAGATGTACTAGATCGTTTTTATCTATTAACAACTACTATGCAGGAAGTTAACATTCTACCAGATATAGAGAGTGTCTTGCACAAGATGTTAGACAGTCTTAGAGAAGAATGGGCAGAGACCGTGATCTCTACCAAAGCCTGCAAAGATCTATCTGTAACACCCCTAATCCTAAACCTGTAATAGTGTCGCATGTCATAGCATAATAAATAATAATTCGCAGCGGAAAATAAAACTATCTACCTTGGTGTTACACGCCGTCACTCACCCTTGTGAGTAACAAGGCATCCTTACTCTTTCCAACAATAAAACTCCTAACGGTGTGATGAACAGATACTGAGCACTCTAATTATTACAAACCAAATCCAACTAAATGAACAACTAACTGAATACAACAACCTCCTTAATACAATACAAAATAAAACCAAAGGTGTTTGTTGAAAAATACCACTCCTACCCCCGTGTCCCGCACTCCGGCTTGAGTCTTCTTCAATAACCTGGAATGTTTGGCCCACTGAAGGGCTCAGCAATCGAAATGCTGGTATGCTAAATGTAGTCTTAAATCATCAAGATTCCTTAAGTCGTTTTAGCCATCTTGATATTAGATTCTTTACATGAAATACCGGTTTACAATAACAACAGTAATAACTGTAAACATTAAACAATCACACAACAACCCACCTGTAAACATCAATGTACAATAGCACATAACACCAATAACCACACATCAATAATCTATCGCAATAACCGATAATCTCACATCAATAACAATAACCAATATTCACACATCAATAATCTAAACAAGATACGCGTATTAAACCGTAACCTTTTCCAATTAATTACCACCTCAGGCGTCATGTCAAGACAACCCTTAATAACTTATTAATGGACGGTAGACCCCTGGGTTCCAATGGAACCGTTACTAGCTGACCTTATGGCCCTGGATAATTAAATGACCAATCCAGTCGAACCTGTGCACCAACGGCAGTGCCTTCCGCCATCCCCGAATGTGGCTGATGGATTCCCATGAGTGACTCCCCATTGAAGTCTATCGTAGTGATCACGATGCGCAACCAGAAAGTCGAAACAGTCTGGATTCCTCTCTTTATAAGTTAGCCCTTTAGTCAGTGGTACAATAACCAATACTTGAATTAAGACTATAACAGTTGACCATTGTTAGGTTCAATAATACCTAAAGGTCAGTTAGTCTTGTTCCAGTTTAGATGTATAAACTTCCAGTCATAAGACGTTCCCCGTACGCTGTTATATAAACATGCAATACTGGATAAAATTAATATAACTGTCCACTAATTATTACATTACTGTTTCTGTAGCATTTATACTCGTTGTATAATAACTCTGTATGTTCTTTTTTTCCCTCCGTTATTTAACAGTGGATCTAGATAGTTCATTACTTCATTATTTCATGTGATCTCCACATGTGATAATGAATTTCCAATTTAAGATATAACTTTAACTCATCAATTATATATCCATAATTATTTCTCTTATTCCATATACCAATATAATTTGGTTATCTTTATTATAACCACAATTATTTCATACTCTATATTATATTCTCTTGGTTATTTTTATTACACCCACATTTATTTTATAAACTAAATATTGTATCCTATAATTGTTTCCACTTATTCTTTATACTATACAATTGGGTTATTTTCATTATAACCACCTTTGTTTAATAAACCATATATTATACTTCATAATATACCATAATACATTATATTAATTCCTTTCTTTATTAAATTACAAAACCAACCTCATAAATTCGGTAGCTACATAATGAGCACATTAACTTTTTGAAATACCCCAAACCTTAGTGTGTTGTTTAAACATTAAAATATGGTATATTAAGACTAAAAAGAGTCTTAGAAACATTAGTAAACAATTTAAACCATAGAAAATACAAATAAATACCTTAAGGTCAATAAAGGCTAAAATGTGCTCTAAGCTTGGGATAAGCTTGGTTAAGACCTAATAAGCATATCAAGACTTCATTTAGATGTTAATGAATATAATAAACCAAATACCAAAGAAAACCAAGCTTGAAAACAAGTTAAAAACACAAAATGTGCTTTAAGGAGTCTTAAAGCACATTTTTGAAAAATTGTCTTGTAAATGAGTTTTGAATGGCTAAATGTCCATCATTACTCTTTAATTAATATGTGTACTACTTAGTATCACATTTGGAACTCTATATCAATGGGAAATCAAAAATTTCACATCTATGTGCCTTGTTTTTTATGAATAGTAACTAAATAAGCTAGTTTATAACATATGTCATCATAAGTAATTTAATTGGTCAACTAAGACCAAAACAACCCTAAGTAACTAAAGGGGGCTGGTTTTCATGGTGTGAGTCACCACTCTTGCTAGTACTTAATAAGTAAATAAACTAATGATAAATAAAGTACTATTTACTTTACTAACTACAAATATCTTCTAAAAGAAAGTACTTATCTTCATTCTCTCATTTCCCTTGCTGTCCACCGTCTTCGACCTTCCTTCTTTCTCTCATTCACGGTTGCAGCAGCTCACCACCATATACCATCTTCAATTCCTTGTAATTCCTAGCTCTCTTTGCCAAATCAAATTCTAAGACCACCATTCTCTTTGTCTCATCAAGCTCTTCAACTTCATCCTTTCAAAACTCCAAGGGCTCCATTTTGGTGCCAAGAGGAATCTCCATGGGAGGAGCTTGAGCTCATCTTTTCACATATTATTGTTCTCCTTTGCTTCTAGGTAAGGAAACTCAAAGAAAAATAACATTTCTTTCATGTTTTTATGTTGTCCGAAAATCACCATTGATGGTGTCTTCACCTTGCTTGTTCTAGCTTGATTCCAATCTTCAAAGGGCTTGGTGGAGTCTTCTCTTGCTACCTATCCAAACTCTCTTTCCATTCCAAGGTAAAACAATCATCTTAATGTTTTAAAATAATATATGTAACTAGGGTTTACAATGAGATTAAGCTTGAAGCTTGAATACTCATTATCTTGCTTGTATAATATTTAGAAGTTGACAAGCAATCAAACACCCTTACCGATTTTTAAACAAGGAAACAAGAAAGAAGTTGTGAGGAAAAGAGGTAAATATGCTAATCTAATGTAGCTTATAATGTCTTAGGAGAAATGAGCTTATATTGCTTATTAAAACTACTTAAGGAGCCAATGGTAAATGACTTTGAAAAATGCTCTCAAGGGTTTATTAAAAGGCATATGTATTGTTGGGCGTAATTGCAGGTCAAAGGCAAATATAATGTGGGAAATTCAGTGTTTATGATTTATGCATCTTAAGGGCCTAAGAGCCATGCTATTTAAGGGCCTAAGTGCCAAGCAATTTAAATTATGCACTATATTGTGATGTAGTGTTAAATGAGTGAAGTTTTGTGTACAAGAATGTTCTTGATGGATTTTAGTGTTCTTGGTTGTTTAATGGTGAAAACAATGTGTTTTGGCTTAGTAATGTTCTAGGAGAACCCATGTCGAAATTTAGATAATGTACAAGAAGTTATAAGTGTTTAAAGGAGTTTTGGTGAACTAGGAAGTCTTAGGAATGATTAGGAATTTTATTAGGAAAGAAACAATGTATTAAGGTGTTTTGGAGTACAATAAGGACTTAGACATTATCTTGGAAGTTTTAGAATACAAATGGGTGTTTTGGAATACACCAAAGTCATTTTGGGAGTTGTGTTGAGACTTATGCAAACTTTGGTAAAACAAGGATAAAGTATAAACTTGTAAAGGGATTTCAAGAATGACATAAGGAATTGGTTTGTAAGAAAAGATGCTTGGGAGATGATGTTAAAAGAAGTGAGGAAATATCTTGGTATAATGGTTACAATAGGCATGAAACACCATTTGGAAACCAAAGGATAAAACATAATAGGTGTTAGGGATCTTGGTAAGAATTGAGTAAGTATTTGAGGCTATAGAAAATGAGTGTTTTGGCACGTCCGAACTTCCGTCCGGACATGGACGTTCGGACATGCCCTGTTGCGTTAGAATTTCCTGAGTCTCGGCCAGTGTCCGGACTTCTGTCCGACCATTGATGTTCGGACACACCCATCTCTTTTCTCAGATTTAGCTTCGACTTGCGTCCGAACTTCGGGAAGCTCGGACACAAGTTTGAACGCTTGAAATTTTCTTTTGATTTTCTCTCGACCAATGTCCGAACTTTGGAAACTCGGACATAAGTTCGGACATGCGTCTGGCTTCACCCTTTGAGTCTCGACTTGCGTCCGAACTTCGGAAGCTCGGACACAAGTTCGGACATGCCACTGTTTTGGCCAAAAATTTTGTTTAAGGTTAGAAAAAAGTTGTCTAAAAATGGTGATTAGTTAGTAATGATGATATGAGTTTATTTAAGACATGTTAGGAGAGTTATAATGACAATTAAAATGGTGAAAAGTTATAACAAGTGTGAAAATATAATAAACTAGATATGTGAAGTAATAAGTTAACAACGGACTAGTACGTTAATTAACCGACGTTACAGAATGTGTATAGGATTCTCCAAAGGTGGAAACCAGTCGAAACAAGGACCAAGGTTTGGTTTTCTTGCAGTCTGTTGCCTACCGGTTTACACCGGCTTGTGTGTTGTTTGTTTTTCTGTGTGTTTATGACCTTGTAAGACTTAAGTCATGTAATGAGTTTACTGTTGTTAAATATTATTGTATTGTTAAGTGTGACTCCATTCCCTTGTGTGTGTCTAACAAGACTTAACCACTTGTATGTGATTGTTTGTTGAGTTCGATGTTGAACTTCTAACAAGTGCTAACGGGGGAGTGAGGAGTCCGGTCTGTTCCAGCCACGCGTGTGAGTATGGGAGTCGTTTTCATAACCGGTTCGATTCTCTCTGTATGTTATGGTTGTTTTTCCAATTTGGTTTCCAACCTTCCCTTTAGCTTAACCAAGGCTATTTTACTGACTCACGTCGGGCCACAGGGGCATACTATGTTTTGTTCGGTGTGCTTGGGTCACTATATTCGAGGCACCTTGTGTTAAGTTATCCGTTCAATCTAGCAGGACGGTAACGAGTTATGTATTGTGTTGGTTCGTTTCCTAAAAGGAATTGTTCTTGTGTGTTATGTGTGATGTTGTTATGCAATATTCTTGCTATGATATATATGTTGTATGTTTAAAATGAATGCCACATCATCATGACAATTAGTTGCGCGTATCCCGGTAGCCGATGGGCTGTGCGTTAACCATACCAGCCAAGGGTTGCTGACCCCCTCGGGGGCTCCATATTTCTTTTACTACAGGATGAGGATCGAGGAAGCGAAATGGCTATAGATCCAAGGTTGCAGGAATACTTTTGGTTATTTTTGGAGGTTGAGCCCGGGATGTGCCTGTGCTCCCGTGGCGATATATTTTTGGTACCGTTGTAGTACAGTGACGGGCGTTAACAGTTCACAGTGACAGTTGTGGTGTACAGTTTACAGTTATGGATGTAGTTACAAACTCGGTATTATGTTTATGTATTAAAGGTTATTAGTTCTATGCTCGGGAGTCTGATCATCAGACCGGTACGCTTGTATTTATTCTGCCATACCAAAAAGTGGTATCAGAGCGAAGTATCGCTCTGATGGCTAGAATACTGAGCTGAGGAACATACCGAGTTAGGAAATCTAGCTATAGTTACCTAAGAGAACAGTAGTGGAAAGGTTAACCACTAACTAAGTGTGGAAATACCTTATTGTCGGGAAGATGTTACAACCGTTGGACCGATAAGTGTGCAAGCACAGTGCTAATATATGTTCATGTGAATTCAGATGTCAGGTAGACCACGAGGTGGAGGCCACGGGCGCGGCATTGGTGATATTGGGAACCAGGGGGAGAACCCTACGGCACAAGTCATGGCCGATGCTGTAGCGACCGCCGTAGCCCAGATGGTCCCACAATTAGTAGCTACAATTCAGCAGGGGCAACAGCCCAAAGTTCAACCACCACCGCCACCGCCACGAGAGTCCAATTGGGTCAAGGCGTTGGCAGATTTGAGACCCCCGTCATTCAATGGGGAGACCGACCTTAGTAAGCTGGAGGCGTACATCTACGAGATGGAGACCGCTTTCGAGACCTTGGATGTTCCTGCTGATGCCAAGGTTCGACTAGCCGCTTACTACTTGAAGGGATCGGCTCAGAGTTGGTGGAAGCTGGTAAAGGAGGGCAGAGTTGGTGATCCTACCTTCCAGTGGAGGGAGTACACGGCCCTGCTGCGAGCCAAGTACTACCCGATCCATGTGCAAGAGGCCAAGCGCCTAGAGCTCGACAGCTTGAGGCAAGGGGATAATATGACGGTTGATGAGTACTACACCGCTTTCATCGGACTTATCAATCTACTGCCGGATCTGGGTTACTCAGACCGGATCTTAGTGAACCATTTCTATAACGGATTGAGCTACCACCTACGCTACGGTATGGGGCCAAGCGGGTATACTACCTTGCAGGTAATGAACTACAGTATGAAGTGAATAAGTGTGTGTAGTGTGTTAATGTAATTGTGAGTTTGTTTAGCGGGGCATAACTAACACCCTAAATATAGGAGTGCTACCATGCCGCTGCAATTGTTGAGATCACCGTCCGTCTGAGGGACGAGGAGAGTGTGCTCAAGCGCAAGGCCATGAGCGAGGGTCAAGGCACCCAAGGGCACGGGGGAGGAAAGAAGAAGAAGCCATACCCCCAGTCCCAGAAAGGACAGCAACAGGGTGGCAAAGGCCAAGCCCAGACCACCACTGCTGAGGAGCCTCTACAGCTCACCTACGCATATACAGCCAAGCCCTTACGCTCTTACCCACCCAAGGGTAATTAATCAAATTCGAATGCCGAATTCTAGTGTGTGATGCTATTTTGTGAAGTATGTACTGAGTGTGTGATGTGTTAGCAGCTAGCACGGGCTCTGGACCGGAGCGCCACTACTACTGTAAGTGGTGTAACGGAGACCACCCCGGCAAGGACAGCAAGGGCAATGATGTGCAGTGCCGATATTGCAAGAAGATGGGGCACCGTGACTACGAGTGCTGGTAGAACCCGAATAGCAGAAACTACAGGCCTAAGGGGCAGTGGAAGGGAAAGGCCACCGTGACCACTGATGGCCCAAAGACGGCGAATCAGCCACCCCCAGATCAGAGGTACATAGATTCCCAGAAGGGGAAGGGGTCGGGATCCGGCAAGGCCGCCCTGAATGTGGTGGACCGGTCTGAGGTGCCAGGGCCCTCCTCTAGACCAGGTACCGCCAAAACTGTTGAATGAAATAAGTGATTGCATGCCGCATTTCATGCATGTGTGTTAGTGAGTTTAAGTAAACAACCATGTAAGTAAACAGTTAAAGTATGATGTGAGAACACCTAATTAGGTAATTTGAAAACTTAGGAACCTTCAAAATTTGCTATCCAATCCCACCCACACCAAACCTTGGAGAAACCACCATCAGCATCACCGACTTTCCAATGGAGCAATGTCAGGTCATCCAACCAGGTATGATACTCTTAAATGGATACCTGACACCGGAAACAGAAATCCACATTATCCGACGATGCGACGAACTGGGAGCAGCACCCGGAGGTTTCTACACACCCGAATACCCGAGCGGATCGAAGATGAAATTGAAGATGATGTGCATGGGTAAGAACTGGAACCCTTACACCAAGACATATCAAGAAGTGCGAGCTGAAGATGGAGCAATTGTACCAAGTATACCTGAGGAGTTTCTTGCGGTCGTTAACCACGCCGTGGGAATTGCTCAGCAAGTTGAATCAGATTCAATGCCAAGTGTTAAAGCAGATTTATGTATTGTGAACTTCTACCAGAAAGGTGGACGGTTAGGGTTACACCAAGATAAGGACGAGTCACCCGAGTCTCTAAGTAAGGGAGTACCCGTGGTGTCTTGGTCCATTGGTGATACCACAGTGTTTGTGTACGGCGAGCAGAAGCGTGCTGATCTCGCAAAGAAGTTAGTACTGAAATCAGGAGATGTGTTAATCATGGGTGGACAGTCAAGGATGCTATATCATGGCATCAAGAAGATCAAACTAAATACCGCACCATCGGCAGTGATCAATGCCACACACATGAAACCCGGACATTTGAATTTGACCTTCAGACAGTTTTAAAGCCTTGTATAATCATGTAATGTGTTAAACCAGTGTATATTAAGGATGTTGTATGTGTTAGTTATGTCAGAGATGTAAACCACCTTGTGGTGTAAAGAGAATGTTAATGAATAAAGTGGAGTTGTTTGAAGTATGTCAACCGTGTTATCTCCAAATACTTATTAGTTTGCCAATGAATTAGGCTGTGCACTCGGGACGGGAGGTATACTGAGTGTCTGCAATGAGGCAGAAGCTGGCAGGAGCGGCACAATCCTCACCGGTACCTTTCCAGTCAATGGCGTGGACGCTTCGATCTTGTTCGACTCCGGAGCCTCACATACATTTATTTCGCTATCTTTTGTGAAGAGGCTGAGGTTAGACGGTGATGAGATGCCAGATTTTCTAGTCACTCTCCCGTCAAAAGAGCGGATCAGGTGTACCCGCTACCACCGAGATGTTGTTGTACGAATCAGAGATGAAGAGTTTCCGATCGACTTGATAGAGTTCGAGGGACTTGGTTTTGATGTGATTGTCGTGATGAACTGGTTGGAGCGGTACAAGGGCAGAATCCTGTGTGCCGAGCATCGTCTGCTTCTTCGGAGTCCGTCTGGGGTTACTATATCTTACCGCCAGAGGGCCAGGGAGCCTTCGACTCAGATCATCACCGCCATAGCTATGTATCGTGAACTACGACGAGGAAATGATGTATACCTTTGCTATGTCCAGGACATAGAGAGAGACCCAGAGTTTAGCCCAGATGTGCCGGTAGTGTCAGAGTTTCCTGATGTATTTCCTAAGGAACTGCCGAGCATGCCGCCAGCACGGGAAGTTGAGTTTGAGATTGATTTGGTTCCAGGCACCGGACCAATTGCGAAGGCGCCCTATCGTATGGCTCCAGCAGAGATGACAGAGCTCAAGGAGCAGCTGAGAGACCTACTCGACAAGGGGTTTATCCGCCCTAGCGTTTCACCATGGGGAGCGCCGGTCCTCTTCGTGAAGAAGAAGGACGGTAGCCTCCGCCTGTGTATTGACTATCGAGAGCTGAATGCAGTTACGGTGAAGAACTGTTACCCTTTACCACGCATTGACGACCTATTTGATCAGTTGAAAGGAGCATCAGTATTCTCCAAGATAGATCTACGATCCAGATACCATCAGATTGCCATCCGTGACAGTGACATTGAGAAGACCGCATTCAGAACCAGATATGGACATTATGAGTTTACGGTTATGCCGTTTGTTTTATCCAATGCACCAGCTAAGTTCATGGATTTAATGAACCGCTTGTTCAAAGATCAGTTGGACAAGTCAGTGGTAGTCTTCATCGACGATATTCTTGTGTACTCGAAATCGAGGGGTGAGCACGAAAGCCACCTGAGAAGTGTGTTGCAAACATTGAGAAAGAATCAGTTGTATGCTAAATTTTCAAAGTGTGAATTTTGGTTTAACCAAGTATCTTTTCTTGGACATGTGATTTCTGAAGCCGGGATCAGTGTTGATCCGGCAAAGATTGATGTAGTGCGCACCTGGCCTAAGCCGAAGACAGTTACCGACATTTGGAGCTTCCTCGGTCTGGCAGGTTATTATAGGAGGTTTGTGAAGGACTTCTCCAGTGTCTCGAAGCCAATGACTTCCTTGATGAAGAAGGATGCTCCATTCGAGTGGACAGATGACTGCGAGAGTTCTTTTCAGAGTCTCAAGGATGCTCTGACATCTGCACCAGTCCTGACTTTACCAGACGGTCCAGATGGTTTTGAGGTCTATTGCGACGCATCAGGCTGAGGTATGGGTCTTGTGTTGATGCAACACGGGAAGGTCGTAGCATACGCCTCCCGACAGCTGAAGAAGCATGGAGAGAACTACCCTACCCACGACTTAGAATTGGGTGCCGTTGTCTTTGCATTGAAGATATGGCGACATCATTTGTATGGGGTAAGTGTGACAATTTATTCTCACCACAAGAGTTTAAAGTACTTGTTCACTCAGACGGAGTTAAACATGGGACAAAGAAGGTGGGTCGAGTTTCTAAACGACTACGACATCAATCTGCAATATAAAGAGGGTAAGGCAAATGTGGTAGCTGACGCATTGAGTCACCGAGCACACTCTCTCCATTCGCTAGTCTCTCGTACTAGCTTGGTTGAAGAGGTGCAGAGTGCTCAGATGACGGATCAGTACATGTTGGAGATCAGGCAGAAACTTATTGATGGCACATTCGAGGGTCAGAAGTACGACTTCCGACTCCACGACGATGACCTGATTAGGCTTAATGGCCGACTGTGTATTCCTAGGAGTAGCGCTGAGCTGAAGGAGCGCATACTGAGTGAATCCCACTGTTCTACGACTTCGATTCACCCCGGAGCTTCAAAAATGTATAAGGGTATGAAGCGTTATTTTTGGTGGGCTGGAATGAAAAAGGATGTGAATGATTATGTATTGAGGTGTCTCACTTGCCAGAAGGTCAAGTTTGAGCACCGACGGCCTAGTGGTATGGTACAGCCAATGCCAGTGCCTGAGTGGAAGTTCCATGACATTTCTATGGACTTCGTAGTAGGGCTTCCGCCTACAAGGGGAGGTCTGAATATGATTTGGGTTGTTGTTGACCGACTGACCAAGGTGGCCCGATTCATACCGATGAAGGACACCTTGAAAGTGGCAAGACTTGCAGAGCTCTTTGATAGAGAGATTGTTCGGCACCATGGGGTACCGAAGACTATCGTATCTGATAGGGATACCAAATTCCTTTCGAGGTATTGGAAATCCACACGGGAAGCGCTTGGTACCGAGCTGAGGCTAAGTACAGCGTTCCACCCGCAGACAGATGGTCAGAGTGAGCGCACCATCCAGACACTTGAGGATATGTTATGTTCATGTGCACTTGACTTTCAGACCAGCTGGATTGACAAGTTACATCTGATCGAGTTTAGCTACAACAACAGTTACCATGCTTCGATCAAGATGTCTCCCTTCCAGGCATTATACAGTAGACCATGCTGCACGCCATTATGCTGGGATGAGTCGAGTGAGACAGTCATTATAGGACCAGAGTATCTGGAACAAGTTCAAGCAGAAGTACGACAGATCCGGGCTAACATGAAGTCAACTCAGGATAGGCAGAAATCATACGCCGATGTGCGCAGACGTGACCTGGAGTTCGCCGTGGGCGATCAGGTATTTTTGAGAGTATCCCCCATGAAGGGAGTGTTTCGTTTTGGCCAGAAAGGCAAGTTGAGCCCGAAATATGTGGGGCCATATGTTGTGACGGAGCGGATCGGCCCGGTAGCTTACAGACTTGATTTACCCGCTGAGCTGGGCAAGGTACATGATGTATTTCATGTGTCCCAGTTGAAGAAATATATGTCTCATCCATCTCATGTACTTCAGCCTGAAAGGCTAACCTTAGAGCCGACCATGCGATCAGTGGTGACTCCGGTACGGATTCTGGATACTAAGACTCGAGACACTCGCCATAAGTCAGTGAGACTGGTGAAGGTTCTCTGGTCTAACCAGGATGTTGAGGAGGCCACTTGGGAGCTGGAAGATAAGATGAAGGCGAAGTACCCGTCATTGTTTACTTCTTAGTATTTGTATGTATAGGGTACGGGGCGT
The DNA here is from genome assembly GCA_023374045.1 of Limonium bicolor. Taxonomy (NCBI): domain Eukaryota; kingdom Viridiplantae; phylum Streptophyta; class Magnoliopsida; order Caryophyllales; family Plumbaginaceae; genus Limonium; species Limonium bicolor. Next base: position 258,075,568 of record CM041782.1, on the reverse strand, counting down.
ACCCCTATTTTAAGGGGGGTAGAGCCGTTTCGGTTATGCGTGTGCGATATGTATTTGGATACATTGTCTGTGTTGTGTTGTTATGTTGTTACCCTGTTATGTTACAGACCGTTGAGTCTGAATGATGTTGTGTTGTTATGTGGTTAGGACCTTGTGTCCGGTGCTATGTAAGTATATTGTTAATGTTGTTATGGAAATATTTTTTATATGTGTTCCCGTGTTCTAATATTTAAGATATGTGGGAAGTATGAACTTTGAGGACAAAGTTCTTTTAAGGGGGGTAGATTGAAATACCCTAAACCTTAGTGTGTTGTTTAAACATTAAAATATGGTATATTAAGACTAAAAAGAGTCTTAGAAACATTAGTAAACAATTTAAACCATAGAAAATACAAATAAATACTTTAAGGTCAATAAAGGCTAAAATGTGCTATAAGCTTGGGATAAGCTTGGTTAAGACCAAATAAGCTTATCAAGACTTCATTTAGGTGTTAATGAATATAATAAACCAAATACCAAAGAAAACCAAGCTTGAAAACAAGTTAAAACACAAAATGTGCTTTAAGGAGTCTTAAAGCACATTTTTGAAAAATTGTCTTGTAAATGAGTTTTGAATGGCTAAATGTCCATCATTACTCTTTAATTAATATGTGTACTACTTAGTATCACATTTGGAACTCTATATCAATGGAAAATCAAAAATTTCACATCTATGTGCCTTGTTTTTTTATGAATAATAACTAAATAAGCTAGTTTATAACATATGTCATCATAAGTAATTTAATTGGTCAACTAAGACCAAAACACCCCTAAGTAACTAAAGGGGGCCGGTTTTCATGGTGTGAGTCACCACTCTTGCTAGTACTTAATAAGTAAATAAACTAATGAAAAATAAAGTACTATTTACTTTACTAACTACAAATATCTTCTAAAAGCAAATACTTATCTTCATTCTCTCATTTCCCTTGCTGTCCACCATCTTCGACCTTCCTTCTTTCTCTCATTCACGGTTGCAGCAGCTCACCACCATATACCATCTTCAGTTCCTTGTAATTCCTAGCTCTCTTTGCCAAATCAAATTCTAAGACCACCATTCTCTTTGTCTCATCAAGCTCTTCAACTTCATCCTTTCAAAACTCCAAGGGCTCCATTTTGGTGCCAAGAGGAATCTCCATGGGAGGAGCGTGAGCTCATCCTTTCACATATTATTGTTCTCCTTTGCTTCTAGGTAAGGAAACTCAAAGAAAAATAACATTTCTTTCATGTTTTTATGTTGTCCGAAAATCACCATTGATGGTGTCTTCACCTTGCTTGTTCTAGCTTGATTCCAATCTTCAAAGGGCTTGGTGGAGTCTTCTCTTGCTACCTATCCAAACTCTCTTTCCATTCCAAGGTAAAATAATCATCTTAATGTTTTAAAATAATATATGTAACTAGGGTTTACAATGAGATTAAGCTTGAAGCTTGAATACTCATTATCTTGCTTGTATATTATTTAGAAGTTGACAAGAAATCAAACACCCTTACCAATTTTTAAACAAGGAAACAAGAAAGAAGTTGTGAGGAAAAGAGGTAAATATGCTAACCTAATGTAGCTTATAATGTCTTAGGAGAAATGAGCTTATATTGCTTATTAAAACTACTTAAGGTGCCAATGGTAAATGACTTAGAAAAATACTCCCAAGGGTTTATTAAAAGGCATATGTATTGTTGGGTGTAATTGCAGGTCAAAGGCAAATATAATGTGGGAAATTCAGTGTTTATGATTTATGCATCTTAAGGGCCTAAGAGCCATGCTATTTAAGGGCCTAAGTGCCAAGCAATTTAAATTATGCACTATATTGTGATGTAGTGTTAATTGAGTAAATTTTTGTGTACAAGAATGTTCTTGTTGGATTTTAGTGTTCTTGGTTGTTTAATGGTGAAAACAATGTGTTTTGGCTTAGTAATGTTCTAGGAGAACCCATGTCAAAATTTAGATAATGTACAAGAAGTTATAAGTGTTTAAAGGAGTTTTGGTGAACTAGGAAGTCTTAGGAATGATTAGGAATTTTATTAGGAAAGAAACAATGTATTAAGGTGTTTTGGAGTACAATAAGGACTTAGACATTATCTTGGAAGTTTTAGAATACAAATGGGTGTTTTGGAATACACCAAGTCATTTTGGGAGTTGTGTTGAGACTTATGCAAACTTTGGTAAAACAAGGAGAAAGTATAAACTTGTAAAGGGATTTCAAGAATGACATAAGGAATTGGTTTGTAAGAAAAGATGCTTGGGAGATGATGTTAAAAGAAGTGAGGAAATATCTTGGTATAATGGTTACAATAGGCATGAAACACCATTTGGAAACCAAAGGATAAAACATAATAAGTGTTAGGGATCTTGGTAAGAATTGAGTAAGTGTTTGAGGCTATAGAAAATGAGTGTTTTGGCACGTCCGAACTTCCATCTGGACATGGACGTTCGGACATGCCCTGTTGCGTTAGAATTTCCTGAGTCTCGGCCAGTGTCCGGACTTCTGTCCGACCATTGATGTTCGGACACACCCGTCTCTTTTCTCAAATTTAGCTTCGACTTGCGTCCGAACTTCGGGAAGCTCGGACACAAGTTCGGACGCTTGAAATTTTCTTTTGATTTTCTCTCGACCAATGTCCGAACTTTGGAAACTCGGACACAAGTTTGGACATGCGTCTGGCTTCACCCTTTGAGTCTCGACTTGCGTCCGAACTTCGGAAGCTCGGACACAAGTTCGGACATGCCACTGTTTTGGCCAAAAATTTTGTTTAAGGTTAGAAAAAAGTTGTCTACAAATGGTGATTAGTTGGTAATGATGATATAAGGTTATTTAAGACATGTTAGGAGAGTTATAATGACAATTAAAATGGTGAAAAGTTATAACAAGTGTGAAAATAAAATAAACTAGATATGTGAAGTAATAAGTTAACAACGGACAAGTACTTTAATTAACCGACGTTACTGAATGTGTATAGGATTCTTCAATGGTGGAAACCAGTCGAAGCAAGGACCAAGGTATGGTTTTCTTGCAGTCTGTTGCCTACCGGTTTACACCGGCTTGTGTGTTGTTTATTTTTCTGTGTGTTTATGACCTTGTAAGACTTAAGTCATGTAATGAGTTTACTGTTGTTAAATATTATTGTATTGTTAAGTGTGACTCCATTCCCTTGTGTGTGTCTAACAAGACTTAACCACTTGTATGTGATTGTTTGTTGAGTTCAATGTTGAACTTCTAACAAGTGCTAACGGGGGAGTGAGGAGTCCGGTCTGTTCCGGCCACGCGTGTGAGTATGGGAGTCGTTGTCATAACCGGTTCGATTCTCTCTGTATGTTATGTTTGTTTTTCCAATTTGGTTTCCAACCTTCCATTTAGCTTAACCAAGGCTATTTTACTGACTCATGTCGGGCCACAGGGGCATACTATGTTTTGTTCGGTGTGCTTGGGTCACTATATCCGAGGCACCTTGTGTTAAGTTATCCGTTCAATCTAACAGGACGGTAACGAGTTATGTAACGAGCTTAGCATGAGTTTGACAACATTCTGTAGGCTCTCCATGGGAACTAATTGTGTTGGTTCGTTTCCTAAAAGGAATTGTTCTTGTGTGTTATGTGTGATGTTGTTATGCAATATTCTTGCTATGATATATATGTTGTATGTTTAAAATGAATGCCATGTCATCATGACAATTAGTTGCGCGTATCCCGGTAGCCGATGGGCTGCGCGTTAACCATACCAGCCAAGGGTTGCTGACCCCCTCGGGGGCTCCATATTTCTTTTACTGCGGGATGAGGATCGAGGAAGCGGAATGGCTATAGATCCTAGGTTGCAGGAATACTTTTGGTTATTTTTGGAGGTTGAGCCCGGGATGCGCCTGTGCTCCCGTGGCGATATATTTTTGGAACCGTTGTGGTACAATGACAGGCGTTAACAGTTCACAGTGACAGTTGTGGTGTACAGTTTACAGTTATGGATGTAGTTACAAACTCAGTATTATGTTTATGTATTAAAGGTTATTAGTTCTATGCTCGGGAATCTGATCATCAGACCGGTACGCTTGTATTTATTCTGCCTTGTTGACTACGTGGGTGGTTAACGGCGTTGTAGCACCAATTCGTTTAGTTATTATTTAGTTGTTTAATTCCGTTGCGATTACTAGTATTGTTAAGTGCGTAGTAGGGGTGTTACACTTTTGTAAATCATCCAATGACCATATACTTCTGGTCTTTACTAATTTAAATATATCAACTATTATAAATTACCAATTAATCCCTTAAATTTTCGGTTTCCCTATATACTTCCCTTAATTACATTTTAACCCCAAAACTTTTATGTAAGTTACATATCAACTTATAAACCATAGTTTTATTATTTAATTTCCTTAATTACTGAGGCAACCCTTATACTTTTATAAATTTCCAAATAACCTTTTAACTTTTATAATTCATTAATTATCCACATTAACTTTCGGAATTTGTAAAACAAATATACTAGTTTTTATAAATTACCAAATGACCACATTTATTTCCCGTCTTAACATGTAATCCTCTCATATTCACAATTTAACCTCAAAACTTTATATAAATTATATATTAACTTATAAACTATAGTTTTAATATTTAATTTTCTTAAATAACCGAATTGGCCCATATACTTTTATAAATTATATTTCCACCCCTTGTCTAATTCGGTTTTACTTATTAATTTCTATAGATTACCTATTCACCCTTAAACTTTTATAAACTTAATATTTTATGTCATAAATCATTTTAACCCAAAGTTTTTGGTCAACACTTTGACCAAGACTTAATTTCATAATTAATACTTTAATATACCCATAAATTCACTTGTAATTTGGCCATACTCCCAAACTTCTCAATAATTAAAAAATAGCCCCAAAACTTAATAAAATGCTATTTCAACACTTAACCACTTATTTAAATTCACCAAAATTCATAATATTAAATCCTACCTTATATTATACCATAATTATACCAAATAAACCCCTTTGTTCTTGGCAATTATATTTAATACACCAAATGAAATACCCCAAACCTTAATATGTTAATTAATTGTGTAATTATGATTGTCTAAGGCTAATTAAGTCCTTAAGATCATTGGTGATGACATAAACAAAACAAAAAAGATAAAGAAAATGCGTAAAAGTCATAAAACGTGAAAACACGTATTTAATTATTTTAGGAGGTATATAACCTTCACTATGGTTATAAATGTATTCTTATACCTTAATTACACACTAAGAACATGTGGGAAAATTCTGGAAGGAAACGGATCCAAACAATGCGGTAAAACGCTAACGGAGTCTTAAAACGCGTTTTTCGAGAAAACCCGAAAACGTGACTTTAAACAGTTAAACGACCCCGTAAAAATTATAGTTGACTATATAACTATAATTAAACATTAATGGGAGCTTAAGAACCATTAAAATTAATTGAACGAGAAAATTCCGGAAAACGGGCCCGGTTAGTGAATAGTGCTAAAACCGGGTAAATTAACGAGCGTTTCAGTAAAAGACGAAAAACGCTCCAGCTGGTATATATTAAGGGGGGCGGTTTTGACTAGTCAAAAAGCCTCCCCCTCACACACAATAAAATAGAAAGAAAGAAAGAAAAAGAAAGAAGGAAAGAAAAGTTAAAAAAAAGATACTTTATCTTCTCTTTCCTGCTTATTTTACTTATTTCTCTATTCTCTCTCCTTCCCTCTTCTCTTCCATCATACTCATCCTCCTCCCTTCCCCCATGCTGCGATTTTGAGCTCTCCACCTAAGCTCCAATGGCTTCCTCTCTTCTACCTCATGCTCTAGCCAACTCTAAGCTCCAAATACAAAACAAATTACATATTTGAACTCTCCTCATCCTCCTCTACCTTTCTCTCTTTTTGGAATTTCAAAAGGATGAGTTTCATCTCCATGTGTTTTCCCCATTTGAAGAGAAAATGGCATCAGAAGGAAGCTTGGAGTCCCTTCTTTCAAACAAGGTAAAAATCTCCATGAAAACCCTCATTTTTCTCCATTTGTAGAGCTGGCCGATTTTTGCCCTCTCTCACACCTTGATTTCTTTTTGATTTTGAGCTTCAATTCAACTCTCCAATGGTGGTGGAGTTTCCCCTTTGATTCATGAGTGAGAACCCCACTCAAAAATCACCAAAGGTAAAACCCTAACTTGTGCTCTAAGCCCCTTTTGTTGAATTGAGATTTCCTAAGGGTTTAGATAATTAATGGAATATATTTTGTGTTTCTTGAATGTTGGGACGGAGTTTGGAAACTCCATTCCATCTTGACCGATTTTGAGGAGATGAGGAACAAGAGAAGAATTAAGGAGAAACTTGTGGATTAAGGTAAGGAATCTACCTTAAATGCTTATATTATTTGTTTTAGAATTGGGTTTGGGAAAAATAAAAGATGAAATAAAATCTAGATCAATAATGTGCTAGATTGTGGTTAGTTGGATTTTGTGAAATGTTGGTTTGAATTGAGGGCCTTGGAGCCAAATGATTTGAGTTGTGGTTATATTGTGGTTCATTAAGTTTGGAGCTATATTGAAATATTGTTGAATTTTGGATTGATATGGTGTGCTGGTAGGACCCTTGAGAGGGTATGTCTAGATTAGGAATGAAAAGGATGAGGAATGGTGAAAATGGATGTGTAAGGTTTATGGGGAGGTTATGGTGAAATTTTAGTAGAAAATGAGTGTTTTGATGATGGCTTGGAGAATGGGAGAACCTTGGTGTTATAGTGTTGAGTAGAGTGGATTAATGGCCTTATAATGGTAGATGGAGAATGGATATAAGAGATTGCAAAATCTGTAGCATAATGATGCTTGGTAACTTGGAATTCCAAGAAAAAGAGTTGGTGCTAGTAACTTGTGAAACAAGGAGTGAATGTGGGTTTTAGAAGTGCACTTATGTAGGAATGATTGGTAATGGTCATTGATGGATTTGGTAAGTTTGGTAGGAGGTAAGAACTATCAAAAGGAAATAGAAATGCACAAGTGTGCAAAATGCAAGAATATGAAAAGTGAGTTTGTTGAATTTGAACAAGAATTGGGTGGTGAATTGGACCAACGTTTTAGGAGTGTTTAAGGGGTGTTTTAAGGTGTTTAATTACGTAGGAAACTTATGGAGAGTTTATGGAATGATTAGGTGTGGATTAAGGTTGGTTTAGGGGTTGAAAAATGGACTTTTATCAGCTTTTTAGCAGGGTCCGGGACCTAGCCCTTGTATAAGGTCCCGGACCAAGCTTAAAAATACGCCGAGAATCGAGTTTACAGGTGGTCCGGGACCTAGGTCCAGGACCAAGTCCCGGACCAATGCTTAAAAAGGGCCGAGAATGAGCACCAAGTCCCGGACCAGACCAAAAATGGCCTAAAATGTGTTTTAAAGTGTTATAAAGGTGGGGGATTGATGGGTAATGGTTTCAGATGTTGTTAAGGCCTTTTTTGGTGACTTTTAAAAGTACTAAGAAGTATAAACAAGTGTTGGAAGCGATTGAGAAAGTTGTGAGTTTAAGTACACAAAGTTAAACCGAAATAACGGGATAACGGGGTAAGTACGGGAGTAGCAATTATGTACCTACCGTAACGTCTTAATATTAATTGAACAATTTGACATGTAAATAGTGGTTCAAGAGTAAGACATGAGGAACAAGTGTGAACCAAGGAACGTGAGAACACCCGGTAAAGTAATTCCCCACGGTGACAGGTATGGTTTTCTTGCAACCTGTGTCCTACCGGGTTACACCGGCTTGTATGCCAACTTGTTTTTCTGTGTGTTTGCCACCTTGCAAGATAAAGCATGAAATGAGTTTATAGTAATTCATTAATGTGGCGTAAATAATTCCGATACCGTTTAACCTTATTTATGTGTTAAACCGTAGCTAACCGACTCTAGGATCACATAAGAGTTTGGTATCCGGATTGAACGTCCCAACCCATGGGAATGTACTAACTACGGCTATCCGTGCTTTAGTTGTATATTGTGGTTATGTGTGTTGTGTGTTGCCTTTGTTTAATGTATCATTGTTTAACGAATGTTGTTGTCCATGTTTGTCGAATGGGATGTTACCTCCCTTGTGTGTGATTAACCAAACTTGTAACACCAAGTGGTGCATGTATGTGATAAGTTCCATAAAGGAACCTCTAACTAACATGTATATATTATGGTGGGTGAGGAATCCGGTCGTTCCGGTCGCGCACGTTGTTTGGGAGTTGATGTATATATGTGAATTAACTCCCACTCTGTTATGTTAAGGTTGTTTTACCTTCTTGGATTACAACCACCCTCAAGCTTAAGCAAGGCTTACCTACCTCACTATTATTCAGGGCTAGGGGGACTACTGTTATGTTAAGGTTGTTTTCCTTCCTTGGATTGCAACCGCCCACAAGCTTAACCAAGGCTTACCTATCTCATCACTATTGGAGCTAGAGGGAAATTGTGTATGGTGTGATCTGGTCTATATTAATGCCGACACATCTATGTAATGTTATGTGTATTGGTGTGATCGGGTCTATATTAATACCGACACATCTATGTAATGTTATGTGATTTACCCCGTAATTAGAAACAGTAATTAATTAGGCTAATAAATAATTTTAGATGCTTAATTAAGTCTAAATAAATATTAGGGAACAAATCCCGAAGAAAACGGATCCTTAAAATGGATTAAAACCACTAACGAACATTAAAGCACGTTTTTCAGGGTAACCGGGAAAACATGTCTTTAAGCGGGTCAAATAGACTCGTAACAATTTTGGTCAACTAAGTAATCATTAATAAATATTAGTGAAGCTTTAGAACCAATAAAATCAATAAAACGAGAAATTAGTAAAAACTATCAAAAACGGGAAGATGTGGGGTAGAAACATAAATAACCAAAACTTATGTGTCCAATAATGTAAAAAGAATTTCAAAACCCACATGAGGGCTGGGTGTGTCCGATTTCATATCCCCCTCACACCCTCTCTTTATTTCCTTTTTACTCACAAAAGACAAAAGCAATTACAAATCAAAAAGTAACATACTTTACTCTCACACTCTCTCTCTCCTATCTCTATTCTATTCTCACCCACGTACAAGCCCTCCTCCTCTCTGAATTTTTTTTCCTTCTTCTTCTCCAAACAGGCGACAGCCATGGGAGCTTGAGAAACCAACACAAAATACTCACTTCTCTCATCTTGTAACCCCCTCAAATCTCTTCCAAAAATTACAAAAACTACACCATTGGAATCCTCTCCTCAAGAGCAACACTTCCCTCTTTTCAAAATCCGGAAAAGATCATTTTCGATTTTATGGGTATGCCCCATTTGGAGCTTCAAGACCACCATTAGCACCACCTTCTTCTCCTTGTTCTTTTAAGGTAAAAATTTTCTTGAAACTCCATCTTTTTCTAGCCTTTAAGGGCAAAACGAAATTCAAAAACTAAACCCTTGCTTGCTCTTTTGTACCCAGCCGATTTTGGCATTCTTGAAAGGGTGGAAAGATTGTTCTTGAGCTATTCCAAGCATTACTCATACCCTTGGAAGGTAATATAATTTCTAAACCCTAAAACCTATACTAGAACTTACATAATGGTTAGGGTTAAATTATGTATTAAAATGGTGTATTGAAATGTGTATGTATATGGGCTGTAGTGTAAGATTGTTGAAGTTGCTAAAACCGGTGGAAAGAGGAAGGAGAAAGAAAGGAGAAGCTTGTGAAATAACAAGGTAAAATATACTTGTCCTTGTATAGTTTTGTATGTGTTTGTGTAACAGATTTTGGAAGTATAAAATGGTATTGTAAAATTGTAGTGTAGCGGTGGAGTAGTGTATAAGAGAATACAAATGTTTTTGAAACCTTAAAAGACATTGAAAACTTGTCAAAACAGATTTGGGAATGAGAGGTTATGTGCAGGAATTTTTAAGAGTGTTTAGTAGTTGGTATTGGTGTATGAGAGCTTGTATGTTATTGCTGTTCTGAAACAGGTGAAATGGGTAACAAAATGTGAATACATGATGTGGTGAGAATGTAAGATTTTAGGGGAGGTTATGTCAAAATTTATCTAGAATTAGAATACTTAAGAAAACTAGAAACTAGGTGAAACTATGTACTTGTAACAGATTTTGTTAGAGCTGTTTGGTTGGTAGGTTTGGTGAGATAACTAGTGTATTGTAAACTCTAGAAATGACATTATAAGAGGGAGCTAAAGATGTAGAAGGTGAGAGTTAAAATCTGTAGCAAAATGCAACTTAGAAGAATATTGCAAGTGCTGAAATGAAAACTTAAGAAAATGGGTGAGTGAATTAGTATAAAAGGGTGTAATAGATTAGTAATGGATTTAAACATGTTTAGGTGACTGATTAGGTGATAAAATAAGTGGGATTAAGTGTAGGAACAATGGGGAATTAATTCGGCAAAGTTTGGATTGAAACAGACAAAGAAAACTGGAAAATCTGTCAAATTCGTAGCAGGGTCCGGGACCTACCTTATGTAAGAAGTTCCGGACCACGTCTGATTTTTGTTCGAGACTTCCCTGCAACTTGGGTCCGGGACTTAGTCCCCGTATAAGCTCCCGGACCGCATCAAAATTTCGTTCAAGACTTGTCTACCCATATGGTCCGGGACTGACCCTATGTATAAGGTCCCAGACCAGTGTATTAAAACCGTTCGAGACTTGACAACCCATATGGTCCGGGACTTACCCAATGTACAAGGACCCGGACCAGGGTATTAAAAACGTCCGAGAGTTTGGTAATGAGGTGGTCCGGGACTTAAGACCTGGACAAGGTCCCGGACCAACCTAAATTTATGAAAATAAGTGTATTAAATGGGTAATAAGGTAAGGAAGTGAATGGTAATGATAGTATAAGATAATTAGGACTTAATTAAGGATGTTTAAAGGTCATTAAGAGTATAGTTAAGTTTTGAAAATAATAAAGAGTAAGTAAACCATATGTAAGTATAAGAAGTGTAAAGGTATAGTAAGTGTGTGTTAGGAAACAAAAGAGTAATCGTGTTGGTTAATGATAGTTAGATTAATCATTCAATTGTATGTATATAATAGGATTTGATTTGTGAACACCGGAGGAACGTTGGGATACAAGTACGACGGTGAACGGTATGGATTCCTCATGCCCCATATGCTATCTTGGTTACTCTGATTTGTGTGTTGTGTGCTAATTGATCACCAAATAAGATAAATGCACGAATCGGAGTTAATATGCATACTTGTGAATATGTAGTGTTGTACGTTGTGAATATTTTGTTAAATCTTAGTTTGTATAATTCATGAAATGTATGGATGATAATGAATGTGTGTATTTATGATGTATTGCATTGTGACCGATTATTTGTGCGAATGGACTTCTAACTTATTCCTAGCAAGCTAACCATCCTAACTTAAATTGGTAATTAAATTGGAATGAGTAGAAGTCCGATATAGTTTCGGCCACGCGTGAGGATGAGGAGACACAAGAGGTTGGATCCGATTCCTGACTCTTAAACTGGTCCGCGGCCCAAATCCCTTAAGTGGGTAGCATCCCGGATTGGTGAGTCAAGTAAATCCCGGAGGTGGGACGGAGTAGTCCCCAGGGCCGGAGGTCCCGATGACTTAACTTGAGTATAAGTAAGTAAGTAAGAATGAGTAAGTAAAGTAATTGAAAGCAAGTAAGTGTAAGTAAGAGAAAGTAAGTAGCGAGTAAAAGAGTAAAAGCATTCCGATTAACCCGGATGCATAATTTGGCTAACCTTGTGAAGGTAAGTAAGATGCGTGCTATTGTATTTTTGCCTTGGAATGTGTAATGTATTGAGCCTGATTGTATAATGTATGTAAAGCATGTATGTATGAAATTAATGAACCACATGTTTAGTGGACGTCAAATAGTCGGCGTGCCCTAGCTAGCACTCGGTATATGCGGAGTTTATACGCAGCGTTTGCTGAGCCCCTTGGGGCACCATTTTTACTACACGCAGGTACAAAGAAGGATGAAGGCCGGGAAGTGTTAGAGCTCGTTTCTTTTGATTTCTTTTTGGTTGTAAACAATGAATTATGATTGGTGTACTAAGTAGTACACGTCTGTAGCTTCTTGACTAGCCGGTGTACCATGGGGTACACCTTTTTGGATGTGGATAGAATGAAGCATTGGTATAGATGAGTAGGTGATTAAACTCATTCTTTTGGTAGGTTGGAAAGGGGAATGTAATTGAATATACTTTAAATACTCGGTGATCCAGGATTGTAAGCATGTCACACTTTTGGTATTGGTAAGTAATTTAGTAGCTCGGTATATTATGTTCATCAGACCGTGACTGTAAGTAGAATGAGCCTAGCTAGCCATATGGGCGGTTAGCGGCGTTGTATCACCCGCCGTAGTAAGTAGTATTTCCACTGCGAGTAACTCTGGATTATGGGACGATTGGACGGTAAGCATAGGATTAGCGGTAGGGGTGTTACAAAAAGTGGTATCAGAGCGTAGTTACGCTCTGATGTCCTTAGTTACCGAGCATATGGGATTACCGAGTTAGGATTTCGACCGTCTTAAGACGGATACTTAGAAACCTAACTAGGAACTACCGTTGTTAACAACGGATACCCTTGACGTTCTTAAGAACGATACCTTGTTTTAAATTCAAGACCCTTAGGTCATATCTTGCAAAGCCTAATGTGGATGTTAATTATTCAGATGTCAGGAAGAGGTCCAGGTCGCCCTAGTGGAGGGGCCAATGACGGACCGGGCGCGCAGACGATAGCTGAGATCGTCGTCGCCACGGTAGCACAAATGCTACCGCAAGTGATCCAAGCTATGCAACAAAACCAACAAAACCAGCAAACTCAAGCGGGGCCAATCCCTCCCCCTCCACCCAGAGAAGCGAACTGGGTAAAAGCTGTAGCGGAACTCCGCCCTCCTTGCTTTAGGGGCGAGAGTGATCCGGCTAAGCTCGAAGCCTACATCTCCGAAATGGAGACGGCGTTCGAAACCCCCGAAGCTCCTGCTGGAGTTCGAGTTAGAGTTGCAGCCTACTATCTGAAGGACGCAGCCATGGATTGGTGGAAGCTAATCAAGCACGAGCATGTAAATGACCCCACATTCGACTGGGAGTCTTTCGCATCACTCCTCCGATCCAAGTACTATCCGGAACATGTAAAGACCAAGAAAAGGCTAGAGCTGGACGCCTTGAAGATGACAGACAAGATGTCTGTGGATGAGTACTACCGCACCTTCACTTCCATTCTCCGTCTTCTCCCTGATCTAGGATACACCGACCAAGTGTTGGTCGATCGCTTCTATGGCGGTCTGAGCCATCGCCTTCGGTACGGTATGGGCTACACTCGATTTACCTCCCTTCAGGTAAATATTGGTTAACCCTTAGTATCATTTCAATTCCTTAAAATTCCTTGAATTCCTTGAATCTTTCCTCATCCTTTCTTAAATAAGAATCCCGGCTAATACCTGAAACTTCAGGAGTGTTATCACGCGGCTTCTCGCGTTGAGATCACTTGCCAACTAAGGGATGAAGAAACCGCCCTTAAGCGCAAGGCCAACAACAAGAACACCAATGGCGAGGAGCAGAACCAGGGTAAAAGCTGGAAAAAGAAGAAGGGAAATTTCTTTCAGGAATCCCAAAATAAATTCCCAAGTGAGAGCAGTGCCCATGCTGAGCAGGGTAAACCAGTTAGGCTTCTTCAGCTAGGTTCATCTGCACCGGTGGCAGCAAAGCCACTGAGATCATACCCACCTAAGGGTAAACTTCTATTTCTAATTCGTATTCGTATCAGTATCATATCTAGTATATCCACGCACACATGTGCTAACCCTCTGCACCTTAGGTTCTGGCTCCGGTGTCACCAAAACCTTCTCGGATGGCCGCACCTATGTGTACAGAAACTGCAATCTAGACCATCCCAGCAAGGACTGCTACGGGAGAGAGATCAAATGCTACAACTGCCAGAAACCAGGACACACGGCCAATAAGTGCCCAGAGAATGCAAAGCCAAAAGGGAACTACCAAAGCTACAGGAAGAGGGAAGGCAAGGAGGTTGCATCTGGTGATGCACCAGCCCAGCAGGCACCACAGGGACAGGGATCCCGGGGACCTCAGCGGAGTGCACCTCAGAGGCAGCCTGTCCTTCATGTGATTGACCGTGATGGGTCCGGTTCTAAATCCGGCCCAGGTAATAATCTAAACCTTTAATCCTTGAAGTAGCATGTCTAAGTAGTAGAGTAACTGTATGGGTGAATGCATGAGTAAATAAAATGAAGTGTGTATTCAGCATGAAATGAAGTAGTTGAAACTAGTACTCACCGTAGATGAAATTTATAACCATAGGAAGCTTTAGTATCTGTTATCCGATACCGGTAAACCTGAATCAAGAAGAGATCGACATCACCAACCACTACTACACCAACGAACAGTGTCAGGTCATCCGACCAGGTATGATCTTATTAAGGGGAAACCTGACACCTGAAGCGCAAATCTCAATCATTCGACGGTGCAACGAGCTAGGAACGGGTCAAGGTGGATTTTATACACCCGAATTCCCCGGTGGAGCGAAGATGAAGCTGAAGATGATGTGCTTGGGAAAGGATTGAAATCCTTATACCAAGACATACCAAGAGACACGAACACAAGACGGAGCAACGCCACCGGCGATACCTCCAGAATTTCAGACACTTGTCACACAAGCAGTAGAAATTGCACAACAATGTGAATATGATCCGATCCCCACACTTGAAGTGGACCTTTGTATTGTCAACTTCTATGAGAAAGAAGGAAGACTTGGGTTACACCAAGACAAGGACGAGACAGCGGAATCTCTTGAACAAGGAGTGCCCGTAGTGTCTTGGTCCATTGGTGATGAGGACGTATTTTTGTATAGCGAGCAGAAGCGTGTGGACCTCGCACAGAAACTGGTATTGAGATCAGGAGATGTCCTAATCATGGGTGGAAACTCTAAGTTGCTGTATCACGGTATCAACAAGATCAAGTGAATGGACCGGCAATAATCAGGAGATGTCCTAATCATGGGTGGAAACTCTAAGTTGCTGTATCACGGTATCAACAAGATCAAGCTGAATACGGCACCACCGGCAATAATCAATGCCACACACATGAAACCAGGACGCCTGAACCTTACCTTTAGGAAGTATTAAATGCATAATATCATGTAATGTACTAGTAACGTGTATTAGAGACATGGTATGTATGATGGTTGGTTTATCAATAAAGAGCAGTGTTGATTTAAATTCCACTTGTGTCCACCATCATTACTTAATCACTTGTGAATTCAATAGGTTGTGGACTCGGTACCGAAGGTAACCTGAGCATCCTCACCGAAGCACAACCCGGTAGAAGCGGCACCATCTTAACGGGAACCTTCCCAGTGAACGGCATTGATGCCAATGTGTTATTCGACTCCGGCGCCTCTCACACTTTCGTATCACCGTCTTTCGTGAAGAGGTTGAAGCTAGATGCGGATGAGCTACCGAATTTCATGGTTACTCTCCCATCAAAGGAGCGAGTAAGGTGTACCAAATACTATCAATCAGCCACCATCGAAATAAAAAACGAAACGTTTCCCATTTCCTTCATCGAATTCAATGGATTGGGATTTGACTTAATCATTGGAATGAATTGGTTGGAGCGGCACAAAGGTAGAATCCTCTGCGCCGAGCATCGTTTGCTGCTCAAGAGTCCTTCTGGGGTTACTGTATCTTACCGCCAGAGACCGAGAGAGCCTTCGACCACACTCATATCCGCTATGGCTATGTACCGGGAGCTCAGAAAGGGTCAAGAAGTATATTTGTGTTATGTACAAGACCTGTAGCGAGATCCAGAGTTCAGTGACGATGTACCCATTGTATCCGAATTTCCCGATGTATTCCCTAAGGAGCTACCCGGCATGCCACCACCGAGAGCAGTGGAATTTGAAATTGATCTATTGCCAGGTAGCGGTCCCATTGCTAGGGCACCGTACCGCATGGCACCTGCTGAAATGACGGAGCTCAAGGAGCAATTACGTGACTTACTTGACAAAGGGTTTATACGCCCGAGCGTATCACCCTGGGGAGCACCGGTTCTCTTCGTGAAGAAGAAGGACGGTAGTCTCCGACTTTGTATTGACTACCGCGAGCTGAATGCGGTCACAGTCAAGAATAAATACCCATTGCCACGCATCGACGACCTATTCGATCAGCTGAAAGGAGCATCAGTCTTCTCCAAGATTGACCTCCGTTCTGGGTGTCATCAAATTGCAATCAAAGAACAAGACATAGAGAAAACGGCATTCCGTACCAGATATGGCCACTACGAATTCACAGTGATGCCATTCGGTCTGTCAAATGCACCGGCTAAATTCATGGACCTCATGAATCGACTATTTAGTGAGCAGTTGGACACTTCAGTGGTTGTCTTCATCGACGACATACTTGTATACTCCAAATCAGCAGAGGAACATGAAACTCATTTGAGGAAAGTGCTTGAGACACTGCGCGAGAACCAGCTGTATGCGAAGTTCTCCAAATGCGGATTCTGGCTAGATCAGGTATCATTCCTTGGTCATGTCATCTCGAGCGCATGTATCTCAGTTAACCCTTCTAAAATAGAAGCTGTACGATCATGGCCTAGACCCAAGACTATTACCGACATTAGGAGCTTTCTTGGTCTAGCCGGTTACTACCGGAGATTTGTAAAGGACTTCTCGAAAGTCGCTAAGCCCATGACTATGTTGATGAAGAAAGATGCACCGTTTGTATGGACAGACGAGTGCGAGTTATCATTTCAGAAGCTAAAGGACTCATTGACCTCAGCGCCCATCCTTACTCTTCCAGAGGGCACAGAGGGATTTGCGGTATATTGTGATGCATCAGGCAAGGGAATGGGATGCGTGCTCATGCAGCATGGCAAGGTTGTAGCTTATGCCTCCCGCCAGCTGAAAAAGCATGAGGAGAATTACCTGACACATGACTTAGAGTTTGGAGCCATTGTCTTCGCCTTGAAGATATGGCGACACTATCTCTATGGGGTAAGCATCACCATCTACTCCGATCATAAGAGCTTACAGTATGTGTTCACACAGAAAGAATTGAACTTGAGACAGAGAAGATGGATGGAATTTCTTTAGGATTATGACATCGACTTACAGTATAAGGAAGGGAAGGCAAATGTTGTAGCCAACGCCCTGAGCCGTCGAGCACACTCGCTCCATTCACTACTCGCTTCTTCTAGCTTGGTTGACGAGGTGCGAGACGCTCAGTTGAGCGACCCTTATATGACCGAAATCAGACAGAAGATTACAGGTGGTACATTTGAGAAGAAGAAATATGATTTTTAGTTGCATGAAGATGGTATGATTCGGCTGAATGGCAGGTTATGCGTTCCCCGAAGCAATGCTGAGCTAAAGGATCGCATCCTGCGAGAGTCACACAGTTCCACATTGTCGGTCCATCCAGGAGCCTCCAAGATGTACAAAGACATGAAGAGGTACTTCTGGTGGTCAGGAATGAAATCAGATGTGACAGAGTTTGTATTGAGATGCTTGACATGCCAGAAAGTAAAGTTTGAACATCGTAGACCGGGCGGAATGGTACAATCGATGCCAGTTCCGGAGTGGAAATTTCATGATATCTCCATGGATTTTGTTGTAGGACTCCCACATGCCAGGGGAGGACTCAACATGATCTAGGTTGTAGTCGATCGCCTGACCAAGGTTGCCAGATTCATACCGATGAAGGACACCTGGAAGGTAGTGAAGCTAGCTGAGCTATTCGACAGGGAGATTATCAGACACCACGGAGTCCCTAAGACTATAGTATCTGACCGTGACACCAGATTTCTTTCGAGATACTGGAGAGCTACACGGGAAGCGTTGGCTACAGAATTGAAGTTGAGTACCGCCTTCCATCCTCAGACCGACGGTCAGACAGAAAGGACCATCCAGACACTGGAGGACATGCTTCGGGCATGTGCCTTAGACTTTCAGGGGAGTTGGTTAGATAAGCTTCATCTTATCGAGTTTTCTTACAATAATAGCTATCATGCTTCGATTAAGATGTCTCCTTTCCAAGCTCTATACGGTAGACCTTGCCGTACACCTTTGTGTTGGGATGAGTCGAGTGAAGCGGTCATCATAGGACCGGAGTATCGTGAGCAAGTGCAAGCTGAAGTTTAGCAGATTCGAGCTAATATGAAGGCAGCCCAAGATAGACAGAAATCCTATGTGGATGTGCGACGACGCGACCTTGAGTTCGCCGTGGGCGACCAAGTGTTCTTGCGCGTTTCACCTATGAAGGGTGTATTCCGTTTTGGTCAGAAGGGCAAATTGAGCCCAAAGTTTGTAGGGCCGTATACTATCACCGAGAGAGTTGGAGCTGTAGCCTACAGGTTAGCATTACCTGAGAACTTGGGACGTGCCCATGATGTATTTCATGTGTCACAACTCAAGAAGTACATTGCTGATCCTTCTCACGTCTTAGAGCCTGAGAGACTATCTATTGAGCCGACCATGAGATATGTTGAAACCCCAGTGAGAATCCTTGATAGAAAGACTAGAGACACTCGCCATAAGTCTATACGAATGGTGAAGGTCCTATGGTCTAACCATGATGTCGAAGAAGCGACATGGGAGTTGGAAGATGCCATGAAGGCTAAGTACCCACAGCTGTTCATAGACTAGAGAGTCTAGCATTTAGCAATACGGGTACGGGTCGTACCCCTTTTAAGGGGGGTAGAGCCTTTTTGCTGCTGCATTGCTTCGGGTTAGCATTGCTAAGTGCGTAGGTATTGTAGTAGGTTTCGATGGCACATGTAGTGCGGAGCGTATGTGTACGTATGTGTAATGTGTGTGTATGGATGTGTATGTACGATGTGTGATGTTTGTGTAATGTATATTGTGAATTGCTATGTTGTATTGTGGAATGGTATGAATGGAAAATGATGGATTGTGTATGTGAATTGTGTATGATGCTTGGAGTGTGTATGCTTGCAATGTGGAAGGAAGTAAACACCTCATAGGTGTAGTAAGACACATTATGGCAATTGGTTTGCCTAATGAGTAGAATTACTTAAACCTTTAGCCTTGAGCAACTTTGAGGGCAAAGTTTCTTAAGGGGGGTAGATTGAAATACCCCTTAATTAGAAACAGTAATTAATTAGGCTAATAAATAATATTAGAGGCTTAATTAAGTCTAAATAAATATTAGGGAACAAATCCCGAAGAAAACAGATCCTTAAAATGGATTAAAAACACTAACGAACATTAAAACGCGTTTTTTGAGGTAACCGGGAAAACGTGTCTTTAAGCGGGTCAAATAGACTCGTAACAATTTTGGTCAACTAAGTAATCATTAATAAATATTAGTGAAGCTTTAGAACCAATAAAATCAATAAAACGAGAAATTAGTAAAAACTGTCAAAAACGGGAAGATGTGGGGTAGAAACATAAATAACCAAAACTTATGTGTCCAATAATGTAAAAAGAATTTCAAAACCCACATGGGGGCTGGGTGTGTCCGATTGCATATCCCTGAAATACCCCAAACCTTAGTATATTGTTTAAACACCTAAATGTGGTATATAAAGACTAAAAAGAGTCTTAGAAACATTAGTAAACAAATTTAAACAAAAGAAAACACAAATTGTGCTTTAAAGTCAATAAGAGCCAAAATGTGCTCTAAGCTTGGGATAAGCTTGGTTAAGACCTAATGAACTTACCAAGACCTCATTTATATACTAATGAGCATATTAAATCAATTACTAAAGAAAACCAAGCTTGAAAACAAGTTTAAATACAAAATGTGCTTTAAGGAGTCTTAAAGCACATTTTTGAAAAATTGTCTTGTAAATGAGTTTTGAGTGGCTAAATATCCATCATTACTCTTAAATATATATGTGTATTATATAGTATCACATTTGGGTGGCTATATTAATGGGAAATCAAAAAATTCACTTCTAAGTGCCTTGTTTTGGTGAATAGTGATTTTTATAAGCTAGTTTGTAACATATGTTGTCATAAGTAATTAAATTGACAAACAAAGACAAAAATACCCTCATTATATTATAGGGGGCCGGTTTTCTAAGTGTGGTGACTCACCACTCTCTAGTCAATATGATAAGTAAATAAAGAAAACTAATTAAGTTACCTTTTTACTTTATAAAGCATAAATATCTCCTAAAAGTAAGTTCTATCTTCATTCTCTCATTTCTCCTTCATTTCCCACGGTTACAAACACCATCTTCAACCTCTCTTCTTCATTCTCTCACGGTTTGCAATAGTACACAGCACCATCTCCATCTTTGACCTCTTGTAAAATCTAGCTCACTTGTCCAAATCAAAAACAAACACCACCAATCTCTTCCTCTCATCAAGCTCTTCATTCCTATCTTCTCAAAACTTCAAGAGCCCCATTTCGGTGCCAAGGAGTTCCACCATTGAAGGAGCTTGAGCTTGTAATTTATATTATTATTACTCTCCTTGCTTCTATGGTAGGAATCTCAAATAAAAACTACATTTCCTTCATGTTTTTGTGGTGACCGAAAATACCCATTGAAGGTGCTCTTTATGTGGCTTTGTTTTAGCTTCATTCCAACCTTTCAAGGACTAGGTGGAGTCCCCTCTTCATAGATATCCAAACTCTCTTCAAAGACCAGGGTAAAACAACTACATTAATGTTTTTGAAACAATGAAAATTAGGGTTTACAATGAGATGAGCTTATAGCTTGAATACTCATTATAATGTTTGTATATTGTTTAGAACTTGACAAAGAATCAAATACCTTACCGGTTTTTATAGGGAAACAAGAAAGAAGTTGTTTGGAAAAGAGGTAAATCTACTAACCTAACGTTGTTTTATGCCTTAGGAGAAATGAGCTTATAATGCTTATTAAAATTACCTAAAGAGCAAATGGTGAATGACTTAGTAAAGTGTTCTCAAGAGACTAGTAAAAGGCATATGTGTGTTGAGTGTATTTGCAGGTCAAAGGCATATATATTGTGGAAATTCAGTGTTTAAGAGTTATGCATTTTAAGGGCCTAAGAGCCATGCATTTTAAGGGCCTAAGTGCCATGCAATTTAAATTATGCACTATATTGTGATGTAGTGTGAATTTGGTGAAGTTGTGTATGAGAGTGTTCTTGGTGATTCTAGGTGTTCTTGTGTGTTTAATGGAGAAAACAAAGTGTTTAGGCTTAGTAATGTTCTAGGGGAATCCATGTCAAAATTTAGGTAAGAAGCAAGAAGTTCTAAGTGTTTACATAAGGTTTAGTCAGTTAGAGGTGTTAGGAAATGACTAGGTGTTTTACAAGAGAAGATAAAATGTCTTAAGTGTTCTAGAGTGTAACAAGGACTTAGGCATGAGCTTGAGGTTTTAGTATGTACCAAAGTCATTTTGGACTTAGGTAAAGACTTAGGCAAACTTTGGTAAAATAAGGAGAAAGTGTGAACTTGAAAAAGGATTTCAAGAAAAGACATAAGGAGTTAATGGTAAGAAATGATGCTTGAAAGATGATGTTAAAATGAAGAGAAAGTATTTTGAGATAGTAGTTATCATAGGTATGAAACACCACTTGGAGACTAGGAGAAAACATTGTAAGTGTTAGGAATTTTGTGAAGATATAAGTGAAGGCTTAAGGAATTAGAAAATGAGTTTTATGAGTGTTTGAGGATGTCTTAAGGTGTGTTTGAAGTGCCCAAATGAGGTTAGGGGGTACTAGGTTATATGGGGTGAAGTTTGGAGTTGAATGTAAAAAGGAAAACAAGGGTCTGGGCCAGACCGAACTTGCGACCGAACTTGCAAGGTCGGTTGAGCCCAGTTTACCCTGCGAGAATTAGCCTCTGGAATGGACCGACCTTGGGGACCGGACTTGCAAGGTCGGTCGGGCTTGTATTTTGTGTACGGATTGAGTTACTGGAATCGACCGAACATAGGACCGGACTTGGCAAGTTCGGTCGGGCTAAATTTTCAAAGGGAAGAAACTCTCTGGAATGGACCGACCATCCGACCGAACTTGCAAGGTCGGTCGGAGTAGAAAATTTTAACGGGAATATGTTCTGGAATGGACCGACCTTGTACAAGGTCGGTCGGTAAGGTCGGTCGGACCAAAACTTGTAAAAAAAAAATGTGACTTATGTAGTTAACCCTAGGGGGTATAATGAAGGTAACCTAGGGTAAGTGAGACATTAGAAACATGTCATGCAATCATGTTAAATACTTAGTAAGTTGGAAGTTAAACGAATAATTAACCGACGTTACTAATGTGTTTAGGATTCTCTCAAGGTGGGAACGAAACGAGGCAAGGACCGAGGTATGGTTTTCTTGCAGTCTGTTGTCTACCGGTTTACACCGGCTTGGGTGTTGTTTGCTTTTCTGTGTGTTACGACCTTAAAAGATTAAAGCATGAAAAGAGTTACGGTTGTTATATATTATAATGTTGTATATTGTGACTCCCTTCCCTTGGTGTGTCTAACAAGACCTAAACACTTGCTTGTGTGTGACTTAAAAATATTGTGTGATCACTAACAAGTGCTAACCGGGGGAGTGAGGAGTCCGGTCATGTTCCGGCCACGCGTGTGAGGACGGGAGTCGATGTCATATCCGGTTCGGCTCTCTTGGTGTATGTATAGGTTGTATTCCAATTTGGTTTCTACCTTCCCTTAGCTTATCCAAAGCTAGTTACTGACTCACGTCGGGCCACAGGGGCATACGAATGTTATTTCGGTGTGCTTGGGATTACTATATCCGACACACCTTGGGTATAAGTTAACCGTTCGATATAACTGGACGGTAACGAGGTTGGTAACGAGCTTAACATGAGATTGGCAATAATCTCTAGGCTCACTATGTATACTAACTATGGTGGAAGGTTCCTTGTGAGAACCGATTTTATGGTGTATGTATTGTTGTTGTGCTATGCAATTTCCCTTGCTATGCTATGGTATATATGTTGGATGTTTTAAAATGAATGCCATGTTATCATGACAATTGGTTGCGCGTATCCCGGTAGCCGATGGGCTGCGCGTTAACCATACCAGCAAAGGTTGCTGACCCCCTCGGGGGCTCCATATTTTACTGCAGGATGAGGATCGAAGAAGCGGAGTGGCTCTAGATCCTAGGTCGATGATGTACTTTTGGTTGTTTTGGTTGTTGAGCCCGGGATGCGCCTGTGCTCCCGAGGCATTACATTCTGGTGCCGTTTGTTAAACAGTGGTGGATGTTTACGGTTGGTGGTTGTGATGTAAATTAAATACTCGGTATTGTTGGCTATATATATATATGTGGATGTTAGGATCTATGCTCGGGAGTCTGATCATCAGACCGATACACTTGTATTTATTCTGCCTAGTTAACCACGTGGGTGGTTAACGGCGTTGTAACACCGAAGCGTTAAATTATTGTTGGTTGGTTTTTCCGCTGCGATTTCAGTAGTTGATAGGGGCGTTGTAGGGGTGTTACAAAAAGTGGTATCAGAGCGAAGTATCGCTCTGATGACTAGAATACCGAGCTAGAAATATACCGAGTTAGGAAACCTAACCATAGTTACCTAAGTGAACAGATTTGGAAAGGTTAACCACTAACTAAGTGTGGAAATACCTTGTTGTCGGGAAGATGCTACAACCGTTGGACCGATAAGTGTGCAAGCATAATGCTAATGAAATGTTCATATGAATTCAGATGGCAGGTAGACCACGAGGTAGAGGCCGCGGGCGCGGTACTGGAGGTATGGGTGACCAGGGCGATGATACTACGGCACAGACCATGGCTGAGGCAGTAGCAGCCGCCGTAGCCCAGATGGTACCCCAGATGGTTGCTGCATTACAGCAAGGGCAACAGCCCGGAGTTCAGCCACCACCACCACCGCCACGAGAGACCAATTGGGTCAAGGCGTTGGCTGATCTGAGACCGCCGTCATTCAATGGGGAGACCGACCCTCGAAAGCTGGAGGCGTACATCTCCGAGCTGGAGACCGCCTACGAGACCTTGGCAGTACCTGCTGAAGCTAAGGTCCGTCTTGCCGCTTACTACTTGAAGGGTTCGGCACAGAGTTGGTGGAAGTTGGTGAGAGAGGACAGGATAGCTGATCCGGAGTTTGGTTGGAGGGAGTACACGGCTCTACTGCGAGCCAAGTATTACCCTGTACATGTGCAGGAGGCCAAGCGCCTCGAGCTAGACAGTCTGAGGCAGGGGGATAAGATGTCGGTTGATGACTACTACACCGCATTCACCGGCCTTATCCACCTGTTACCAGACCTTGGGTACTCGAACCGAGTGTTGGTGAACCGGTTCTACAATGGTCTTAGCCACCGTCTCCGCTACGGGATGGGGCCAGCTGAGTATACTACCTTGCAGGTAATTAGAGTACCATGTTGTGAATCAATTTATACCATGAGTGAATGTTAATGTGAGTTGGTAAGTTTGTTTTGCGGGGCATGACTGACATCCTAAAATTCAGGAGTGCTATCATGCCGCTGCTAAGGTTGAAATTACCGTCCGTCTGAGGGACGAGGAGAATGCGCACAAGCGCAAGGCCACGAACGAGGGCCAGAGTCAGCAAGGGTATGGGGGAGGAAAGAAAAAGAAACCCTACCCTCAGCCCCAGAAGAGTCAGTACCAGGGTGACAAGGGCCAAGCCCAGACCACCACAGCTGATGAGCCACTGAAGCTCACGTATGCGTATGCGGCGAAGCCTCTACGCTCCTACCCGCCTAAGGGTAATTACTTAATCATGTGTATCTAGATGAGGTGTATGTTATTAAGATGGGAAGTGAGTATTGATTGTGTGTGTTATAGCAGCTAGCGCGGGTTCTGGACCGGAGCGCCACTTTTACTGTAAGTGGTGTAACGGAGACCACCCCGGCAAAGACTGCAAGGGGAATGACGTGAAGTGTCATTACTGCCAGAAGATGGGGCACCGTGAGTTCGAGTGCTGGCAGAACCCTAGTGGCAGGAACTATAAGCCAAAGGGGCAGTGGAAGGGTAAGACTACCACGACCACCGAAAGCCCGAAGGCGATCATTCAGCAGACTTCTGACAAGAAGTACACTGAATCCCAGAAGGGGAAGGGTACGGGGTCCGGCAAGGCCGCCCTGAATGTGGTGGACCGGTCTGAGGCACCAGGATCCTCTTCGAGACCAGGTACCGCCTAAACTGTTAAATGAAAAAGTGATTGCTTACCGCATTTCATGCATGAGTGTTGTATTAGTGAGTCTAATGTACAACCACCTAAGTAATGAGTTAAATAATGATGTGAGAGACACCTAAATTAGACAATGTGGAAAACTTAGGAACCTTCAATATCTGTTATCCAATCCCGCCCACACCAAACCCTGAAGAGACCACCATCAGCGTCACCGAATTCCCACTGGAGCAATGTCAGGTTATCCAACCAGGTATGATACTCTTAAATGGATACCTGACACCGGAAGCACAAATCCACATCATCAGACGTTGCAACGAACTTGGAGCAGCACCAGGAGGTTTCTACACACCCGAATACCCGAGCGGTTCGAAGATGAAGCTGAAGATGATGTGCATGGGTAAGGACTGGAATCCCTACACCAAGTCATATCAGGATGTGCGAGCTGAAGACGGAGCAACTGTACCAGGCATACCTGAGGAGTTCCTTGCGGTTGTTAACCACACCGTGGGAATTGCTCAGCAACTTGAATCGGAACCGATTCCGAACGTGGAAGCAGACTTATGCATTGTGAACTTCTACCAGAAAGGTGGACGGTTAGGGTTACACCAAGATAAGGACGAGTCACCCGAGTCTCTAAGTAAGGGAGTACCCGTGGTGTCTTGGTCCATTGGTGATACCGCAGTGTTTATGTACGGCGAGCAGAAGCGTGGTGATCTCGCAAAGAAGCTAGTGTTGAAGTCAGGTGATGTATTAATCATGGGAGGACAATCAAGGATGTTATACCACGGTATCAAGAAGATTAAATTGAATACCGCACCATCGACAGTGGTAAATGCCACACATCTGAAACCTGGACGTTTGAATTTGACTTTCAGGCAGTTTTGAGCCTTGTGTAATCATGTAATGTATTAAGCCAGTTGTTTGATAAGGGAGCTATATCTAGCCATGTCTACAATGTAACCAACTTATGGTGTAAAGACTGTGTTAATGAATAAAGGGATGTTGTTTTGGAGTGTATCAACGTGTTACTACCGTATACTTATGAGTTTGCCAATGAATTAGGCTGTGCACTCGGAACGGGAGGTATACTGAGTGTCTGCAATAAGGCAGAAGCCGGCAAGAGCGGCACAATCCTCACCGGTACCTTTCCAGTGAATGGCGTGGATGCATCGATCTTGTTCGACTCTGGAGCCTCACACACATTCATTTCGCTATCATTTGCGAAGAGGCTGGGGTTAGACGGTGAAGAGATGCCAGACTTCGTGGTCACTCTCCCGTCGAAAGAGCGGATCAGGTGTACCCGCTACTACCGAGATGCTGTTGTTCGAATCATGGATGAGGAGTTTCCGATCGACTTGATAGAGTTCGACGGACTAGGTTTTGATGTTTGTCGGGATGAACTGGTTGGAGCGGTACAAGGGTAGAATCCTATGTGCCGAGCATCGACTGCTTCTTCGGAGTCCATCTGGGGTTACTATATCATACCGCCAGAGGCCCAGGGAGCCTTCGACACAGATCATCACCGCCATGGCCATGTATCGTGAGTTACGGAGGAAATGATGTGTACCTCTGCTATGTCCAGGACATAGAGAGAGACCCTGAGTTTAGCCCAGATGTGCCGGTAGTGTCGGAGTTTCCTGATGTATTTCCTAAGGAACTGGGCATGCCGCCAGCACGAGAGGTTGAGTTTGAGATTGACTTAGTTCCGGGCACCGGACCCATTGCGAAAGCACCTTATCGTATGGCTCCAGCAGAGATGACAGAGCTCAAGGAGCAGCTGAAGACCTACTCGACAAGGGCTTTATCCGCCCTAGTGTTTCACCATGGGGAGCGCCGGTCCTCTTCGTGAAGAAGAAGGACGGTAGCCTCCGCCTGTGTATTGATTATCGGGAGCTGAATGCTGTTACGGTGAAGAACCGTTACCCTTTACCACGCATCGACGATCTATTTGATCAGCTGAGGGGAGCATCAGTATTCTCCAAGATAGACCTACGTTCCGGATACCACCAGATTGCCATCCGTGACAGTGATATCGAAAAGACAGCATTCAGAACTAGGTATGGGCATTATGAGTTCACAGTTATGCCGTTTGGCTTGTCAAATGCACCAGCAAAGTTCATGGACTTAATGAACCGTTTGTTCCAAGATCAGTTGGACAAATCAGTGGTAGTCTTCATCGATGACATACTTGTGTATTCGAAATCGAGAGGTGAGCATGAAAGCCACCTGAGAGATGTATTGCAAACATTGAGGAAGAATCAGCTGTATGCTAAATTTTCTAAGTGTGAATTTTGGTTGAACCAAGTATCATTTCTTGGACATGTGATTTCTGAGGCCGGGATCGCTGTTGATCCGGCAAAGATAGATGCAGTGCGCACCTGGCCTAGGCCGAAGACAGTTACCGATATCAGGAGCTTCCTCGGTCTGGCAGGTTACTATAGGAGGTTTGTGAAGGACTTCTCCAGTGTCTCGAAGCCGATGACTTCCTTGATGAAAAAGGATGCACCATTCGAGTGGACAGTCGACTGTGAGAGTTCTTTCACGAGTCTCAAGGATGCTCTGACATCTGCACCGGTTCTGACATTACCAGACGGTCCAGATGGTTTTGAGGTCTATTGCGACGCATCAGGCAGGGGTATGGGTTGTGTGTTGATGCAACACGGGAAGGTCGTAGCTTACGCCTCCCGACAGCTGAAGAAGCATGAGGAGAACTACCCTACCCACGACTTAGAATTGGGGGCCATCGTCTTCGCACTGAAGATATGGCGACATCACTTGTATGGGGTAAGTGACGATTATTCGACCACAAGAGTTTGAAATACTTGTTCACTCAGAAAGAGTTGAACATGAGGCAAAGAAGGTGGGTCGAGTTCTTAAATGATTATGACATCAATTTACAGTATAAGGAGGGTAAGGTGAATGTGGTAGCTGATGCATTGAGTCGCCGAGCACACTCTCTCCATTCGCTAGTCTCTCATACTAGCTTGGTTGAAGAGGTGCGGAGTGCTCAGATGACGGATCAGTATATGGTGGAGATTAGACAGAAGCTTATTGATGGCACATTCGAGGGTCAGAAGTACGACTTCAGACTCCACGATGATGACCTGATTAGGCTTAATGGCCGGTTGTGTATACCGAGGAGTAGCGCTGAGCTGAAGGAGCGCATACTGAGTGAATCCCATTGTTCTACGACATCGATTCACCCCGGAGCTTCAAAGATGTATAAGGGTATGGAACGATATTTCTGGTGGACTGGAATGAAAAAGGATGTGAATGACTATGTGTTGAGGTGTCTCACTTGTCAGAAGGTCAAGTTTGAGCACCGACGGCCTGGTGGTATGGTGCAGCCAATGCCAGTGCCCTGAGTGGAAGTTCCATGACATATCTATGGACTTCGTGGTAGGGCTTCCGCCTACAAGGGGAGGTCTGAATATGATTTGGGTTGTGTGACCGACTGACCAAGGTGGCTCGATTCATCCGATGAAGGACACCTGGAAAGTGGCTAAGCTGCAGACTCTTGAAGAAATTGTAAGACATCATGGTGTACCGAAAACGATTGTATCTGACAGAGATACCAGATTCTATCCAGATATTGGAAGTCTACACGAGAAGCTGGGTACCGAACTGAAATTGAGTACAGCGTTTCACCCACAGACGATGGTCAGAGTGAGCGCACCATCCAGACACTTGAGGATATGTTACGTGCATGTGCACTTGACTTTCAGACCAGCTGGATTGATAAGTTACATCTGATCGAGTTTAGTTACAACAACAGTTACCATGCTTCGATCAAGATGTCTCCCTTCCAGGCTTGTACGGTAGACCATGCCGCACGCCTTTATGCTGGGATGAGTCGAGTGAGACGGTCATTATAGGACCAGAGTATCTGGAACAGGTTCAGGCAGAAGTGCGCCAGATCCGGGCTAACATGAGAGCAGCTCAGGATAGACAGAAGTCGTACGCAGATGTGCGCAGACGTGACCTGGAGTTCGCCGTGGGCGATCAGGTATTTTTGAGAGTATCCCCCATGAAGGGAGTATTTCGTTTTGGCCAGAAGGGCAAGTTGAGCCCGAAATATGTGGGTCCTTATGTTGTGACGGAGCGGATCGGCCCGGTAGCTTATAGACTTGATTTACCCGCCGAACTGGGCAAGGTACATGATGTATTTCATGTGTCCCAGTTGAAGAAGTATATGTCTCATCCGTCTCATGTGCTTCAGCCGGAAAGGCTAACCTTAGAGCCGACCATGCGATCAGTGGAGACTCCCGTACGGATTCTGGATACTAAGACTCGAGACACTCGCCATAAGTCCGTGAGACTGGTGAAGGTCCTCTGGTCTAACCAGGACGTTGAGGAGGCCACTTGGGAGCTGGAAGATAAGATGAAGGCGAAGCACCCGTCATTGTTTGCTTCTTAGTGTTTATATGTATAGGGTACGGGGCGTACCCCTTTTAAGGGGGGTAGAGCCGTTTCGGTTGTGGATGTGTTCGACATGTATTATATACATTGTCTATGTTATGTTACAGACCGTTGTGTCTGAATGGTATTATGTGGTCTGGACCTTGAGTCCGTTGTGGTGTAAGAATGATGGTAATGTTGGTAATGATGTTTTGGAAGTATTGTTTTTATAAGTGTTCCCCGTGTTCTAATATTAAGATATGTGGGAAGTGTGAACTTTGGGGACAAAGTTCTTTTAAGGGGGGTAGATTGAAATACCCCAAACCTTAGTATATTGTTTAAACACCTAAATGTGGTATATAAAGACTAAAAAGAGTCTTAGAAACATTAGTAAACAAATTTAAACAAAAGAAAACACAAAATGTGCTTTAAAGTCAATAAGAGCCAAAATGTGCTCTAAGCTTGGGATAAGCTTGGTTAAGACCTAATGAACTTACCAAGACCTCATTTATATACTAATGAGCATATTAAATCAATTACTAAAGAAAACCAAGCTTGAAAACAAGTTTAAATACAAAATGTGCTTTAAGGAGTCTTAAAGCACATTTTTGAAAAATTGTCTTGTAAATGAGTTTTGAGTGGCTAAATGTCCATCATTACTCTTAAATATATATGTGTACTATATAGTATCACATTTGGGTGGCTATATTAATGGGAAATAAAAAATTTCACTTCTAAGTGCCTTGTTTTGGTGAATAGTGATTTTTATAAGCTAGTTTGTAACATATGTTGTCATAAGTAATTAAATTGACAAACAAAGACAAAAATACCCTCATTATATTATAGGGGGCCGGTTTTCTAAGTGTGGTGACTCACCACTCTCTAGTTAATATGATAAGTAAATAAAGAAAACTAATTAAGTTACCTTTTTACTTTATAAAGCATAAATATCTCCTAAAAGTAAGTTCTATCTTCATTCTCTCATTTCTCCTTCATTTCCCACGGTTCCAAACACCATCTTCAACCTCTCTTCTTCTCTCACGGTTTGCAATAGTACACACCACCATCTCCATCTTTGACCTCTTGTAAAATCTAGCTCACTTGTCCAAATCAAAAACAAACACCACCAATCTCTTCCTCTCATCAAGCTCTTCATTCCTATCTTCTCAAAACTTCAAGAGCCCCATTTCGGTGCCAAGGAGTTCCACCATTGAAGGAGCTTGAGCTTGTATTTCTACATATTATTACTCTCCTTTGCTTCTAGGTAAGGAATCTCAAATAAAAACTACATTTCCTTCATGTTTTTGTGGTGACCGAAAATACCCATTGAAGGTGCTCTTTATGTGGCTTTGTTTTAGCTTCATTCCAACCTTTCAAGGACTAGGTGGAGTCCCCTCTTCATAGATATCCAAACTCTCTTCAAAGACCAAGGTAAAACAACTACATTAATGTTTTTGAAACAATGTAAAATTAGGGTTTACAATGAGATGAAGCTTATAGCTTGAATACTCATTATAATGTTTGTATATTGTTTAGAACTTGACAAGGAATCAAATACCTTACCGGTTTTATAAGGAAACAAGAAAGAAGTTGTTTGGAAAAGAGGTAAATCTACTAACCTAATTGTTTTAATGCCTTAGGAGAAATGAGCTTATAATGCTTATTAAAACTACCTAAAGAGCAAATGGTGAATGACTTAGTAAAGTGTTCTCAAGAGACTAGTAAAAGGCATATGTGTGTTGAGTGTATTTGCAGGTCAAAGGCATATATATTGTGGAAATTCAGTGTTTAAGAGTTATGCATTTTAAGGGCCTAAGAGCCATGCATTTTAAGGGCCTAAGTGCCATGCAATTTAAATTATGCACTATATTGTGATGTAGTGTGAATTTGGTGAAGTTGTGTATGAGAGTGTTCTTGGTGATTCTAGGTGTTCTTGTGTGTTTAATGGAGAAAACAAAGTGTTTAGGCTTAGTAATGTTCTAGGGGAATCCATGTCAAAATTTAGGTAAGAAGCAAGAAGTTCTAAGTGTTTACATAAGGTTTGGTGAATTAGAGGTGTTAGGAAATGACTAGGTGTTTTACAAGAGAAGATATAATGTCTTAAGTGTTCTAGAGTGTAACAAGGACTTAGGCATGAGCTTGAGGTTTTAGTATGTACCAAAGTCATTTTGGACTTAGGTAAAGACTTAGGCAAACTTTGGTAAAATAAGGAGAAAGTGTGAACTTGAAAAAGGATTTCAAGAAAAGACATAAGGAGTTAATGGTAAGAAATGATGCTTGAAAGATGATGTTAAAATGAAGAGAAAGTATTTTGAGATAGTAGTTATCATAGGTATGAAACACCAATTGGAGACTAGGAGAAAACATTGTAAGTGTTAGGAATTTTGTGAAGATATAAGTGAAGGCTTAAGGAATTAGAAAATGAGTTTTATGAGTGTTTGAGGATGTCTTAAGGTGTGTTTGAAGTGCCCAAATGATAGGTTGGGGGGTACTAGGTTAGGGGGTACTAGGTTATATGGGGTGAAGTTTGGAGTTGAATGTAAAAAGGAAAACAAGGGTCTGGGCCAGACCGAACTTGCGACCAAACTTGCAAGGTCGGTCGAGCCCAGTTTACCCTGCGAGAATTAGTCTCTGGAATGGACCGACCATGCGACCGAACTTGCAAGGTCGGTCGGAGTAGAAAATTTTAATGGGAATATGTTCTGGAATGGACCGACCTTGTACAAGGTCGGTCGGTAAGGTCGGTCGGACCAAAACTTGTAAAAAAAAATGTGACTTATGTAGTTAACCCTAGGGGGTATAATGAAGGTAACCTAGGGTAAGTGAGACATTAGAAACATGTCATGCAATCATGTTAAATACTTAGTAAGTTGGAAGTTAAACGAATAATTAACCGACGTTACTTATGTGTTTAGGATTCTCTCAAGGTGGGAACGGAACGAGGCAAGGACCGAGGTATGGTTTTCTTGCAGTCTGTTGTCTACCGGTTTACACCGGCTTGGGTGTTGTTTGCTTTTCTGTGTGTTACGACCTTAAAAGATTAAAGCATGAAAAGAGTTTACGGTTGTTATATATTATAATGTTGTATTATTGTGACTCCCTTCCCTTGGTGTGTCTAACAAGACCTAAACACTTGCTTGTGTGTGACTTAACAATATATTGTGTGATCACTAACAAGTGCTAACCGGGGGAGGATGGAGGGTCCGGTCATGTTCCGGCCATGCGTGTGAGGACGGGAGTCGATGTCATATCCGGTTCGGTCTCTTGGTGTATGTATAGGTTGTATTCCAATTTGGTTTCTACCTTCCCTTAGCTTATCCAAAGCTAGTTACTGACTCACGTCGGGCCACAGGGGCATACGAATGTTATTTCGGTGTGCTTGGGATTACTATATCCGACACACCTTGGGTATAAGTTAACCATTTGATATAACTGGACGGTAACGAGGTTGGTAACGAGCTTAACATGAGATTGGCAATAATCTCTAGGCTCACTATGTATACTAACTATGGTGGAAGGTTCCTTGTGAGAACCGATTTTATGGTGTTATGTATTGTTGTTGTGCTATGCAATTTCCCTTGCTATGCTATGGTATATATATGTTGGATGTTTTAAAATGAATGCCACGTTATCATGACAATTGGTTGCGCGTATCCCGGTAGCCGATGGGCTGCGCGTTCACCATACCAGCAAAGGTTGCTGACCCCCTCGGGGGCTCCATATTTTACTGCAGGATGAGGATCGAAGAAGCGGAGTGGCTCTAGGTCCTAGGTCGATGATGTACTTTTGGTGTTTTGGTTGTTGAGCCCGGGATGTGCCTGTGGTCCCGAGGCATTACATTCTGGTGCCGTTTGTTAAACAGTGGTGGATGTTTACGGTTGGTGGTTGTGATGTAAATTAAATACTCGGTATTGTTGGCTATATATATATATGTGGATGTTAGGATCTGTGCTCGGGAGTGTGATCATCAGACCGATACACTTGTATTTATTCTGCCTAGTTAACCACATGGGTGGTTAACGGCGTTGTAACACCGAAGCGTTAAATTATTGTTGGTTGGTTTTTCCGCTGCGATTTCAGTAGTTGATAGGGGCGTTGTAGGGGTGTTACAATCCCCCTCACACCCTCTCTTTATTTCCTTTTTACTCACAAAAGACAAAAGCAATTACAAATCAAAAAGTAACATACTTTACTCTCACACACTCTCTCTCCTATCTCTATTCTATTCTCACCCACGTACAGGCCCTCCTCCTCTCTGAATTTTTTTTCCCTCTTCTTCTCCAAACAGGCGACAGCCATGGGAGCTTGAGAAACCAACACAAAATACTCACTTCTCTCCTCTTGTAACCCCCTTAAATCTCTTCCAAAAATTACAAAAACTACACCATTGGAATCCTCTCCTCAAGAGCAACACTTCCCTCTTTTCAAAATCCATAATAGAGCATTTTCGATTTTATGGGTATGCCCCATTTGGAGCTTCAAGACCCCCATTAGCACCACCTTCTTCTCCTTGTTCTTTTAAGATAAAAATCTTCTTGAAACTCCATCTTTTTCTAGCCTTTAAGGGCAAAACGAAATTCAAAAACTAAACCCTTGCTTGCTCTTTTGTACCCAACCGATTTTGGCATTCTTGAAACTGTGGAAAGATTGTTCTTGAGCTATTCCAAGCATTACTCATACCCTTGGAAGGTAATATAATTTCTAAACCCTAAAACCTATACTAGAACTTACATAATGGTTAGGGTTAAATTATGTATTAAAATGGTGTATTGAAATGTGTATGTATATGGGTTGTAGTGTTAGATTGTTGAAGTTGCTAAAACCGGTGGAAAGAGGAAGGAGGAAGAAAGGAGAAGCTTGTGAAATAACAAGGTAAAATATACTTGTCCTTGTATAGTTTTGTATGTGTTTGTGTAACAGATTTTGGAAGTATAAAATGGTTTTGTAAAATTGTAGTGTAGCGGTGGATTAGTGTATAAGAGAATACAAATGTTTTTGAAACCTTAAAAGACATTGAAAACTTGTCAAAACAGATTTTGGAATGAGAGGTTATGTGCAGGAATTTTTAAGAGTGTTTAGTAGTTGGTATTGGTGTATGAGAGCTTGTATGTTATTGCTGTTCTGAAACCGGTGAAATGGGTAACAAAATGTGAATACATGATGTGGTGAGAATGTAAGATTTTAGGGGAGGTTATGTCAAAATTTATCTAGAATTAGAATACTTAAGAAAACTAGAAACTAGGTGAAACTATGTACTTGTAACAGATTTTGTTAGAGCTGTTTGGTTGGTAGGTTTGGTGAGATAACTAGTGTATTGTAAACTCTAGAAATGACATTATAAGAGGGAGCTAAAGATGTAGAAGGTGAGAGTTAAAATCTGTAGCAAAATGCAACTTAGAAGAATATTGCAAGTGCTGAAATGAAAACTTAAGAAAATGGGTGAGTGAATTAGTATAAAAGGGTGTAACAGATTAGTAATGGATTTAAACATGTTTAGGTGACTAATTAGGTGCTAAAATAAGTGGGATTAAGTGTAGGAACAATGGGGAATTAATTGGGCAAAGTTTGGATTGAAACAGACAAAGAAAACTGGAAAATCTGTCAAATTCGTAGCAGGGTCCGGGACCTACCTTATGTAAGAAGTTCCGGACCACGTCTGATTTTTGTTCGACACTTCCCTGCAACTTGGGTCCGGGACTTAGTCCCCGTATAAGCTCCCGGACCGCATCAAAATTTCGTTCGAGACTTGTCTACCCATACGGTCCGGGACTGACCCTATGTATAAGGTCCCGGACCAGTGTATTGAAACCGTTCGAGACTTGACAACCCATATGGTCCGGGACTTACCCAATGTACAAGGACCTGGACCAGGGTATTAAAAACGTCCGAGAGTTTGGTAATGAGGTGGTCCGGGACTTAAGACCTGGACAAGGTCCCGGACCAACCTAAATTTGTGAAAATAAGTGTACTAAATGGGTAATAAGGTAAGGAAGTGAATGGTAATGATAGTATAAGATAATTAGGACTTAATTAAGGATGTTTAAAGGTCATTAAGAGTATAAACAAGTTTTGAAAATAATAAAGAGTAAGTAAACCATATGTAAGTATAAGAAGTGTAAAGGTATAGTAAGTATGAGTTAGGAAACAAAAGAGTAATCGTGTTGGTTAATGATAGTTAGATTAATCATTCAATTGTATGTATATAATAGGATTTGATTTGTGAACACCGGAGGAACGTTGGGATACAAGTACGACGGTGAACGGTATGGATTCCTCATGCCCCGTATGCTATCT
The DNA here is from genome assembly GCA_023374045.1 of Limonium bicolor. Taxonomy (NCBI): domain Eukaryota; kingdom Viridiplantae; phylum Streptophyta; class Magnoliopsida; order Caryophyllales; family Plumbaginaceae; genus Limonium; species Limonium bicolor. The sequence goes on along the minus strand of CM041782.1, from coordinate 258,039,736 downwards.
TGGTTACTCTGATTTGTGTGTTGTGTGCTAATTGATCACCAAATAAGATAAATGCACGAATCGGAGTTAATATGCATACTTGTGAATATGTAGTGTTGTACGTTGTGAATATTTTCTTAAATCTTAGTTTGTATAATTCATGAAATGTATGGATGATAATGAATGTGTGTATGTATGATGTATTGCATTGTGACCGATTATATGTGTGAATGGACTTCTAACTTATTCCTAACAAGCTAACCATCCTAACATAAATTGGTAATTAAATTGGAATGAGTAGAAGTCCGATATAGTTTCGGCCACGCGTGAGGATGAGGAGACACCAGAGGTTGGATCCGATTCCTGACTCTTAAACTGGTCCGCGGCCCAAATCCCTTAAGTGGGTAGCATCCCGGATTGGTGAGTCAAGTAAATCCCGGAGGTGGGACGGAGTAGTCCCCAGGGCCGGAGGTCCCGACGACTTAACTTGAGTATAAGTAAGTAAGTAAGAATGAGTAAGTAAAGTAATTGAAAGCAAGTAAGTGTAAGTAAGAGAAAGTAAGTAATGAGTAAAAGAGTAAAAGCATTCCGATTAACCCGGATGCATAATTTGGCTAACCTTGTGAAGGTAAGTAAGATGCGTGCTATTGTATTGTTGCCTTGGAATGTGTAATGTATTGAGCATGATTGTATAATGTATGTATGAAATTAATGAACCGCATGTTTAGTGGACGTCAAATAGTCGGCGTGCCCTAGCTAGCACTCGGTATATGCGGAGTTTATACGCAGCGTTTGCTGAGCCCCTTGGGGCACCATTTTTACTACACGCAGGTACAAGAGAAGGATGAAGGTCGGGAAGTGTTAGAGCTCATTTCTTTTGATTTCTTTTTGGTTGTAAACAATGAATTATGATTAGTGTACTAAGTAGTACACGGCTGTAGCTTCTTGACTAGCCGGTGTACCATGGGGTACACCTTTTTGGTAGGTTGGAAAGGGGAATGTAATTGAATATACTTTAAATACTCGGTGATCCAGGATTGTAAGCATGTCACACTTTTGGTATTGGTAAGTAATTTAGTAGCTTGGTATATTATGTTCATCAGACCGTGACTGTAAGTAGAATGAGCCTAGCTAGCCGTATGGGCGGTTAGCGGCGTTGTATCACCCGCCGTAGTAAGTAGTATTTCCGTTGCGAGTAACTCTGGATTATGGGACGATTGGACGGTAAGCATAGGATTAGCGGTAGGGGTGTTACATTATGTGTGTGGGTGTGCGGACCCATATTTAATCCGACACACCATAAGTAAAGTGTACATAATCTAACAAGTGATGATGTGTTGACTTTGCTAGTTGTAACCCATTGGTTGGTTGTGAATGCTTATAAGCATGTTATGTGTTTATTGTTTACTTGCATGCCTTAAAAAAATAATCTGCATGCTCCCTCGACAATTAGTTGTGCGTGGCCCGGTAGCATGCGGGCTGCTCGATTACCATACCAGCAAAGGTGCTGACCCCCTTTGGGGCCCCCATACTTTTCAGGTACAATGGAGCTGGCAGCCGTTCGAGAGTAAGGCGGGGTAGCTGTTATACTTGGATAGTTATTTAGTTGTTTATGTAGTTGTAAGGTATGTAAACCGAAGTTGATAATCGGTGGCTGAAAGTATAGACTCGGTACAGTTGTAATGTAAATGTATGTATTTCAGTTTGGAAACGGATGGTAATGTAAAGTGTAGCGCTCGGTAATCTTGTCCATCAGACCGGTACACTATATATGTATTAGCCTTGTTAGCCACGTGGGTGGCTAACGGCGTGTGACACCCATGGATTAAGTTAAGTGTTGAGTTGTAATTCCGCTGCTGAATGTTGTTAAGTATGGTGTTTGTAGTTGGGGTGTTACACCAAACTATACAAAATTTACATTTTAACCACGTAACTTTATAAACTAGCCATTTAAATACTTGTAGCTATTTTTAATATTCCCAAAATTTATAATATAAGTTAATATACTTATATATATTTCGAAAATCACCAAATTAAACATTTCATTCTCGGCCTTACTATATTTTTACCATATGGTTTTATGACTTGCTTTAAACTTTATAATAAATACATATAAATGTATATAAGCCATATAACACTTCTAAAAATTATGCTAATGACTTAGAATGATTATAACCTCAAAATAGAACATATAACTCTTAGATATTTCGGTTTGATTGTACATGTATCATATTTAATTTTTGTGACACAATTTTATACCTTAAGGTAATAATCTTACCTTATATGTTATAAATTATTTTCTTGACAATATAACCTATGATTTTCAGCCTTAATTTATTTAAAGGTTATACATAATTTTTATACCAAAGTTTGAAGCTTAAATCAAGCATAAACTTAAGAAACCTTAATTATATATACTTACTCCTTAAATCAAGACAATTCTTGTATTTGATTTCTCCTTGAATTCCAAGCTCCTCCAATGGTATTTTCTTGAAGAACTTTCGGCCTCCTTATAAATATTTAGGAGATCCATTTGTTAGACTTCTAACAAGGATTTATAAATAAGATTTGAGGTACTTTTACAAGAGTTTACCTTAGGAATTTTTCAAGGAATTTTTGGTAGACCTTGAAATGATTGTAGATCTAGATTTCCTTCATGAAATGATGAAGAGAACCTTGGTTCAGAAGCTTGAATTTTCGGAAATGACATTAAGCATTTTGCTAGGATTTTCAACAGAGAAAAATACCTTAACTTGATCTTGTTGTTCCTTGTGTTGTTGTTGAATCTAGGAACCTCCTTGGAGCACTAAAGCTTGGCGATTTTAGCAAGGTTGCTAAGAAGTTTTCTTGCTTCAAGACTTAGTAGATTTAACTAGGAATTTAAATAGAATCGGTGTTAGGACTTAATACACCATTAATGGAGCTTTGAAGCTCTAAGGAATTAATTGTCAAATGAAGAAGAAGGAGAGGGAGAAGATAACTTACACAATCGGCCAAGGTAGTGGCAAGGAAAGAATGAAGCCTCACGTAAGACGTAAAGAAAGAATGAGGGATAGAATTATTTTGACAATAATTGTCAAATTAACTAGTCTTTCTTTTGATTAATTATTTGTTTATTTGGCTCAATAATTCCCTTAATTGATTGCATTCTTTCGGCTAATTGATAGGAATTATGGAGTCTTTATTTGACAATTAAAGCTAGAAGACAAGAGTGTTTGTCTCCTTTGAATTTTCTAAATCAACTTACTTATACTAACTTGTCTTCTTCTCTTGTAGGTTGGCGTAAATGGAGCTGCTGTAGGCCCTTGATTCCTTGTCAATTGATGATATACTGACATGCCTAGGTTGTAGATAATTTATTTTGATTTTTACAAGGCAATCAATGTCTACTTTCTAGCATATAAATCGGCCACCATTAGTTGTATAGGACAATGAATTTTGTTGTATTAGGCAATGATATATGTATAGTTAGGTGGTTGTCTCCCTTGACTATCTTGACAGCAATCAACCCCCTTCTTGCTTTTCCTTGCAGGCCTACGGTTGTGGAAGGCTCCATTATCATATAGTATATGCTAGGTGAGTCACATTAGCATAAGACAAAATTTTGAATTAAAACTAGTCAAAATAGGCATGAAATGGCGCATGCAATGGAGGTCAATTGGGACTTATTTTTGATTTAATTCCTGTCACATTATATTGTAATAAGACCATACTAATATGTGTAATAGGTTCCAGCATTTATTTGGTACATTTATATGATGGTAAAAGATGAAAGTTTTAAGGTAAAAATGCTGATTTTAGGTACCTTTTTGTCTCAAAAATCGCCCCCATTTTTACTATGAATTTAGTACTGGAATTAATTGATTTAGATGGTTAATTTATCCCCTTTTAGTATCATCAACTCGTGGCTCCTCAAAAACTTCAAGGCAATTCCGTAAAACGCATTTTTGTGACACCCGAAGGTGCGTTTTGTGCTTTAAGGATTTTCTGGAAAATAATTAGTCGCTATGAGTTCCAAGTGTTTATCGAAATTGTTTATAGTCAATAATAATATTTTAAGGCATTAAATTGAGTTATATGGGGTGATATAAACTCGTAACTCAAATTTTGGGCTACCAGGACACTCTCGGGGCAAAAAGGAGCGTTAAGAAATTCCCCCGAGCACTTTGTGTATTTTTGAAAAAGTAGCCAGAGCATTCTCTTTAGAATGGTGAATATTAATGATAGGAACTCTTAGAATAATTTATATTGGAGTTTGTGCCACTTCGGTACCTCTCCGGGGCACTCCCAAGGGTTTATGGGGCCCTCATCGGGAACCTCCGAGCACTTTGTCTTTAACTGAGAATTTATCTTGAGAACTTCATCTTAAATTTTCATTAAAATGTTATTGTGAATTTTGAATGACGTGTAATGCTTTACTTTATTTAATAAAGTATTTCCGGGACTTTCGGGCCTTAAGAGAACTCCCGGGCATTTTTTATTTTTACTTAGTTCTAACTGAGGACTTGTGTTTTAAAGGTCATAAAATGATCCTTGATTAACTTCATATGAGTTTTATAACTTATATAACTTGTTTAGCTTAAGGTCGGGCTTTAACGCACGTTTTTGACCTTAAGGAGTTTAGGTACGTTTTAACGCCCAAATGTTTATATACTTTCTTAGGGTTTAATAATCCCCTAAATAATACTTATTTATCATTATGTAATTATTTAAATGTTAGGGGTGTTTCACTATCTAAATGGAGCTGTCAGGACTTGGGATCTTACCTACAATCTGTAGACAAATACAAGAAGAACGTTAGAAAGAAGTGCGGTAATGTACCTTCTTCCTCTTCTAGTAAAGCTATTATATTAAATGACCAAGCCTTGCAGGTTAACTCAACCCAGCACAGTCAAGAAGGTTCCTATATCGCTGACAATCAAATAAGACAGGCTTAGGCTGAATTGGTGGGCATCATAGTTGAAGAAAGTGAGGCTGAGACTATGGAAGACTTTGTCTTCATAGTAAAGAATTTCTAGAAATTCATGCGTAATCAGCCAAATCGACAGAGTCGATCGTTCTCGAATACCTCCAAACAGGTCTTCAACTCTGTCACTTGCTTCAACTGTAACAAGCCTGGTCATTTCAAGAAAGATTGTCCCCTCTTAAAGAATTAGTTTGGAAAACCTCAAGGGAGATCACTGTTGGAATCTGTTGGTTGGGGAGACTCAGACTCTGACGATCAAGATGCCGAATCAAGCGGTCTAATCCGTCTAATGACACATGATACAACTAAGTCCATGATCCCTGACAACAAGGTAACACGCTCTTATCTTGAAACAGATCTTTACCGTATATCTCCTATGGGTTTTACGACTTTGATTGCTAAAATGGTCTTTGAGACTATCTCTCTTAAGGCTGATCTTAATAGAAAAATCTCCGACTTAACTGAGGAACTCGAGATTTCAAAAGGGCTTATGTATGCTTTGAGAGATGAAGCTGGGGAACACAAGATTATTTCCTGCTCACTTAGGCTAGATCTGCAAGACTCTAGGCGACATGTTGACTCCCTTACAAAGGAGCTTGACAAAGTCAAGAGTCTTACAGAATCTAATCAAAGGGAACGGGAAGAGTCACTTACTCAGATTGGCTCCCTCAAACATGATCTCACTGTTTTTTCTAACAAATGATGTCCCCTTCAAAATGAGTTGAATAGTTCTGAATCCAAAGTCATGTCCTTAAACTCCTTTGTCAAACAACTCACTCAAAAGCTGAACCAAAAGGAGCACGCCCTCTCTCTTAAACCAGTCAATTTCATCAAACAAGTCACTCCCTCCGAATTACTTGAGTGGGCTAACTCCAAAATCAAGGAAGTTAGTCGAGATTATGATGATCTTCGAAAGAAAGTAGAAAAACTCTCTGAAGAGATTGTCAATCATGCGGTCTAGAGTTGGATCCACTAAATCCAAGCCCTAGTGGCATAAAGGTAAATTCAATATCCTAAAAAATATGTCCAAATCCAACAACAAATCCAAGCGCCAACAATAAAAAGAATATTTTGATTCTTGGTGGAAAGGACAGCAAAAATACATCAACCTTCCTCCCACTAAGATTTGCGGTAACTGCGGGAGTCTTGGACATAGGGACAGTGCTTGCGATAAATTGAATAGAGATCTTTCGTTTAATCTCAAACGAGTCAGATTAATTCTTGAAGCTAGAGAAGAGTTGAAAAAATCTGGTTTGAAAAGGGAACCCAAGTACATCTGGGTTCCTAAAACTAACAAATGATCTCTTGTCTTGTTGGTGAAGGCGAATGAAGACTGCTGGTACTTAGATAGCGGGTGTTCCCATCACATGACAGGAGATCCCAATCAATTCAATTCACTTTCATCCTACAAAGGAGGTAAGGTAACTTTTGGAAACAACAACACAGGTGAAATCGTGGGAGTTGAATCCGTAGGTCACCCCTCCAAGTTTAAAATAGATAGAGTCCATCTGGTCACTGGACTTCAACAGAGTCTGTTGAGTATTTCTCAAATCTGTGATAGATTTAATTTGGTACTTTTCTCATCTTCGGATTGTAAAGTTTTTTATGAGCGTACAGGGTCATTGAAAGCCATTGGACACAGAGAGGGAAACCTTTATGAAATGTGCTTAAACTCAACCAACTGGATGACCAAGTCTGTCTGAATGCTCACTCTAACAATCAACTACTTTGGAACACCAGACTCGGTCATGCAAATCACCGGTTATTGAATAAACTAAAAATCAAGGACCTTGTGGTTGGCCTACCAGACACAAACTTCGATACAGACACATTTTATGAAGCTTGTATAAAAGGTAAACACACTCGGTCGTCCTTCAAAAGTAAGTCCACTCTCTCTACTAACTCTCCATTAGAATTACTACACATGGATCTTGTTAGTCCCATGCGTACTCAGAGTCGAAGTGGTCAGAGGTACATTTTGGTCATAGTTGATGATTATTCTAGATGGACCTAGGTCATTTTTCTATCTGCCAAGGATGAAACCTTCACTGAGTTTGTGAAACTTCATAAAGTCCTCGTCAACAAATTTTCGTTTACATTAAAAACATTGAGAACTAACCAGGGAACTGAGTTTTGCAACAAAGTCCTTTGATGAGTTTTGCAGGGAGAACGGAGTCGATCATCAAGTTTCATCTACAAGAACTCTAGAGTAGAACGGAGTCGTTGAACGCAAGAACATGACCTTGTTCGAGATGACGCATACCATGCTTATTGACAGTCAACTGGCTCCGTCCTACTGGCCAGAGGCAGTCAATACAGCCTGTTACGTATTGAATCGTGCCTTGATCCGCCCCTTCTTGCACAAAACACCATATGAGCTACTACCACAACGTAAACCGAATCTTCACCACCTCAAACGTTTTGGATGTCAGTGCTATATACACAACAATGGTAAGGACAACTTGGGTAAGTTCTCACCCAAGAGTGATGAAGGTATATTTCTTGGGTACTCTCCTAAAAGCAAAGCTTATCGTGTCATTAATTTAAGATCTCAATGCTTAGAGGAAAGTCACCATGTCAAGTTTGATGAGTTCAACAATGTTGGCTTATCTTCTAATCAACTTGACTTTGCTCCTGATGACTTTCTCACTGACCCACACTTCATCACCATCCCAATCAGTAAACTTCATGACACCCCATCCTCTCGTAATGAAAATACCCCAGGAAAAGAAAGTCACACCTCAAATGACTCTGATCATACCTCTGACCCACTCAACTCTTGTGAATTGGACTTTGACTCCACAGAACTCGAGACACCCTATCCCCCTCGTCAACAATTTCAACAAAAATCAGCACACCCTCCTCAAAACATTTTACGTGACCCCAACTCAGGCGTCCAAACCCGTCTTCAAGCCATGCAAAACCTTTGTGCCTTCGGTGCCTTCCTCTCTAGTACTGAACCTAAAAATGTTAAAGAGGCGCTATGATAAGCGAGAAATACATCTACTTTTAGGGCTTTAATTCTTCCTATTTTCATAGCAATTTGTGTTGTATTTCTCATTTATCATATGTTTTTCCTTAGATTTATGTTTTGATATGAACTGATACATTTTATGTGTCAAATGCAGTAAAAAGTCTTGGAATCACATAGTTTATCTCATGAGCTTTCCAATGCAACAAACGGCGAGTAAAACGGACTTATAACGAAGAATCTGGAGCCGATTGAAGATTGGAGTACACTCGTATATATATACATATATAATACCCCCATACACTTGTCCGCTGTGAGACATCCGCAAACAAGGCGGACCGTGAGACAACCGCCCACAACAAGGCGGACAGAAGGGCGGTAGAGGCTGCAACCGCCTGGTTTGGCGCGGACAACACAGGCTTCGTCTGCCTGAAATGGCGCGGACAAGAGAGGCGCAGCCAACAATTCGTCCGCCTGGATTGAAGCGCACGGAGAAGCGGACGACAGAGGAGAAGACCGCTTGAGGAGACGCGGACACGAGGCGGACAAGAGCACATCAGCGCACGCGAACAGTGGTTAAACTTTATTATCCTATTATTATTATTATTATTAGTTTAATTTTGTACCCCACATTATTTCTATATTATGTTTTACAAAAAAAAAAGAAGTGGAAATGGTGTCTATGCTTTCATGCAACGCTTTTTAGTGTCTATTTTTGGGTAGTATGTGCAGGTGAAATTCTTATCACGGTGTCTGAAGAACTCCAAGGCTGGACACTTGCTTGAACGCAAGTGTGAGGAACGCTACTACCCCCATTGTTCGCACTTAAGTGTGAGGAAGGACACCTTCCTCAATCTACGATATCAGGGGAGTCTCAGTTTCTTTATTTTAAATGTTTGTGTCCAATCTATCACGCTTAATGATTATTATATCAGTCCATGATTGTCCTGAATGAAATTCTTCATGAGTCTGGCATATTTTGAAAGGTCTTTTCTTGATTATTTTATGAACATTGAGGACATTGCTCCTCTTAAGTGTGAGGAAGTTTAGACCTTTCCCTGAAAATATGCCAATTGCACTTAATGCCACACATGTTTTTAATTGTCTTCTTGCATGGAGGGAATCACTGCTCTGATTGCTTATAAATGTTGAATTCTTGGGTGAAAATTTTTGCATAAATTTTGAAGTGAAGCCAGGTGACCACCTCAAGAATCTTTCTGCTTTAGGTTGTTTGTATATATAGTTTTATTCAAATGAATCTGTTTTCCCAAAAATTTGGTGGATTAAGTTGATTGGGGAAACTGAATTAGTTTATCTTGGGATTTTGGAAATGATATGAAAGTTTGGAATGAAAGGATAAGGCAAGGTACTCCGCTGATCAAAAATTTTCTAACAAAAGCAGGCCTCGTCTATCCGGTTATTAAGTCCTAGGGGTGCCTTAACACCTATCTACCTAAGGTCTCGTGATCTGGGATAGTTGGCCCAACACCGTTACAAGGATAGAGAGAAAAGTCTGGGTTACGAAAAGAATCTGCAATTTGCAATTATTCAATTGTGTTGTATATATTTCTTGAAGAAGAATGTTTTCGCATACGAAAAGAGTTAATTGCAGTTTAATTTTTGTTTTTGATCATGAGTATGTGGTGTTGAAAGGTATCGCGGAATAAGGCGTTACTTCACACCCCTTGTCATCCAAAGGTTAAAGGAAAGAAATGGTGGAAGATCCCAAGTTAATCTACATTCAGATTTTATAGCCTACATCCAGGAGCAGAACTATTCTTTTGATTGTCACTTTGCTTGCTCTGTTTTGCATCTGTTTAATCCTGAGGTTTGATACTATGGCCTTAGAGATATATTTATTCTCTATCTGCTTGAGGACAAGCAAAAGCTAAGTGTGAGGAAGTTTGATAAGCGAGAAATACATCTACTTTTAGGGCTTTAATTCTTCCTATTTTCATAGCAATTTGTGTCATGTTTTTCCTTAGATTTATGTTTTGATATGAACTGATACATTTTATGTGTCAAATGCAGTAAAAAGTCTTGGAATCACATAGTTTATCTCATGAGCTTTCCAATGCAACAAACGGCGAGCAAAACGGACTTATAACGAAGAATCTGGAGCCGATTGAAGATTGGAGTACACTCGTATATATATACATATATAATGCCCCCATACACTTGTCCGCTGTGAGACATCCGCAAACAAGGCGGACCGTGAGACAACCGCCCACAACAAGGCGGACAGGAGGGCGGTAGAGGCTGCAACCGCCTGGTTTGGCGCGGACAACACAGGCTTCGTCCGCCTGAAATGGCGCGGACAAGAGAGGCGCAGACAACAATTCGTCCGCCTGGATTGAAGCGCACGGAGAAGCGGACGACAGAAGAGAAGACCGCTTGAGGATAAGTGGACACGAGGCGGACAAGAGCACATCAGCGCACACGAACAGTTTTCTTCTTCCTTCGCGGCGCCGCACTCGAACTGCTCCTTCATTAATTGCAGACGGCGCCCACCTTAATTCACTCACGCGTGACGCCGCCTCTGTGATTGCTGTTGCCCGACCATGATTTAAATCTGTCTGCAATCTTCACGGATCTGCTCACCGACTCCACCGCCATCTTATTCCATTCACACTTCTTCACCTTTCCTATAAATAAGCTACATTCCCCTCAGTATTAATCATCCCTTCTAAAATCCAAGGCTCACCACTCGTTCACAACACTTCATCAGCTCTCCGGAGCGCTCACCACATACGCTCTCCACTACCACTATCATACGACCACATCCATTTCTCTTCTCCCCGTTTTCTCCATTTTTATTTGTTTTACCACCACACCACATTTCTGCCATTAATTAGTATTTTATTACGGACGACGTGGATACAGAGGCGGAGCTAGGATTCAGAGTCAACTTGCTAGCTGGAGTTTTCTCTACCCTTTCTCTTACTTTGTTAAAACGTTGTTTATATATAGTTATGTTTAATTAATAAACTTAATCCCTCCCAGGTTTGGGATGCGAGCCTATTTTATATAATTATGTTATGTTAAGCTTTCCACTATGATTTTATCTAAAGTAGTAGTTTAATTCCAGTTCTTCATCTGCTTTAATTCTCTGATCAATTATAAAAGCAATATTTGTAGTTTTCTAATCAACATGCGAGAGCTGAGATAGATAACAAGACGTGGGAAGATAAACTTGATTAACAGCTAGAAGCCTGATCCGGCCTATAGGTTAATTAGTCTCAAATGGAAGCTGTTCTTTATGCGATTGGTTGTGTCCGGATTAGAGCATTAGTTTGCTGCTAGTTCTAGCAACTGGTTAGGGTTCGTTAGATTTAGTCGTCAACGAATTATTTATAGTTTCTGAGTTTATTACTTAAGTGGTAAAGTTTATATTAATATAATCGATAAAATAGGTGAGCAGAACAACCCGGGATGCTTTCTCAAAAACAAAAAGATTTATAATTCCTACTTTTATTATTTTGTTTTATTCTAATTTATTATTGTTTTAGGTTGAAGTTTTCGATTATTTCTTCTCCTTTAAAAAACGATAAAATCTATTTACTAGAAGTCTCAGTAAATTTAATCCACTGTCAGTTATCCACAGCAAGGTCCCCAAGAGTACGACAACCCCACGAATCCACTATCCCGCAAAACGATTAGGTACACTGCCTAAGTGGTAGAAGTAGTCACATATTTCTCCAACACGCTACTTGATTGCGACTGGGTCACTGCTATGCAGGAGGAACTCAATTCCCTTCAAAGACATGCTGTCTGGGAATTACTCCCTCGACCTACGCACCAACAATCTATTGGCACCCACTGGGTTTTTCGTAACAAGCTTGATGATGCAAGACAAGTTTACACGAATAAAGCTTGTTTAGTAGTACAGGGGTACAATCAAAAAGAAGGGATTGACTATGATGAACCTTTGCACCAGTAGCTCGTCTCGAAGCAATTCGAATGCTCAATGTGTTTGCTACATTTAAAGGTTTTACCCTACATCAAATGGACGTCAAGACAACCTTTCTTCACGGCTACATCGATAGGGAAGTCAATGTCGAGCAACCCCCAGGTTTCACAGACTCCGTCCATCTTGACTACGTTTATAAACTGTGTAAAGGCCTGTACGGACTCAAACAAGCTCCACGTGCCTGGTATGAAAGACTGTAACACCCCAACCCGAAACTCCACAACCTGTACGATGATAGCTCCCAACTTCAACTGGAAATGCAGCGGAATAAATACATAAAATGGGTGGTGGTACAACGCCGCTAGTCACCCATGTGACTAACAAGGCTAACTCCAATTCAACTTACAAATGATACGGTATGAGCGCTGAATACAAAACCTCTTAAAACAACAAAAGTCAATAATAAAAGTACTGTACTGTAAAATGATATTGTAGACACCAAAAATTCTCACCCCATAAAGCAAATTCCAAAATAATAAATAAAATAAGAGGGGTCGTCGCCTGTCTTTTTCAAAAACATACTTGCGTCCGTGCCAAAATGAAACCATCGTTTTATAATCTTTTTCAAAGCATTTCAGAAAAACCTTAACTCTTCGAAAATCAATTTCCAACTTTCAACAGTTTTGAAACCCATCCTCTTTCGTTATTTACTTATTTATTTGCCTACTAGTCTTTACTTTGGTTCCTGCAATTTTGTTATTTGTTTATTCTATCTTATATACCGCCACTCGTACATACATAGTTCAACTTCCATTTTTATTACACTCGCCTGTATTTTAACCACCATATTGCTAATACTATTTCATTATTTATGTACCTATATTAGTATTATTTTATCTCATTTTACTGCTACTTGCATGTATCTAATTCAATTTCCATTTTTATGGCATTCACCTTTATTTACTTCCATCATAAGTTTTTTCTTCTTACTGTATGTTTATATCTACCAACTTAACGTTCTTGTAAAAGTTATTCGGTTCGAATTAGAACTTTAGTAATTTTTATCGCATATTTTGAAATACCCCAAACCAAAGTATTCTAAGTAAACATCAATTTATGAAGTAGTAAGGCTAAAATATGCCTTAGAAAGGTTGTTAGACAATTTAAACCAAGGAAAACACAAGAAAATGCCTTAAGGGCAATTTGGGCAAAAACATGCTCTAAGCGTGGAGTGACTTTGATTAGCACCCAAATACCATTATAAGACTTTAGTAATATGCCAATGGACATTTTAAATCAATTACCAAAGAAAACCAAGCTCAAAACAAGCTTAAACACAAAATGTGCTTTAAGACTCCTTAAAGCACCTTTTTGTGAAATTGTCTTAGAAATGGGTTTTGAGTGGCTAGATGCCCATGATTACACCTTAATCAACATATGTACTAATTAGTATCACATTAGGAAGCCTAAATCAATGGGAAATCAAAAATTTCACAAATTTGTGCTCTAATTTGTGAATAATGCCAAATAGTGCCTAGTTTAGTCTTTGATCAACTTAGTTTAGTTAATTGGAAAACAAAGGCCAAAAATACCCTTATTTAATAAGGGGGCCGGTTTTAAGGGATGAGTGACCATAGACTTCATCAAATAAGAAAGGAAAAGAAGAGGAAATGAGAGAAAGTTACTATTTGCTTTTAAAAGTAAAATATCTTACCTTTAGCTTACCTTCTCTCCTCCTCTTCATTCATTCTCTTCTTCCACGGTTTCTTCTTCTTCTTCTCTGTTCCAAAGCCGTCCAAGCAGCACCCATGGCACCACCATCTTCAAATGCCCACCAAATACTCATTTTTGCTCCAAATCAAAAAGTGAGCATAGATTATTCTTAGTTAGACCAAGACCTACCTTGCTATCTTTTCAAATCCTTCAACACTCAAGTTTGGAGCCATGGGGAAACTCCATTGATGAATGAAAGTTAAGTTTGAAGAGCTCTTTTGGTTCTCCATTCATCCGAGGTAATGAAAGTGGAAGAAAAATCAACTTCCCTTCATTTTTCTATATGTCCGAAAATTCTATCTTATGAGGGTTTTGTTTCACACCTTGAAATAGCTTGTTTTGATCACCAAGGACTAGTGGAGATCCTTCTTGATTCATGCCCAAGTCTACTTTGAGACTTCAAAGGTAATCATCCACTTTTATACCTTAAAACACATTTTTAACCTAGGTTTTCATTCCTTAAGGTTAGTGTATTGTTTAGCACTCATGTGAGTCATTTAATATTGATTAGAACATTGGCAAAGGAAATTTAATGGGTGGCCGAGATTCATTCATGAAGAAGGTCTAAGGAGGAAGTTAAGATAAGCTTGGGAAAGCAAGGTAAAATGCTTACCTAATGATGGTTTAAGTTTTAGGGGATGGTATTTATATAAGTACTAATGTAGCTTAAAGCTTACATTATGTAATGGGTTATATAACCTAGGAAAAAGAATTTAGACAAGCTTATGAACTTGTGATTAAGGAGCCAATGAGAATGAGTTAGTAAGCTAAGTTTAAGATGGATTTTAAGAGCATTATAACTACTATGAGATTGATGGGTGTATTTACAGGTTGAAAGCTTTTATATGTGGGAAATTCAGTGTTTAAATTCATGAAATTTAAGGGCCTAAGATCCATGTTATTTAAGAGCCTTAGTGCTATGCAATTTAAGATTATTGCATCATATTGAGTTTTTTGTGAATGAGTTGATTTGGGTGAGAAAATAAGATGAGAAAGGACTTGATGTGTGTGAGATGGTTGAATGAGGAAAACAATGCTTATGGGCATGATAATATACTAGAGGAGCTATGGCGAAATTTGAGTAGATAAAGAAGTGTTTAAGTGGTGGTTGTGAATTGATATTACCTAGGGTTCACTAGGGATCATTCTGAAGAATTTGAGTGAAAATGAGTTAACTAAGGAGTTCTTGAGGTTTAGAATGACCTAGAATTGTCTATGAGGAAATTAGAGTTTAAATGGGTGTATTGAACACACCAAAGTCATGGTAAGAGGAATGGTGAGACTTGTGCATAAATTTGAAGGAGAAGGTGTATAATGCTTAAGATGATTTAGATATGAACTAGGGAATATAACAATGAGAATTTTGGGAAGCTTGTATAAGTAGTGAAAATGCTAGTGATGGATTAATAAGGTTCTAGTCTTGATGGTAAGGAGTGGACTTGGAGATGGAAGAGAAAAGTGTAAGAGAACGTTGTAATTGTCAAGGAAAAAGACTAGGAATGTATAAGAGTGTGTGATTATGAGAATGGTGGGTAAGTTGAGTAAAAGAGATGTAGATGTCTAAGAAGGGCTAGGGGATCTAATGGTTAATTTAAAGCACCAAAACCATAGTGAAGGAAGCTAGAAAATTTGTACAAAGTTTGAAGGAAAAATAAGGTGTAATGACTTGTAAGGAAGTAACCATGTGCTAGATTATATATAGCTTTGAGAAGTGTGAATAAAGCAAATGGGTTGTGCATGATGATGCTTGAGGAGTAGTTATATTGGTGGAAAGGAAACACTTTGGTTAGTTGAAGTTTTAGACAAAGTTTACATGTTGGAAGTGTAAGGAAAATATTACAAGTATTAAGAGATTATGTGAGAAATTGGGTTATAAGGTTAGAGAAGGAATTGGACAAGTTTAAGAGGTTATTTTGGTATTAGAACATGCCTAAGATCATGTATAAAGTTTGGGTGATTTATGGATGAAGAGAACAAGTGCAAATGCACTTAGGAAAATAAAAAGGGCAAAAATCTGTAGCTGGTCTGGGACTTAAGTCCAGGGTAAAGTCCCGGACCACCCTAAAAATATGGCCGAGAGTTGCTACAACCGTATGGTCCGGTACTTAAGTTTGGTATGAAGTTCCGGACCACCCCCTGATTTACCCCCGAGGATTTTTGCTTGCATTGTTCCGGGACTTAAGTCCCATACAAAGTCCCGGACCACCACATTAAAACAGCCGAGAGTTTGAACCAGGTATAGGTCCGGGACTTAGGTTGAGGACAAGGTCCCGGACCACTCTAAAAATGGTGTATAAGCTTGGAAAATGTTAGGTAATGATGGGGATTGATAAGTATTGATATTATAAAGTTATTAAGGACATGTTTGGTGGGAATTAATGACAATTAAGTGGGTGAATAAGTATAAGAGACAATGAGAAATGATGCACTTAAAAGTCTAAGTTAAAACTGTAAGGACTTAGTGAATATTAAATGGTGAACAATGGTGGATAAGTAGGTTAAGTAAGTTGGGATGAGTTAAGTAACTAACAACCTAAAACTGAATGAATGTTTTAGGACTTGTGAATTGAGACCCGGAAGGAGATTAAACAAACAACCACCGACGGTGAACGGTACAGTTCTTCTTGTGACCTGCTTGCTAACGAGGTGTCCCTCGGCTTGTGTGCTATTTTTGTTTGTATGCTCACTAAACAAGATAAAGCATGCAACCGGAATATTATGTTTATTGTATTGTTGTGTGATGTTTGAAAACTAACACAACATGCCGTGAGAACATACTAACTAACATTTAGTAAGGAATTGTGTTAGACTAAGGAACGCTCCCTAATATTAGTTTGTTAATAACTGAAAGAGGTTTAACCAACAAACTTTGTCTTGAGACTTCTACTAACTGGTACTTGGTGGGAGTGAGGAACCCGGGACTGACTCCGGTCATGCATGCTAAGGAAAGGGGGTCGGTATCTAAAGCAGATCCGACTTCCGCTTAAGGACTTGTCTTCGGACTTGTACCTAGGGTCGGTTGCCGGTTCAGCTACGTTGGACATCCAGCCCAAGGTAGGAGGCATTAAGATGGCGTGGGGGGATCCAGCCTACATCCCCAACAATTTAGAATGTTGTTTATTGCCGGTAAGTGTCCTGCTGCTGGCTAGGGTTAACCAAGCCCTACGAAAATAAACAACGAACTAAGGGTTAACCAGTTCTAATGATAGAACGGTTGACATGTATGAGATAAGGTTCGAGATAAGTTGCAACCATTCCTATTTTAAGGATGGTTTGTACTATAAGACTGAGAAAAGCTACATCCATTCCTTTTTAAAGGATGGTTGTTTTCTAAGACTAAGATAAGACTAAGATTGAGGTAAGATAAGGATGGACTAAGATTAAGAGGAAACATAACCTAAGGAGTTAAATAATTAACCCTCTAATTAAGGGAACGCATTTAAGTCGTTCATTGTGTTTGAACTTTGATTGTTCATATTTGGATTGTTGTTTATTGCACTTTTTATTATGTTGTGCATCTAATCAACCTCCATGCTATCGACAATTCGTTGTCGTAGCCACGTTAGCTTGGGGGCCATGAGAGGATCGTACCAGCATTCGTGCTGACCCCCTTTGGGGGCTGTTTTTACTACACAAGTGAACGTCAGGAGGCGGCCGTCACGAGAGTAAGATGGGGTACAAGCGTTACGGGTCAAGCGTGGCCTACGAGTTGTGTATGTACACTCGTATGGCAATTTGAGTTAGTAAGATGTATAGGATGTGAGGGGATTATAAGAAGGATATGTATTTGGTTAAGATTTGTATGTACTAATGTTTGGTATATTCTGTAGTCAGACCGTGGCAAGGTCCTGGAATGTATTAGAATCCGCTGCAGAGTTTGTATATATGGAGATAAGTTTCTGATAACCACGATTGGATCGAGATGGGGTGTTGCAAAAAGTGGTATCAGAGCGTAGTTACACCCTGAAGACAAGAACTACCGAACTTAGGAGAATACTGAGGTTGAATTTGAGTTACGGGTTAAGGGTTGATAGATAGAGTGAGAGGTGCGTTAGTCAGGACTACTCGGTGATTACCGGATATCTATAGTGCCTAAACCCGCCCTCCACGTCCCTAACCCTGAATATGTGGAACTAACGCCAGAGAGAAGAAAGCATTCTCTTACTCGGGAAAAACCCGATCTGGCAGTTAGTTAACAGTAAGCAATGCAAGAAACATCTCGTTGTACAATAGTTTACAAAAACTTGTAGGTTTTTAATGGAGCGCAACAGTGAAACAGGCGCTACTAATAGAATTCGATCAGTAAGAGAACGGTAATTACCGGCAACATGGGTCGACATGCTACGCAGTCGAGTTACCCCACCATACCAAAGATAAGAAAAACACTACGAGTGCAATGGAAAGGAAGAGATAAGTGACATGAGTACCGGACAGTGGTCCGAGTGAGCATGACAATGGGATGATACAATGCGTGAGAATTAAGACCACCTGAATGTCTAGCTAAAAATGGGAACTCCCAACCCCATACAATGAGAAAGGTTACAAAACGTGGCCGACATAGCGCAGGCGACAATAAAGACGCATACAACTGTATACCGGAATTGGACTACGATGTAGTGCCTGGAGGAGAATCATTACTTAGTGACCACGACAAAATGTGTGGAAACGGGAGCGAGAGTCAAGACATGAGTAAATAACGAGAGGTTCCCTCAGAAAGAGGAACGCCCTGATAAGTGACAGCACTGTCAAAACGGCAAGGAAACTGCTAAATGGTCCGTTATCCAAACTAAAGAACATCAAAGGAGTCCCGAGGACTACCAAAGATATAAAATATTGAGAGGAAGTACCATTACTGATGCGCAGAGCACCGGTAACCCATCTTGCATGGCGCACTTGCCATAGCAAGTGCTACCACGGTTAAGCTACACGAAAAGCCATCATGGCGAGATAGGAGAGCGCTACAGTTGTAGTAATACTAGATTGTAAATCCATAAGAACGGGAAAATAAGACCTTGGAAAGGCCTGACGGCTTGACCATGAAGAGATGAGGTGACACACCAGTCAGCCGGGAACTGAACTTGGACGAAATACTAGACAATATAAATATCAGCAACGGTGCAACCTACTACAACAACAACCGACAGTGCGGTAAGAACATCAATCCCAAACCCCGAGAGGAAAACATAAGAGATCGCTCAGTAATGCGAGCAAAACACTACGTAAGTAATAACGTACAAGGAATGCATTACGGAATACAATGGAGACAGTCGACATAAAAACTTTCAATAAGAACGGGATAAGACTCCCGAGGTGATCATTGAGAATACCAGTAATAAACATTCTTCAATGAAGATGTTGGAAAACCCAGAAAACAAGGATAAAAGAAATTAACGTAAGCTATAACCTACTAAGGATTAAAGACGTACAACCCTGGAAAAAGAAAGCTCATCGGACTACCCCCACAGAGCGGGCATAGTTGAGCCGAACAAACTGATGAATGACAGTTAATATTGTTTGTCTAACTCATTAACACCCAAGTATGATTGATCATCAACGGGTGGCATAGTCAATGGAAGTTGAACGAAGCGTTGAAATGGAAGTATAAGATGACAGGATGATATCCAACTTGGACACCGTAAGGCAAACGCCTAATACGAACCTAACCTTGATTGCTAAAAGACATAAGTCTAGTAAAATGACAGTATTTTTGAGGACACTAAGTAACCTCAGATCACCTGAATAAACTTCCATAGCAGGAAGCAGGATGTAGCAACTTACCATGAAACCCGATACTACATTTAATATGTAACCTAACGGTGGATAGTGTTCAAAGAAACAAAAACCTATAAGGATGACCTACAGATGAATAAGAGTACAAGTAATGAACTGAGGCATTAAGCAGTAAGAGCCTACTAGCCAAGGATGTTAACCACATCAGAGCCCGAGGTGCAGTAAGTTGTAACAGAGCTTATTTAAGCCACGAAGGAACTACAATTCGTAGATATGAACGGTTACCAAACCTATAACTTAGATTGTGGAAAACATTGCCAGGAAAAGGCACCAATGAGAATAATGAGATAGTACATTGGCAGGAGCGGAGAACGAACCATGCCTTTTAGGGTGGGGATACCTCTCCTTGTTGTGAGGCCATGAGTGGGAATAAACCCCTCGAAAAGGGCTTTCACTTATTAGAGATGTAATACACTTTCGTTAGAGAATGAAAACTGTAAACCTTGAGATTACCTTAGAACATACCAGATACACTTGAGTAATAAGGAAGGCTGCAGAGACAAACCTCATATCCAACACCCAGGATTTAAGAATCAGTAATCGTCAAAGATAAACATGGTGAGTGCACAGAATGACACGTCAAGTGACCAACGCTCAGAAGAGCTTGTGAGTAAACGGATGACTTCTTCGGTAACCGGTAAAATTACATGGTAAATAACATCATAAGGGATGAATGAATGTGAGAAAAAAAATTAGCCTACTTATGAACCTGAGATTGAAGCAGAACACCTTCGTATTAAGAGATAACCATTTTACAGCACGGTATGACAACCGCCAAACACCGAAATTAGAGAACTCCCAGTGTGTTTACACCAAGAAGGGATTGAATATAAGATAAGATGTTAGAGTAAATGAGTAAGTAGTTACGCCATCAACGGGTAACATGGTAAAGGCCAACTACCACGGTAGTAGTGGTCATGAGTACAATATTTATATAAGGGGATTAAGTCATGGTGCGCGATAAAGCAACCGTTATGTATGAGCCGTCAAATATTGACACTGAGGCAATTAGATTTATGAGTTAAGACCAATATAAGTAAGGAAATAAGATGGTAGACGAACTGTGCATTGATGCCAGTAGTCTGGACCTGGTTAGGTAAGATTTCACAGGAAGCACACTACCCATTCCTTAAGGAACTAGAAGTGCATTCCTAGTAGAACAAATATGAGAAAGAAAATAAGAGGCTCTATGGAAAGAGACCTAAGTTACTAAGAGATTGAGTCAATACGGAATACAGAAAGGAGCCAGAGCATACCATACCCAAGAACACAGTAAATGGATTTCCCTTGATTAACTTCAAGAAGAACAATAAGTGTTATTATGGAACGATGAAAGAGGAGATCGACAACAGAATACTCCATAATTAGCAATAGCTAAACGTGTGACGGACACTACGAGTTTACTAAAATGAGATGTGGGACGACTGCACCCCATAGGGGCTTGCAGGCTTGACGGACTCATTTATGAGTTAGTCGGGTAAGTAGTAATGTACCAGTAAGGTACCCCATGCATGTAGATGAGTGGTGTAAGGAACACGGAAGTAGTCGACTCCGTACCACGGACAACGACGCAAGATCAGACAAGAGCAGCTACTACCACAAACAGTCGAAGAGAAGAATTCAGTTGAACCAACAACACAAATGAATCAGAGAACAAATAATTAAGGACTATGAAGTGCGAATAGCACGGATTGTTAAGTACAGACATTGGACATGTCTTAAGATATAAGAGATTAAACTGTAAAGCGCAATAAGCACTAAACAGTAGCTTCAGATTAAGAATCATCGTCAGACCAAAGGTCAAATGAAAAGAATGATTTAGACACTTGAGAAAACACTAAGGATACAAACATTAGATCTCCAGGGAGACTGGATAGACGAGTTACAACTCATTAAGGCCGTGTGTATAAAAAAAGATAACACGTGTCCACTGAGAGACCAATATTCCTAAACTATAAGGAGCCAGAAGGATATACAATACTATGAACGATTAGAAAGGCAGTTAAGCCTAAGATTATCAGAGTCGCGCAGCTGAAGCTAGTAGATCAGTACCTTTGAGGTTAGACCAAACTAAGTTAAGAATATGGTATAAGTACCGTTAAGAATCCTCGATGCAGAGACTAAGTCATTAGCATAGTTATGACCCTCTGATCAAATTATAAGTGAGATAAACGACATGGAAGCTAGAATGCTTAGTGAGAATTAGACATCTTGAACCTATGTTCAAGAATGATATGGTGTTGATTACGTGGGCGTAATCCATTTTAAGAGGGGTAGATCGAAAACCGCTTAGCGTAAGCTTACGTACTTAGTACATAAACTACTGTGCGCATAGCACAAAATAATTTGAGAATATGTTTTACATAAACATTTTGAGATAAAATATGGTTATTGCGCACAGAAGATGTGAATACCATACATATTAAGTACCTATCTTGTTAACTCCGGTGCAAGTACAAGTTAAGAGAATTAGCAAAGAGGATTAAGGAGACTTGAGGAATATGGAATATATGAGATATGGGTCGGTATGAAACTACATGTGAGATAAGAATAAAATAACACTATGAGATATTATTTGATATGAGTATGAGGAAGAAGATAGTAATGCAATGAGATATAAGATGGTGAGAATTGATATGAGACTGATATAGAACTTAGTAAGAATGAGAGCCTTAAGGTAATTACTAAGAGATTAACTGGGAATGATTGATGGACTGAGTCCACACCTTGGAGATGTATTGATTACGATTAGAAAGACTAAAAAGATAGAAAATTGGACATGAGTGAATTATTTGATGTTTGGAAATGACGTGGGAGGTGGAACTTGATTTTCTAGGGATCAAGGGAAACCGAACACAAATTGGGGTGGAAGGATAGTTCTACAATGATGCTGATCACATCAGGGTTGGATGATTCCTGAAACTCCCTACCAGTGGTCACAATTAAATCACGCTAAGGATAGAGGCGTTAGTGTGAAACGAAATTGGAGTTGATTGTATTTTTAATTAGAGGAATTATTCCGCACATGACCTCATAAAAAGAATTACCATTTTACTGAGTCTCGCCCATGAAGTCGAGGACGCACGAGCCTTTGTCTTCGGACCGGTGACATGGGGAGAGCAGACTTGTTTTGTATTCTGGCCCATGGTGACGAGGACGAATGAGCCATTGTCTACGGACTGGTGACATGGGAGAATACGTTGGAAATTATGTGAATGTTTTAATCATCAAAAGAAACAAAGAGAATTTTGAGTGCTATACATGCTTAAGCACGTTGTGTGATATCTAAGTATAAGCATATGGCGGATCTAATGATTCAATGAGTTTAAGTATACATAGGTATGATCTATATGATCTAGGGAATGAGGTAAGACATGTATTCTAATAAGATAAGATACATGGGAACTTTGGGGACAAAGTTCTTTTAAGGGGGGTAGATTGAAATACCCCAAACCTAAGTATTCTAAGTAAACATCAATTTATGATGTAGTAAGGCTAAAATATGCCTTAGAATGGTTGGTAGACAATTTAAACCAAGGAAAACACAAGAAAATGCCTTAAGGGCAATTTGGGCAAAAACGTGCTCTAAGCGTGGAGTGACTTTGATTAGCACCCAAATCCCATTATACAACTTTAGTATTATGCCAATGGACATTTTAAATCAATTACAAAAGAAAACTAAGCTCAAAACAAGCTTAAACACAAAATATGCTTTAAGACTCCTTAAAGCACCTTTTTGTGAAATTGTCTTAGAAATGGGTTTTGAGTGGCTAGATGCCCATGATTACACCTTAATCAACATGTGTACTAATTATTATCACATTAGGAAGCCTAAATCAATGAGAAATCAAAAATTTCACAAATTTGTGCTCTAATTTGTGAATAGTGCCTAGTTTAGTCTTTGGTCAACTTAGTTTAGTTAATTGGTCAACAAAGGCCAAAAATACCCTTATTTAATAAGGGGGCCAGTTTTCTAAGGGATGAGTCACCATAGACTTCATCAAATAAGAAAGGAAAAGAAGAGGAAATGAGAGAAAGTTACTATTTGCTTTTAAAAGTAAAATATCTTACCTTTAGCTTACCTTCTCTCCTCCTCTTCATTCATTCTCTTCTTCCACGGTTTCTTCTTCTTTTCTCTGTTCCAAAGCCGTCCAAGCAGCACCCATGGCACCACCATCTTCAAATGCCAACCAAATACTCATTTTAGCTCCAAATCAAAAAGTGAGCATAGATTATTCTTAGTTAGACCAAGACTGACCATTCTATCTTTTCAAATCCTTCAAAGCTCTAGTTTGGAGCCATGGAAAAACTCCATTGATGAAGGAAAGTTAAGTTTGAAGAGCTCTTTTGGTTCTCCATTCATCCAAGGTAATGAAAGTGGAAGAAAAATCAACTTCCCTTCATTTTTCTACATGTCCGAAAATTCTATCTTATGAGGGTTTTGTTTCACACCTTGAAATAGCTTGTTTTGATCACCAAGGACTAGTGGAGGTCCCTCTTGATTCATGCCCAAGTCTACTTTGAGACTTCAAAGGTAATCATCCACTTTTATACCTTAAAACACATTTTTAACCTAGGTTTTCATTCCTTAAGGTTAGTGTATTGTTTAGCACTCATGTGAGTCATTTAATATTGATTAGAACATTGGCAAAGGAAATTTAATGGGTGGCCGAGATTCATTCATGAAGAAGGTCTAAGGAGGAAGTTAAGATAAGCTCGGGAAAGCAAGGTAAAATGCTTACCTAATGATGGTTTAAGTTTTAAGGGATGGTATTTAGATAAGTACTAATGTAGCTTAAAGCTTACATTATGTAATTGAAATACCCCAAACTTTGGTATGTTGTTAAATATCAAACTATGGCATGTAAAGGCTAAAAAGTGCCTTAGAAACATAAGTGGACATTTAAAATATAAGTAAAGTGCAGTAAAGCACTAAGACACAGTACGAGCAAAAAACATGCTCTAAGCTATGAGTGAACTTGGTTAGGACCCAAGAGCCTACCAAGACTTAATAACATTTAATTATGATTTTATAAGGCTAATTAAGTCCTTAGGAAACTTTGGTAGACAATGAAACCAACACAAAACACAAGGTAATACCTTAAAGTCAATATGAGCAAAAATGTGCTCTAAGCTTGGGATAAGTGTATAAGGCCTAATGGTCATACCTATGCCTTAATTATATGTTAATGAACATATTAAATCAATTACCAAAGAAAACCAAGCTTGAAAACAAGTTAAAACACAAATGTGCTTTAAGAAGTCTTAAAGCACGTTTTGAAAATTGTCTTGTAAATGAGTTTGAATGGCTAAATGTCCATCATTACTCTTTAATTAACATGTGTACTATATAGTATCACATTTGGGTGGCTATATCAATGGGAAATCAAAAATTTCACTTCTATGTGCCTTGTTATTGGTGAATAGTGATTTTATAACTAGTTTGTAACATATAATGTTATAAGAGATTAAGTTGGTCAACAAAGACTATGATACCCTTCTACTAATAAGGGGGCCGGTTTTTGGTAGTAATGAGTCACCAAACATGCTAACTTGTTAAGTAAATAAAGGTGACTCATAGGTTACTATTTGCTTTAAGTTATAAATATCCTTAAAAGCAAAACCAATCTCATTCTCCTTCCTTCTTCAATTCCCACGGTTGAAAGGCTTCTCCAACCTCTCTTTGCTCTCTTTTACGAGCTGCTACAGCAACACCAACATCACCATTGTTTTCCATCTTTGACCACTTGTAAAACCTAGCTCACTTAACCAAATCAAAAACAAACACCACCATTTCTTCCTCTCATCAAGCTTCAATTCTATCCTTTCAAAATCCCAAGGGCTCCATTTCGGTGCCAAGAGGAATCACCATGGGAGGAGCTAGAGCTCACCTTTTCACATATTCTTGTTCTCCTTTGCTTCAAGGTAAGGAAACTCAAAGAAAAATGACATTTCCTTCATGTTTTGTCATGTCCGAAAATCACTCTTAATGGAGTCATTATATTGCCTTGTTCTAGCTTCATTCCAAGCTTTCATGGACTAGGAGGAGTCCTCTCTTGATATATTCAAGCTCTCTTTCCATTCCAAGGTAAAACAATCATGTTAATACCTCAAGATAATATATGTAACTAGGGTTACAATGAGATAAAGCTTAAAGCTTATATAACTCATTTTAATGTTGGTATATTGTTTAGTTGTTGGCAAGGAACCAAATGCCCTACCGGTTCTACAAGGAAACAAGAAAGAAATTTGTGAGGAAAAGAGGTAAACAAGCTATCTTAATGTGGTTTAATGCTTAGGAGGAATAAGCTTATAATGCTTGTTAAAATACCTAAGGAGCCAATGGTGAATGAGCTAGTAAAATGTCTCAAGGAGTTTATTAAAGGAATATGTATGTTGGGTGTATTTGCAGGTCAAAGGCATATTATGTGGGAAATTCAGTGTTTAAGGTTATGCAATTTAAGGGCCTAAGTGCCAAGCAATTTAAGTTATGCACTATATTGTGATGTAGTGCTTAATGTGTGAAGTTGTGTATAAAATGTGTTTGATGGATTTTAGGTGTTCTTGGATGAATTAAGGTAAAAACCTAAGTGTTTGGATGTGGTATATACTAGAGAAGCTATGGCCAAATTTGGGAAATGTGTAAGAAGTTCTAAGTGTTGTAAGTGAGTTTTGGTGAACTAGGAAGGATTAAAGGTGAATGAATGTTTACTGAGAGGGAAAATGTATTAAGTGATTAAGAGTGATGCAAGGATTTAGGCATTATCTTGGAAGTTTAGAAATCTATGGGTGTTCTTAAGATGTATTTAAGTCTTGGAGGAGTTTGTTTAAGGTTTAGGTAATGTTGATATTCAAGGAATAAATGAGGTTTAGGTAAGGTTTTGAGTAAGGAGTTTTAAGAAGTTGTGAAAAGGAGATTTAGTTAGTAAGAAAAGAAGTTGAGAGGTGATGATAAGGTGTAGAGGAAACACCTTGGTATTGTGGTCATTATAGGTGAAATGCCACCTAGAAATCATAAGGAGGAAACATTGTAAGTGCTAGGAATTTTGTGGTGATATAAGTAAAGGTTAAAGGAATTAGGAAAAATAGTTTTGTGAGTGTTTAAGAATATCTTAAGGGTGTGTTTGAAGTGCCAAATGATGTTAGAACACATTAAGAGGTCTTAGGAGAAGTTTGGTGAAGATTGGCAAAGTTTGGTAAGTATAGAAGGCGACCGACCCAGGGGCCGACCCAGTTTTTGGGTCGGTCGAGCCTCTGTAAGATGTTGGAAAATGTTCGGTAATGGACCAACCCAGAAGGTTGGGTCGGACATGGGTCGGTCGGTCAAGTTTCAAAGGAAGGAAAATGTTCGCACATGGACCGACCCAGAATGGTGGGTCGGACGTGGGTCGGACGGGCATGTTTGTAAGGAAGTAAAAGGGGTCTGTAATGGACCGACCCAGTTGTGGGTCGGACGGTGGGTCGGTCGGACCAAAAACATGGTTTCAGGTTATGAAATGATATGAGATGATGGGGATTGATAGGTAATGATGCCATAAGGATATTAAGGACATGTTAGGTGAGTTTGAATGACAATAAAGTGGGCTAAAGATTGTATTAAAATGTGAGAGTAAAACAAGTTAAAAATGTTAAGTATATAACTAAGTTAACGGGGGAAAATTAATCATTGACATTAAATAATCAAGCAAACCCCGATGTTAATAAAACACATGTGATGTTAACAGTTGTTCGAGAATTGCTCGAGGTACATACATGGACAGGATAAGTGGACTCCGGTGACAGGTATGGTTTTCTTGCAACCTGTGTCCTAACGGATTACACCGGCTTGTATGCCAATATGTTTTCTTGAGTGTTTGCCACCTTGTAAGATTAAAACATGTAATGAGTTATAGTAATTCATTTATGTGGCGAATTTGGTATCCGATGCGTTTAACCTCAAATATGTGTTAAACCTTAGCTAACTAAAACTAGGAACACATGGGTGATCGGTATTCGGAGTTGACGGCCCAAACCTTGGGAACGTGCTAACCACGGCTATGTGTGAGTTAGTTGGATATTGTTGTTGTATGCAAGTGTGTGAACCTCCCTTGTGTGCTTAACTCGGTTATGATACCGTATGGTGTGTGGATGTGGTAGGCTCCATAATGGATCCCTAACTACTTATTAATAATGGTATATGTACTAATGGGGGGTGAGGAGTCCGGTCTGTTCCGGCACGCGTGTGAGGATGGGGGTCGTGCCAATATAGGTTCTACCCTCTGTGTATGTTATGGTTGTTTTCCCATTGGGTTTCCAACTTTCCCTTAGCTTAACCAAAGCTATATTACTGACTCACGTCGGGCCACGGGGGCATACTAATGGTTATGTTATTACGGTGTGCTTGGGATTACTATATCCGACACACCTTTGGTATAAGTTAAACGTTCTATATAACCGGACGGTAACGAGGATGGTAACGAGCTTAACATGGGATTGGCAAAAATCCCTAGGCTCACCTGGTATACTAACTATGGTGGAAGGTTCCTTGTGAGAACCGATTTTATGGTGTGTGTAATGTTATAATGCTATGCAAATTCCCTTGCTATGCTTGGTATATATTATATATTGGATGTTTTAAGTGAGTGCAACGTGTCATGTGTACATCGAAACAAGAAAGGCTATTATGTTTTGATATGTGTGGAATGAGTTATGTTGTAGGATATGGAATGTGTGGATCATGGAAATGAATCCCAGTTTGCGACAAGAGGCATTTGAGGTTAACCCGATTAATGGGTACATGCCGTTCGTTAAGGAAGTAGCTCCATTGTTAGAGGAGGGCCACTCTAGGGCTTAGGAAATCATTGGATGGTGGTTAAGTGTGGATGTTTTGGTTATAGATTGAGCCCATTGAGGCGAATTATTATGTGTGTATGGATATGGTTTGTATGCATGATTTAAATATAGTCAACTGCATGCTAAGACGACAATTAGTCGTGCGTGGCCGGTTAGCATGTGGGCTGCGGGATTACCATACCAGCAAAGGTGCTGAGCCCCTTGGGGGCCACCCTTTCTCTTTTTCCTGTTCAGGTACGGAGAGCTGGAAGCCGTTCGAGAGTAGGACGGGGCAAAATGGTTATACATGGGTAGCCATTTAAATGGCATGAATATGATAGCGTAGTAAGACCGAAATTGTTATCGGCAGTAGTTGTAAATACTCGGACAGGGGAAGTGTATGTATATAATAAATGTTGAAGATGGAATGAGTATTGTATTGAGTAGTTGCTCGGGAATCTAGTCCATCAGACCGATACAAATGTACCATGTATTAGCCTTGTTAGCCACGTAGGTGGTTAACGGCGTTGTAACACCATTGGAATTAGTAATGTGATGAGTTGGGTTTCCGCTGCAGAATGTTATTATGCGTTTGTTGTTGGATGGGGTGTTACAAAAAGTGGTATCAGAGCGAAGTATCGCTCTGATGACTGAATTACCGAGCTTAGGAGTACCGAGTTAGGATTTAAGTACCTTTGGTTAAGGGTTGAGTGATAGCGTGAGAGATACGCTAGTTAGGAACTACCAGTGACTACTGGAAACCTACAATATCCATCCCACCCTCCACAATCCTGGTATATAACTTGGGAAACAACGCCAGAGAGATGGAAGTCCACTCTTACTCGGGAATACCGATCTAGCTGCTATTAATTACCTTTAAGGTACGAAGAACTGCCATACGGTAGATCCCGAAAATTGGGAACCGGAGGCGGTCTCCACCTAAATGATGTTAACCGCATTTCATAGCAATGAATGAAGGACCTTGTGTAAAGGAGAATAGAATTTCTGGCAACCTGGGTCGACATGCCGAGCAGTCGAGGATGACCAACCTGCAATGCACCAATTGTGCAACAGGCAAGAAATGGATTAGTAGAACCGAGACGAGTGTCTACGGGACCACCAGCTGATAAAAATGAACCAACGGTATACCAACCGACAAGGAAAACTACAAGGTAGTGCCCAAATACGTGGAACCGGACTACAAGTAATATACTAATATGAGAACGGGTCCCCCAGAAAGGGAAAACACCTAGCTACTGATTATCATGTGAAAACAGTGGAAGGTTACCTAGAGGAGTATTTATCAAGGCAGTAAGATCAGTGAGGGCCAACAAGGCCACTGATGACAATATGGGCGGAAACAATACCACAATCGGTAGGGCAAACCGATAGCCAGTTAGCATGGCCGCACTTGCCATAGCAAGTGCTGCTACAACAGGGCTGTTCGGGAATTCATAACCACTACAGGTACTTGGAAAAGTACCATGGAGTAAAGTGATGTCATTACAGTGGAAGGGCCTATTAGCCTAACCTCTGTAATTGGAAACCACAGTCAGCAAGAAGCTAGACTTGGTTAAGGTAAGAAGATTGTGAAACATGAAATTTCTTCCAAACCCAGATTTACTCAACCCTTTTCTTTCAAAACCAATTTCTTTCACAACCCAACACTTCTTTCCAACCTTCTTTTTAAACCAGACCGGTAAAACCCAAGAGCAACTGACAGGATGCAACAGTGGATAAACCTTCCTCGATTAAGTTCGGGAAGCAAAGAATGAATATTGTCACGGGACATATAAGGGAGTTGACAACAGAATACTTCACCTAGGCGTGTGACGGACACTACAAGTGTACCAACTGTGTTGGGGACGACCGCACCTCCGATAGGAGCATGTGGGCCTGACAGACCTACTTATAGGTTAGTGGGTAAGTAGTAATGTATCATATGATACCCCATATATGTATTACGAGTAGAGTCAGAACACGGGAAGTAGTCGACTCCGTTCTACGGTCAGCAGGTAATCAAACAAGAGCTAAGGATTACCATGAATGGTGGAATCAAGGAACTCAGTTGAGATAACTAGACTAAAGGAATCAGTGAATTCATTTTCAAGGAGATGTAAAGAGTCAAGGAGTGCGAAAGCACGGACTATATGAAAAGACCCCACATGTGTCTTGATAAGCCTAAGGGATAAAACATGATAGCTGGAATGAGTATCCAGCTACGAAACATAGGAAGGTGTAGTTACTGAATTTACCCATAGATGCAAGCCTAATGTAATGGCATACCTTAGCAACACCCAGGAGCATCCTTGAAGGGGTTTGCATCAACAATTGTGAATGAAAATGCTAACAGAAACACAAGGGTTGAAATTAACACCCAGATTAGACATAAGTTGTCAGGGACGGACTGACAAACCTAAGGGGCACCCATGAAAGGAAACGGAATAAACGACCTTGTCATGGAACCACTACAAACCTCCAAACATGTAATATGATACAGAGGAATACATGTGTGTGGACAGCCTCAATGAGCCCAGCTCAAGGCCAATAAGGCTTATAAGCCATAATCAAGATATGTTATATAATTCGAATGATGGTAGAGTTATGTGGTATAAGTGAATAGAGTGGTAAGCGAACCACTGCATTAAGAGTGGGAATACCTCTCGATATTTGAGACCGCAGGACGGTAGCTATGTGAATCAAGTTCAAGAATATGTGGAGGATGGACCACGTTTGAATTTACCCCAGGGTGATTTAAATAAAATAACACGAAAGGAAGTGCACGTACCAGTTGGTACGCAGAAGTGTGATAAGTTGATAGCAACCACCATAGGTGTGTGAAGCTAAATGTGTAGCGAACAACGCTCAAGGGAAATATAGTAGTATATTCAAAAATCAGCCAAATAAGTGGCCAGATAAACCCAGCGTAATGCAGAAGCTATAATAGCGGATGCAGTAAAGTTGATGTTATATAATGAGTAAGGAAACACGGTGCGCAATGAGCGACCGTTGGTACGAGGATGGTTAGATGATAAAAGGGAGTGAGCCGAGTTATGAGTTAAACCCAGTGGAGGCACAACATTAAGCGATAGCAAACGAACCGAGCAGTAAGCCGGTGGCAAGTGTTAGATGATAAGGATTTCAGTGAAAATCCTAATTACTATGCCATAAGAGATTTACTGTCAAGGGTTTACGCCTCTGCACTCTGTATGACTGAGTGTTGGTATTGCACTTGCGCAGTATGATCGAGTGGGATAGATAGGAATTGGAAAACTGTTGATGGGGAAGAATAATGTTATAATGGCGATGCTAGGAAATGAAAGACCGCACCAATAAAGGGTACTTGTACAAAACCGAATGTGGAGACATGATTAACAGTAATAACTACAGTAACACTAAATACCAAAGGTCGGTATGAGATATACCCAGGTGTGGGAAATAAACTGAGAGAGCACTACACACTAGTGTAACTTAATCTCAACCGACAGTAAGTCGGTAGAAGCAAGTGATCATTGGCGAATTACATAGTAGTTTATGCTGTAAGCTACTGGAGAAATGGATGGAAAATTGTGAAACTCACCGAATTCGCTCAGGGTAAGAGATACCATGCGTCGGTTGAGAAACCATTGTTACCTAGATAAGGGTAATACATTGGAGATGTTCAATACATTAACAGTAACGAATGGGGCAAACTAGCCTCTTAATTACCAGAAATGGGGGGCGCAACAGAGGCCAGTGAGCCCATGTGTCAGGTACCGGTATACAGTGAATACGATGGATGGCAAGATATCAATGCCTAAAAGCCTCACAGGCCGGACCGAAAACCGGTTATGAGTTACAACTCCAATGCGAATTCTTGGTTAGGGACTAAACGCCAATTATGGGTTAAGATCCTAATCAGAATCCATTGTGTAATGGACCGCGTGGAAGTTAAGCACTTCACGACGGCAAGAACATTTAAGCCAAGGTTTAGTGCTTGATTACGTGGGCGTAATCCCTTTTAAGGGGGGTAGAGCGCAAAACCACTTAGTGTGTTTTACCGTACAAGTGTACGCGAAAACTAGGTTGTGCATAGCACAAAATGATTGTTATGATGTTGGCGCGTGTGTTATATAAAATACGCATTTATTTGTGGTTAAATTGTGGTAATGCGCACAGAAGATGCGAATACCATTGTGGGAAGTGTGTAGTACAAGTGGAAGGGAGTTAAAGAAACTCCCGGGGAACTAAAACCCCGACGGTGCATAAATGTAAACCATGTATTGTATTTTGATTAAAAAATATATGTATGTATATATACAATGTGGTGATTTATGAAGGGTTATAAGACCGACATAGAACCTAGTGAGAATTAAATTTCCTAGTAGCTTGAATAAGTTGGATTTGGATGATGATTGATAGACAGAGTTCTATCCCTTGGAGATGTTATGATTATGACTAGAAGAATTCAAAGATAGAAAATGGGATATGCTTGAATTAATTGTTGGTTGAAATGAGTGGGAGGTGAACTTGATTATCATGAGATCAAGGGAAGCCGAACACAAATTGGGGTGGAAAGATAGTTCAACACCGATGCTGATACAATCAGTGTGGCTGATTCTTGAAGCTCCCTATAAGTGATACAAATACCATGTTAAGAAAGATAAGGAGCATAAATGGACCTTGGAGTTGTATGGTGTTTTCAAAAGATTTTCAATTGGTGTTTTCAAACAATCGATTAATATTTTGAATAAAGATCTTCTTATACTTAACCTAGTAAAGAATATTTTTGTATGTACTTGCTCACGAGCTAAGGAGGATGAGCCTTGTCTTCGGACCGGGTGACATGAGAAGTACATATGTTAAGAATTAAGTGAATGTTTTGATCCCCAAAGGAACGGGGGACCAGAAAGTGTCCATCGCGACCGGGTTCTGCGGGATCACAATGTATATGTACTCAACGTGGGATTCGAACCCATGGAGAGATGGAAAAGGTATTCTGTTTGATATACATGCATGACATGTTGTTTGGTATGGGTGATAAGGTATTGACTTGATCTCCTAAGTGTGTGCTATCGAGACTATGGTCAAATGTGGTTATGTCACCCAGACCTAAGATCTGAGGGATATTGTGGGTGCAAGTGTGGTGAAATACCCGGACCATTGAGTCCGAGGTTACCATGTGAATATGATATTTTATGTTAGGTGGATATGTTGCCCGGACCATTAAGTCCGAGGTTGGATGTGAAAGATGGTTGGTAATGGAAGTCTTGTGGCTATAAGTAATTCCCGTGTTCTAATCCAATGATGCGAGGAAATGTGAACTTCGAGGACGAAGTTCTTTTAAGGGGGGTAGATTGAAATACCCCAAACTTTGGTATGTTGTTTAAATATCAAACTATGGCATGTAAAGGCTAAAAAGTGCCTTAGAAACATAAGTGGACAATTTAAAATAAGTAAAGTGCAAAAGCACTAAGACACAGTACGAGCAAAAATGCTCTAAGCTATGAGTGAACTTGGTTAGGACCCAAAGAGCCTACCAAGACTTAATAACATTTAATTATGATTTTATAAGGCTAATTAAGTCCTTAGGAAACTTTGGTAGACAATGAAACCAAACAAAAACACAATAATACCTTAAAGTCAATATGAGCAAAAATGTGCTCTAAGCTTGGGATAAGTGTGTATAAGGCCTAATGGTCATACCTATGCCTTAATTATATGTTAATGAACATATTAAATCAATTACCAAAGAAAACCAAGCTTGAAAACAAGTTAAAACACAAAATGTGCTTTAAGAAGTCTTAAAGCACGTTCTTGAAAAATTGTCTTGTAAATGAGTTTTGAATGGCTAAATGTCCATCATTACTCTTTAATTAACATGTGTACTATATAGTATCACATTTGGGTGGCTATATCAATGGGAAATCAAAAATTTCACTTCTATGTGCCTTGTTATTGGTGAATAGTGATTTTATAACTAGTTTGTAACATATAATGTTATAAGAGATTAAGTTGGTCAACAAAGACTAGATACCCTTCTACTAATAAGGGGGCCGGTTTTTGGTAGTAATGAGTCACCAAACATGCTAACTTGTTAAGTAAATAAAGGTGACTCATAGGTTACTATTTGCTTTAAGTTATAAATATCCTTAAAAGCAAAACCAATCTCATTCTCCCTTCCTTCTTCAATTCCCACGGTTGAAAGGCTTCTCCAACCTCTCTTCTTCTCTCTTTTACGAGCTGCTACAGCACACCAACATCACCATTGTTTTCCATCTTTGACCACTTGTAAAACCTAGCTCACTTAACCAAATCAAAACAAACACCACCATTCTCTTCCTCTCATCAAGCTCTTCAATTCTATCCTTTCAAAATCCCAAGGGCTCCATTTCGGTGCCAAGAGGAATCACCATGGGAGGAGCTAGAGCTCACCTTTTCACATATTCTTGTTCTCCTTTGCTTCAAGGTAAGGAAACTCAAAGAAAAATGACATTTCCTTCATGTTTTGTCATGTCCGAAAATCACTCTTATGGAGTCATTATATTGCCTTGTTCTAGCTTCATTCCAAGCTTTCATGGACTAGGAGGAGTCCTCTCTTGATATATATTCAAGCTCTCTTTCCATTCCAAGGTAAAACAATCATGTTAATACCTCAAGATAATATATGTAACTAGGGTTTACAATGAGATAAAGCTTAAAGCTTATATACTCATTTTAATGTTGGTATATTGTTTAGTTGTTGGCAAGGAACCAAATGCCCTACCGGTTCTACAAGGAAACAAGAAAGAAATTTGTGAGGAAAAGAGGTAAACAAGCTATCTTAATGTGGTTTAATGCCTTAGGAGGAATAAGCTTATAATGCTTGTTAAAATACCTAAGGAGCCAATGGTGAATGAGCTAGTAAAATGCTCTCAAGGAGTTTATTAAAGGAATATGTATTGTTGGGTGTATTTGCAGGTCAAAGGCATTATTATGTGGGAAATTCAGTGTTTAAGGTTATGCAATTTAAGGGCCTAAGTGCCAAGCAATTTAAGTTATGCACTATATTGTGATGTAGTGCTTAATGTGTGAAGTTTGTGTATAAAATGTGTTTGATGGATTTTAGGTGTTCTTGGATGAATTAAGGTAAAAACCTAAGTGTTTGGATGTGGGTATATACTAGAGATATGGCCAAATTTGGGAAATGTGTAAGAAGTTCTAAGTGTTGTAAGTGAGTTTTGGTGAACTAGGAAGGATTAAAGGTGAATGAATGTTTACTTGAGAGGGAAACATGTATTAAAGTGATTAAGAGTGATGCAAGGATTTAGGCATTATCTTGGAAGTTTTAGAAATCTATGGGTGTTCTTAAGATGTATTTAAGTCTTGGAGGAGTTTGTTTAAGGTTTAGGTAATGTTGATATTCAAGGAATAAATGAGGTTTAGGTAAGGTTTTGAGTAAGGAGTTTTAAGAAGTTGTGAAAAGGAGATTTAGTTAGTAAAAAAGAAGTTGAGAGGTGATGATAAGGTGTAGAGGAAACACCTTGGTATTGTGGTCATTATAGGTGAAATGCCACCTAGAAATCATAAGGAGGAAACATTGTAAGTGCTAGGAATTTTGTGTATAAGTAAAGGTTAAAGGAATTAGGAAAAATAGTTTTGTGAGTGTTTAAGAATATCTTAAGGGTGAGTTTGAAGTGCCAAATGATGTTAGAACACATTAAGAGGTCTTAGGAGAAGTTTGGTGAAGATTGGCAAAGTTT
Organism: Limonium bicolor; assembly: GCA_023374045.1. Lineage (NCBI taxonomy): Eukaryota > Viridiplantae > Streptophyta > Magnoliopsida > Caryophyllales > Plumbaginaceae > Limonium > Limonium bicolor. Next base: position 258,003,815 of record CM041782.1, on the reverse strand, counting down.
GGGTAAGTATAGAAGGCGACCGACCCAGGGGCCGACCCAGTTTTGGGTCGGTCGAGCCTCTGTAAGATGTTGGAAAATGTTCGGTAATGGACCGACCCAGAAGGTTGGGTCGGACATGGGTCGGTCGGTCAAGTTTCAAAGGAAGGAAAATGTTCGCACATGGACCGACCCAGAATGGTGGGTCGGACGTGGGTCGGACGGGCATGGTTGTAAGGAAGTAAAAGGGGTCTGTAATGGACCGACCCAGTTGTGGGTCGGACGGTGGGTCGGTCGGACCAAAAACATGGCTTCAGGTATTGAAATGATATGAGATGATGGGGATTGATAGGTAATGATGCCATAAGGATATTAAGGACATGTTAGGTGAGTTTGAATGACAATAAAGTGGGCTAAAGATTGTATTAAAAATGTGAGAGTAAAACAAGTTAAAAAGGTTAAGTTATGTAACTAAGTTAACGGGGAAAATTAATCATTGACATTAAATAATCAAGCAAACCCCGATGTTAATAAAAACACATGTGATGTTAACAGTTGTTCGAGAATTGCTCGAGGTACATACATGGACAGGATAAGTGGACTCCGGTGACAGGTATGGTTTTCTTGCAACCTGTGTCCTAACGGATTACACCGGCTTGTATGCCAATATGTTTTCTTGAGTGTTTGCCACCTTGTAAGATTAAAACATGTAATGAGTTTATAGTAATTCATTTATGTGGCGAATTTGGTATCCGATGCCGTTTAACCTCAAATATGTGTTAAACCTTAGCTAACTAAAACTAGGAACACATGGTGATCGGTATTCGGAGTTGACGGCCCAAACCTTGGGAACGTGCTAACCACGGCTATGTGTGAGTTAGTTGGATATTGTTGTTGTATGCAAGTGTGTGAACCTCCCTTGTGCTTAACTCGGTTATGATACCGTATGGTGTGTGGATGTGGTAGGCTCCATAATGGATCCCTAACTACTTATTATAATGGTATGTACTAATGCTAATGGGGGTGAGGAGTCCGGTCTGTTCCGGCCACGCGTGTGAGGATGGGGGTCGTGCCAATATAGGTTCTACCCTCTGTGTATGTTTGGTTTTTTCCCATTGGGTTTCCAACTTTCCCCTTAGCTTAACCAAAGCTATATTACTGACTCACGTCGGGCCACGGGGCATACTAATGGTTATGTTATTACGGTGTGCTTGGGATTACTATATCCGACACACCTTTGGTATAAGTTAACCGTTCTATATAACCGGACGGTAACGAGGATGGTAACGAGCTTAACATGGGATTGGCAAAAATCCCTAGGCTCACCTGGTATACTAACTATGGTGGAAGGTTCCTTGTGAGAACCGATTTTGGTGTGTGTAATGTTTAATGCTATGCAAATTCCCTTGCTATGCTTTGGTATATATATATATATATTGGATGTTTTAAGTGAGTGCAACGTTGTCATGTGTACATCGAAACAAGAAAGGCTTATTACGTTTTGATATGTGTGGAATGAGTTATGTTGTAGGATATGGAATGTGTGGATCATGGAAATGAATCCCAGTTTGCGACAAGAGGCATTTGAGGTTAACCCGATTAATGGGTACATGCCGTTCGTTAAGGAAGTAGCTCCATTGTTAGAGGAGGGCCACTCTAGGGCTTAGGAAATCATTGGATGGTTGGTTAAGTGTGGATGTTTTGGTTATAGATTGAGCCCATTGAGGCGAATTATTATGTGTTGTATGGATATGGTTTGTATGCATGATTTAAATTTAGTCAACTGCATGCTAAGACGACAATTAGTCGTGCGTGGCCCGGTAGCATGTGGGCTGCGGGATTACCATACCAGCAAAGGTGCTGAGCCCCTTGGGGCCACCCTTTCTCTTCTTTTCCTGTTTCAGGTACGGAGCTGGAAGCCGTTCGAGAGTAGGACGGGGCAGATGTTATACATAGGTAGCCATTTAAATGGCATGAATATGATAGGCGTAGTAAGACCGAAATTGTTATCGGCAGTAGTTGTAAATACTCGGTACAGGGGAAGTGTATGTATATAATAAATGTTGAAGATGGAATGAGTATTGTATTGAGTAGTTGCTCGGGAATCTAGTCCATCAGACCGATACAATGTACATGTATTAGCCTTGTTAGCCACGTAGGTGGTTAACGGCGTTGTAACACCATTGGAATAGTAATGTGATGAGTTGGGTTTCCGCTGCAGAATGTTATTATGCGTTTGTTGTTGGATGGGTGTTACAGGTAATGGGTTATATAACCTAGGAAAAAGAATTTAAACAAGCTTATGAACTTGTGATTAAGGAGCCAATGAGAATGAGTTAGTAAAATAAGTTTAAGATGGATTTTAAGAGCATTATAACTACTATGAGATTGATGGGTGTATTTGCAGGTTGAAAGCTTTTATATGTGGGAAATTCAGTGTTTAAATTCATGTCATTTAAGGGCCTAAGAGCCATGTTATTTAAGAGCCTTAGTGCTATGCAATTTAAGATTATTGCACTATATTGAGTTTTTTGTGAATGAGTTGATTTGGGTGAGAAAATAAGATGAGAAAGGACTTGATGTGTGAGAGATGGTTGAATGAGGAAAACAATGCTTATGGGCATGATAATATACTAGAGGAGCTATGGCGAAATTTGAGTAGAAAAAGAAGTGTTTAAGGAGTTCTTGAGGTTTAGAATGACCTAGAATTTTCTATGAGGAAATTAGAGTTTAAATGGGTGTATTGAACACATCAAAGTCATGGTAAGAGGAATGGTGAGTCTTGTGCATAAATTTGAAGGAGAAGGTGTATAATGCTTAAGATGATTTAGATATGAACTAGGGAATATAACAATGAAAATACTGGGAAGCTTGTATAAGTAGTGAAAATGCTAGTGATGGATTAATAAGGTTCTAGTCTTGATGGTAAGGAGTGGACTTGGAGATGGAAGAGAAAAGTGTAAGAAAACGTTGTAATTGTCAAGGAAAAAGACTAGGAATGTATAAGAGTGTGTGATTATGAGAATGGTGGGTAAGTTGAGTAAAAGAGATGTAGATGTCTAAGAGGGTCTAGGGGATCCAATGGTTAATTTAAAGCACCAAAACCATAGTGAAGGAAGCTAGAAAATTTGTACAAAGTTTAAAGGAAAAATAGGATGTAATGACTTGAAAGGAAGTAAGCATGTGCTAGATTATATATAGCTTTGAGAAGTGTGAATAAAGCAAATGGGTTGTCCATGATGATGCTTGAGGAGTAGTTATATTGGTGGAAAGGAAACACTTTGGTAAGTTGAAGTTTTAGACAAAGTTTACATGTTGGAAGTGTAAGGAAAATATTACAAGTATTAAGAGATTATGTGAGAAATTGGGTTATAAGGTTAGAGAACATTCATGGGTGGCCGAGATTCATTCATGAAGAAGGTCTAAGGAGGAAGATCATGTATAAAGTTTGGGTGATTTATGGATGAAGAGAACAAGTGCAAATGCACTTAGGAAAATAAAAAGGGCAAAAATATGTAGCTGGTCCGGGACTTAAGTCCAGGGTAAAGTCCCGGACCACCCTAAAAATATGGCCGAGAGTTGCTACAACCTTATGGTCCAGTACTTAAGTTTGGTATGAAGTTCCGGACCACCCCCTGATTTACCCCCGAGGATTTTAGCTTGCATTGGTCCGGGACTTAAGTCCCATACAAAGTCCCGCACCACCACATTAAAACAGCTGAGAGTTTGAACCAGGTATAGGTCCGGGACTTAGGTTAAGGACAAGGTCCCAGACCACTCTAAAAATGGTGTATAAGCTTGGAAAATGTTAGGTAATGATGGGGATTGATAAGTATTGATATTATAAAGTTATTAAGGACATGTTTGGTGGCAATTAATGACAATTAAGTGGGTGAATAAGTATAAGAGACAATGAGAAATGATGCACTTAAAAGTCTAAGTTAAAACTGTAAGGACTTAGTGAATATTAAATGGTGAACAATGGTGGATAAGTAGGTTAAGTAAGTTGGGATGAGTTAAGTAACTAACAACCTAAAACTGAATGAATGTTTTAGGACTTGTGAATTGGGACCCGGAAGGAGATTAAACAAACAACCACCGATGGTGAACGGTACAGTTCTTCTTGTGACCTGCTTGCTAACGAGGTGTCCCTCGGCTTGTGTGCTATTTGTTTTTGTGTGCCCACTAAACAAGATAAAGCATGCAACCGAAACATTATATTTATTGTGTTGTTGTGTGATGTTTGAAAACTAACACAACTTGCCGTGAGAACCTACTAATTAACGTTTAGTAAGGAATTGTGTGAGACTAAGGCCCTAATATTAGTTTGTTAATAACCGAAAGAGGTTTAACCAACAAACTTTGTCTTGAGACTTCTACTAACTGGTACTTGGGGGGAGTCAGGAACCCAGGATTGACTCTGGTCATGCATGCTAAGGAAAGGGGGTCGGTATCTAAAGCAGATCCGACTCCCACTTAAGGACTTGTCTTCGGACTTGTAGCCTAGCATCGATTGCCGGCTCAGCTACGTTGGACATCCAGTCCAAGGTAGGAGGCATTAAGATGGCGTGGGGGATCCAGCCTACATCCCCAACAATTTTAGAATGTTGTTTATTGCCGGTAAGTGTCCTGCTGCTGGCTAGGGTTAACCAAGCCCTACGAAAATAAACAACGAACTAAGGGTTAACCAGTTCTAATGAGAGAACGGTTGACATGTATGAGATAAGGTTCGAGATAAGCTGCAACCATTCCTATTTTAAGGATGGTTTGTACTATAAGACTGAGAAAAGCTACATCCATTCCTTTTTAAAGGATGGTTGTTTTCTAAGACTAAGATAAGACTAAGATTGAGGTAAGATAAGGATGGACTAAGATTAAGAGGAAACATAACCTAAGCAGTTAAATAATTAACCCTCTAATTAAGGGAACGCATTTAAGTCGTTCATTGTGTTTGAACTTTGGTTGTTCATATTTGGATTGTTGTTTATTGTAGTTTTTATTATGTTGTGCATCTAATCAACCTCCATGCTATCGACAATTAGTCGTCGTAGCCACGTTAGCTTGGGGGCCATGATAGGATCGTACCAGCATTCGTGCTGACCCCCTTTGGGGGCTGTTTTTACTACATAGGTGAACGTCAGGAGGCGGCCGTCACGAGAGTAAGATGGGGTACAAGCGTTACGGGTCAAGCGTGGCCTACGAGTTGTGTATGTACACTCGTTTGGCAATTTGAGTTAGTAAGATGTATAGGATGTGAGGGGATTGTAAGAAGGATATGTATTTGGTTAAGATTTGTATGTACTAATGTTCGGTATATTCTGTGGTCAGACCGTGGCAAGGTCCTGGAATGTATTAGAATCCGTTACAGAGTTTGTATATATGGTGATAAGTTTGTGATAACCACGATTGGATCGAGATGGGGTGTTACATTTTGTGTATTGAATTATGTCGTTAGCTTAATTAGTTAATATCTCTGCTCGTGAACCAAAAGGTCACAGTTTCGAATCTAGGGAGAAACAAAGGTGTTTTTAATTTTTCTCTTCAATTCATTATATAGGTCATTTACTAGTTCATGCGTTCATATACTGTAAAGTACAGTGGCCAAACTGGTCATTGTATTCATTAGCTAACCTAGTGCCCACGGTTCGAGTCTTGGGAAGGGCTAAAGATTGTTTTTTATTTTTCTAACTTGACTACCAGCCGACCCAAACATGGTCTTCTTGACCCGAAATTAAACCCGACCCAGAAAGCAAATAAAATCCTAATCTCTTCTCTATTTAACCACAAACAAACCCTGGAGACAACAGGAGTCACCCGCCGCCCGTCTTCTTCCTCCCTGGTCTTTTTTTATTTCTTTTCATTACCCACCTCCGACTCTCGTTTTCCTTCACCTGGAAGAACCCAGTCGATGACTCATCCTTCATCTGCCTCCACCCTTGCCGACGACCCAATTCATCCGCCACCTGCTTCAACCTGGGTTTTGTTTGAGCTCGTAGCCTCACTCTCATTCTCAAAAGAAAAGTCAGAATCCCTCAACTCTTAGCCGCTAGTATCTCACCAACTCCTTTTTATTCTGAAAACTCCCACGTTTGTTTCGCCCATCCTTGACTCTCACATGCAGAGTTTGAAAGCCCAGTAGAAACTTCAGCATCTGCAACAATGTAACCTCTGTTCACCACCGGGTTTCTCTCAATTTTCCTGTAAAAAGAACGTGATTCCAGGCTCAAGCAACCATCGCTTACACCTTGGCCACGCCTGTCTCGAATCTCGCTAGAAATCCTTCACCCACTCCCCGTTTGCTCACCCCATCGGAAAAGAAAACATACTACATTCCTCTGTTATTCGTTCTCCTCGATTTCGGTAATATTTGCAGCCAGAAATAAAAAAAAGAAGAGCTCTCTAGATGATCCCATCGAGTTGCCCTGATGTGAAAAATTAGCTTACAAACTCGAGTCTATGCTCGTCGTTTGCCACGGTTTCTCACAGATTCAAGAATATTCATTCCTCTCCTGTTCAACATAGATCCATGGTGGTAGTTTTTATTTTGGGTTTTGTTATGCATAGTTTTGATTTAGGGACGAGCTGTGTTCATCTCTAAAAACCCAAAGACCCATACTTGCAAGTTGCTCTCTGAGCAAGATCTCGGCTCACCTACAGATTTACTTGCTCTTTCACTTAGCGTTTTATTTTATTTTATTTTATGCTAATCTCATTTTGTTTTTTTTTTGTTTTTTCGGGTTTGAATGCGCAAGCTATTTGCAGGAAACCTCAAAAATCTTCCTCCCGATGAATTTGTAGACAACGCCATTCTTGGAGTTCCAATTCCAACAAGAGAAAATGGTGTCTACCCCCAAAAAGAAATACGATGCGTACATCTCTGTATAGTCGATGTCTTTGTTATTTAGGCCGGTTCGATTATTATGTTTCATTTGATCATCGATTTGCTTGGTTTCCATTGTCCTTTATTAACTATTTGCTGGAAATTTCTGGTGTTCATCTCGTGGTACCTATTGCTGGATTAATCGAGTCATGTGAATATGTTTGGGTCTGTCTAAGAATATGCGATTATCTCCCGTCTATTATGCTGGTATCTTGTTGGTCTTGTGCTGTGGTGATCCATGGGCTGATGAAGCGATTTGGCCTCTAACCATTTAATCAACTTCCTACGGTATCTTTGACTTCAGGATTCGAGTTCCCCAGGTTTTATTTGACTTGAGCCATTTCATAGTTCATTATCTCGGCTTGAACTGTGGCATTTCTATCCTTTCACTTATATGAACATAAGGGTTCCATTTGCTGAGTTTAAGGTTCTATGTCCAGCCTAACCGTTTACCTATTGATGGCTTGTTAATTAACTTCTGGATACCAATCATGTGGAGTGATTTTCAGTCGTTTGTTGTTTACATTTAGCATGGACCGGTGTGCAAGTTTATTTGCATTTTTCTTTTGGGTTTGACAATACGCCAAGATTGAGGTCTATTTAGTTCATATTGCTACTGCTACTGTCCAGACCCACCCCTTTCCGGCCTTAGGGAATTGGGGCCCATATCTACTGTCACATCTTGATGCAAACTGAACATGGAACAATGTTATTGAGAAAATTACTCAGTGTAATGCTTTTCGGCTTTCATTCTTCTGATACGGGCAAGACCCTCGTACTTGTTAATGCCACTTATTTTGGCTGCTGATATTCGGTCTGTTACGGGCGTGTGTTATCCCTTGTGATCTGCACTGAATTTTATCTTACCACTTGTATTATTATTCGACTTGGTTATCTTATCACCTTCGGTCTCATGTTTTGATCGAGGTACAGTACAAAATCGATGGAACTTGGGCTAGACTTGCTTTGCTTGGAATTGATTTCGGGCCTACAATTCGACCATGTGGATATGCTTCGGGTTTGGTATTGCCTCATGGGTTTGAAAACCCCATCGGTTTACCTTCTCATTGCGAGAAACTTTGCTAATTTCTTTCTTCACGCCATGAACTTGGTTTGGAAAACAAAATTGCTTCAGATTTAAACTTGTTCCTTGCGCATTAATATGGGTTGGAAATTTGTTTGAAACTAGCATAACTTGTCCCTCGTGCCTAGATATAAACATAGACCTGAGAGATAGCCGTTGCTAGATAAATCACTCATCGGCTGGATGGTCCTCATTAATTTTTCATCTTAGAAGGGAAATGATATAAACCCTTCTAGGTATGATCCCACATGACTCACAACCCATCTTCTTGATACTACACTTTGGTTTGAGTTATAATCTAAGATGTTGAATTAATTTGAGTAGCAACCCTAATGCTTGATTTATCTTACAATCCTTAGCATTTGTTGGTAGCTTGAAACTCTTTTCTATGTTCTCTGTTGGGGTGTGGGAGATGATTAGATTGCCCCCTTTCCTCTCATTAAGAGGGGTCGTATTATCCTATTGCACACACCCCAACCCTCCTACATTTCATTACTAACTACTCTCGCATATCTTTGTCTTTGTTATTGACATGTACATAATGCTCGTGGAATGGGAAATCGCTATAAGACTAAAAAATGGGACTTTGGGCTTGGACTACCGTGGTCTCCACTTCAAACACGTGTAACGGTATGACTTTGACAATTTAAGGGCGTTCTAGTGCGAACCCAAGGATGAGTATCGGTAATCCGCATGGGTGGTTCAATTTTTTTTATTTGTTTCTTCCTTTTCCTTTCCAATCGGTGAACGTTGTACATATCCTTAAGTTACTTGTAGACTTATTGTTGGTTGTAGTCTTTGGTCTTATCCTGGAGTATGTTTGCAGGAAAATTGTATTCCGTCTATCCCCCGGTACTCAATCCTAAACTTTAGTCCCTCTCTGTTTATTGACTTATGTGTGGACGTGGTATCTTGTTTTCGTTTGATGTCAATTTTCCACTGCTCTATCATCATTATGTTGCGTTTATTCATGGTAAAATAGAGGATGATACAATCTGTCTAGTGTTTGGTTTACTGGCTTACGCTTTACATCAAGATTAATCAAAGGTTGCTGAAAAAGGGAACTTGGCTTAGTAGACTTTTCTTAGCATTCGAAGCTTCTGGCTGAAAAAAATTAGGGAGTAGAATCTGAACATGAAAACCTTGAAATATATCTCGCTATAATGTACAGATCTTTTAATTTGATGCTAGATTTGGGGCTCTAAAAAAGAAGGGAGATTTTAACTTGTCTATTTTTCTTAAACTTGTATGCAATGTGCAATTAACGTTAAAAAAATAAACAAAAAAAGGAGAAAAAAAGCAGGTGTATATACTCGAAACTTTGTGATTTTAGTTCATGTCATGTATACTTTGCTTACTTATTTTCATTACCATATATTACACATTGTATAGATTAGCTTGGCAATTGTTGGGCCTAGCCTAATATAGAGGCCCAAGACATAGGAAGCCTTAGTTAGCTCATAGGACATCCCTTTGTAGAAAAGCCTTAGATTTGGGTATCCTTAATGCATACGGGTCCTAGACACGGTCCATGTGAGGAATACCCGTTTTCCTTAAAACCTTTCAAATCATCCCTTAATGTCAGAATAAAATGCATAATCAACATTCCATTTCTAATAAAAAAAAATCATCAAATTTCATTCCAAAAATCATTCAATTTCAAGAATCCAAACATCAATTCAATTCAAATGCCAAATAAAGCCCAATATCCAGAATAAAAAGGCCCAAATCAGTCCAAAAGGCCAATTCAGCCCCAAAACAAATTTTAGCCCACATTTCAAGGCCCAATTCGAGGCCCATTTCAAAGCCCAATTTGAGGCCCATTTCAAAGCCCAATTCGAGGCCCATTTCAAAGCCCAATTCAAGGCCCATTTCAAAACCTAATTCGAGGCCCATTTCAAAGCCGAATTTGAGGCCCATTCCAAAGCCCAATTCAAGGCCTATTCCAAAGCCCAATTCGAGGCCCATTAGCTCAATCATGACCCACATTTCAAGGTCCAAATCAGCTCAAAAAACAATTCTCAGGCCAGTCACAAACAAAAACAGTTTTCAGCCCACACACTAGTAGAAAAAAGATTTTATAACACTGGGCTTATAACACGGTTATCATGTTGCAGTGTTATAAAATCTTTTACAACACTGTTACAACTTTCAACTGTGTTAAACTATGTAAGGAAAATAATCTAACACTAAAAAAATAGTTTTATAACACGGTTCTTCGTTACCCGTGTTATAATGGTTATTTATATAACACGGTTTTCCTCTACCCGTGTTATAAGGTTTGATTTTTTAACACAGTTCACTGCTACCCGTGTTGTATAATTGTTTAGGATCCTGTGTAGAATTTGTATATGTTTTACAACACGGTTTTAAAATAAACCGTGTTATATGTCCTATTATATAACTCGGTTATCCTCGAACCGTGTTATAAGGTTTAATAAAATTTCACAAAACCCACTCTTTCCCCGCAAACCTGCCAGTATTGTCGAACAAACTCACTCCCGAATTCACAATTCTCGCATCTCATACTATAACCCTAACTGGCAAAGGAATTGCGCTGCGCCTCTCTTCACCTTCCCTCTCCAAATCGACCGATTCCTCTTCTTCTCACGGTGGTCTTGCAACCTTCTTCTGCCACCTTCCTTCATCCTCCAGTTACTACGCCTCTCTTCTCACCGAACGGCGTCACCTCACTCACTCCCGAACAAGCTCCAGTGAAGGCTGGTGGGACAAATCGGGAAGATAGAGCAGTCGTCTGGAGCAGAGCCGCAAGGAACCAAGAAGGAGCAGATTAGAGCCACCCCACCACCTCTGTCGATCCAAGGTGTACATGAGTGGAAATCGTTTTTGTTCTTTCATTTTTCTGCATTTTGTCGATTTTAGTTTGGATTGAAACCAGAATTTAGAAAATTTTGGTTTCTCCTTCTCTGTGTTATCGGTGCTTGAAGCCCGATTTATCTTGCGAATCTATGAACAACTTAGGGCAAATTTCTGGTGCGGTTGCTAGAGTTGTGGTAGTAAGCAATTTAGCCTTGGTTTCAGTTTTTGTTTGTTAAAATGATAATCAGATTATGATCGTAGACTAGACTAGGGTTGTGCGAAAATTTCTGGTTGCATTCGATGTATACAGATCTAAAAAAAGGGTTTGGAGTTGATTTCAGGTTCTAGATATTGAGAATAAGGGTTGGAACCGACAGATTAAGGTTTTTAATACCAAATAAATAATAATAATAATAATAGAGATTAAGGATTGAGATCGAAATTAGGTTGAAATCGGATTAGGATTTTCAAATTTAGGAATTAGAATTCTGATTGAGATATGAATTAGGGTTCTGAATTATGTGAACATGGGGTTATGAAATCGGATTAGGATTTTCACCGCCTGCTCTGTACTTCCTTCATCCACTTATTCACGGTATTTTTGCAACCTAACTGGCGACCAAGGAAATACATGGTCACGGTATTGATAATCCTGTGCTTCTCATTGTTTTGTTCAGCACAGTGCAGAAACTCTTGCAAGAGGAAGAAGAATCTGTGGCGGTGCTAATTTTTTCCGACATTTCTTCCGACGATTAAGTAAGCTCTTTGTTCGATCGATTGCGAACTTTAGTTGTGCTTTTAGGGTTCTGATATCTTTTCTATGCTCTAATTACTATGTATGTTTGAATTAAATATTAGTTAATCTTCTACCCCCTGAAAAGGATGATGCGGGCTTGAAAACAAAATTCAAGAAATCAATTAACTCACCCACAAAACTTAGTAACAAACATTAGTTGCAGAATCGTTGTGATTTATATATATAATCGATGTTTTAAGAGTCTGTAAGACGCATCAGTTTCCTTCTCCACCGATAAAGAGGTCTTCACCAAGTGTACAGCCATGAGCTATCTCCTCTGTTGTTCTTTTCTGCTGTACTCCTGCTGTTGAATTTGGGGTGCTTCGTTACTTACAATTATTTTATTGTCTTGCGAAGATCTCAAATGTTGTTGCCTTTCCATACATCTCACGCTGAATGCAAAACCTGATACGATTTATCTCGAGCTTATATATATATATGTTACTGACTTTGCCATGGCGGTGTTTTTTTTTTCCAAAGTTTGTTCCACCGGTGAGAGCGACACGAACACTATCTTTTGTTGGTGAGTGCAACCGGGAGAAGGAAAAATCCACCGATTCACAATTTCTTCATCTTTGACAGGTATGTATTCTCTTCCTAGTATCTTCCGCTGGTATGTAATTTATGGTATGTGTTCATTTTTCTTCTAGTTTTTCAGACTTTTGCTTGCTTGTATTTTATCCTTTTATGTTCAGCAGCATTCTACTGTTTGTTGTTTGATCTTGACCTACCTTCTTACTGCTCTTGTATTAATCCTTTTAATCAGTGTCTGATACAATTTTCTGATATCTATTTTAAACCAGCCCAGAATCCACCATCTTCACCACTTTTTCAAAGTTTAAATTTAATCATAAGAAATGAACACCCAACACAATGTGTTTTAAGTGACTAACTCAACAATCTGCTCCTCTCAATTTCTTAATACTACCGTATTTATGAACAATTACCTCCGCATATAAGAGTGTTGAAGATGATAATATAATGCAAAGTTGATTTAGATTAAGAAATTTTTTAACAACTAAGTAGTTTTAGGGGTTTTTCCCTCTTCACTAGTAGTACACAACTAAGTAGTTTTAGGCCCCATCTGCTAGCTTCTTTCATCTGGCAAAACATAAATATCTTTACAGCTGATAAACTTGGTGAAGTTAGCTGACCATTAATGATATCTACACATGCATAATTACCCATCCATATTATTTACATCTTCAAAAATAAACAAACAAGCAATCAATCAAGCAACTAACCAACTAACCTATACCCGAGGGATAGAAAATCTAGTTTCCAGATCGTGCATTATACTTTAAGTTGGATGTGATTAGAATTAATCAAAGTTTTAAAATAACGTATTTTTATTTCTAAATCTTTCAACCTATACTTTCTTGAAATCTGATATGGATAAACTTAAATCACTTTTTTGTTGCTATTAAACCTGCTGTTGAAGTCTTTTAGCCTCGGAATAGCTGATATAACTTCAGCGTTATGTTTCTATTTATGATAACATCAAAACCTTGTAGTAAAAAACCACCCAAGGTTTTTACAACCCTTGCTTTAGCTACCGGAAATGTATGTATATCTGATTCCATTTCCTTTCAAATCCCATACTCTCTCAAAATCACCATTTCACCACATTCATCATATATTATAAAACTTCAGACTATATCATATCTTAACCCCCCTCTATAACTCAATTATACAGAAGGGACATGTTATTGAAAATTCTGAGAGCAATATTGGTGCATCTCTTCTTTATTGTTTCTGTTGGGTTATTCAATTGATTTCTAAACTTCCAACGAATGTACCAGCCTAGTTCACTCTCCATTTCACCTAAGGTTTGCTACCCACTTAGTCAGGTGTTCTAGGAAGTCTTAAACCTAAAAAAAACTTAAAACAAGGTTGTTAACAACTCTGTAATTCAACTATACAAAACTAAATAAAACTGAACCTGAAACATACAACCTGATATCTCTTCCACCATCTCTTTTCTTTACTCATGAATTGACATTTTGATTTTCCCCCCAACCTTCTTAATGGTGTCAGTTACACTTGGTTTAAACCCACGAATGTTTCCGTTTTAGTACCTGATTTTAGCTCCTGTTTGTTTTTTCAGCAGCTTTTCCAATCAAGAGTGATGCAATTTTGCTTCAGTTTTTGCCTCTGTATATTGACTCTTAATAGGACTTGAGTGAATCTGATTTTGCCTCATGGATAATACCACCTCTTTATCTGTTTTAATTGCTGTTACAATCTGCCACTTTGCTTCAGTTTTAGTCTCTTAGTGGTGTCGGTTATGACTTTCGGCTATTATATAGAGGCGATAAAACTATTTCTCTAATATTGATGCACTATTATACATTGTTTAGTGCCATTATTATTGCAATCTGAAACGTGCAATTTATGCTCAACTATGCTCCAGAATCGCTACTCAGTTTCGCTTTTGAATGCTGCTGCTACTAAAATTCAAAATCTGTTACATCAGGTATTTCTTGCTTCATATAGTGCTACTTTATAGTTTTAGATGATACATATTACGACTGTTATGAGCTCTGTTATTCATTTATTTTTACTTCCTCTTATTATTATTATTGTTAATGCTCAATGAGCTAGAAACTATACAACAAACAAGTACAAAACTATGAATAGGAAAATGGCAGATTGCCAATCATCATTTCCCCTCAATAGGAAACACACATCATAGCTGTTACATCGCCCATTAGTTGCGCGGTGAAAGTGAGTGTGAGATAGATGACGACTCAGTTTAGTGAACGTGGTACTGGTGGTGAATTATTTGGATGAATTGATTGATTGAATATGTGTGATAGTATCATCTTGGTGAGTTTTCTTCTCTTTCTCATACGTATGTTTCTTCTCTTTCTTGTACATACTTGTTTCATTTCTGCCTATCTGTGTTGATGTATGCTGATTTGGTTTGGGATTGGATATTGTCTAAAGAAGGTAATATAATTATTTGTTTTGGTTATTATCATTATGATTTGTTATACTAATTATTTGACTTCTTTTTTTCCTTTCAAATTGATAAAGAAGACACTTTGATCAACCTCTTGGAAGGAATGGCTTTAAAGGAAACTTGAAGAAGATAAAGGTACCTTTTGGTTTTTTTTTCTCTATAGGGATTGATCATAAATGTAGTTAGTACTTGATAGAGTTGTTCACCTTTATGATGAGACTTGTTAGTTGTTAATGACTACTATGAGTTGCTGCTGCTGCATATCAAAAGTATGGATCTGTCATCTTTGTGGGATCTGTCAATTATGGTTTTTTTTTCAATCTGTGCTGGTAGTGTGAATGTGTACATGCTGCTGCAATGGGTGTTCTGTTGTATTATCATGGTAAATTTTCATGTGGATGAAATCTTCAGTGGTGATTTTTTCTGCTACAGCATGAAGTGCACATATTATTTAAGTAGGTGCCCATTTTCAGCCTGGTATGCTGGTTTGTTGGAATTGACTGTTCAAAGAATATAGCTATATAGGTACCTTGCTTTAGCAATTACAACACGAGAGAACATTTGGTATTTGGTTTGATTCTAATCTGTTTTTTTCCTGCTGTGTTGATATAACACGATGGTATTCAGCAATTGGTATTTGGCTGCTCTGCTTAATTTGTGTCTTTGGCTGCTACAGCAGCTACTGCTGCTGCTCCTCCATCTCAATTCTCCTCCAATTCACTTGATGAAGTTGTAAAGTCCCAACTAATTGTTGCAAAATTCCTTCTCTGTTTGATAAGGTTTCTTTAGTTCCAGTAAATACACGTCAAACAGAACTTAATCTGTTATTTTCTTTCTGCTGCAAGTATTTATTACAAATCAACATTTAAAGCTTTCTTCGCATATTTTGTTTTTCTTTCTGTTGTAGGAAGTTTGGACATGGGCTGGAAGAAGCTCAAAGTGGCAGTAGTTGGATATTTGGGAAGCCTGTCTTGTTGATTTTGTCATGTTGGAGCTCGAAGAACTATGTTTTTGTTTCTTAGCCGGCAGGTATGTAAAGTGCAGTGTTTCTTTCTTTAACACTTATTAACTATATATACTTGTTCTAATATTTCTATTGTTTTTAAATATTAGGCATATGACTGGTTTCACAATCTTTGCGGAGAGCAACACATAGAGGGAAGTGGACATTATAAAGAGAAGAATTGACACTTTTGGATTACTCTTGGTCATGTCCTTATAGAGTAGGTGGTAATTTATTTTTGTAGTACTTGTACAAGAGATCGATTGTCGAATTTTGTGAATGTTACAAAGTGTGTATATATGGCAAATGAATTTAGTGGCTCTTTTGCAAGCTGGTGTGGCTGAATATTGAATGTGTCATGTGTAATAGACATCATTGATTGTTAATTGTAGGTAGTGAAGCAGTGTAGAGAAACAGATTTTTTTTTAAAAAAAAACCAAATTTTATAACACGGTTGTTTATATAACCGTGTTATAAAACAACTTCAAATTTCGTCGGAAAAGACTTTATAACACGGTTCTCATGTAACCGTGTTGTAAAATTAGACTTTATAACACGGTTTTAATGTAACTGTGTTGTAAAAGTGGACTTTATAACACGGTTTTAACGTAACCGTGTTGTAAAAGTGGACTTTATAACACGGTTTTAAAGAAGAACCGTGTTATAAACTTGATTTGGCGAAAAAAAAGAAGTGTGGTAAGCACTTTTATAACACGGTTAGTCAGTCCATAACCGTGTTATAAAACAACTTCAAATTTCGTCGGAAAAGACTTTATAACACGGTTCTCATGTAACCGTGTTGTAAAATTAGACTTTATAATACGGTTTTATATAAGAACCGTGTTATAAAACAACTTCATATTTTTTCAGGGAAAGACTTGACAACACGGTTTTAATGTAACCGTGTTGTAAAAGTGGACTTTATAACACAGTTAACCGTGTTGTAAAAGTGGACTTTATAACACGGTTTTAAAGAAGAATCGTGTTATAAACTTGATTTGGCGCAAAAAAAAGAAGTGTGGTAAGCACTGTTATAACACGGTTAGTCAGTCCATAACCGTGTTATAAAACATTTTTTTAACACGGTTTTCAACCGTGTTGTAAAGTCAAAAAGAATATACGACCGCAGTATATAACACCCTCCATAACCGTGTTATATATAGGAAAACAACCGTGTTATAAAACATTTTTTCTACTAGTGACATTCCAAGGCCTAACCCAGTCTATTTCTAAGGCCCAAGCTGGCCCACTTTTTCAAGGCCCAAACCCGGTCCATCTCTAAGGCCCAAATTCGGCCCATTACCTCAATTCGATCCTGATTTATTTTCAAATCCAATTCAACTTCAATTTCAATTTCGAATCAAATTCAAATTCAATTTCAATTTCAATCCAATACAATCAAATTCAATCCAATTCCAATTTAGATTCAATCTCAATTTCAATCCAACTCAATTCAAAATTATCTTGATTCCCAATTCAATTCAACTTCATTTCAATCCCAAATAATTCCAAACATCATAAATCTTAAACTCCTTGAAACTTCAAACTCTTTTGAACTCAGGCATCTCGAATCTCTAATTGTCTCAGCAGCTCAACAGACTCGAATGTCTCAACAGCTCAACAGACTCGATCGTCTCAACAGCCCAGCAGACTCGAACGTCTCAGCAGCTTAACAGACTCGACCGTCTCAGTAACTCAACAGACTCGAACGTCTCAACAGCTCGATAGACTCAAATGTCTCAACAGCTCAACAGACTCGACAGTCTCAACAGCCCAGCAGACTCGAACGTCTCAGCAGCTTAACAGACTCGACCATCTCAGCAGCTCAACAGACTCGACCGTCTCAGCAGCTTAACAGACTCAAACGTCTTAGAAGCTCAATAGACTCGAATGTCACAACAGCTCAACAGACTCGACCGTCTCAACAGCACAACAGACTTGAATGTCTTCACAGTTCAACAGATTCGAACATCTCAATAGACTCATCAAATTCAAACACTTCAAAAATCCTTAGCTCCTCAAAAGTCGAACCTCTTGAAATTTGATAACCCTTTCAAGCCTCGAACATCTCACAGACCCGAGCGTCTCACAGACTTCATCATTTCAAGAATCTAAATGTCTCGCAGAGTCGAGCATCTCACAGACTGAAATACCCCTAAATTAATTTAAATTAATATAGGGGATTTCTTTCATTAAACCATAAATAATACTATTAATTATTAAATTATAATATGTAATTATGAATAATAAATTATTATATTACTAGATGGATTTATGGAAATTTAGGGAATTTCTTCTATTTAACCCTAAAGAATACTAGTAAATATTATACTATATATTATTATACAGTATTATAAATTTAATAATAAGATTTATAAGTCAATAAATCTTGGAAAAATTTCTAAACACTCAAAGTATATTATAAAGATTTTAGAAAGAGTTAGAACATTAATTTGAATCGTAAAAGTCAATATAAAATCATGGAAACCATAAAGCTTATTAAGCCTTGCTAGGGTTGACTTTTTGAGAATGGTCAAATCAGCCCATGAAACCTATACCAATAAAAAGGTTATGGAAAACCAAGAAGATTGATAAAAGGAATGTCAAAATCGGATCATCCTAGCCAAAGTTATGATAGAATGAAGTTTTGAATCAAAAATTTGAGAACTGCCACGTGTCAAGCTCACAAAGCTCGCCGGAACTGAGCACAAAAATTGGCTAAGTCCCTAACCTCCACCAGTATTTTTGCCCTAACTTGTGACTGTAACACCCCTACCGCTAATACTGTCATAGTAGTAGTAGTAGTAGTAGTGGTAGTAGGTGGTAGTAGGTGGTAGTAGTGGTAGTAGTGGTAGTAGTGGTAGTAGTGGTAGTAGTGGTAGTAGTGGTAGTCGTGGTAGTCGTGGTAGTAGTGGTAGTAGTGGTAGTCGTGGTAGTAGTAGTGAAATACCCCTAAATTAATTTAAATTAATTTAGGGGATTTCTTTTATTAAACCTTTAATAATATTATTAAGTATTAAATTATTATATGGAATGAGGAATATTAAATTATTATGGAATTATGAATATTAAATTATTATATGGAATTGTGAAATTTATTTAGGGGTTTTCTCCTATTTAGCCCTAATTATTATACATTATTATATAGTATTATGAATTTAATAATAAGATTTATAAGTCAATAAATCTTGGGAAAATTATTAAACACTCCAAATATATTATAAATTTTAGGAAGTGTTGGAACATTGTTTTGAAATATAAAAGTCAATATAAATTCTAGAAACCTTAAAGCTTATTGAGCCTTGCTAGAGTTGACTTTTTGAGAATGGTCAAACCAGGCCATGAAAACTATACCAAAAAATAGGTTATGAAAAACCATGAAGATCGATAAAAAGAACGTCAAAAACGGATCATCCTAGCCAAAGTTATGCTAGTTTGAAGTTTAGAGCCAAAATGTTATAATTGCCACGTGTCAGCCTCTCGTGCGCCCCAACACTTGGTCGATTCTATCTCCTTGTTTTTCTCCAACAATCATCCGATTTTGACCTAACTTGTGACGGCTATATCTCACTCGTTACTTCGAATTTTCCAGTGCCGTCTTCTCTATTCGTTTCTCCTTAATTCCCTCTTTACAATCATAACTCATACAAGCCCTAACTCATTCTACATCGACGGGAAAGTTGATCCAAAGTTGCCAGCTTTCGAGTTCGTAACCCAGATTCCAGTTTTCATGCGATTTCAGGTAAAGTTCGTCTTGCCATAACTTCCTCGTCTTTCAACCAAATTTCGATTTCTATAGCTCGTTGTGTAGATCTCTAATCCATCTACAACTTTCATGTTTATTCCCAAGCCTGATTCGTAACCGTTTGGAAGATAAAGTCGCCCAAAGTCTCTGATTTTTCAGCACATAAATCATAGGGAAACGACAGGTAAACTCGTAACTTTCGGGTCAATTTTCTTTCTGTATAGTGCGAGTTAGGATTAGTTCTAGTTATCAATGTATAGATTATGTTTTCTTCTTTCTAATGAGCCCAAAAACATGGCCTAACTCGATCTAGAACGTAATCTACAGACCTCCAAAGTTCGCTACTCGAACAGTTTGAAGTCGGAACCTTTCCAGAAAAAAACGATTTCGAATCGCTTCAATCGTGCAATTGTGGTGAGTTTTCTTCAAATCCTTCCGATTATGCTAATCGTCCTTGCGTTTTCGACCTAACCCACTAATCAATTTATCCTATTATGCATTATACTGAGAGTAATTTGCAAATCGAAATTTGAAAACCCATGAACCCTAGGTTGTTCGAACCCAGAATCGGTTTCACGAATTCGTGCATCATTGGTCGTATAATTGGTACCGTTAGAACCGTAATTGAATTTCGGATCCAATGAAACAAAAATCAATCGATTTGGTTCTGTGAGTTGAGAGAAATCGTCGAATTAGTACTCGACATTCATTAGCTTTTCGCTGAAGAACTCGGCGGATCTGGACCGTCCGATCGTGGTTAGGAGATACGGACGGCCAGGATTATAACGTAGGTATATTAAGTAATATAATTCCAGAAATAAACCTTAACTTGTTGGGTTAATTTAAATATCTTCCCGAATGTATTTTGACTTGAAATTTTAACCATAGATTCCTTATTTTATGTAGTTTATTTTGATGTAAATTATTAAGGTTTTGGAGTTTTTAAACATAAGTTATGATTTTTACAAGTTACGTGTTTTCTGAAATTATTTGGCTAAATTAAAAAGATATTTTTATGAAATAAAACTTTTATAATATGTCTAAAATGTTATAGTTACTTTATATTAAGTTTGGGAATTTTTGGGCAACGCGAAAAGGTTTTAAAAATTGTGTTTGTGAGTTTTTCATAAGAATAACTTATAATATATAGTTTTTAATGTAATCAAAAATTAAAGTATAGTTGATTAATGAACTTTATAGGTTGGGGAAATATAATAAGACTAATTAACATTTAATACAGTATGTTTATAAATATTTTGGGTATTAACTTTAAGTGAAGTAAAAATTGTTACATATATTTATATATATTTATATGAGAGAAATAAATAGAAACTTATATTAAATCAAGGAATTTAACTAAACTACATTTTATGGAAGCTAATATGTTTAACTAAAACTAAGGGAAATACTTTATTTTATAAACCATAAATCAGTTTTGGATATGTCTAAAAGATATTAGATATAATTAAGTACAATAGAATTTCTTAAAGAATGTTCGGGATAAATCTTAATATATGTAGGTATATGTATTATATATATATATATATATATATATATATATATAAATACAATAAAAATAGACAAAGGAAATAACATTCCTTGTGAGAAATATAATAGGAAGGATATATATATATATATATATATATATATGTAACACCCCTACTACGCACATAACTATACTTGGAATCGCAGCGGAAAATAAACAACTAAACGGTAACTAAACGATTGGTGCTACAATGCCGTCAACCACCCACGTGGCTAACAAGGCTGAATAAATACAATTGTACCGGTCTGATGATCAGACTCCCGAGCATAGAACTAACAACCATATATATACACCAACATAATACCGAGTATTTACATAAATCCTTCACTGTATACTCCACCGTAAACCATCATAAACAAGTATATAACACGCCACGGGAGCACAGGCGCAACCCGGGCAACATCCAAAAGTACTTCAAAAGGTAAACTACTCTCTAGGATCTAGAGCCACTCTGCCTCTTCGATCCTCATCCTGCAATAAAAATATGGAGCCCCCGAGGGGGTCAGCACCTTTGCTGGTATAGCTAACGCGCAGCCCATCGGCTACCGGGATACGCGCAACCATTTGTCATGATGACATGGTATTTATTTTAAAGCGCACAACACATACATATATAACATAATACAGGTATTGTACACAACATAACACACACCACAAACATACAATTCCTTTTTGGAAGAGAACCAACACAGTTAGTCCCCATTGAGAGCTTAGAGAATGTTGCCATGCTCATACTTAGCTCGTTAATAACTCGTTACCGTCCGGTTAGGTTGAACGGTTAACTTAACACAAGGTGCCTCGGATATAGTGATCCAAGCACACCGAAACAAAACACATAGTATGCCCCTGTGGCCCGACGTGAGTCAGTAAAATAGCCTTGGTTAAGCTAAAGGGAAGGTTAGAAACCAAATTGGAAACTTAACCATAACATACAGAGAGAATCGAACCGGTTATGACATCGACTCCCATACTCACACGCGTGGCCGGAACAGACCGGACTCCTCACTTCCCCCGTTAGCCCTTGTTAGTAGTTCATCATTGAACACAACAAACACTTCACAATCATAGGTCAAGTCTTGTTAGACACACACAAGGGAAGAGAGAGTCATACTCAACAACATATGATATTTAACAACGGTAAACTCTTTACATGGTTTAATCTTACAAGTCATAAACACACAGAAAACAAACAACACACAAGCCGGTGTAAACTGGTAGGCAACAGACTGCAAGAAAACCATACCTTGGTCCTTGCCTCGACTGATTTCCACCTTGAGAGAATCCTAACACATTAGTAATGTCGGTTAATTATTTATTTAACTTCAAACTTACTAAGTATTTACATGATTGTATGACATGTTTTAATGCCTATCTTACCCTAGGTTACCATCATTATACACCATAGGGTTAACTACATAAGTCACATTCTTTTCTGTTTTTTTTTTACAAGTTTTGGTCCGACCGACCTTGCCGACCGAACTTGTCCAAGTTCGGTCGATTCCAGAACACATTTCCGTCAAAATTTTCTACTCCGACCGAACTTACCAAGTCCGGTCCTATGTTCGGTCTTTTCCCGAGAGTTTCTCCCCTTTGTAAATTTAGCCCGACCGAACTTACCAGGTCCGGTCCCATGTTCGGTCGGTTCCAGTAACTCAATCCGTACACAAAATACAAGCCCGACCGACCTTGCAAGTCCGGTCCCCAAGGTCGGTCCATTCCAGAAGCCAATTCTCGCAGGGTAAACTGGGCTCGACCGAACTTGCAAGTTCGGTCGCAAGTTCGGTCTGCCCCAGACCTTTGTTTTCCTTTTCACATTCAACTCCAAACTTCACCCCATACAACCTAGTACCCCTTAATCTCATTTGGGCACTTCAAACACACCTTAAGACATCCTTAAACACTCATAAAACTCATTATCTAATTCCTTAAGCCTTTACCCATTTCTTCACAAAATTCCTAACACTTACAATGTTTTCTCCTAGTTTTTCAAGTGGTGTTTCACACCTTAGATGACTACTATACCAAAAGTTTTCACCTTATTTTAACATCACTCCCAAGCATCATCTTTCACAACTAATTCCTTATATCCATCTTAACAATTCTTTCCAAGTTTACACTTTCTCCTTGTTACCAAAGTTTGCCTAAATATTTACCTAAGTCCTTAAGTGGCTTTGGTATTTACTAGAACTTCAAGATCATGTCTAAGTCCTTATTACACTCTAGAACACTTCCTAGTTCATCAAAATTCCTTTACAACATCTTGAACTTCTTATTCATCTCCTACACTTTCTAACTCACCAAACCTTATGTAAACACTTAGAACTCCTTACTTCCTACCTAAATTTTGACATGGGTTCCCCTAGAACATTACTAAGCCAAAACACTTGCCTTCTCCTTTAAACACACAAGAACATCTAAAATCACCAAGAACACTCTCATACACAATTTCACCCAAATTTACACTACATTACAATATAGTGCATAATTTAAATTGCATGGCACTTAGGCCCTTAAAATGCATGGCTCTTAGGCCCTTAAAGTGCTTAAATCCTAAACACTGAATTTCCACAATATATATGCCTTTAACCTGCAATTACACTCAACACACACATATGCCCTTTACTAGTCTCTTGAGAACACTTTACTAAGTCATTCACCATTTGCTCTTTAGGTAGTTTTAATAAGCATTTATAAGCTCATTTCTCCTAAGGCATTAAACAACATTAAGTTAGTAGATTTACCTCTTTTTCCAACACACTTCCTTCTTGTTTCCTTACAAACCGTATGGTATTTTGGTTCCTTGTCAAGTTCTAGACAATGTACAAACATCATAATGAGTAATCAAGCTATAGGCTTCATCTCATTGTAAACCCTAATTTGACATTGTTTCAAAAACATTAATGTAGTTGTTTTACCTTGATCTTTGAAGAGAGTTTGAATATATAACAAGAGAGGACTCCACCTAGTCCATGAAGAATTGCAATGAAGCTAGAACAAAGTCACACAAGGAGCTATATCAATGTGTATTTTCGGACATGACAAAAACAAGGAGGAAACTTGATTTTTGTTTGAGATTCCTTACCTAGAAGCAAGGGAGATCAACAATATGTCAAAATATAAGCTCAAGCTCCTTCAATGGTGGAACACCTTGGCACCGAAATGGAGCTCTTGGAGTTTTGAGAAGATAGGAATGAAGAGCTTGATGAAAGGAAGAGATTGGTGGTGTTTGTTTTTGATTTGGACAAATGAGCAAGATTTAACAAGTGGTCAAAGTGGAAGTTTCCATGGTGATAGTGGTATTACCGAGAGAGAACAAAGAAGAAGGAAGAAGAGAGGTGTTTGCAAACCGTGGGAATGAAGGAAGGAAATGAGAATGAGATAGGATTTGCTTTAAGGAGATATTTATGCTTATAAAGTAAAAAGTAAGTTTACTTAGTTTTCTTTACTTACTTATAATATCAACTAGAGAGTGGTGAGTCACACACTTATAAAAACCGGCCCCCTTTATTAGTGTGAGGGTGTTTTAGTCTTTGTTTGTCAATTTAATTACTTAATACAACATATGTTATAAACTAGCTTATAAAAGTTACTATTCACCTAAACATGGCACTTAGAAGTGAAATTTTTGATTTCCCATTAATATAGCCACCCAAATGTGATACTATATAGTACACATATATATTTAAGAGTAATGATGGACATTTAGCCATTCAAAACTCATTTACAAGACAATTTTTCAAAAACGTGCTTTAAGACTTCTTAAAGCACATTTTGTGTTTTAACTTGTTTTCAAGCTTGGTTTTCTTTGGTAACTGGTTTAATATGTTCATTAGTATATAAATGAGGTCTTGGTAAGCTCATTAGGCCTTACCCAAGTTTATCCCAAGCTTAGAGCACGTTTTAGCTCTTATTGACTTTAAAGCACATTTGTGTTTCCTTTTGTTTAAATTTGTTTACTAAGGTTTCTAAGACTCTTTTTAGTCTTATTACACCCTATTTAGGTGTTTAAACAACATAAACTAGGTTTGGGGTATTTCAAATATACGATAAATAAATAAATAAAAGGAATAAAATACCTTATAGAAAATAGGATATGAAGGAATTAATGAGTTAAACTAAACCTCTACATGATACTAATAAAAGAATATTATATGAGGTTGTATTAATTTATGGTTATAGGTTGAGTTTTTAGTTATCTTTGAATTTCTAAGATTTATATAAACAGTATTTAAATATACGTATATATTTAGTCAATGACCACAATGTAAATCTATAATTTGGTTAAGAAATTAATGAGTTGAAATTTAGGAATATTTGGAATTAGTTTACATAAAGTGTTACACAAATAGATCTTATTTATAATTAATAATAAAATGAATGAAATACTTTTACATTTAAATGTTCTTATTATATAAACAATAGTAAATAAATGAGTTACTTGTACATCTAAATGTGAAGAGGATAAATAAGTCTAGATTTAGTTATTTCTTAATATTTATAGTATTGAATAATAACTTAATATTTTAAGATAAAATCATTAAAAGGGATTATGATATAAAACTACATTAACTATGATTAGGAATTTAATCTAAATAATAATCCTTAAGTTTCTTACAACTAGTTAAGCCATATAAATACATTTAACACCAATATTCAGGATGTGAGTTTATAGTTAAGTAATGTATTTAGTAGTTAGAATTTATAAGGAGGTTTGTAAATAGAAATTAGATACTTAAAATCTTTAAACCTTTAATTAGATGAAATTAGGTTACATAAGAGATTATATTGATTTACCTTTTGACACTGGAAATATTAATGTGTCATTTGAATATAAGGTATGGAGATTGTTCAGAATATATATCTTATTAAGTAATTGGCAATTTCACTTACGAACCAGAATTTAATCTTTGATAAATTCTACCTCATGCTAAGATATAATGTCCATCCTAAATACAATAAAGGAAATTAATTTATTAAGTTATTCCTTTGAAACTTTAGGTTTGGTAAACAATATAAAATGTATTTAAGACTTGAGTTTAACGAAGTTTAATATAAAGGATTATACATGGTCTATAGAGAGAATGTGTGTAAAAGTAAAACAGTTAGGGAATTAAATGTAAGTAAGGATACATAAAAGGTTATCTTAAAACACCTTATATAAAGTTATGGTTAAGTAAATAATATACCTTGTGGATACTAAATGTGAGAGTTCGATAAGTTTGAGTTAACTATAATATGGTTATTTCAAGATGAAAAGTAATTTAACAACTTATGACAAGATTAATAGATGGTTGTAATTAAAGGTCATTATGAACTAAAGATAAGATAATTGAGTTTAGTAGCTCAAATAAGTTATACTAAAATGCATCTACAACACTACGATGTCTGTATACGGGATGTAGATCTTAATTAAGTTAAGGGGGAAAACTTAGTTATAATGGATTATCTAGTAGATATTGATAAAGATACATAGTCAATAAATTGTGAAATAATAGTATAGTATTCTAAGATAAACCCATCATTGGTCATAACACGATGTATGTCCTAAAGTAAGAGTAAAGGTATTGAGCTTAAGAATTGTTATTGAAATTCTAAGATTGATTGAATAACGTATAATGCACTTATGTTATTAAGGTCTTTAATGTGAGAATTATGGTTAGGTATGGGTAAAGTGGATAAGGGTGGAACAATTAACAAGTGTTAATAAAATATATTCCTTGGTCTTACAACCTTGAGTTATACAACATTCTAGGACAAGTCAAAGGTTATTCATAGCATTTAAGTGAGGGCTTAAAAGACAATTGAGATTTTGAAATAAGAGTAAGGAGTTTATTTAAGTGTAGCATAGGCTACAAGTGTTTGATGATAGACTACTTTTAATATTCTTCAGAGTACTGTTGATTGTTTGCGCAAGTTGATTAGAACTGCTACAACGTTACCCAGGTACGATTTCTCGTACTCAGCTTGACGTGTTTTGGACTTTATGGAATGTTTTGTACGATTTCTCGTACTCAGCTTGATGTGTTTTGGACTTTATGGAATGTGTTGTACGATTCCTCGTACTCCGATATTTTTAATGGTTGACTTGTGGAATGTTTTGGAAAACGCTAACTGACTTTAAGAGGATTTTCTAAGGAAAAAAAATGGTTGTGGACTAACTCAGCTTGTGTGACTAACTGAGCCTTGGATGTGGAACTCACTTGGGTATTGGTTTCTTCTACTTGGTTGCCCGTTAGACATTGGCTGCTTAGGGTTTACGCTTCTGCACTCTGTAGGACTGAGTGTTTTGGTATTGCTCTGGGTAGTTGGTGATCTAGCGGGATTTTTGGAAAAGGTCAATCTTGGAAATCTTTCTTTGACGTGCGCGCGTCTTTAATGTGAACAGTAGGGGGCTGTATATCCCTCGCCCATAGGGGCATTGATATTTGACAGTAGGGGGCTGTATATCCCTCGCCCATAGGGGCATTGATATTGACAGTAGGGGGCTGTATATCCCTCGCCCATAGGGGCATTGATATTTGACAGTAGGGGGCTATATATCCCTCGCCCATAGGGGCATTGATATTTGACAGTAGGGGGCTGTATATCCCTCGCCCATAGGGGCATTGATATTTAACAGTGAGGGGCTGTATATCCCTGTTCAAAATGGACGTGATTGGCGGTGGGGGCCATCTCTCCCAGTTGAATTATTCCACTCTCGAGTTCTTGGTTCTTGGATCTACTTTATCATTCCTAGTCCTTTGTGGCTATCTGGTTTTTCTACTCCTAACGGGAATTGGTTCTAACATCAACAATGGATGCTTGCTAACTATGTGGTGTGACTACTTAAGTGGATGACTTGGTTTGGAAGTTCTTTATCTTTGTCTTGTTTTCCTTTCTCTTTAAACTTGATTGTTTTGAAGTGCTTTGTCTCTGTTTTACTTTTAAGAGTTTGTTTTCATGTTACTGTTTATTTTGAAGAGTTATGTTTTATAAATTTGTTTTTGGAGAATTGTACCAGTTCCATTCTAGGGAACTGACCCGCCCCTTTTGGGGTGGGCTGCTTGGTTTCATCTTGCAAGTACGAATTGATTTACAGGTGGCCACGAAGAGAATGAGCGTTTGGGATGGGACTAGGTTTTGTGGAGAGTTAATGTGTTTAATTTCTATTATGTTTGTGTTAAGTTTTTCTCGAGTTCAGACCGTAGCTTTTGTAGATTGGAAGTTGTAATTGGTGAGGTTTGGTGCCGGGTGTTTGGAACCCGATGGTCTGTAATCGCCTTAGAGTTTTATTTCGGCTGTATTTATGGTTAATAGGGGCGTTACAGAAAGTGGTATCAGAGCGTAGTTACGCTCTGAACCCGAGAAAACAAGCCGAGTGAAATACTTAGATTATAGGTGCACTTAAAACTGGGGAACTGGGGTAGAATTGGGAGGTGAGGACTCCAGTAAGGCACGACTCCTAACCCTTTTTGGAATTGTGAACGATTCCTTTACACACATTTCTTTTGTGAATGTCTATTGAGTGTGATGTGTTGTTATACCGTCCCAACAATAAACTACAGAAAATATATATACATATATAATATAAGTTTGGAACATCCTATATTAAGTACGATAAGATTTTGGTTGAGATAAACCAAATATTAAGCTATTATTCAAAAGCATGCTCATGTAGAATACATTGCTAAAAAAAATGTAATCCTTTAAAAGCTAGTACACAAATTCCTGGATTGTAAAGAATACTTTTGGTTGAAAACAATATCCAAATATAACTTTAAATAACTAAATTAGTATGGATATTATGTGAAAGTACTTCAACTCCTTTAAAGTTTGAAAATAAATCTCAAGAATTACTTGGTACAATTGTTGCCTAAAGGTAATGTTTGGATAAATCTTAAGTCTAGAAAATTATTAAGCTAACAAGAACTAGTAGCGTATTAGAAAAGATCAGCATCTGAACTTGTAAACACATTAAAACTCTATGTTAACTTTAGAAAGAAAACACATAAACATAACACCCTACGGGAAGTGCCTGGTGCGACGAACTCCTAGGCTGAAAGTAGTGGGGGTGCACACCCACTTCTAGAAGTTTAGGGGCTAGACAAGCCTTGTCATCTAACTGTAAATAATCTTCTACGCAGGTGATGGATTGTGTTGAACTTGAGAGGAAGTGGTGGTAAGACGTTACCATCATGAAATCTTGAGCTAGGCATATTCCATTGCTAACCACAATGAACAAATCAAAATTTGTATCTTAAGATCCGGTATTAAAACTCATAAATGTAAAGGGCTTATTGAGTTAAATCTTTGGTGAAAAATACCTATATATGGAGGAAGAGGGATTAAGTTTGGGTGCTCCAAGATACACATCTACCCCTGGTTGAATATAAAAAAAAAAACAAAATCAATAAAAGAAGTTACTTAAAGATTGAGTGAAGAGAAGAGTAATACTAAACTAAGTATCATTGATCCTTAAATACTTGAGTATTGAGCATCTTAAAAAAAAAATTGAGAGTTACTTAAAGATTGAAAATCCTCATGTTACTTGGAAGTTTAACATTATACAGGTATAAAATTTTAAAGGACACACTAAGAGTGATATTTACCAAAAGCCACCATTGTCTAAGAGAGTACTAAGATTTAATAATCAGAAGAATGCTTACATAGAACAAACCTTAAGGAAAATAATTATCAAGAGTGAGTGAGTTTTCATTAGACTAATGCATTTGACCTAAAATTTTATACAGGGTCCCTACCTTAAAAATATTATATATAATGTATAAATTTTAAGATAAAGGAATCAGATTTTGGACGAACTTTCTAAAATTCTGCCTTGGGTGAAGTTATATAATAAGTAAATTTTATAAAGTAAACATAGAAACAATTGAAACTTGAAAAGTCACAGAAAATATTTATCTTATAGAGTTTTAACATATGGTTGGCCAATAAACCTTTGAAGATAATTTGGAAGATTATTGAGGATTATTAAATGATCGGGAATATTATGTTAAACTACTCAAGTACGTTACACCCGAGGTATAGCTTAGTAATATAATTAATATGGTAAATGATCATATATGGACATATAATTCGTATCAGTCATTAAATGAATGGATAATAATCATAAGATAAAATTTTATAACCACCAAGGAAATACAAATACATAACAATCAAGAGATACAGATATAAAAACGATCATAGATATAATCAACGGTGCAGTAAAATTCAACAAAGCTAGTTAATAAGGTGTTGAATTCTTTGAATGTGCCATTAGTAGCGGTACGAGGTACGAGGGCGTACCCTAGCTCTTTTAAGGGGGATATGCTGGCATACTCCTCCTTCGTTATCTCATCCGGATTATGCCTCGTTGCATTGTTAGCAAAGGGAGAACAGTATTAGCAGAATGAGAGGTGTTTGTATGTGCTTGGTTTTTGCATTATGACTCAGTATGTGACTTTTGATTTCATCATGCTATATCATCATGCTATATCTTGGTATATCCTGATTCAGTTTGATTTTGAGTAATCTTGAGTGGAATGTTGTTATGAAATGGATGGAAATAAAGGATTGGTTTGGTATGGAACTTCATTGGAACTTTTATTGTCTCAGCACACCCGAAGCGGTGTGAGTGCTTATTAGTTGATTTTTAAACTTCGAGGCGAAGTTTCTTTTAAGGGGGATATGCTGAAATACCCCTAAATTAATTTAAATTAGTTTAGGGGATTTCTTTTATTAAACCTTTAATAATATTATTAAGTATTAAATTATTATATGGAATGAGGAATATTAAATTATTATATGGAATTATGAATATTAAATTATTATATGGAATTGTGAAATTTATTTAGGGGTTTTCTCCTATTTAGCCCTAATTATTATACATTATTATATAGTATTATGAATTTAATAATAAGATTTATAAGTCAATAAATCTTGGGAAAATTATTAAACACTCCAAATATATTATAAAGATTTTAGGAAGTGTTGGAACATTGTTTTGAAATATAAAAGTCAATATAAAATTCTAGAAACCTTAAAGCTTATTGAGCCTTGCTAGAGTTGACTTTTTGAGAATGGTCAAACCAGGCCATGAAAACTATACAAAAAATAGGTTATGAAAAACCATGAAGATCGATAAAAAGAACGTCAAAAACGGATCATCCTAGCCAAAGTTATGCTAGTTTGAAGTTTAGAGCCAAAATGTTATAACTGCCACGTGTCAGCCTCTCGTGCGCCCCAACACTTGGTCGATTCTATCTCCTTGTTTTTCTCCAACAATCATCCGATTTTGACCTAACTTGTGACGGCTATATCTCACTCGTTACTTCGAATTTTCCAGTGCCGTCTTCTCTATTCGTTTCTCCTTAATTCCCTCTTTACAATCATAACTCATAAGCCCTAACTCATTCTACATCGACGGGAAAGTTGATCCAAGTTGCCAGCTTTCGAGTTCGTAACCCAGATTCCAGTTTTCATGCGATTTCAGGTAAAGTTCGTCTTGCCATAACTTCCTCGTCTTTCAACCAAATTCGATTTCTATAGCTCGTTGTGTAGATCTCTAATCCATCTACAACTTTCATGTTTATTCCCAAGCCTGATTCGTAACCGTTTGGAAGATAAAGTCGCCCAAAGTCTCTGATTTTTCAGCACATAAAATCATAGGGAAACGACAGGTAAACTCGTAACTTTCGGGTCAATTTTCTTTCTGTATAGTGCGAGTTAGGATTAGTTCTAGTTATCAATGTGTAGATCTATGTTTCTTCTTTCTAATGAGCCCAAAAAATGGCCTAACTCGATCTAGAACGTAATCTACAGACCTCCAAAGTTCGCTACTCGAACAGTTTGAAGTCGGAACCTTTCCAGAAAAAAAACGATTTCGAATCGCTTCAATCGTGCAATTGTGGTGAGTTTTCTTCAAATCCTCCGATTATGCTAATCGTCCTTGCGTTTTCGACCTAACCCACTAATCAATTTATCCTATTATGCATTATACTGAGAGTAATTTGCAAATCGAAATTCGAAAACCCATGAACCCTAGGTTGTTCGAACCCAGAATCGGTTCACGAATTCGTGCATCATAGGTCGTATAATTGGTACCGTTAGAACCGTAATTGAATTTCGGATCCAATGAAACAAAAATCAATCGATTTGGTTCTGTGAGTTGAGAGAAATCGTCGAATTAGTACTCGACATTCATTAGCTTTTCGCTGAAGAACTCGGCGGATCTGGACCGTCCGATCGTGGTTAGGAGATACGGACGGCCAGGATTATAACGTAGGTATATTAAGTAATAAATCCAGAAATAAACCTTAACTTGGGTTAATTTAAATATCTTCCCGAATGTATTTTGACTTGAAATTTTAACCATAGATTCCTTATTATGTAGTTTATTTTGATGTAAATTATTAAGGTTTTGGAGTTTTTAAACATAAGTTATGATTTTTACAAGTTACGGGTTTTCTGAAATTATTTGGCTAAATTAAAAAGATATTTTTATGAAATAAAACTTTTATAATATGTCTAAAATGTTATAGTTACTTTATATTAAGTTTGGGAATTTTGGGCAACGGGAAAAGGTTTTAAAAATTGTGTTTTTGAGTTTTTCATAAGAATAACTTATAATATATAGTTTTAATGTAATCAAAAATTAAAGTATAGTTGATTAATGAACTTTATAGGTTGGGGAAAATATAATAAGACTAATTAACATTTAATACAGTATGTTTATAAATATTTTGGGTATTAACTTTAAGTGAAGTAAAAATTGTTACAATATTTATATATATATTATATGAGAGAAATAAATAGAAACTTATATTAAATCAAGGAATTTAACTAAACTACATTTTATGGAAGCTAATATGTTTAACTAAAACTAAGGGAAATACTTTATTTTATAGACCATAAATCAGTTTTGGATATGTCTAAAAGATATTAGATATAATTAAGTACAATAGATTTCTTAAAGAATGTTCTGGATAAATCTTAATATATGAGGTATATGTATATATATATATATATATATATATATATATAAATACAATAAAAATAGACAAAGGAAATAACATTCCTTGTGAGAAATATAATAGGAAGGATATATATATATATATATATACGATAAATAAATAATAAAAGGAATAAAATACCTTATAGAAAATAGGATATGAAGGAATTAATGAGTTAAACTAAACCTCTACATGATACTAATAAAAGAATATTATATGAGGTGGTATTAAGTTTGGTTATAGGTTGAGTTTTTAGTTATCTTTGAATTTCTAAGATTTATATAAACAGTATTTAAATATACGTATATATTTAGTCAATGACCACAATGTAAATCTATAATTTGGTTAAGAAATTAATGAGTTGAAATTTAGGAATATTTGGAATTAGTTTACATAAAGCGTTACACAAATAGATCTTATTATATAATTAATAATAAAATGAATGAAATACTTTTACATTTAAATGTCTTATTATATAAACAATAGTAAAATAAATGTGTTACTTGTACATCTAAATGTGAAGAGGATAAATAAGTCTAGATTTAGTTATTTCTTAATATTTATAGTATTGAGTAATAACTTAATATTTTAAGATAAAATCATTAAAAAGGATTATGATATAAAACTACATTAAACTATGATTAGGAATTTAATCTAAATAATAATCCTTAAGTTTCTTACAACTAGTTAAGCCATATAAATACATTTAACACCAATATTCAGGATGTGAGTTTATAGTTAAGTAATGTTTAGTAGTTAGAATTTATAAGGAGGTTTGTAAATAGAAATTAGATACTTAAAATCTTTAAACCTTTAATTAGATGAAATTAGGTTACATAAGAGATTATATTGATTTACCTTTTGACACTGGAAATATTAATGTGTCATTTGAATATAAGGTATGGAGATTGTTCAGAATATATTATCTTATTAAGTAATTGGCAATTTCACTTACGAACCAGAATTTAATTCTTTGATAAATTCTACCTCATGCTAAGATATAATGTCCATCCTAAATACAATAAAGGAAATTAATTTATTAAGTTATTCCTTTGAAACTTTAGGTTTGGTAAACAAATATAAATGTATTTAAGACTTGAGTTTAACGAAGTTTAATATAAAAGGATTATACATGGTCTATAGAGAGAATGTGTGTAAAAGTAAAACAGTTAGGGAAATAAATGTAAGTAAGGATACATAAAAGGTTATCTTAAAACACCTTATTATAAAGTTATGGTTAAGTAAATAATATACCTTGTGGATACTAAATGTGAGAGTTCGATAAGTTTGAGTTAACTATAATATGGTTATTTCAAGATGAAAAGTAATTTAACAACTTATGACAAGATTAATAGATGGTTGTAATTAAAGGCCATTATGAACTAAAGATAAGATAATTGAGTTTAGTAGCTCAAATAAGTTATACTAAAATGCATCTACAACACTACGATGTCCGTATACGGGATGTAGATCTTAATTAAGTTAAGGGGGAAAACTTAGTTATAATGGATTATCTAGTAGATATTGATAAAGATACATAGTCAATAAATTGTGAAATAATAGTATAGTATTCTAAGATAAACCCATCATTGGTCATAACACGATGTATGTCCTAACGTAAGAGTAAAGGTATTGAGCTTAAGAATTGTTATTGAAATTCTAAGATTGATTGAATAACGTATAATGCACTTATGTTATTAAGGTCTTTAATGTGAGAATTATGGTTAGGTATGGGTAAAGTGGATAAGGGTGGAACAATTAACAAGTGTTAATAAAATATATTCCTTGGTCTTACAACCTTGAATTATACAACATTCTAGGACAAGTCAAAGGTTATTCATAGCATTTAAGTGAGGGCTTAAAAGACAATTGAGATTTTGAAATAAGAGTAAGGAGTTTATTTAAGTGTAGCATAGGCTACAAGTGTTTGATGATAGACTACTTTTAATATTCTTCAGAGTACTGTTGATTGTTTGCGCAAGTTGATTAGAACTGCTACAACGTTACCCAGGTACGATTTCTCGTACTCAGCTTGACGTGTTTTGGACTTTATGGAATGTTTTGTACGATTTCTCGTACTCAGCTTGATGTGTTTTGGACTTTATGGAATGTGTTGTACGATTTCTCGTACTCCGATATTTTTAATGGTTGACTTGTGGAATGTTTTGGAAAACGCTAACTGACTTTAAGAGGATTTTCTAAGGAAAAAAAATGGTTGTGTGACTAACTCAGCTTGTGTGACTAACTGAGCCTTGGATGTGGAACTCACTTGGGTATTGGTTTCTTCTACTTGGTTGCCCGTTAGACATTGGCTGCTTAGGGTTTACGCTTCTGCACTCTGTAGGACTGAGTGTTTTGGTATTGCTCTGGGTAGTTGGTGATCTAGCGGGATTTTTGGAAAAGGTCAATCTTGTAAATCTTTCTTTCGACGTGCGCGCGTCTTTAATGTGAACAGTAGGGGGTGTATATCCCTCGCCCATAGGGGCATTGATATTTGACAGTAGGGGCTGTATATCCCTCGCCCATAGGGGCATTGATATTTGACAGTAGGGGGCTGTATATCCCTCGCCCATAGGGGCATTGATATTTGACAGTAGGGGGCTGTATATCCCTCGCCCATAGGGGCATTGATATTTGACAGTAGGGGGCTGTATATCCCTCGCCCATAGGGGCATTGATATTTAACAGTGAGGGGCTGTATATCCCCTGTCCAAAAAGGACGTGATTGGCGGTGGGGGCCATCTCTCCCAGTTGAATTATTCCACTCTCGAGTTCTTGGTTCTTGGATCTACTTTATCATTCCTAGTCCTTTGTGGCTATCTGGGTTTTTCTACTCCTAACAGGAATTGGTTCTAACATCAACAATGGATGCTTGCTAACTATGTGGTGTGACTACTTAAGTGGATGACTTGGTTTGGAAGTTCTTTATCTTTGTCTTGTTTTCCTTTCTCTTTAAACTTGAGTTTTGAAGTGCTTTGTCTCTGTTTTACTTTTAAGAGTTTGTTTTCATGTTACTGTTTATTTGAAGAGTTATGTTTTATAAATTTGTTTTTGGAGAATTGTACCAGTTCCATTCCAGGGAACTGACCCGCCCCTTTTGGGGTGGGCTGCTTGGTTCATCTTGCAGGTACGAATTGATTTACAGGTGGCCACGAAGAGAATGAGCTTAACTGATAGTATAATTTTACTAAATTGTGTTAAAAGCTTTAAAGTTGAATGAGGAATAGAGTTTGGGAGGTAGTAGTTTTGTGGAAGTAAGGGGTTTAATTTCTATTATGTGGTAGTTAAGTTTTTTAGAGTAGTAGAGTAGAAGTAGTTGTAGTAGTAGTAGTAGTAGTAGTGTAGTAGTAGTAGTAGTAGTAGTATAGTAGTAGTAGTAGTAGTAGTAGTAGTAGTTAGTAGTAGTAGTAGTAGTATAGTAGTAGTAGTTTAGTAGTAGTAGTGTAGTAGTAGTAGTAGTAGTCGTAGTAGTAGTAGTCAGGAGTAGTGTAGTAGTAGTAGTTAGTAGTAGTAGTAGTAGTAGTAGTAGTAGTAGTTAGTAGTAGTAGTAGTAGTAGTAGTAGTAGTAGTAGTAGTAGTAGTAGTAGTAGTCGTCAGTAGTAGTAGTAGTGGAGTAGTAGTAAGTAGTAGTAGTAGTAGTGTAGTAGTAGGAGTAGTAGTGTAGTCGTAGTAGTTAGTAGTAGTAGTAGTAGTAGTAGTAGTAGTAGTAGTAGTAGTAGTGTAGTAGTAGTAGTAGTAGTAGTAGTAGTAGTAGTTAGTAGTAGTAGTAGTAGTAGTAGTAGTCGTATAGTAGTTAGTAGTCGTAGTAGTAGTAGTAGTAGTAGTAGTAGTAGTAGTAGTAGTCGTAGTAGTAGTAGTAGTAGTAGTAGTAGTAGTAGTGTAGTAGTCTAGTAGTAGTAGTCGTAGTAGTAGTAGTAGTAGTAGTAGGAGTAGTAGTAGTAGTAGTAGTAGTCGTAGTAGTAGTAGTAGTAGTAGTAGTGTAGTAGTTAGTAGTAGTAGTAGTAGTAGTCGGTAAGTGGTAACGTATCAATAAGATACTCCAGTATGTATACAAGTAGAGTACGGAACACGGGAGGTAGCCCACTCCATACTACGGACGAAAGAACCAATTCAAACAAGGATAGTTGGACACCTCAAATGACCGAAGAACTTAGAAAGCTTGCAAAGCTAAAGGAGAAGAACACGATAAGACGACGGACTTGAATAGGTAGCAGTCAGTATTTGCTGGGAGCACGAAGTATTAAGTATAACATTGAACATTCTCAGTAATCCGGAAGGAAACACATAATACTTGGAACGAATACCCAGTATAAACAATACGGCAAAGCCTTAAGGACTAATCAATGTTTGATGAACGGGATAGAATCCCTACCATAGCATATCTCACTGAAGAGTGTAACGACCTAAAAAAGAAGGTAAGGAAAGAACCAATGGTCTACCCAATAATGGGAGACGCCATAACCCTAAACGGGATAGTTTGAGACATGTAACCGCATGGCGGAGTAAAAGAAACTAGACATACCCATGAGTTCAAGCCAGATGTAATGGCGTAACTCGGTAACACCAGGAGCAATCCATGAAGGTGCCAGAATCAACAATAGTTGAACAAGACATCGTGTTGAGAACACAAGTGTTAAAACGAACACTCGGGTAGAACCCGAAGGGATCCCACGTAACACGGGATACCCTAGATTTCCAGCGGGCACGAATTAATATCAAGATGCTTAAGGGACTTCTATGTGCGGAAGCGTGATGAGTCAACCATATTAAAGAGCCCAGTATACCTCCAAACCATTTAATGGTGTACGGAGGAGCAGAGACTTGTATAAACTACAGCACAGAGCATGGCACGGGGCGAGGTGGCTTGTACAAATTGTAGATTTGAACATTGCCAACTTATGCATAAAGGCATGAGAAGAAACAGTGGAGAATGAACCACTACCTTTGAGTGGGAGATACCACTTGTTATCATGGGGCCTAGGGAGCAGCAATTGCGTGAATCCTCTAGAGAGAGGCTACCACCTAAGTCTGTAAGGTGAAACCGCTAAAGCGGTGTAATAAAACCTGAGCATGTGTATATTGCCAAGGTGTATAAGGAATCAAATAGTTATAGAAAGGCTTGATAGCAATGGAAGGAAACCGATAGAGTAGTCGGATGAGTAGTGAACACGGCATGTGTGCAATATGAACTGCAGAGTAAGCAGTGCGCAAGTGCGCAGAGAGTTAGAGAATAGCGTATTTGTTGAGCCAAGTGAATGGCAAGCCATAGTGTAAATGGCGAGAACACCTGGGAGGAAGCTAAAGTAGTAGCGGATGCCATAGAAATGAGAAAGACCAAGGTACGCAGTAAGCGACCATTGTAAGAGTATATTCAGATAGTGATCAGAGTTGATGAAGAAATGTGGGTAAAGGAGACATGATCATTCCTATCTCATGAGAGATTTACTGTCAAGGGTTTACGCTTCTGCACTCTGTATGACTGAGTGTTTTGGTATTGCACTTGTGCGGTAATGATCGAGTGGGAGAGCCAGGAATTGAGAAATGTCAACGAAGCCTGTTGAGCAAAATTTAGAGAAATGACCGTGCGGCCGTTGGCCAAAGATGCACGAAGAATGTGGGCCGTAACCCACAGGTCCCAGGACCGATGAATGGTAAATGCAGAGTAGCATCAATGAAGAATTCTTGTACAGAGACAAATAAACAAACACGATTCAAAAGCCATTATTTAATGAGGAAGCACTACATACTGAGTAGTAGCTTGACCTCAACCGACAATAAGTCAGAAAAAGTAGTGAATAACCACGAGAGTATACAGAGTTATACAAAATAGATTTCCAGAGAGCTAGAGAGAAAATCTATAACTCATCGAATTCGCATACGGTAAGAGATACCAAGCGACGATTGAGAAACCTTTACTCCCAAGTCAAAAAGGGAAAAAAGGGAGTGGATAATACATTGAGAATATCAAATGGGCGAATTAAGCTCTAGTTATCAGGTCACGCAACAGAAGCTTGTGGACCGTGATTCAGGGTTAAGTATACCTATATCATAAACCCCTTGAAGCCTTAGAGGCTAGAATCGAACGGGGTTATGAGTTAATTAACCACATTGAGGTTAAAACACTTCATGATACTTGAATTAGTGAACCAATGTTCAGTGATAACATATGGTTGGTTACGCGGGCGTAACCCCTTTTAAGGGGGGTAGGGCGAGAAACCGCTTAGAGTATGTTTTACGTATAGGTGCGTAAACTACTATGTGCATGGCACAAAAGTAATTAATTTCATGATTGGAACTCGTGTTACATAAACATGTGTACCCATTCATCGGGTAAGTATGGGTATTGTGCATGAGAGATGCAAGTAACGAATATATAATATTTATGAAAAGAGGAGTAGAGAGACTCCTGGGGAATGAGAATCCCTTTAGAATTTGTCTATTGAGATTAGACATGTGATATAACGAGTATGAATCGGTATGAAACTGATGTGTAACCTAGAAGGGAGTGAGTTCCCTTGGTGATTGTATTTGTGAATGATTGATGGAGTGAGTTCCATCCTTTGGAGTTGCATGTTGTGTGTTTTAATTGAGTATATTTTGACTAATGACGCCATGAGTACTGAGTACCTAGGTAAAGAAAGTGAAACAAATTGAGAATCATGGATGACTCTAGTTCTATAACTAAGAGATAAATTGGAATGAATTGCTTTATGATCATGACTAGAAAGAGTAAAAGATAGAAAACGAAAATGTTTGACTATCTGTTTGTTTGAAACTGAAGTGGGAGGTGGAACTTGGTCTGCTAGCGATCAAGGGAAACCGAACACAAATTGGGGTGGAAGGATAGTTCAACACTGATGCTGATCACATCAGGGTTGGATGATTCTTGAAGCTCCCAATAAGTGGTCACAAGTAACCACGCTAGAAAGAGGCAACTATCATAAATTGGATTTGGAGTTGTGTGATGTTTTAAAAAGAATTTCCAAACAGAATTTACAAAGGAATTTTCTTCAAGTATGAAGATGGAAACGAAAACTGGTTTTGAAACCGCTATCACCCGCCGATGGCTGAGCCTTAAGTCTTGATGACCGGTAGAACGGTGGGCGTGTATTAGTTTTGAAACCATTGCACCGTACGTGCGGCGGTCCTAAGGGACCGGTTGGGGCGGTGACAGTGTGTGATTTTTCCAAAGGCAGCGGGACGGGGAGAGTACCCTGAGACGTTCCTGTGTTGAGTGAGTCAACCAGAGTGCCTGAGGATATGTATATGTGTAACATTTTGATCAGAACCGAAGGGACCGTGGGCCAGAGAGAGTAAGTGCCCATTTGTCATGAAACGGCCGTGAACCAGAAAGAGTAAGTGTTCAACGTGACCGGTACCAGAGGGATTAGTAGTATAATACTCAATATGGATTCGAGGACTGTAGTGCCTTCTTGTCTTCGGACCGATTCCATGGAGAGAATACAAAGAGTATTTTTGATTGCTATACATGCTGTGTTATGTGTGTGGTATGTGTAGTATGAAATGAGACTTGCTTGTGGAGTCAGTAGGGTTATACATGTACTATAACCTTGGCTTTGAATGCCATGAGACTAACCATATTAGATTCACCAACTTTGAGGACAAAGTTTCTTAAGGGGGTAGATTTTAATACCCCGGACCTAATAATGGTGATTTAATTACTCTAATAAAATTATTAAAGGCCTAATGGTTCCTAAAGAGTATTGGTAAAAAAATAAAACCAAAAGCAAAGAGAAAACACTTGAAAAGCGAAAAACGCTAAAATGCGCATTAAATGAAAATAAGAGATATATGATCTCGTAAGGGTCCGAGATGGATTCCTAAGGCTTAGTTAGGCCTAATTAGTATACAGGAATGATTCCCGAAGAAAACGGATCCAAATAATGGATTAAAACGCTAACGGAGTTTTAAAGCACGTTTTTCGAGAAAACCCGAAAACGTGACTTTAAGTGGTCAAACGGACCCGTAAAATTATAGTCGACTAAATAACTATAATTAAGTATTAATGGAAGCTTAATAGCCATTAAAAATAAAGAAACGATAAAAATCCGAAAAAATGGGCCGGTTAGTGAATAGTGCCCAACCGGGTAAAATAACAAGCGTTTTCTGTCAAAAACCGAAAAATGCTCCAGCATGTATGTATATAGTGGGGCCGATTTTTATTGGCTTAATTAGTCTTTCCCCTTACTAATAATAGCTAGTAATATAAGGAAGAAAGAAAGGAAAGAAAAGAAAAAGTAAAAGAGTGAATAGTTATAAGTAAAATTAGAACTCTCTCTCCCCCTCTTTTCTTTCACTCACGATTTCCCCCCCTCCAAACTGAGCTTCTTCTTCCTTTGCCTCTGTACGCTGGGCGACTCCACACAGCACCATCACCTCCATCTTCAATCTCCTTTAACTTGCTCATTTCTTCACCGAATCGCACAAAAATTGTACCGTTAGATTCGTATCGGCGAGGGCTACGTTTTCCACCCCTCAAAGCCTTGATTCCTCCACCTTCACTTCCATGGGTGTTTTGTCTTTTGAAGCTTAAGGAGTTGATT
Organism: Limonium bicolor; assembly: GCA_023374045.1. NCBI lineage: Eukaryota > Viridiplantae > Streptophyta > Magnoliopsida > Caryophyllales > Plumbaginaceae > Limonium > Limonium bicolor. Next base: position 257,962,449 of record CM041782.1, on the reverse strand, counting down.
TTGACTCTCCTTCACCACCTTGATGCTCTAAGGTAAAAATAAAAGCTAGAGTTTCAACCTTTGTAGCTTTTCCTTGCAAAATCAATTTTTTTGCCCACGTTGATTTTTCCCTCAATTCAGCCGGTTCTTCCATGCATTGTGGAGTGTTGGAAATTCCATCCTTTGATTGCCTAACTCTCCATTTGGATACCTTGAGGTAATCTTTATGTTAAAACCCTAAAAACTAGCACTTGTAATACTAGTTTTTGTGAGGAAGAAATTGAATTTATAAGCTCAATATGTGTGTATGGGGATATGATTGTAGATGGCAATCTAGACCCCTCGGGTGTTTGTGAAAACGAGAAGAGAAAGAGGGAACAAGAGAAAGAGGAAGAAGAGGGGTGAAAACCGAAAACAAATGAGGTAAAGAGCTTACCTTGTGTTAGTTTTATTTGGCTTGTGAAACTGATTTTAGAGTTGAATTAATGCTCTTGAAATGGGTGTAGTTATGATACTACAATGATGTTAGTTGAACGAGATTGTTTTTAATGTGGTTTAAGTGTGTAAATAAACCTAGAAGCCAAGTTAGTGTATATGTGTAAACAAGAGGGAAATTTGGTGTATTGTAGTTGTTGTGTTTCATTAAACAGGAATGAAGAAGTGTTTATGAGCTGATTTAAGTGTGGTGAATATGCTTAAGAAGTAGGCAAGTGCTGTCAAAATTTCCTAGGGATGTATGGACTTGAGTGTTCTATTCAAAGGAAGAAACTAGGTGTGTTTAAGAGGTTTAAGTGAGTGGTTAATGGTTTGAAAAAACCAAACTTTGAAGGAGAGTGTGTTAGGAGTAAAAATAATGCCATGTGAGTGCTTTGAATGGCATCAGTAAGTGAGCTTTGAATGGTTTAAAGAAGAAACCAAATCTGTTACAAGTCTAGTAGAAAACAAGAGAAAAACTAGTTATGAAAGTGTAAGTGAATTTTAAGTGAAATAAATTAGAGTTGGTGAGTGCACTTGGTGCTTAGTTAAGGTGATTAAGAAGGGTAATTAGGTGCTTAAACATGAGGATTTAAGGTGGGGAAGATTGGTTAATCAATGGGCTAAGAGAGGACTTGGAACAGAGTTAGAAAATGTCAAATTTGCAAAATCGGTAGCAGGGTCCGGGACCTAGTCCATGGACAAAGTCCCGGACCACCCCCTTAATTTAGGCCGAGAGTGAAGATTGTGTTTGGTCCGGGACTTGGGATAGGGACAAGGTCCCGGACCAGGTGTTGTTTTTCACCCGAGAGTTTGGTAATACTTTGGTCCGGGACTTAAGATAGGGACTAAGTCCCGGACCACCCCCAGAAGCCTACAGAGAGTATTTTTAAGGTTGTAAATGATGGGGGTTTGAATGTTAATGATGTTATAAGATGTTAAGGCCTTGTTTGGTGACATGTTAAGGCCTAGGAAGTGTAGGAAAGTGTTAGAAGTGTTTGAGAAGTAAGAACTCAAATTAACAAGAGTGAAACCGAGATAATGGGATAACGGGGTAACTATGGGAATAACATTTAATTATGTTCCGTATGAGCTTAGTATTAATAATAATGTTTGAAACGTTATCAGAGGATCGTGTGTGACCCGAGCAAGGTGAGATGACACGGTAAAAGTAAAAACCCCGGTGAAAGGTATGATTTTCTCATGCCCCGTATGCTAACCGAGTTACTCTGATTTGTGTGTTTGTGTGCCGGCTTAATCAAGACTAAAGCATGAAATTGAACCATTGGTTGTTTATGTATGTCTTGATGTATATTGTATGAGATAAATGCTTGAATGCCGGTGAGGTCTAACATAGTGTAAAGACCGACTCCTAATGAGTAACGTTTGGCTAGAGACCCTTAGATCGGGTCGATGCGTATGATAATGAAAACGTACAAACACATAAACTATCGACTAAAGTACCACGATAACATAGTAATATGAACTCCTTAGAATGTGAGGAGATGAACGGGTTGAGTAAATACCCGATAACGGTTAGTAGACCTTATTGAATCAATCCACGAAATAAATATGAGTGGAGAGATAAATACCTCCATTGAGAGGATCGAAGTTAGTACAATGATGTGAAAATATAAGACGGTAAAAGAGACCTAAGGGGCTATGTAACTCCCTTGAGACACGGTCAACCTCCTATATGAGGATTTTACCCGGTATAAGAAAATAACCGTAAGTGTAAGTATTTGAAATGTATTGGTAACTCTTAAAACCTAAGACTAACCAAACTTGAGTAATGTTCCAAAGTCATTAGAAACATCGAGAGAGATGCTTCTAGACTAACACATAATATTATTATAACTCCAAGAGAGGAGTGTACGGGAACGTGAGTAGTCCGAGAGTAGTCGGACCTATGTAAAAGAGATAGGAACTAAGAGAGAGTTCCGAGAGCTAGTTGAACCTTCCCACCATGCTAGGCCCAGAGTAGGGTCGAAACCGGGGAAGTAAGACTATGCTCGAGAGCCATGAGTTTTGGCTTGAGTATGTATTAAGAGTAACAAGCGTGACGTAGGAGACCTGTAGTGTCTCGAGAATCTACAAGAGCTTGAGTATAATAACCCGAGAGCGTGGGTAAGATAAAGAGTATAATAACCCGAGAGCGTGGGTGAGATAATGAGTATAATAACCCAGAGAATGGGCGAGTATAGAATGAGTATCCCAAGAGTATGGGAGTGTATAAAATAAGTAACCCGAGAGAGCGGGCAAGTTATTGAATGAGTAACCAAGGCAAGTGAGGTATAACCCTCAAGGCCTAAGAGTAAAATAATACAACTAACAACCTTGCTATGTTAGTTAGGAATTGTGTTCCATGATTGGATGTAGATTCCTTGTGTAATATACATATATATTGTATTGCTGTGATGCATGTTGTTTGATTAAGAATGAACTCCATGTATATCCGACCAAAGGTAGTCGGCGTACCGCGGTTAGCACGCGGTATATGCGAATTTCATATGCAGCTTTAAGCTGAGCCCCTAGGGGCATCGTTTTTATTCGCAGGTACACCGAAGACGAAACCGTACGAGAGTAGGACGGGGTCCGTGGTTATCATGGGTAGTTAGATTTAATTACTTGTGTATTGAAAGAGGTTTAAGACCGAACATGTTGTCGGCATCCATTTATTGTAGACTCGGTATAGTAAAGAAGAGATTTAAGTAAAGTATTTGTATTGTGTATTCGGTTGTTCCAGTCCATCAGACCGTTACTGTATGAGAGTTAGGCCTGGTTAGCCACGAGGGTGGCTAACGGCGTTGTATCACCCTCTGTTGTTGTAGAATTCCACTGCAAGTTTAATGGTGAATTGTAACAGTTTATGAGGTAATGATGAGATTAGCAGTTGGGGTGTTACAATGAGAGAAGGTGAGATTGTTACTTATACCTCTTTCACTATTCCCCTCCTCTACTTTATTACTTTGTCCTTTGTGACTTAATAAAAGCTAGCTAATTACTTAAGTATAGGTGTGTGTGTGTGTGTAGTTATAAAACCGGTCCCACATTATTAGTGAGCTGGAGCGTTTTTTTCATTTTTTTTTACAGAAAACGCTCGTTATTTTACCCGGTTTGCACTATTCACTAACTGAGCCCGTTATTAAAATCTACCCCCTAAGGAACTTTGTCCTCAATGTTGGTGAATCTTATATCGTTACTCTCATGGGCACGCTATGCCAAGGTTATAATACATGTATAACCGTACAGAATCCACAAGTCAGTCTCATTTCACACTACACATACCACACACATATCACAGCATGTATAGCAATCAAAAATACTCTTTTTACTCTCTCCATGGAATCGGTCCGAAGACAAGAAGGCACTACAGTCCTCGAATCCATATTGAGTAATATACTACTGATCACTCAGGTACCGGTCACGTTGAACACTTACTCTTTCTGGTTCACGGCCGTTTCATGGCTAATGGGCATCTACTCTCTCAGGCCCGCGGTCCCTTCGGTTCTGATCAAAACGTTTCACGTAAAAATATCCTCAGGCACTCTGGTTGACTCACTCAACACAGGATCGTCTCAGGGTACTCTCCCCGTCCAGCTGCCTTTAGAAAAATCACACACTGTCACCGCCCCAACCGGTCACTTAGGACCGCCGCACGTACGGTGCAATGGTTTCAAAACTAATACACGCCCACCGTTCTACCGGTCATCAAGACTTAAGGCCGTAGCCATCGGCAAGTGATAGCGGTTTCAAAACCAGTTTTCGTTTCCATCTTCATACTTGAAGAAAATCCTTTTTCAAAACCTGTTTGAAAATTCTTTTAAAACATCACACAACTCCAAATCAAATTTATGGTAGCTGTATCTTTCTTAGCGTGATTACTTGTGACCACTTATAGGGAGCTTCAAGAATCATCCAACCCTGATGTGATCAGCATCAGTGTTGAACTATCCTTCCACCCCAATTTGTGTTCGGTTTCCCTTGATCGCTAGCAGATCAAGTTCCACCTCCCACGTCAATTTCAAACAATCAGATAGTCAAACATTTTCGTTTTCTATGTTTTACTCTTTCTAGTCATATTCCCAAAACATTCCATTTTAAATTTATCTCAAATTCCTAGAACTTAGGTCATCCGTCATTATCATTGCTTCACTTGTTTTACCTAGGCATCCCATACTTGTGTCCTCATTAATCAAATTGTTACTCAATTTTAAACATACAACATACAACTCCAAAGGATGGAACTCACTCCAACAATCATTCTCAAACAACTCACCTAGGGAACTCACTCCCTACAAGGTTACACATCGATTTCATACCGATTCATACTCATTATATCTCATGTCTAATCTCACTAGACATATACTATAGGGATTCTCATTCCCCAGGAGTCTCTCTACTCCTCTTTTCATAAATATATATGCTCGTTACTTGCATCTCTCATGCAAAATAATCATAATTACACAATGAATGGGTGCATATGTTTATGTAACATAAGTTCCAATCATCAAACCAATTTCTTTTGTGCTATGCACATAGTAGTTTACGCACCTTTATGTAAAACATACTCTAAGTGGTTTCTTGCCCTACCCCCCTTAAAAGGGTTTACACCCGCGTAATCGACCATATGTTATCACTGAACATTGGTTCTCTAATTCGAGCATCATGAAGTGTCTTAACGTTAATGCGGTTAATTAACTCATAACCGGTTTCAATCCTAACCTCTAAGGCTTCAAGGGGTTTATGATTAGCCAATTACTCACATTGGCAGCTTTGAATTACGGTTCACTCGCTTTTGCTGCGTGACCTGATAATTATAGCTTAATTCACCCTTTGGTATTCCCAATGTATTAATCCACTCCCTTTTATCCCTTTGTGTCTTGGGAATAAAGGTTCTCAATCGTCGCTAGGTATCTCTTACCGTATGCGAATTCGATGAGTTATAGATTTTCTCTCTAGTTCTCTGGAAATCTATTTCGTATAACATTTTAACTTTCATGATTATTTACTTACCTTTTTTCGACTTACTATCGGTTGAGGTCAAGCTACTACTTAGTATGTAGTGCTTCCTCATTTAATTAATATTTTTTTATGTTTGTTTACTTGTTTCTATACCAGAATTCCTCATCCGTACTACTCTGCCTTTACCATTCATTGGTCCTGGGACCTGTGGGTTACAGCCCACATTCTTCGTGCATCTTTGGCCAACGGCCGCACGGTTATCTCTCTAGATCCTCACTTAACACGCTTCGTTGACATCTCTCAGTTCCTGGCTCTCCCACTCGATCATTACCGCACAAGTGCAATACCAAAACACTCAGTCATACAGAGTGCAGAAGCGTAAACCCTTGACAGTAAATCTCTCATGAGATAGGAATGAACATGTCTCCTCTACCACATTTTCTCATCAGCTTCATATCATTATCTTATTTTACTCTTACAATGGTCGCTTACTGCGTACCATGTTCTTACTCATTTTCATGGCATCTGCTACTACCTTAGCTCCCGCCCAGGTGTTCTCACCATTTACACTATGGCTTGCCATTCACTTGGCTCAACAAATACGCTATTCTTTAACTCTCTCTGCGCACTTGCGCACTACTTACTCTGCAGTTCATATTGCACACGTGTAGTGTTTACTACTCATCCGATTACTCTGTTGGTTTCCTTCCACTACTATCAAAGCCTCCTTACATTCTATCTGTGTTCGCATTACTCCTTGGCAATAAACACATGTCCAAGTATCACAATTGCCACTCCATAGGCCCCACAATAACAAGTGCATCCCCACTCTAAAGTAGTGGTTCATTTTCCACTGTTTCTTCTTATGCCTTTATGCATAGGTTCACAATGTTTAAATCTACAATTTGTAGTTAGTTCTATCGGCTTACAGGCCACCTTGCCTCGAGCCATGCTCTGTTCGGTTGTTTATACAATGTCTGCTCCTCTGTACACCATTAAATGATTTGGAGGTATTGCTGGGCTCTTTGACACAACTGTCTCATCACACTTCCGTACCTGGAAGACCCTTTAAATATCTTGGTATTATTTCATGCCCTCTGGCAATTTAGGGTATCCCATGTTACGTGGGATCCCTTCGGGTTCTACCCGAGTGTTCGCTTTAACACTTGTGTTCTCAACACGATACTTCGTTCAACTGTTGTTGACTTCGGCACCCTCACGGATTGCTCCTGGGTGTCACTAAGTTGTGCCATTACATTTGGCTTGAACTCATGGGTATGTTCATTTCCTTACCCGCCTTGCGGTTATATACTTTGAATTATCCCATTTTGGGTTGTGACGTCTCCCGTTATTGGGTAGATCGTTGGTTCTTTTTCCTTTAACTTCTTGGTCAGGTCGTTATTCTCCTCAGTGAGGTATGTTGTGGGAATCCTATCCTGTTTATCAAACATTGATATGGTCATTTAAGGCATTCATCTTATTGCTTACACTGGTATTCTTTCCAGTTATTAGGTATTTCCTCCTTGATTCCTGAGACATATCCAATGTCTATACTTAATACCTTGTGCTTCTCGCACTTAATAACGCTATATCCTTAGGTCCGTTACCTTACTGGATTTTGGACTCCTTTAGCTTGGTAAGCTTCTTTGTGTTCTTTGATCATTCGAGGTGTCCAACTGTCTTAGTTTGAATTGTGAAACGAAATAGTATATCAATCCTAGTATCCTTCGATCTGATCCTAATGAGGTAGTGCATTTATCCTAACATGATCCGATCCGACCTTCTATCCTACATTACCTGGTCTCGATCACTGAATCTCACAAGAGTAGAGAGAGAGAAAGAGAGCTTTTACTGGAATTGAATGTAAGTTTGATTGCCAAATGTTGTGTATCTTATTTCATGGGGATACACCCCTATTTATAGTATTTCGGGCCTGGTTTTTATGGTGCCAGCCTGTATTTACATGTATAAGTACAGTTCTACCCTTTCCCAGTATCTTTGGTTGACCACAGGCGGTCAGTCATACTGTATTTTGCCTTGTCTAAATCCTATTCTCATCCGGCTGGGGACGGCCGGATGCTCTATGTGCTTCTACTTTCATCCGGCTGGAGCGGCCGGATGTTCTATGCATTTTTATTCTCATCCGGCTAGACTGGTCGGATGCTCTCCGTGTCTTGTCCTGGCCTGGCACTATTTCTTCCCTTCTCATCAGTCCCACAAGTTCTATCTTTCTGAATCCTTGGAGAAGAAAAATAGAACTTCTGTGTCTTATGCTTGCGCTTCGGTGAGAATTTTTGCGACTGCAGCCATTCCTGAGGTTTTTTGGTTTGCCCTATGCCTCGCCTTTTCCCTATCTCAGTCCCACAAGTTCTTTTCTTCATTCTTGGAGAAAAGGAACTTCTTATTGGCCGCGTGCGAGGCTCGTGACTCGAGCTTGTCGTGTACTGCTCTCTCTTCTTTTTTTTGAATTTTCCCGCCTTTTTCTAGTGTTGGATACGTAAGGTCCTTTTCTTAACTAACCGTCGGAAGCGTCTTTAGGAAGCGTGTGGCCCTTTCTTTTCCCCTGCAAAAAAGGTGCTTTTTGCTTGTATACATATATATTTTATATTATATTCCTTCGGAGCGAGGGAAAACTTTCCTTAAAGTTTGGGTTTTTAAGCTTCTTTCTCTTTCCCCTCTGCCCATTCGCTTCAACTGCCTTCTGCTTTCGCCATCCCTGTTATCGCGCTCTCTGCTTCCCTTCACTGCTACTATCTCCGATTTCCGCAAAACAGAGTAAGCTTGCTGTCAAATTTCTGCCCGCCATCGAGGCGATTCAGGGCTCTCGCTCCTCTAACGGCTTTCGCCCTTCGTACCTGAAATCCACAAGACCCTTCCTATCTGGGCATCAACCCTCTCCTTCTTCTCTCGATTATACCTCCCTTTGCGATTGTCTCAGGGATGTTGAAGCCCCGCTTGGCACGCAGAATTACCTGCCATCCTCCGACTCCCACCCCAACGACGACTTTGGTCGTGGGTACGTCGTTTTCGCTGATTTTTTCCGCTCCGGCCTGACCATTCCCCCGCACCCCTTTGTGCTGGGCTTCCTCCTTCGCCGCTGCTGCACTCTCGCTCACCTTCACCCAAAGGCCATTTCGCACCTCCATGCCTTTGTTTCTCTCTGCGAGGGGAACAAAATTCGGCCGGAGGGTACCGACTTTGTCCGATTCTTCACATTTAGGGTTGACTCGGATAGCTTAACCCTCATCGCGAAGGCCGGATACTCCCTCTTCGACTACAAGAAGGCTCACGAGTGGGGTCACGGTGGTTCGTTATTGTTCCACCATCCGGCCGAGTATTGGGCGTCCCATACTGTGCCGAGGTTATCAAAGGTCAGCTAATCAGCCCCCAAACCCCTCCGGCTGAGCTGCCCATTTCGAAGATTCTGAGGGCACTAAACAAGGAACCGCCGACTGTCGAGGCGTTCTTTACAAAGGCACGCTTGTCTTCTCTGAAGACATATCACAGTAAGCATCTTTAACTCTTGGCTCAAATTCTGTCATTCCTATCGGTCTTCCCATTGTTTGACATGTTGTATGCAGATTTCTTCCAGGGGGACAAGATCGGCCCCTTTCATAGCTGGAATTTTGTCACCTTCAAGAGTGGGGACGGAAAAATCGACCACTATGACACGCTGGATGCGGCTACTGATGCGGCCGAGCAGCTTTTGGAGAGTGCTGCTCCGGCAAAGCGCTCCAGGCGAGAAGTTGGGGATGACCAAACCGGCCATTTAAAGAAAAAGAAGAGGCTAGAGTCTCCTGAACGTGCTGACGCCGGGCTGTCAGGTACATGGCACGTGGGCCCCAAGTCTGGGCGTCGTGTCTTCCTTCCCCTCACCCCAGGTTCGTGTTTAGACCTTGGTTCTCGCCTGGGGCGGGAGTCCGGTCATCCGACTCCTATTTGCGAGCAATTTCCTGATTTGACAAGTTACTTTTCCTCAGATCCCGCTCAGGAAAATACCCTAGAGGCCACAGGCTTCCGCGCTGGTCCTTCGGCTGAAGAAGGTTTTGATTGCTTCGTCGCTTTTCTTGTTCCTTACTCCTCTTCCCTTTTTTAGTATCCTTTCGTTTCCAGTTTCATCCTTCTGATCCTAACTGTTTTTAATATTGCGGCAGTCCCTGCTCCTGCCAAGAAAAGACTAAAAAAGAAAACCACATCAAAGCCGAAGACCACAGAGCCAGAGGTATCAGGGCAAACCTCCGGATCCTGAAGTTTTAGGATCATTCTTCATTGATGTTGCTGGCCAGTGCGGAGAAGCAAGGATAGAGCAACGGAGTATCGTCAGGTGCCGGAGGATCCTGAGCTCCGGAGTAAGCAGAGGGAGGACTACATAGCTTCTTCCTCTTCCTCTCCTCCTCCCGCTCAGGAGTCCGACACTGGACCCTCCCAAAAGGAAGGGTGGTTTTACCATTGTGGGCACCCTCTTCCTTTGATATCCTGTGACGCTGCCAAGTACTCCTCCGTCTGGAAGGAGGCAATAAAGAGATCTGGTCATCCAGACGGGATCTTTGCTCCTCCGGCCACCTTTACTGCTACCAAGAAAAGGCTGCGGCTTGGAGATGGGGGGCAGATGCTATCATGCGGCATTCCTTCCCAGCAAACGAAGTGTTTGACATGATGTGGGGGGGAATTTTTCAGGTTGGCATGGGTATCTCTTTTGTGTTCCTCTTTTGTTTCGGCTTGGCCTTTTCCCTTGATTTTATGAATTGTGTTGTTTTTTAGGTGATGTCCATGGCCCAAAGTGCTGAGGTTCACTTTGGCAACGTCCAATCCAGGCTTCGCTATGAGGAAAGCCGAGCCAATAATGTTGAAGAGGAACTGAAGCTGTCCCGCTCTTCTCATGACACTTATATTGACCAGGTCGAGTATGAGATTGACCGTAAGGCAAAAGAGAGAACTAAGGCAATAAACAAAGACCTGCAGTTGTCCCGGCGGGAATGTGAGCGTCAGCGTGATGAGTATGAGCTGCAGCTGAAGAAACTCCGGGAAGAGAACTTTTCTCTAAGAGGCCGGATCAAGGAAGCTGATGATACTTTGATAGAGGTATAAAACCATCTCTTTTTCCCTTGTGAAAGATAAGCTGGTTTGGTCCTTCTTTGATCTCGATATCATGCTAGATCAGGTGCGTTCCATGAACCGGAACGAAGTGAACAATCTTCAGGCTGAGAAGACCTTCTTCTATCAGGAAAGGAACTCTTTCAAGTAGGAGGCTGAAACGCTCGAGCTGGAGAAGAAAACTCTCCAACGGGAGAACGAAGCTCTTGTGAAGGAAAAAGAAAAGCTTATGCAGGAGCTTGACCGTTTGTTGGAAGAAAAGGCCGCGCTGGAAGAGCAGTCGAGGTCCTCCTTTGATCAAGAGAAGCAGTCTCTGCTCCGAGATTGCTCTCTTTTGGAAGAAGAGAAGAAAACTCTTGCTGCGGACAAAGCTGCCCTGATAGAAGAGAGGACTAGGCTGGAGGAGAAAGTAAAAGAGCTGGAGGAGGCCAAGTCTCGCTCTCAAGCCGAGAATACCGAGCCATCGGGCCATGGTAAACTTTTAGGCCTTCAATTTTTGTTTCTCCTCTTGCCCTTTCTTTTTCTTATTCTTTTTTTTTGGCCCCGGCTAGGCTTGAGTTCTGCCAACTTATTGAAGCATGTCACTCAGTTGAGTGGTCGGATAGCACATGCTAAGGAGGAGCTGTCATCTGCCAACTCTGAACGTGACAAGTACCAAGCCCAAGTCCGGACCCTTGAATCTCAAGTGGCCAGGCTGAAGTCATTCTCCCGGCAATCCCAGGAGGAGATACAGAAGCAAGGCACCATCAACGCCCATTTAAAGGAGTCCTTTGCTACTCAGTGTCGCCGGATAGTTGATATCTGCCAGCAGATTGTCTCGGATCACTCTCTCGAGAAAGGAGAGTTACTGGACGATGACCTGTACAACAAGCTGGAATTCAAGGCTGTTGCCCAGAAATCCAACTTCTTCTTGGAGCTCGAGAGATTCTGCCGCAGTCCCGGAGAGACATGTTTTGCCGCCGGTGAAGCCTCATTCCTTCCAGCTGGAAGCAACATTCTGCCGTCCGCCGGAGGGATGCAGCGTCTTTCCAGGAGGTCCAAGTCCTCCGAGAGTGTAGCTGGTAGCGGCGATAGATTATTAACTGCCGAAAAAGAAGCCATCGAGAAAGAAGCTGCAAAGAAAGTAGAATATAAGCTTTTTATCTCTAGAGGAGTTTTTGTTGCAGCATGTATTTTCTGTGTTTGCCGAATGATCATATATTGTAATTGTTTTTACCCCACACTTTTGGGAGAAATATAAGCTATATTTTTACCATCTTTAGTTATTTGTCTGCCGGAGCAACTCTTTTGAGCCAAGTTTTCTATCGCCGTGATATTTCTCTCTCTTCTCTTCTACTTTTCTTTAAATGGTGCATGTGTGGTTATCTTATGCAAGTTATGCCGGCGTGGTTTGCGGCTTTGGACTTTTGTTCTGGCTGGCCCTTTTTCCTTTTTAAAGCATGGTTATCTATGGTTTTTAGCCGGATTTTTTAGGATATGGAGTATCGGAACCTGCGGCCTGTTGGCCGACGCCTATTTTCAAGGTAATACAGCATGCAGCTTATTGGTCGGTTTTTTTTTTTCAGGCATGACAGCCTGCGGCACGTTGGCCGGATGTTTTTTTTTTAGGCATGATAGCCTGCGGCTTTTTGGCCGGATGTTTCTTTCAAGGCATGATAGCCTGCGGCTCGTTGGCCGGTGCTTTCTTTTTTGTCAAGGCATTAAAGCCTGCGGCTCATTGGCCGGTGCTTTCTTTTTCTTTCAAGGCATGATAGCATGCGGCTCGTTGGCCAGTGCTTACTTTTTTTTCAAGGCATGATAGCCTGCGGCTCGTTGGCCGGTGCTTACTTTCAAGGCATAATAGCATGCGGCTCGTTGGCCGGTGCTTACTTTTTCTTTCAAGGCATGATAGCCTGCGACTCGTTGGCCGGTGCTTACTTTCAAGGCATGATAGCCTGCGGCTCGTTGGCCGGTGCTTACTTTCAAGGCATAATAGCCTGCGGCTCGTTGGCCGGTGCTTACTTTTTCTTTCACATTCCCAAAAATAATACTTTTTATTGAAGAGTTATAAATTTTACATATAGAACTTTTTCAAACATTCTCCATGCCAAGAATGCGGCAATTCATATCCTTCAACATTTTTCAAGCGGTATGAAGCTCGTCCCGTCTTCTGGTGTATGATGTATGGTCCTTCCCATTGGGGCTCCAGCTTCTTGGGTTGCTTAACCTCTCGGAGGACTAACTCTCCTGGGGCAAAACTTCGTTCTTTTATCCTTCTGTTGAAATACCTTTCTACCTTGGATTTATCTTTCGCCATCCTTACTGCGGCGGCCATCCAGGTTTCTTCAAGGAGATCTAGGTGATCCTGTACTCCCTGATTGTTGACCTCTTCGTCATATGATTCCCATCTTATGGACGGCACCACAATTTCCGCCGGAATGACGGCTTCAAACCATATGTCAATCTGTAAGGCGTTTCTCCTATCGGCCCTCTTTCTGTCGTTCTGTACGACCAAAGGACCTGGGGTAACAATTCTGCCCACTTTCCTTTTTTTCTCATCGAGTTTCTTCTTATCGCCTTTACTATTTGCCCATTCGCATTCTCAACCTGCCCATTTGCCTGAGGGTGGGCTACTGATGCAAATCTTAAGTCGATCTCCATTCTTCATAGAATTCTCGGAAGCTTTCGCAATTGAACTGTGTTCCATTATCAGTTATTATTGCTTTTGGTATGCCATACCACATATTTTAATGACTTCTTATGTCTTCTTCTTCTCAAGCCATTCCTATTCCATATCATCCTCATTCTTCTACTTCTAATATCCATCAACTACCATACACTGACCTTCCTGCCTGAAATTCTCGACATGTGAGAATAGCGTACATGAATTTGAACCTCCCTGGTGAAGCTTCCGAATGGGCCCACAATGTCCAACCCTCACATAGCAAAGGGAATTGGCATAGAATAGATTTTTGCTCCGCCGGAGGAGTTTGAATCTTTTTCCATGTTCTTGACACCTGCGACATTTTCGTATATTCCTTGCAATGCTCCATCATTTTCGTCCAAAAATATCCGAGTCTCAAGATTTTGTGGGTTGTGGTCCTTTCTCCCTGGTGATTTCCACAGAGCCCATCATGTATCTCTCTTATTAATTCTGCTCCTTCAGCTATGGTAACACATTTTAGTGCTGGTCTTGCAAAAGATCGCTTATACAACTGGTTATCTTCAATAAAAAATGATGCGGCCCGCCTTTTTACTATCCTGGCCTCCTTTTCTTCTTCCGGCTTTTCCTTGCCGTATGTAATCTATGATTGGAGTCATCCAGGATTCTTCTTGGTCACCTGTCTCCACCGCAAACACCTGAGTTCCTTCTATACTTGGGGAAGTTCTGATTTCTAGCCATATCTCATTGGGTACCTTTTCGGCCATACTTGCCTATTTGGCTAAGGCATCAGCTACGACATTCTCTTCATGGGGAAGATGTTTTAGCTCGCATCTCTGGAAATTTGCCTTTAGTTCCTGGACCTTGAGCAAGTACCTCCATAGTTTTTCCTCTTTGACTTCATAGATGTAGTCATTTTGTCTCGCCACCAACATAGAGTCCGAATACATCTCTAATTCTGTTAAAAATATGGTTATATTCTCATAAGTCTTACTTCAGACAGGATTTTATAAGAAATGAAAAGATAGAGAAGGTATCTTTTCTATAGAACCTGTCGCCCCGAGGGCTGTAGCTACTTCCAAACCCTGGATAAGAGCTTCGTATTCGGCTTCATTATTAGTGACATCAAAGTCCAGTCGGAAGGCATAATTCAAGCTTTGCCCATTCGGCGCCTGTACCACTATTCCAGCTTCTGCCCCACTTTTGCATCGAGCCCCATCAACCAAGATGACATATGGACTCTGAGTTTGTTTCTCTTCTTTTGCAAAGTTTGTTTCTGTTATGAAGTCTGCTAAGGCCTGAGCTTTAATTGCCGTTCTGGGCAAGAAGTGAATTTCATATTGTGTCAGCTCCACTGTCCAGCTTACCATCTGGCCGGAGGCATTCGGGTTGTTCGCAATTTGTTTGAGCGGCCAGTTGGTCCTGACAAAGATTCGATGTGACTGGAAGTAGGGTCATAGTTTTCTTGACGCCACTACCAGTGCGACCAAGATTTTCTCTATGTTTGAAATACCCCAAATTATTAAAGCATGGATTAAATATTTAATCATATTAATTAAGGCCTAAACATGCCTTAAAAGTCAACTGAGAACAACAGTGGTCAACATAAAACAAGATGTTGCACCCTTTGACTATTAAGGGTAAATAAATACCCAAATAAACTTCTTAGGACCTAAAAATTTGTCCTAAGCATATTAACATACTACTAAACATATTATAACCGTTGGACAACACTCCAACACAAAGAAAAAGCATTTACATGCTTCAAGGTCAAAAAGGGCAAAAGGTGCTCTAGGAAACCTTAAAAATCAAATGACCTCTAAATAATATAAAATTGAATTACATGATCAAATATCATGTAAGGAACACAACAAGACCATTGTCAAAGAAAACAGAGCTCAGAAACACCAGGCAACACAAAATGTGCGCTAAAACTCCTTAAAGCACGTTTTTGTGAAATTGTCTTTTAAATTGGTTTTAAATGAGCTAAAAGGTTATAAATACCTTTAAATATAATAAAATATCATATTATATGATATTAGGATTTAATTCCAGAAATTTACGAATTTTTACAAATTTATATTAAAATATTAATAAAACCCTAAAGTGGGGCCCACATGAGTCAAATTGACCAAGTATGGTCAATGGTCAATTAATTGACCCACTTGGACCATGAAAATAGGCTGCAATAAGAGAGGAGGCAGCATAAGTCCTTGATTGACAATAATCCTACCTAATACATTTACTTTTGAAAATTAACTTACTTTTTCTAATAATTCAAGCCTTTCCACTCATTTCTCCCTTCATGGTCCGATTCTCTTCTGCCCAGCCGAGCTCTCCCCTTCCTTTGAAGCTCTCAAGT
Organism: Limonium bicolor; assembly: GCA_023374045.1. Taxonomy (NCBI): domain Eukaryota; kingdom Viridiplantae; phylum Streptophyta; class Magnoliopsida; order Caryophyllales; family Plumbaginaceae; genus Limonium; species Limonium bicolor. Next base: position 257,946,934 of record CM041782.1, on the reverse strand, counting down.
GTGTTCTTGAGCATGGAAGACAAACCTAGCTCCTAAGCTCTTAATGTAAGTGTTTTAATGTCATTTTTAGCTCTTTTTCTACATCTCTTCACTACCAACACCTAAATTTCGTGGCCCATCTGTTCCTATGGCTTATTCTCAGTGTTCTAAGGTTATAACAAGAGCTAAACTCGGTTGAGACCAGTAGAGGGACCAAGGTTGTTCAAATCTACATTTTAAGGTAAAAATGTGCTTTAAGCTCATAACTTTTGATTCCCTTCAAGTTCGGCTGTGAAACTTTGGTCATAGCCTTATTTTCTTCTCCTTTTCATGTGGAATCAGTTGGTTAGCCATTTGGAGCAAGGGTGGCCGAGATCCAAAGGAAATACTCTCTTTTAAGGCATTTTTCCAAGGTAAAACCTAATAACAAGGTAGCACTTCGAGATCTAACTATTTCCTATGTCAATGTGGTGGATCTAACACCTTGTGGTGTGTTTGGTTCAGGTCAAAACCACTTAGAACTTCCCTTGCATTTTTAAGGTGATTTTTGCCTTAAATCTTACATTAATTATTCCTTATGGTAAAGCTCAAGCTTGGAGTGTACCTCAAGCTTCTTTATTGTGTATTAAACATGTCTAAACCAAGTGGTGAATTTTCTACAAGTGACCGAGCTCATACAAGAATAATCAAGGTATAAACCCCTAAACTTATGATTTTATAATTTTTAAGCATATAATATATATATGATATATATATATAGTATGGCCGAGAAGTAGTTACACATATAGGTTATATTGACTCTAGAAATGGAAAAAAATGACTAAGAAAATTAAGCTAGTCATTTAAGAGATTTAAATAACATAAATTGTCCAATTAAGACATTATGTGGAAGTTTGGTAAATAATAAAAAAATTATATGGTGAGGCGAAATTTATATGTATTTTGGACATTTATGTGTAATTTATTTTGTGAGCAAATGTTTGTAATAAGGCCATGTATTTTAGGCCATTTTTATTTATGCATTTACAAGCTTTTAATTAAGTTTAAGTAGTATAAAATGCATTACCGAAAATAAATGGGGTATTAGGTGTAATTAAATTAAATTTGGGACTTTAGAAAATAAGGTCCGAAAATTAGAGTTAAAAGGAGGTTAAAATAAAGTTTATAAGATTTTATAAAAGTTTTTGGGTTAAATGGTGATTTCTAGAAAGTTTGGGCAAAACCGTAATTATAAGGAATTGGTGGTCAAGGAAATATTAAGTGGTCAACCTTGACCATATGCTAGGTTTTGACCAAATTAGATAAGTTAGATACTTATTTAAGGTCTTATAATAAGATAAGTATTTAATGGTAATATTTTATAACATATGTGGTAAATATGTTATTACCAAAAATAAAGGTTGTACAATGGTATTTTAAAACACCCATGGGCTATTAGGAATTTTTAGGAATTTAATGGGTTGTTTTTGGAATTAAAAATAAACTATATATGTATAATATATAGTTATTATGTCATTATGACACTTTGGAGAAATAATAGATGGTGGAATGGTAAATATACCAAAGTATATGGGTTAATAAAGATATTTATAACCCTTTGGTGGAATTTGGTGATTTTTAGAATTTATAGAAGAATTTTATTAGATATGTGTAAAAATATGGTTTTAATGATATGGAAGAACTATATGTTATAAATAGGGCCAAATGACATTATAGAATAGCACAAGGGCTGTTCGGCATTTACAAAAAAATAACCATAGTTATACTCTTTTATAAGTTAGAAATGTTATATTAAATGGTATATATAACATGGTAAAAGAAAGGGGTGATTTTGTAAATAAAGGAAACTATGGTTTATGGAAAAGAATAAGATTTTCTTATGGTGCCTAAGAGGCAATAATAAATAGTTTTGTATAAAAACTATAGGTTATAAGTTAAAGGGAAAAAAAAATATCAACATAGTATGATATTAGTATATGGTATAACGTTACATATGTTATGTGGTCAAAACGGAATTTAAATTAAGTTAAGGGCTATACTGAGTTAATAAGAGTTGAAAGATGAATTTTAGACTAAGGTCTATGATGTTATAAATGTTATGACAATGATATGGTTTAGATGGAATTAATATAAGGAAGGGTACTCACATAAAATAATGTGACAAACTATAAATAAATGATTTTATAAACTAAGGTGTTTATGGAATAAACCTTAGGAGTTGTAATTATACATCATAAGATGTTACATGATATTAGGATAATTCTTAATATAAGTTTGTATATATAATACAACTAATGGGAATAATCATCCAATAAAAGATGATAAAATGTAACATAAAATACAAGAGTTTATGAAACTCATGAGAATTACCTACGTGGTAAAAATATATACATACACAAGAATAATGTATATAAGGTGGATAAATATATTTTGGTTGAAAACCTTATGATTTAATGGTGGTGGTTATTTGGAAAAAAATATAGTTACAAACTATAAGCTATGAATTTTGCTAAGATAATGGGTAATGAAATACAAAGAATTATAATGGATGATGGAAAAAAATATAATATTAAGAATGCATGCATACATGCAACTATAGGTTACGTACCTAAACTAGATGTGGATAAGATTAAAAGAAATATAAGGAATTAGACTTAACAGTTGAAATAGTTTTGACGTACGCGTTTTAAGTAACAAAGCCGACTGTTTTAGAAAAACCTGTAACAAACAACTGTAGAAAACAGGGGTGAACTGTCGGGGTTACTTATAATTCGGAAATACCGGATGTAGTTAGTCATGGAGACTGACTTATAGTTTATTACCGTTTAGAGTATACTTCTGACAAGGACGCTTGACGAGCTAACGGACTACACAGAGCGTAGGATCTTGCTGATTCATACTCCACCGTAATACAGTCAGGGTGAACGGTATGTAAAGGGTTTGATCCGAGTTGTCCTAAGGTTGCTCCTTGGGCTCGGATTTGGTTGATATAACTTGTATGTTGTTATGTGTCTCGATTGTCTCTGAGGGCTTCCTCAGTTCAGACTCCTGTGTGATCTGTGATAAGATTGTTTGTCTGAATGTGATAATTAATATGCATGAATGTATATTTATAGCTGCTTATTATTTACTGTTGTTGAGTTAACAGTATTGGTTCGTATATATGAACCTATATATAAAACGAACTAGCGGCTATGGTGCTATCTTATATAACATATAGGAACGTAAGAAAACGTTGTAGCACTATGATATAACATATATATTATCTGAGACTTTTATACGGAGCATTGGCCTTTCTATACGCCGCTCTCGTATCTAACACTGGATCCCGAGTTTACAGACTCCTCGGATTGGACTAATGACCTTAGTCTGCTGTGTTAGAAAATTTGGTAATGCGATGCGATGGTATAATTAATTAATTAATGGAATGAAGTAAAGCCAAGAGGATGTGGCTCTTGGTGCGCGCTGTGATCACAAAAAGATACCAGGATGTCCGCGTACGGGTCCGTAAGTATCAAGAAAATTTCCCGTGAGCTAGAATGGCTCGTTGGTCGGAGACTCTACCGTTGGAGTGGCTACTGCCGTGGGTGACCCGCCATAATATATGGGTAACTAGAGACATGTCGTTTTAACGAGATATTGTCACTAGGTATAACTGAACAACTAAAACAATTGAGACTTATACAGTGGCGAACAATACTATGGACGAGACTTAATACTTGTTTATTATTCTCGTTGTTTCGCTTTGTTGTTCATTGGTTATACTTGTGGTTATTTTATTGTGTGTTGATGGTTGGATGGAGCCTACAAGGCTAAGGTAAATTAAATATGAAAACTGTACGCTACGGCGAATGTACATTGTACTTATATTGTTATTACTCGATACGTTCGATATATGAATGTTGTATGAAATATTAAATGAATGTTTGGATTGGATGGATGGTTAAATGTTTATGATATTTGGATGGTTGATTATGTATTTTATACATTTATGCTTCAGTTTTGATTATAAACTGTAAGAAGGAAAAGCATGAAACCAATCTAATAATAAGATGGTTAAAATGACAAGTGACCATTAGGGTCCAGGCCCGGCATACTCAGCGTCTATCGCTGATACTACACCATTTCAGGTTGTTGATCATTGTCGGAGCTGAAGAGCAGGAACAGGGTAGTTGGAGATTTTGTATGGTAATGAGATGTTGTGTATGGTCTTATGGTAAGGTTATGTATTTTTCAGGATTGGTAGACGCTCACTTGTCATGTTTATGGTTATGGACTTAGTTGATGTATAGGAGTTTCTCGTTATCACTGCGGTTAGCAGTTTATTTGTATTGGAAGTTGGATGTAGTTTGGCTGCGTTGCTCGCATGGGCGAGTAATGGCCGGTGACACCCGTGTGAGTTTTGTAATTGTTTTTTAATTTTTCCGCTGCGAGACGTTTATTTATTGCTACGTGAGGGATTATATCGGGATTATGGAGAGGGGTGTTACAAAAGTGGTATCAGAGCGGAGTACCGCTCTGATGACGAGAAAGTAGGTTAAGACAGTGAGCTTAGGACTTGGGAAATATTGGGAAACATTTAGGAGGTACGAGACGATTCGTCTCAAAAGATATTGTGTCTAGAAACGCAAAATGCGTGACAGGATAGCCTTTAAGGCAACTTAATATCTATTGGTTGTGTACGGTAATTTACTGAGTATTTATGTGACATACTGTACTACAGATGTCTGGTGGACTAGAGGGCGTGGTGCTGGAAGAGGTAGAGGCGGTGACCCCGGCATTCCAGGAGTTGCTGAGACGGTTGCAGCCGTTCTTGCACAGCTGGGTACTCAGATAGGAGGAGCACCAGCCCACCCGCCACAGCCCAGGGAAACAACTGGCTGAAGTCAGTTATAGACCCGACCACCTACATATTCAGGGGAACCAGACCCCGTAGCTTTGGAACGTTACATCGTTGAACATGAGAAGCCTATGAAGCGTTACAAGTACCTGACGACAAGAAGGTCGCCATTGCTGCTTTCCATCTGAAGGATGCAGCCAGCACTTGGTGGAGGTTGGTCAAGGACCAGCACCTAGCTACGCCCGACTTTTCGTGGGCTGCCTTTGTTGTTTACTAAGAGGGAAGTACTACCCGGCGCACCTCAAACAGAAGAAGCGCCATGAGTTTGAAACATTGACCCAGGAGGTCTGACCGTGGACGAGTATTACGCTCATTCATTGGCCTACTGGACTTCATCCCGGTGTGGATTACTCAGAAACCGTGAAGGTCGAGAAGTTTCGGGGAGGACTATTATTTCGCATCCAGATGGCGATGGGTGCTACCCTCTACACTACCATCCATGTATTAACATGAATGCCATAAATTCTTTACTTACTATAGTACCGTATAACCTTGTGAGAACTTACCAAGGAGATTCCAGGAGTGTTACGACGCTGCCTCGAGGACGGAGCTAATGCTCCAGACTCGGGAAGAGACTCTAGGGGCAAAGAAAAGGAAGAACCCTGAAGGAGAGTCTGAGGGTGGAGGAGCATCTTCAGGCGATGGCCAGAAAAAGGGAAAGTAAGGACTTAACCCAAGCTTAATACTTATCATACTAAATACCTTACGAATGCTGACCCGAAACCTTAAACAGGAAATTCTTTCCAAAGAAAGGGCAGCAGGGTCACCAGGGAAAGAAGGGAAAGAGCCCGTCCTACAGTTGACCGGCCCAGCTATTGATGCTAAGCCTCTAAGATCTGCACCTCCTAAGGGTGAGAACACCTACCTCTTAATTCAATATATCTTAACCCTATATCAACAATTTAACTTAAACTTAAATACTATCATCAGGCACCGACAGCCCCAGCGCCATTTTTACTGTAAGCGTTGTGGGAAGGACCATCCAGGGGTCGACTGCGAAGGCCGCAAAGTCGAGTGTCGGTGTTGCCACAAAGAGGGCCATAGGGAATTTGAATGTTGGATGAACCCAGAGAGCCGTAATTACAGGCCACCAAAGAATACTCAGAAGACCTCAGCTGGAGGATTTGGAGTACCACGAGGCGGTCAGGATGGCTAGACCTCTGCTGATGCTGGAGCCCAGAAGGGCAAGGGGGTAGATAGGGCATGAGTACCCATACTCCATGAGACCGCTAGTGGAAGACTTTTACTTACTATGTTGTGTGCTTACTTTGAATGCTAGAAGGAACTATGTTATAAGTATGTGGGAGTGTGTCATTGACCACTCGCCTTTTGTGTAAGACCTTGGGATTAGTTGTGTGTACTCAGTACCAAAGCTTTAAACCTTGACGGATATTATATGAACAGGATGTTGATGCTTACATTACCATGTAGCCTATACCAGCGACACAGAGTCAATGAGACCGGGAATTACTGAACCAGAATTTCCATCTGCCTTGCGCACTTGCTACAGCAAGTGCAGCGACAGCAACAGTAACGGCTACTGCAATGCAACAACTACTACTTTAAACCTTGTAAAAAAAAAACTGTTTTTCAAACTTTTTCATTGAAACCTGGAAATTAGAAACCTATGCATTTGGAAGGACCGATAGTCCAACCACTGCAACTGGACCATTATACAGCCACTATGACTGTAAAAAAAAACACACCAGTTTAAACGTTCGAGGAAGTTTCAGACAGAGCTACTAGCCAAATACCATCAAGTATACCGGCATTGAATGCTAATCACTACTAGTGATACATGTTTAGTCCTTATGGACAAGCATACCCTTTGTAGATGCACCACCGTCAGTGAGGATGGTTGGGAAGTAAAGAGCCAAGTTGCTCAAGCTATTATGCAATCTGCAATACATCCAATTACATGGATGAGGGGACGAATATGAACTATGGATGAGACATGATCAGAAAAAAAAAACAGGGAGAAAAAGGAAAATGTGTTGTACTCAATGAGATCAAAAAAAACAAGGAGAACAAGTTTGCTAATATAGCACGGATTTTACTTACACCGAGTTGAATAATACCAGTCTATGATACGAATTACCACGGATGCCACAAAGCAATAACACTTATTACGGATAACCGATAACACGAACTATTAGACAAAAAAAGGGCAGACAAAAAGAGGACGAAAAAAAAAACAAAGCAAAAAGAAGACCAAAAAAAGAACAAAAAAAGGATATCCATCAAAGGGAGATTGACAAAAGAATACTTCACAACAACCGTGTGACAGACATTACCAGTTTACTAAACGAGACATGGGACGACCGCACTCCGTTCGGAGCATGTGGGCCTGACAGACTTATTTATAAGTTAGTCGGGTAAGTAGTAATGTATCAGTACGGTACCCCATGCAAGTAGACAGGTAGTGTTAGGAACACGAGAAGTAGTCAACTCCATTCTACGGACAGTAAGACGGATTACCTCGAAGATGGACGAGAAGAGCCGCAGTTAACCAACGGGCTAAAAAAAAAAGAACCTTCACAGAGAACAGTGGACAGTATACAGGGAGACAAGGAACAGTTCAAGGATAGGAACCCAAAAAAAAAGAAACAGGAAAACCCATTATGGACGAATAATATGTAGAATCCTCATAAGGATCGAGTAATTCTCGCAATCCAGGGAAATCTACCAGATGATATGGACATAAACAAGTGACTACGCAAGGAGAAAAGATAAAGCTATATGATAGCAGAAACCTTGCTCAAGGAACAGTGGATTCGGAATGTACCACTCACAGGATAATTCACACATCCTTTCTATTTGCCTCATTGGATATTAGCTGTTGAGCGTTTACGCCTCTGCACTCTGTATGACTGGGTGTTTTGGTATTGCACTCGCGCAGTTATTAATCTAATGGGAATGTAGAAAGATAAAGTGGATATCAACAAGAGTGTGTAAAAAAAAACGAAAAAAAAGAGATAACTACAACAGAGTATTACTCTGGAACAAATCACCAGGAGACATGGATGACAAACATCATCTTTGTGGACATATAGGCTGGTACGTCTTAGTATTACAAAGACAAGTGCAAAGAGCACTAAGTACTAACAGTAGCCAATGTCATATTACATCTCAAACTGAATATCAGTGAGAAAGACACACGCATATATGCTAGTGATCCAAACCAGTGGATTCACAAAAAAAAGGCAAATTGAGCCTTTGTTCATGGGTCTACACCTCATACGGAGCGAGTGGGCCCAAAAGATGAACTTGGGAGAGCACAAAAAGATCAGTGCCTCACCTTTATATATTGTGGAGCCCTGAAGGGCTAGAATTATACCCGTCTCTCTGATATGAGGATAATCCCGAGTTGGAGAACTCTTTGAGAGCCAAGTATCCAGCGCTCCTTGTTGAGCGGCTGTTGTATACTTGTGGGGTACGGGGGCGTAACCCTTTTTAAGGGGGGTAGAGCCTCTTGGCTGTGCACATGTGTGCACTAAGTTTTGGCTGTTTGATATGCATTGCATGTAAAAAGAAAAAGAGAATTGGTGGTGTGCGGGCATACGAGGTTTGTTTGGTTAGTATGTGAATTATTTAGTATGCATAGCATACAATGAATTGGTTTTCTTGGTTATGGTTGGTTACGCGGGGCGTGCGCGTTGTTTGGTGTTTGGGTGTGATGTACACTTGAATGTATGTATCCTATGAGATACTTGTTTGAATGATTGTATGTACACCATGTGTGTAGTACTTTTCTTATGCTATCTGTGATATTCATTCATATTGCTTTATAGAATGATTACATATGGTATTGCCTAGATACGAAATGAATCATTAGATATGGAATGTGGAACAATGGAATGTTATGGACACCTCAGAAGGTTGTCAGGACTTGTAGAACTGATAGGAAATGATGGTGCTGATGGATCACCTATATCCATATATGATTGAACTAACGCCACAACGTGATGGCTATGTGCTGTATAAGCGCAATATGATGTGTGAAAATGATATATCACATAGATATACATTATGGGAATAATGGGTAGTTATACATTTACATACTTACCTATTTGATTAAGAGACTTCGGGACGAAGTCTTTTTAAGGGGGGTAGACTGAAATACCCCAAATTATTAAAGCATGGATTAAATATTTAATCATATTAATTAAGGCCTAAACATGCCTTAAAAGTCAACTGAGAACAACAGTGGTCAACATAAAACAAGATGTTGCACCCTTTGACTGTTAAGGGTAAATAAATACCCAAATAAACTTCTTAGGACCTAAAAATTTGTCCTAAGCATATTAACATACTACTAACATATTATACCGTTGGACAACACTCAACACAAAGAAAAAGCATTTACATGCTTCAAGGTCAAAAGGGCAAAAGGTGCTCTAGGAAAACCTTAAAAATCAAATGACCTCTAAATAATATAAAATTGAATACATGATCAATATCATGTAAGGAACACAACAAGACCGTTGTCAAAGAAAACAGAGCTCAGAAACACCAGGCAACACAAAATGTGCGCTAAAACTCCTTAAAGCACGTTTTTGTGAAATTGTCTTTTAAATTGGTTTTAAATGAGCTAAAAGTTATAAATACCTTTAAATATAATAAAATATCATATTATATGATATTAGGAATTTAATTCCAGAATTTACGAATTTTTACAAATTTAATATTAAAATATTAATAACCCTAAAGTGGGGCCCACATGAGTCAAATTGACCAAGTACGGTCAATGGTCAATAAATTGACCCACTTGACCATGGAAATGGCTGCAATAAGAGAGGAGGCAGCATAAGTCCTTGATTGACAATAATTCCTACCTAATACATTTACTTTTTGAAAATTAACTTACTTTTTCTAATAATTCAAGCCTTTCCCCTCATTTCTCCTTCATGGTCCGATTCTCTTCTGCCCAGCCGAGCTCTCCCTTCCTTTGAAGCTCTCAAGTGTGTTCTTGAGCATGGAAGACAAACCTAGCTCCTAAGCTCTTATGTAAGTGTTTAATGTCATTTTTAGCTCTTTTTCTACATCTCTTCACTACCAACACCTAAATTCGTGGCCCATCTGTTCTATGGCTTATTCTCAGTGTTCTAAGGTTAGAACAAGAGCTAAACTCGGTTGAGACCAGTAGAGGACCAAGGTTGTTCAAATCTACATTTTAAGGTAAAAATGTGCTTTAAGCTCATAACTTTTGATTCCCTTCAAGTTCGGCTGTGAAACTTTGGTCATAGCCTTATTTTCTTCTCCTTTTCATGTGGAATCAGTTGGTTAGCCATTTGGAGCAAGGGTGGCCGAGATCCAAAGGAAATACTCTCTTTTAAGGCATTTTTCCAAGGTAAAACCTAATAACAAGTAGCACTTCGAGATCTAACTATTTCCTATGTCAATGTGGTGGATCTAACACCTTGTGGTGTGTTTGGTTCAGGTCAAAACCACTTAGAACTTCCCTTGCATTTTTAAGGTGATTTTTGCCTTAAATCTTACATTAATTATTCCTTATGGTTAAGCTCAAGCTTGGAGTGTAACCATATCTTCTTTTGTTTTAAACATGTCTAAAACCAGTGGTGAATTTTCCTACAAGTGACCGAGCTCATACAAGGAATAATCAAGGTATAAACACCTTAAACTTATGATTTTTATAATTTTTAAGCATATATATATATATATATATATATATATATATATGTGCGGAGTGAAGTTACACATATAGGTTATATTGACCTAGAAATGGAAAAAAATGACAAAGATAATTAAGCTAGTCATTTAAGAGATTTAATTAACATAATTGTCAAATTTAAGACATTATGTGGAAGTTTGGTAAATAAATAAAAAATTAATGGTGAGGCCGAAATTGCATATGTATTTTGGGACATTTATGTGTAATTTATTTTGTGAGCAAATGTTTGTAATAAGGCCATGTATTTTAGGCCATTTTATTTATGCATTTACAAGCTTTTAATTAAGTTTAAGTAGTATAAATGCATTACCGAAAATAAATGGGGTATTAGGTGTAATTAAATTAATTTGGGGGCTTTAGAATAATAAGGTCGAAATTAGAGTTAAAAAGGAGTTAAAATAAAGTTTATAAGATTTTATAAAGTTTTGGGGTTAAATGGTGATTTCTAGAAAGTTTGGGTGAAAACCGTAATTATAAGGAATTGGTGGTCAAGGAAATATTAAGGTGGTCAACCTTGACCATGCTAGGTTTTGACCAAATTAGATAAGTTAGATAACTTATTTAAGGTCTTATAATAAGATAAGTATTTAATGGTAATATTTTATAACATATGTGGTAAATATGTTATTACCAAAATAAAGGGTGTACAATGGTATTTTAAACACCCATGGGCTATTAAATTTTTAGGAATTTAATGGGTTGTTTTGGAATTAAAATAAACTATATATGTATAATATATAGTTATTATGTCATTATGACACTTTGGAGAAATATAGATGGTGGAATGGTAAAATACCAAGAGTATATGGGTTAATAAAGATATTTATAACCCTTTGGTGGATTTGGTGATTTTTAGAATTATTAAGAGAATTTATTAAGATATGTGTATAAAATATGGTTTAATGATATGGAAGACTATATGTTATAAATAGGGCCAAATGACAATTTAGAATAGCACAAGGGCTGTTCGGAATTTACAAAAAATAACCATAGGTTATACTCTTTTATAAGTTAGAAATGTTATATTAAATGGTATATATAACATGGTAAAAAGAAAGGGGTGATTTTGTAAATAAAGGAAACTATGGTTTATGGAAAAGAATAAGATTTTCTTATGGTGCCTAAGAGGCAATAATAAATAGTTTTGTATAAAACTATAGGTTATAAGTTAAAGGGAATAAAAATATCACATATAATATTAGTATATGGTATAACGTTACATAATGTTATGTGGTCAAAACGGAATTTAAATTAAGTTAAGGGCTATACTGAGTTAATAAGAGTTGAAAGATGAATTTTAGACTAAGGTCTATGATGTTATAAATGTTATGACAATGATATGGTTTAGATGGAATTAATATAAGGAAGGGTACTCACATAAAATAATGTGACAAACTATAAATAAATGAGATTTATAAACTAAGGTGTTTATGGAATAAACCTTAGGAGTTGTAATTATACATCATAGATGTTACATGATATTAGGATAATAATCTTAATATAAGTTGTATAATATAATACAACTAATGGGAATAATCATCCAATAAAAGATGATAAAATGTAACATAAAATACAAGAGTTTATGAAACTCATGAGAATTACCTACGTGGTAAAAATATATACATACACAAGAATAATGTATATAAGGTGGATAAATATATTTTGGTTGAAAACCTTATGATTTAATGGTGGTGGTTATTTGGAAAAAATATAGTTACAAACTATAAGCTATGAATTTTGCTAAGATAATGGGTAATGAAATACAAAGAATTATAATGGATGATGGAAAAAATATATAATATAAGAATGCATGCATACATGCAACTATAGGTTACGTACCTAAACTAGATGTGGATAGGATTAAAAGAAATATAAGGAATTAGACTTAACAGTTGAAATAGTTTTGACGTACGCGTTTTAAGTAACAAAGCCGACTGTTTTAGAAAACCTGTAACAAACACTGTAGAAAACAGGGTGAACTGTCGGGGTTACTTATAATTCGGAAATACCGGATGTAGTTAGTCATGGAGACTGACTTATAGTTTTATTACCGTTTAGAGTATACTTCTGACAAGGACGCTTGACGAGCTAACGGACTACACAGAGCGTAGGATCTTGCTGATTCATACTCCACCGTAATACAGTCAGGGTGAACGGTATGTAAAGGGGTTTGATCCGAGTTGTCCTAAGGTTGCTCCTTGGGCTCGGATTTGGTTGATATAACTTGTATGTTGTTATGTGTCTCGGATTGTCTCTGAGGGCTTCCTCAGTTCAGACTCCTGTGTGATCTGTGATAAGATTGTTTGTCTGAATGTGATAATTAATATGCATGAATGTATATTTATGCTGCTTATTATTTACTGTTGTTGAGTTAACAGTATTGGTTCGTATATATGAACCTATATATAAAACGAACTAGCGGCTATGGTGCTATCTTATATGAAACATAAGGAACGTCAGAAAACGTTGTAGCACTAAGATAATAAGATATACATATTATCTGAGACTTTTATACGGAGCATTGGCCTTTCTATACGCCGCTCTCGTATCTAACACTGGATCCCGAGTTTACAGACTCCGGATTGGACTAATGACCTTAGTCTGCTGTGTTAGAAAATTTGGTAATGCGATGCGATGGTATAATTAATTAATTAATGGAATAGAAGTAAAGCCAAGAGGATGTGGCTCTTGGTGCGCGCTGTGATCACAAAAATACCAGGATGTCCGCGTACGGGTCCGTAAGTATCAAAAAATTTCCCGTGAGCTAGAATGGCTCGTTGGTCGGAGACTCTACCGTTGGAGTGGCTACTGCCGTGGGTGACCCGCCATAATATATGGGTTCACTAGAGATGTCGTTTTAACGAGATATTGTCACTAGGTATAACTGAACAACTAAAACAATTGAGACTTATACAGTGGCGAACAGTACTATGGACGAGACTTAATACTTGTTTATTATTCTCGTTGTTTCGCTTGTTGTTCATTGGTTATACTTGTGGTTTATTTTATTGTGTGTTGATGGTTGGATGGAGCCTACAAGGCTAAGGTAAATTAAATATGAAAACTGTACGCTACGGCGAATGTACATTGTACATTATATTGTTATTACTCGATACGTTCGATATAGAATGTTGTATGAAATATTAAATGAATGTTTGGATTGGATGGATGGTTAATGTTTATGGTATTTGGATGTTGATTATGTATTTTATACATTTATGCTTCAGTTTTGATTATAACTGTAAAGGAAAGCATGAAACCAATCTAATAATAAGATGTTTAAATGACAAGTGACCATTAGGGTCCAGGCCCGCATACTCAGCGTCTATCGCTGATACTACACCATTTCAGGTTGTTGATCATTGTCGGAGCTGAAGAGCAGGAACAGGGTAAGTTGGGAGATGTTGTATGGTAATGAAGATGGTGTATGGTCTTATGGTAAGGTTATGTATTTTTCAGGATTAGGTAGACGCTCACTTGTCAATGTTTATGGTTATGGACTTAGTTTGATGTATAGGAGTTTCTCGTTATCACTGCGGTTAGCAGTTTATTTGTATTGGAAGTTGGATGTAGTTTGGCTGCGTTGCTCGCATGGGCGAGTAATGGCCGGTGACACCCGTGTGAGTTTTGTAATTGTTTTTTAATTTTTCCGCTGCGAGACGTTTTATTTATTGCTACGTGAGGGATTTATCGGGATTATGGAGAGGGGTGTTACAAAGTGGTATCAGAGCGAGTACCGCTCTGATGACGAGAAAGTAGGTTAAGACAGTGAGCTTAGGACTTGGGAAATATTGGGAAACATTGGAGGTACGAGACGATTCGTCTCAAAAGATATTGTGTCTAGAAACGCAAAATGCGTGACAGGATAGCCTTTAAGGCAACTTAATATCTATTGGTTGTGTACGGTAATTTACTGAGTATTTATGTGACATACTGTACTACAGATGTCTGGTGGGATAGGGCGTGGTGGAAGAGGTAGTAGGGCGGTGACCCCGGCATTCCAGGAGTTGCTGAGACGGTTGCAGCCGTTCTTGCCAGCTGGGTACTCAGATAGGAGGAGCACCAGCCCCCCCGCCCAGCCCAGGGAAACACTGGCTGAAGTCAGTTACAGAGACCCGACCACCTACATATTCAGGGGAACCAGACCCGTAGCTTTGGAACGTTACATCGTTGAACATGAGAAGGCCTATGAAGCGTTACAGTACCTGACGACAAGAAGGTCGCTATTGCTGCTTTCCATCTGAAGGATGCAGCCAGCACTTGGTGGAGGTTGGTCAAGGACCGCACCTAGCTACGCCCGACTTTTCGTGGGCTGCCTTGTTGTTGTTACTAAGAGGGAAGTACTACCCGGCGCACCTCAACAGAAGAAGCGCCATGAGTTTGAAACATTGACCCAGGAGGTCTGACCGTGGACGAGTATTACGCTCAATTCATTGGCCTACTGGACTTCATCCCCGGTGTGGATTACTCAGAAACCGTAAAGATCGAGAAGTTTCGGGGAGGACTATTATTTCGCATCCAGATGGCGATGGGTGCTACCCTCTACACTACCATCACGGTATTAACATGAATGCCATAAATCTTTACTTACTATAGTACCGTATAAACCTTGTGAGAACTTACCAATGAGATTCCAGGAGTGTTACGACGCTGCCTCGAGGACGGAGAGCTAATGCTCCAGACTAGGGAAGAGACTAGGGGAGAAAGGAAGAACCCTGAACCCTGAGAGAGTCTGAGGGTGGAGGAGCATCTTCAGGCGATGGCCAGAAAAGGGAAAGTAAGGACTTAACCCAAGCTTAAATACTTATCATACTAAATACCTTACGAATGCTGACCCGAAACCTTAAACAGGAAATTCTTTCCAAAGAAAGAAGGCAGCAGGGTCACCAGGGAAAGAATGGGAAAGAGCCCGTCCTACGTTGACCGGCCCAGGTGACGGCCCAGCTATCTAAGCCTCTAAGATCCACCTCCTAAGGGTGAGAACACCTACCTCTTAAATTCAAATATAATCTTAACCCCTATATCAACAAATTTTAACTTAAACTTAAATACTATCATCAGGCACCGGACAGCCCCAGCGCCATTTTTACTGTAAGCGTTGTGGGAAGGACCATCCAGGGTCGACGCTGCGAAGGCCGCAAAGTCGAGTGTCGGTGTTGCCACAAAGAGGGCCATAGGGAATTTGAATGTTGGATGACCCAGAGAGCCGTAATTACAGGCCACCAAAGAATACTCAGAAGACCTCAGCTGGAGGATTTGGAGTACCACGAGGCGGTCAGGATGGCTAGACCTCTGCTGATGCTGGAGCCCAGAAGGGCAAGGGGTAGATAGGGCATGAGTACCCATACTCCATGAGACCGCTAGTGGAAGACTTTTACTTACTATGTTGTGTGCTTACTTTGAATGCTAGAAGGAACTATGTTATAAGTATGTGGGAGTGTGTCATTGACCACTCGCCTTTTGTGTAAGACCTTGGGATTAGTTTGTGTGTACTCAGTACCAAAGCTTTAAACCTTGACGGATATATATATGAACAGGATGTTGATGCTTACATTACCATGTAGCCTATACCCTACGACACAGAGTCAATGAGACGGGAATTACTGAACCAGAATTTCCATCTGCCTTGCGCACTTGCTACAGCAAGTGCAGCGACAGCAACAGTACGGCTACTGCAAATGCAACACTACTACTTTTAAACCTTGTAAAAAAAAACTGTTTTTCAAACTTTTTCATTGAACCTGGAAATTAGAAACTATGCAATTTGGAAGGACCGATAGTCCAACCACTGCAACTGGACACATTATACAGCCACTATGACTGTAAAAAAACACACACCAGTTTAAACGTTCGAGGAAGTTTCAGACAGAGCTACTAGCCAAATACCATCAGAGTATACCGGCATTGAATGCTAATCACTACTAGTGATACATGTTTAGTCCTTATGGACAAGCATACCCTTTGTAGATGCCACCACCGTCAGTGAGGATGGTTGGGAAGTAAAGAGCCAAGTTGCTCAAGCTATTATGCAATCTGCAAATACATCCATTACATGGATGAGGGGAGGCGAATATGAACTATGGATGAACATGATCAAAAAAACAAAACATGGAGAAAAAGGAATGGTGTTGTACTCAATTGATATCAAAAAAAACCAGAGAAACCAGTTTGCTAATATAGCACGGGATTTTCTTACACCACGATTGAATAATACCAGTCTATGATACGAATTACCACGATGCCACAAAGGCAATAACACTTATTACGGGATAACCGATAACCAACTATTAGACAAAAAAGGGCAGAGCAAAAAGAGGACGAAAAAAAAACATAAGCAAAAAGAAGACCAAAAAAAAAAACAAAAAAAGGATATCCATCAAAGGGAGATTGACAAAAGAACACTTCACAACAACCGTGTGACAGACATTACCATTTTACTAAACGAGACATGGGACGACCGCACTCCGTTCGGAGCATGTGGGCCTGACAGACTTATTTAAGTTAGTCGGGTAAGTAGTAATGTATCAGTACGGTACCCCATGCAAGTAGACAGGTAGTGTTAGGAACACGAGAAGTAGTCAACTCCATTCTACGACAGTAAGACGGATTACCTCGAAGATGGACGAGAAGAGCCGCAGTTAACCAACGGGCTAAAAAAAAAAGAACCTTAAACAGAGAACAGTGGACAGTATACAGGGAAGACAGGAACAGTTCAAGGATAGGAACCCCAAAAAAAAAGAAACAGGAAAACCCATTATGGACGAATAATATGTAGAATCCTCATAAGGATCGAGTAAATTCTCGCAATCCAAGGGAAATCTACCAGATGATATGGACATAAACAAGTGACTACGCAAGGAGAAAAGATAAAGCTATATGATAGCAGAAACCTTGCTCAAGGAACAGTGGATTCGGAATGTACCACTCACAGGATAATTCACACATCCTTTCTATTTGCCTCATTGGATATTAGCTGTTGAGCGTTTACGCCTCTGCACTCTGTATGACTGGGTGTTTTGGTATTGCACTCGCGCAGTTATTAATCTAATGGGAATGTAGAAAGATAAAGTGGATATCAACAAGAGTGTGTAAAAAAAACGGAAAAAAAGAGATACTACAAACAGAGTATTACTCTGGAACAAATCACCAGGAGACATGGATGACAAACATCATCTTTGTGGACATATAGGCTGGTACGTCTTAGTATTACAAAGACAAGTGCAAAGAGCACTAAGTACTAACAGTAGCCAATGTCATATTACATCTCAAACTGAATATCAGTGAGAGAAGACACACGCATATATGCTAGTGATCCAAACCAGTGGATTCACAAAAAAAAAGGCAAATTGAGCCTTTGTTCATGGGTCTACACCTCATACGGAGCGAGTGGCCCAAAAGAATGAACTTGGGAGAGAGCACAAAAAGATCAGTGCCTCACCTTTTATATATTGTGGAGCCCTGAAGGGCTAGAATTATACCCGTCTCTCTGATATGAGGATAATCCACGAGTTGGAGAACTCTTTGAGAGCCAAGTATCCAGCGCTCCTTGTTGAGCGGCTGTTGTATACTTGTGGGTACGGGGGCGTAACCCTTTTTAAGGGGGGTAGAGCCTCTTGGCTGTGCACATGTGTGCACTAAGTTTTGGCTGTTTGATATGCATTGCATGTAAAAAAAAAAAGAGAATTGGTGGTGTGCGGGCATACGAGGTTTGTTTGGTTAGTATGTGAATTATTTAGTATGCATAGCATACAATGAATTGGTTTTCTTGGTTATGGTTGGTACGCGGGGCGTGCGTTGTTTGGTTGTTTGGGTGTGATGTACACTTGAATGTATGTATCCTATGAGATACTTTGTGAATGATTGTATGTACACCATGTGTGTAGTACTTTTCTTATGCTATCTGTGATATTCATTCATATTGCTTTATAGAATGATTACATATGGTATTGCCTAGATACGAAATGAATCATTAGATATGGAATGTGGAACAATGGAATGTATGGACACCTCAGGAAGGTTGTCAGGACTTGTAGAACTGATAGGAAATGATGGTGCTGATGGATCACCTATATCCATATATGATTGAACTAACGCCACAACGTGATGGCTATGTGCTGTATAAGCAATATGATGTGTGAAAATGATATATCACATAGATATACATTATGGGAATAATGGGTAGTTATACATTTACATACTTACCTATTTGATTAAGAGACTTCGGGACGAAGTCTTTTTAAGGGGGGTAGACTGAAATACCCCAAATATTAAAGCATGGATTAAATATTTAATCATATTAATTAAGGCCTAAACATGCCTTAAAAGTCAACTGAGAACAACAGTGGTCAACATAAACAAGATGTTGCACCCTTTGACTGTTAAGGGTAAATAAATACCCAAATAAACTTCTTAGGACCTAAAAATTTGTCCTAAGCATATTAACATACTACTAAACATATTATAACCGTTGGACAACACTCCAACACAAAGAAAAAGCATTTACATGCTTCAAGGTCAAAAAGGGCAAAAAGGTGCTCTAGGAAAACCTTAAAAATCAAATGACCTCTAAATAATATAAAATTGAATTACATGATAAAATATCATGTAAGGAACACAACAAGACCGTTGTCAAAGAAAACAGAGCTCAGAAACACCAGGCAACACAAAATGTGCGCTAAAACTCCTTAAAGCACGTTTTTGTGAAATTGTCTTTTAAATTGGTTTTAAATGAGCTAAAAGGTTATAAATACCTTTAAATATAATAAAATATCATATTATATGATATTAGGAATTTAATTCCAGAAATTTACGAATTTTTACAAATTTAATATTAAAATATTAATAAACCCTAAAGTGGGGCCCACATGAGTCAAATTGACCAAGTACGGTCAATGGTCAATAAATTGACCCACTTGGACCATGGAAATTGCTGCAATAAGAGAGGAGGCAGCATAAGTCCTTGATTGACAATAATTCCTACCTAATACATTTACTTTTTGAAAATTAACTTACTTTTTCTAATAATTCAAGCCTTTCTCATTCATTTCTCCCTTCATGGTCCGATTCTCTTCTGCCCAGCCGAGCTCTCCCCTTCCTTTGAAGCTCTCAAGTGTGTTCTTGAGCATGGAAGACAAACCTAGCTCCTAAGCTCTTAATGTAAGTGTTTTAATGTCATTTTTAGCTCTTTTTCTACATCTCTTCACTACCAACACCTAAATTTCGTGGGCCCATCTGTTCCTATGGCTTATTCTCAGTGTTCTAAGGTTAGAACAAGAGCTAAACTCGGTTGAGACCAGTAGAGGGACCAAGGTTGTTCAAATCTACATTTTAAGGTAAAAATGTGCTTTAAGCTCATAACTTTTGATTCCCTTCAAGTTCGGCTGTGAAACTTTGGTCATAGCCTTATTTTCTTCTCCTTTTCATGTGGAATCAGTTGGTTAGCCATTTGGAGCAAGGGTGGCCGAGATCCAAAGGAAATACTCTCTTTTAAGGCATTTTTCCAAGGTAAAACCTAATAACAAGGTAGCACTTCGAGATCTAACTATTTCCTATGTCAATGTGGTGGATCTAACACCTTGTGGTGTGTTTGGTTCAGGTCAAAACCACTTAGAACTTCCCTTGCATTTTTAAGGTGATTTTTGCCTTAAATCTTACATTAATTATTCCTTATGGTTAAGCTCAAGCTTGGAGTGTAACCATATCTTCTTCTTTTGTGTATTAAACATGTCTAAACCAAGTGGTGAATTTTCCTACAAGTGACCGAGCTCATACAAGGAATAATCAAGGTATAAACACCTTAACTTATGATTTTTATATTGTTAAGCATATATATAGATATTATATATATATATAGATATATATATATATATATATATATATATATGGCCGAGAGTGAAGTTACACATATAGGTTATATTGACCGAAATGGAAAAAAATGACTAAGATAAATTAAGCTAGTCATTTAAGAGATTTAATTAACATAATTGTCAAATTTAAGACATTATGTGGAAGTTTGGTAAATAAATAAAAAATATATGGTGAGGCCGAAATTGCATATGTTTTTGGGACATTTATGTGTAATTTATTTTGTGAGCAAATGTTTGTAATAAGGCCATGTATTTTAGGCCATTTTATTTATGCATTTACAAGCTTTTAATTAAGTTTAAGTAGTATAAATGCATTACCGAAAATAAATGGGGTATTAGGTGTAATTAAATTAAATTTGGGGGCTTTAGAATAATAAGGTCGAAAATTAGAGTTAAAAAGGAGTTAAAATAAAGTTTATAAGATTTTATAAAGTTTTGGGGTTAAATGGTGATTTCTAGAAAGTTTGGGTGAAAACCGTAATTATAAGGAATTGGTGGTCAAGGAAATATTAAGGTGGTCAACCTTGACCATATGCTAGGTTTTGACCAAATTAGATAAGTTAGATAACTTATTTAAGGTCTTATATAAGATAAGTATTTAATGGTAATATTTTATAACATATGTGGTAAATATGTTATTACCAAAAATAAAGGGTGTACAATGGTATTTTAAAACACCCATGGGCTATTAGGAATTTTTAGGAATTTAATGGGTTGTTTTTGGAATTAAAATAAACTATATATGTAATAATATATAGTTATTATGTCATTATGACACTTTGGAAAATATAGATGGTGGAATGGTAAAATACCAAGAGTATATGGGTTAATAAAGATATTTATAACCCTTTGGTGGAATTTGGTGATTTTTAGAATTATTAAGAGAATTTATTAAGATATGTGTATAAAATATGGTTTTAATGATATGGAAGAACTATATGTTATAAATAGGGCCAAATGACAATTATAGAATAGCACAAGGGCTGTTCGGAATTTACAAAAAATAACCATAGGTTATACTCTTTTATAAGTTAGAAATGTTATATTAAATGGTATATATAACATGGTAAAAAGAAAGGGGTGATTTTGTAAATAAAGGAAACTATGGTTTATGGAAAAGAATAAGATTTTCTTATGGTGCCTAAGAGGCAATAATAAATAGTTTTGTATAAAAACTATAGGTTATAGTTAAAGGAATAAAAATATCACATAGTATGATATTAGTATATGGTATAACGTTACATAATGTTATGTGGTCAAAACGGAATTTAAATTAAGTTAAGGGCTATACTGAGTTAATAAGAGTTGAAAGATGAATTTTAGACTAAGGTCTATGATGTTATAAATGTTATGACAATGATATGGTTTAGATGGAATTAATATAAGGAAGGGTACTCACATAAAATAATGTGACAAACTATAAATAAATGAGATTTATAAACTAAGGTGTTTATGGAATAAACCTTAGGAGTTGTAATTATACATCAAAGATGTTACATGATATTAGGATATAATAATCTTAATATAAGTTGTATAATATAATACAACTAATGGGAATAATCATCCAATAAAAGATGATAAAATGTAACATAAAATACAAGAGTTTATGAAACTCATGAGAATTACCTACGTGGTAAAAATATATACATACACAAGAATAATGTATATAAGGTGGATAAATATATTTTGGTTGAAAACCTTATGATTTAATGGTGGTGGTTATTTGGAAAAATAGTTTACAAACTATAAGCTATGAATTTGCTAAGATAATGGGTAATGAAATACAAAGAATTATAATGGATGATGGAAAAAATATATAATATAAGAATGCATGCATACATGCAACTATAGGTTACGTACCTAAACTAGATGTGGATAGGATTAAAAGAAATATAAGGAATTAGACTTAACAGTTGAAATAGTTTTGACGTACGCGTTTTAAGTAACAAAGCCGACTGTTTTAGAAAAACCTGTAACAAACAACTGTAGAAAACAGGGGTGAACTGTCGGGGTTACTTATAATTCGGAAATACCGGATGTAGTTAGTCATGGAGACTGACTTATAGTTTTATTACCGTTTAGAGTATACTTCTGACAAGGACGCTTGACGAGCTAACGGACTACACGGAGCGTAGGATCTTGCTGATTCATACTCCACCGTAATACAGTCAGGGTGAACGGTATGTAAAGGGGTTTGATCCGAGTTGTCCTAAGGTTGCTCCTTGGGCTCGGATTTGGTTGATATAACTTGTATGTTGTTATGTGTCTCGGATTGTCTCTGAGGGCTTCCTCAGTTCAGACTCCTGTGTGATCTGTGATAAGATTGTTTGTCTGAATGTGATAATTAATATGCATGAAATGTATATTTATGGCTGCTTATTATTTACTGTTGTTGAGTTAACAGTATTGGTTCGTATATATGAACCTATATATAAAACGAACTAGCGGCTATGGTGCTATCTTATATGAAACATAAGGAACGTCAGAAAAACGTTGTAGCACTAAGATAATAAGATATACATATTATCTGAGACTTTTATACGGAGCATTGGCCTTTCTATACGCCGCTCTCGTATCTAACACTGGATCCCGAGTTTACAGACTCCGGATTGGACTAATGACCTTAGTCTGCTGTGTTAGAAAATTTGGTAATGCGATGCGATGGTATAATTAATTAATTAATGGAATGGAAGTAAAGCCAAGAGGATGTGGCTCTTGGTGCACGCTGTGATCACAAAAACGATACCAGGATGTCCGCGTACGGGTCCGTAAGTATCAAGAAAATTTCCCGTGAGCTAGAATGGCTCGTTGGTCGGAGACTCTACCGTTGGAGTGGCTACTGCCATGGGTGACCCGCCATAATATATGGGTAACTAGAGACATGTTGTTTTAACGAGATATTGTCACTAGGTATAACTGAACAACTAAAACAATTGAGACTTATACAGTGGCGAACAGTACTATGGACGAGACTTAATACTTGTTTATTATTCTCGTTGTTTCGCTTTGTTGTTCATTGGTTATACTTGTGGTTATTTTATTGTGTTGATGGTTGGATGGAGCCTACAAGGCTAAGGTAAATTAAATATGAAAACTGTACGCTACGGCGAATGTACATTGTACATTATATTGTTATTACTCGATACGTTCGATATATGAATGTTGTATGAAATATTAAATGAATGTTTGGATTGGATGGATGGTTAAATGTTTATGGATATTTGGATGGTTGATTATGTTTTATACATTTATGCTTCAGTTTTGATTATAACTGTAAGAAGAAAAAGCATGAAACCAATCTAATAATAAGATGGTTAAAATGACAAGTGACCATTAGGGTCCAGGCCCGGCATACTCAGCGTCTATCGCTGATACTACACCATTTCAGGTTGTTGATCATTGTCGGAGCTGAAGAGCAGGAACAGGGTAGTTGGAGATGTTGTATGGTAATGAAGATGGTGTATGGTCTTATGGTAAGGTTATGTATTTTTCAGGATTGGGTAGACGCTCACTTGTCAATGTTTATGGTTATGAACTTAGTTTGATGTATAGGAGTTTCTCGTTATCACTGCGGTTAGCAGTTTATTTGTATTGGAAGTTGGATGTAGTTTGGCTGCGTTGCTCGCATGGGCGAGTAATGGCCGGTGACACCCGTGTGAGTTTTGTAATTGTTATTTAATTTTTCCGCTGCGAGACGTTTTATTTATTGCTACGTGAGGGATTATATCGGGATTATGGAGAGGGGTGTTATAATGTTAGTGTACCGTCCTTCTATCGGGCTCAAGATTTGCCCGTATAGTAAACTGGTATCTCCTTTTTCTCCCTCCATGATTAAGACAGCTGCAACCACCCAATCTGTTGCGGACAAGTAAAGGTATAGATCCTGTCCGGGGCAGGTACACCCAATTTAGGTACCCCGAAGCTTCTCCTTGATCTTTTCAAATGCTTCTATGCACTCTTGTCCCCACTGGAATTTACTGTTCTTCCTTAGAATGTTGAAGAACGGGATTGATTTTTCTTGAAGCTTAGAACAAAACCTACTTAATGCCGTGAGTCTTCCGTTCAAAGCTTGGACATCTTTGATATTTCTTGGAGGAGAAAGGTTGAGGATTGCCTGACCTTTTTCCGGATCGACTTCAATACCTCGTTGCCCAACAATGAAACCAAGAAACCTACCTTTGGTTACACCAAACACACACTTTTCTGGATTTAGTTTGATTTGGTATTTATCCAGAGTGTCAAATGTTTCTTGTAAATCCTTCATGTGTTGTTCTTTTGATGGACTTTTTACAACTATATCATCAACATAAGCTTCCACATTTCGGGCAATTTGCTGACAAAATACTTTGTCGATCATTCGTTGGAAAGTGGCCCCTGCATTCTTTAGGCCGAAAGGCATTACCTTGTAACAGAATGTTCCGGCTGAAGTAACAAAGGATGTTTTTTTCTGAATCATCTGCTTTCATTTTTATTTGATTATAGCCGGAGAAAGCATCCAGAAAACTTAACACAGAACTCTGGGCAGATGAGACCACCAATCTATCTATTGATGGCAGAGGATAGAAGTCCTTAGGACATGCCTTATTTAAATCTGTGAAATCCACGCACATTCTCCATTTTCCATTCACTTTTTTCACCATGACAACATTAGCCAACCATCGTGGGTACGCAACCTCCCTGATGAATCCAGCCTTGAGGAGTTTTTGGACCTCGGTTCGTGCAGCTAAATCTCTTTCTTCCCCTATTATCCTTTTCCTTTGCCTGACCGCCGGATGTTTAGGGTCTACCCTGAGCTCATGCCGGATAACGCTTGGGTCTATACCAGGCATCTCGTCCGTGCTCCAAGCGAATGTTGCCCTTCTTTTTTCCAGGAACCTCATTAAGTGATTTTTCTCTCCACTGTCAAACGCAGTTCCTATTTTAAAAAATTTAGAAGGGTCAGATTTTAAATGTACCTCTCTGGGGAGATCTTGGCTGTTCGACATTCTTCCCTTTCTTGACTCGGCCCTGGGGAAGGAGGCAACTTTCCCTCGAATTCTTTGTCCGATCCCACAGTTTTGACCACCTCCTCACTAGGAAGGCTGTCCATGATGCGGACTTCACACATTCGGGCCATCTTTTGGCTTCCTCTTATCGTAACCACCTTTTCGCTTGAGGTTAAGTACTTCATTTTTAGGTGGTGAGTGCTGTGGATGGCTTTGAAAGCATTGATCCCTGGCCTTCCAAGGTACATGTTATATCCAGAAAGACCTGGCACAATGAAAGGCGTGAGCCTCTCTGTACTTCTTTTGTCTCCTTGACCCAGGGTCATTGTGAAATCTATACTACCGGAAGATGTGGTAGAAACACCTCCTACAAATCCTCCTAGAACCGCCGAATAGGGCTTGATCCGGTCTTGAGGCACCTCCAACTTCCTAACCGCTTCGGCTGATATGACATTTGCTCCGGCCCCACTATCGATTAAAATTCCCTCCATCATTCGATCATTTACCTGTGCACGAATGACAAGTGGATCGTTGTGCGGATATAGCACTCCATCTTTATCCTCGTCGGAGAAGAAAATTGGAGGAAAACTTTCCTTTTTGGCGATTTTTTTCTCCGGAGTTCTTGATGTACTTGATGAATGTGCCTTTTTCTCTCATTAGGGGTTAGTGGTCCTACCTCTGAAAAAAGTACTGTGAGTTTTCTTAGAGAGAGTTTTGTTAGCTTTCTTTTTGGTAAAAGAAGGGGGTTGCTAATAGTAAAGAATGCGAAAAGAATGGAAATTTTATTTCTCCTATTGGCAACATGATCTTTGACAATCTATGAAACACAAAATTTCATCTTAAAGCAGACTACAAATTGTAACTCCGAATGTTATCCTGAATAAAAGGAAAAAAACTTTTACTCTCCTTCTTCACAAACCTGTTATCATCTATATCACTGATTTGCCGGGATTGAGCTTGGGGTGAGCCTCTTCCTCTTGTCGCCCTTGAGGTGCATTCTGGGTACTACTTTGTTGGCCGCCGTATTGCCTCTGTGCTCCAGCTGCCTGTGAGCCTCGATTTTAAACCCCTATCCTATGTTGATTAAAGTTGATTAGGATCTAATCAGGTTTTAGGTCCACTTATAGCCTAAGATTAATAACTATGTCATATAACAATAATTATTAAAACCTAAGCTAGCTCACTGGAACCTATTACGAGTCGCCACCTAATTTTAACCTAGATCAAATTAGGAAAGGAGAGTTCGGGTTCGGGGGCTTGATATTCGACTTAATTAGGGTTCAATTACTTTCATTACCCTTCCTAGGTCGTTTTTCCTCTACTTGGTTTAATTACGGCTTATTACGAGTCGTTTTAACCTAAGTGCGCGAGCTTCTGTTTTTTTGTGTTTTTTTAGCATTTTTTGACAGAAAATTAAAGTGGAAATTAAAATTACCTAAACTAGGGTTTCGGAGGCAGAATTAGGTCAAATTTTGTTTCCGTCCGTAGCCACGGACCTAATGTCCGAAACCACGGACCCCAGTTAACCTATATGAAAATAAAGTCGAATTAAACAGAAAACAGAAAATTGTAAAGTCCGGGGCCACGGACAGGCTGTCCGTGGGCCCGGACATTATCAGAAAACCTAAATTTTTAAATTTAAAAATCCCGCCGCCGTCCGTGGGCGTCCGGGCTTACGGACAGTAAGTCCGGGACCCCGGACATGACGTCCGTGGGTGCGGACAGCCCTCGGACGGCGGCGTTGAGGCTGTTCCCGAAGGTGTTTTTGGCTCAATTTTATGGGTGCGTAGCCTGAAAGATGTACAAGACGTTAGTGATTGAAAGTTTTCAATTTGAAATCGAATTTAATGCGAAACTTAACGAACAAGTTAGAAGGCAGAAACACAAACAAACCTTAATTCAGAAGCAAGGAAAAATCAATTCGGTTAGCAATTTCAACCAGAATTGTATTTTGACCAGAAGGGTTAGAGAATTTGGTTTTTACCCTGTTTTGATTTCGAAAACTGTTGTTCCTTCACGTCGGGAATCTCTGAAAGCTTCGTTGGTGGCCGATCCGGTTCGACTTTGACCCGAGCTTCTGACCTCTTCTTCCTTGTGTTGTTAAGCACGTTTTGGTTCTGTATTTGTGGTGTTTTGATGCTTGGAAGTTCAATGAGAGAAGAAAGAATGTGTTTTTGGTGATTTTGGGATGATTTCGGTAGAGTTTCGGTGTTGGGAGTGTTGAAAACGTGGGAGGCAAGTAGACGGCTGTGTTTTCTGACTATGGGGATCATCTACCCTGCCCTAGGTCGTTTTTTGGAAGGCCTTTTATAGAAAGAGCATGGCCAAGTTGATAGAACAGAATTTTTATCTAAAACCTTGATTTTGTGCTCTAAGAGAATCTGATTTTTTAAAATATGTTGCCAGCCGATAAAAATTATGAAAATTTAACTGAAGGTAAAGAATGATTTTTAGGAATTTTGAGAGTTGGAATCGGGTTATTTTGTTAAATAACCGATTAGATAAAAATCTCACAATATGGAATCTCCCAAATTCATAACTTATTATTGGAAAGTCGAAATTACGAAATTCCAACGGCATTAGTCTCTAATAATCATCCTCTACCCTGTGTTAAAATTTCATGACATTTTGTTTTGATTTCGGTATTTTCCAGAGGAGAGAGAAAATTGCAAAAATGATTGAATTTCTCTTTTAAATTTTGGGATAAGGTTCCAAATAAAATAATTTCAGGTTTATGACTGTGTGTAGTCATGCTAACCATGTGACAATTTTATTTTAATTTTGAAAACCCTTTTATTTCTATTTTGAGGTTATTTCATGTGTTAATTATTAAAGAAACTAGCTTATTAAAAGCTTAATTTCCAGAATAAATATTATCAGAAAATCATGAAATCCCTTTCATAATGACTATGATATTTGGAAGTGTTTGGAGATAATGAACAAGTCATATGAAAATAGAAAATCCCGAGAATGTCCTTGGAAAATCCTGCATCGGTGCATTTTGACCATTTTGCCCTTTGTAACACGTATGCCTTAGAGACTACTCCGAGGGGTTTGAAATTTTGGGTATAACAGATTGCCCCCCGTCAACTGGACTTTGTAATGAAAGTGAGAAGGCTAGTTGATGCTTGAGTGATACCCCAAAATTTCAAATGTTTCCAAGACCCTGCATGTTATCGAAAACTGATAAATTGTGTTGAGCTATTCTAAGGCGCTGACTACCTATAATGATGATATGATGTCAAACTATTCTAAGATGTTGACTGCCTGCAATTAAAGTGAAATGAAGCAATGTCAAGCGGTTCTAAGGCGTTGACAACCTAAAATGTGGAAATGAGATAATGTCAAGCGATTCTAAGGCGTTGACAACCTAAAATGTGGAAATGAGATAATGTCAAGCGATTCTAAGACGTTGACAACCTAAAATGTGGAAATGACATAATGTCAAGCGATTCTAAGGCGTTGACAACCTAAAATGTGGAAATGAGATAATGTCAAGCGATTCTAAGACGTTGACAACCTAAAATGTGGAAATGAGATAATGTCAAGCGATTCTAAGGCGTTGACAACCTAAAATGTGGAAATGATGTCAAGCTATTCTAAGGCGTTGACTACCTATAATGAAATGATGTCAAGCTATTCTAAGGCGTTGACTACCTATAATGAATGAAATAATGTCAAGCTATTCTAAGGCGTTGACTACCTATAATGAATGAAATGAATGCAATGTGTTTAATGGAAGCAGGTAAGCTAAGGAGTGGTGTTAGGTCTTACTACGAGCCTAAAGGGATGACTCCAGGTCTTATGACGAACCTAAGGATGGTTCTAGGTCTTATGACGAGCCTAAAGTGAATGAATAAGGGAGGTCTTATGGGTGCCTGTAGGGTAGGCCTTATGGGTGCCTGAAAGGATTTGAATGTAGGGTAGGTCTTACGTGTGCCTAAAAGGATTGAATGTAGGGTAGGTCTTATGTGTGCCTAAAAGGATAGAATGTAGGGTAGGTCTTATGTGTGCCTAAGGTTTAGGGATGAGACTCATCTTAACTCAGTTGCTTATGGAGACTGAGATCCATCCTACTCGGTTGCTTACGGAGACCGAGACCCACTCTACTCGGTTGCTTATGGAGACCGAGACCCATCTAACTCAGTTGCTTATGGAGACTGAGACCCAATCTACTCGGTTGCTTATGGAGACCGAGATCCATCTAACTCGGTTGCTTATGGAGACCGAGATCCATCTAACTCAGTTGCTTATGGAGACTAAGATCCATTCTACTCTCGTTGCTTATGGAGACCGAGACCCAATCTACTCGGTTGCTTATGGAGACCGAGATCCATCTAACTCAGTTGCTTATGGAGACTGAGATCCATTCTACTCGGTTGCTTATGGAGACCGAGATCCATCTAACTCAGTTGCTTATGGAGACTGATCCATTCTATTCTACTCGGTTGCTTATGGAGACCGAGACCCAATCTACTCGGTTGCTTATGGAGACCGAGACCCATCTAAACTTGACCAGGCAAATGCAGTATGCTTGATGATGTGAGGATGCAAAACACGTTTTATGCAAATGATTGTCATTGTGATCAAATTGTTAAGGTTCCAAACATGGAGATGACAAGGTTTACCCGAGTATTGCAAAGTGAAATTGAAGTGCTTGCGAAAACCGAAAATTTGCACAAAGCAAGAAATAGCTGAAAATGTGCCAAACATGGCAATGCTTGAGAAAAACACTGTTAAGAAAGGAAAGCGAAATAATCATTTCCTGACTAAGAGTTCCAGACCTGCAATTTTTTTTCTCAGAGGATGAACACGATACTAATGGAAATGTGTGGTGTTCATTGTGGTGCTGAAAGCTTTTGCTGGTGTTCAGGATTTATGACAAGCCTGGGGTTGGGGTGTGATTTTGGATGGTGATTTGGATTAAGATGAGCTGATGTTTTGTGGAGGTAAGACCAGTGACGGGCCTGAGAGTGTTTGTGTGGAGGTTAAGGCTTATGTGGGCATGTGTGGTATGATTGAGGGTAAGGGCTTATGTGGGCCTACGTGGTAAGGGCTTATGTGGGCCTGCGTGGTGGTGTTTGTGGTGCCCACGCTTTGGGTTTCCGTTGGTGTTGTCATGGCAATTGTTGGAACCAACAATTGCCCCCAGTATTGTTCCTTAAGGCAATCTGAGCTAGAGTTCATGGCAATCGATCGGAACGATCGATTGCCCCCAGTATTTTCTTTGATTAAACATGCGAACAAGTCTTATCCTCACATGGTCAAGGATTGTGTCTTGATGTGGTGCTTTACACTCAAAGTGTTTGATTCTTGCACTCGTTTCTCACCTACGGTCACAACTTCTTGACCATTGAATTTGATATTTGATGAATTTACGCATTCGATCTGTTACTTTCACGTGATTGGACACACAACTATCAAGTCGGAAGTCTTTAAGGCTTATAACGTGGCCATAGGGTGTGATGAAAGACAACGGGACCATGGAGGGATATTTGAGGTATGTGGAGCTTAAAAGGGGTGACCAAAGCTGCACCTTGCATCTTCTCTTGGATTCATCTCCCTTGTCTTGAAGTCGTCTAGCTGCTTCATGTTGACGTTGCTTTCGAGCTTCTGGACCTGGACTTTTGAAGTTGTCCTTTACACCTTTTCTCTTTTGTCATTTGGATTTCTTCGAGGCACTTCGGGTTTGCCTTTTGTTTTAATCTTTCTTGGCTTTGCCTTCGGGGTTCTTGTGTTTCCCGGTTTTGGGCTTCGAGAGCTGTTTTGATGTGAGCTCTGTTGATCCTGTGTCACTTTGGGACCATTTGCGGATCACTTTGTCATGCTGATAGCGGCATTGCTTCTTTGGAATGATGGGAATGTTATCTGAGAGTCGGGCTCCTCGCTTCCTTTGGTCACCGGGTCGGTCATTCATCATTGGCCGGGTTATTTTGTGGAGTTCATAATGTCAAAAAGGGATATACGAAAGGCTCAGCGGGGGTACCTAGGGTTTAATGTCAGGGTTCACAAGCTTTTGGCTATGTGGTGCTGTACCTAGGCACTTCGTCATTCCTGATAGTTGTGTATCCGCTCTTTGTTACTTTTCACAGGTCTAAGAGTAAATTCACAAATTGTCTCCTTCGGTCGGAGTTATGCCGTTTACCTCACCTTTGAATGTGGTCTTTCCGAAGTCGTGTAAAAATGACACGCCCGTTCGCTCATGGTTTTTCCGCTTGAGACACTCTCATGAGTTTCACTCAGAGACTAGCTCACACGCTTAAACGAAATATTAAAGACGACGGACCTGAGCTCAAATTGCCCCTAGTATTGATTTGGGGTTTATGACAACACTTAAACAGATGTAGAATTTGGACCGCTTTGTGGATTGTTTTAGATGTTCTGTGACGGTGTTTGGACGGACATGTTCACCCATTTGAAAAAAAACGAATCGTCTTGTTCTATTGCAAGAAGATGATTGTTTCACGTGCCTTTATCAAAACACGCATTCAAACCCTTTTTTTTGTTAGAAAAAAAACATTTATTTACGAAAAATTTGTACATGATTTTCTTAAAGATGTGAAGGATGCAAAAGCTTTATTAGCGGCAAATAAATTGAATAACACTAAGTACAAACATCGAAAAGTTACTCAAAGTATTCTAAAAAGGAAAACTGAATGGGAACGAAATATTCTAAAGTCTAAACTAAGAACTGTGAATTTAAAGTGATTTCTAACAAAAGCATTCTCCTAGATATCGTCGCATCGAAACCCTGGTCAAAGAGGTCCTGGATCGTGTGCCTCAAAGCCTTGCAATCTTCAGTGTCGTGGCCAGGTAATTGGTGGTACCGGCAGAACTGACTTAGATTCCTTCCTTTCTGAGGGACCCCAGGCCGGGGGGTGAGAGGTTGTAGTATGCTTCGCTCTTGGAGCCTTTTAAAAGCCTGGCTCAACGGTCGGCCGATGTCTGTGAACTCTCTCTGACGACGGAGGTTTCTTTCTAGGTGGCTTCTGATGCTCCAATAGCCCAGCCTGATTCTCGTTAGCCGTCGACGGTGTTTACCTCATGGCTGCCTGGTTCTCTTTTGGATGCCTTGGACGCAAGCAGGCTGTCCTTGAAACCATTTCCGGTGTCTTCTGAGTCCCAAGCTTTAATTCTCCTTATGGATCAACTCCTCTAGGACACCAACTTGCCCAATCAGCAAGTCAAACCATTGTTTTTTCCTTTTAGGGAAAGATGGGAGTTTCAGCTTCTCATTGTATTGCTTTCGCATATTCTTGATTACCATTCGGATTTGCTCCTGTTCGTCCATATTTGTGAGCATAGCGGGCTGCCTTCATCCTCCAACGCTTGACGAAGTCGGTCATTGATTCACCTTCTGTTTGTCGTGTGCTTGCAAGATCAGCCCTGGTGACTCCAAAACTTCTAGCGTACTCAAAATGATGCAGAAGGCTTCACAGACCTCCTCGTATGTCTTGGTATTCATCCTTCGAGTTATGTACCAAAGCTGAGGAGTCTCATCAAGATAGCGAGCAAATACCTTGGCCTTTTGCATATCGTTCAGCAAAAGGATAGACATTTCTCTATCGAACATTGCCAAATGAAGCTGTGGGTCGGAGGAACCCTTGTACAGAGGAAGTGTTGGCAGTTTCAACTTTGGAGGGAGATCGATCTCGGGATACAATCCAGTGGAAAAAGTAATCAAACCGGCCGGCTTGTTGGCCTTCTCCATGCGCTCAATCTTTTTCAGCATCTCATCGAATTCTATGGCTAACCGAGCATCCGTGCTGATTGGAATTCCTCCTTCTGCCATTCTCGGGATATAGGCCTACCTGTTTCCAAGGTGTCCATTATTAGCTGGCAAAAGGAAGTGGGCCGAATGATACTAGGGCTAAAATGACGTTTCACAAGGTAGATCGAAACCAAAACAGGCTTATACTGAAAGGAAGTGGGCCAGGATGCCCAAAAAATGAGGTGTTTGGGATGGAGTACTTTTAGACTGGAATTTGGACTGAAATCTAAACGGATGGCTTTGATTGTGCCTAAGAGGTGACACCTGGATCTATGATTTTGGCATAGGCCATGACAAGAAGTCTACCTAGATTGGAATGAGCCCTTGGGCCAGAATGTGTTTGGGCCTGAAGTAAAGCACATGAGCTGGAATGGTCCCTAAATCACGAATGGGTCTAACTTTCTTTGGGTCAGAGAAGGTGGTTTCTAAAAAAGATTTTATTTCAAGGACTTGTGAGTTATTTCAAGTTCAGGTGAATTTCTTTTTTATGGGCCTAGAACTAATTGGATAATTCAAATTGGGCCAGAAGAAAAATTACCTAAATCTAAACTTTTGGGCCGAGACCCAAACTACTCACATGTTAAACCAAACAGGGCCTCCGGGCCGCAAACAAATAGAGCTGTCAATTCATGTTGGGCTAGGTTGATGTAGGAGAAATTCCTATCAATCTCTAGGCTGGGTAGTGGGCCGACCACACAAGCAAGCAAGGCCCACACAAATTCAACATGTCCTCACTAGATGTTTAAATTGAACCGGGTATGGATCGATCCGGAGAGGTGCTTGGGGCGTGGGCCCAGGTCACCACAAAGGAATAGGGCTTGCACGCTATTCTCTTTGGGCTTCCCCACTCTTTTCACATCACCTGAAGGTATGCGTCTACGGTCGGGTCTTTGACTGACCAAAACAAAGGGCTAGGTAAGGGCACTGCCAGGAAAACGCTTGGGGCTAAGGCCCAGGTATTAAGGGGGTGTGGTTAGACGACATCCTCCTCTTTTCCCCCGCTTATTCACATCACCTAAAAGGTGTGAGTCCCTGACAGGGGACCCTCAAACGGGTCCCGGGGTAAAACTGGTTTGCGTGGACCCTCGCTCTCATATGATGCAAGGGTGCAGGAATTAAAGTGCGCACAAAGGTAAACAAACAATGTGATAAAGCCACAAATAAACATTTTTCGAGTTAAGCCCTCTTTCTTAAAATTAAGCAAGTTAAAATTAAGAAGTTTGTCCCCAGCAGAGTCGCCAGTCTGTGAGCCTCGATTTTAAACCCCTATCCTATGTTGATTAAAGTTGATTAGGATCTAATCGGGTTTTAGGTCCACTTATAGCCTAAGATTAATAACTATGTATATAACAATAATTATTAAAACCTATGCTAGCTCACTGGAACCTATTACGAGTCGCCACCTAATTTTAACCTAGATCAAATTAGGAAAGGAGAGTTCGGGTTCGGGGGCTTGATATTCGACTTAATTAGGGTTCAATTACTTTCATTACCCTTCCTAGGTCGTTTTTCCTCTACTTGGTTTAATTACGGCTTATTACGAGTCGTTTTAACCTAAGTGCGCGAGCTTCTGTTTTTTGTGTTTTTTAGCATTTTTTGACAGAAAATTAAAGTGGAAATTAAAATTACCTAAACTAGGGTTTCGGAGGCAGAATTAGGTCAAATTTTGTTTCCGTCCGTAGCCACGGACCTAATGTCCGAAACCACGGACCCCAGTTAACCTATATGAAAATAAAGTCGAATTAAACAGAAAACAGAAAATTGTAAAGTCCGGGGCCACGGACAGGCTGTCCGTGGGCCCGGACATTATTAGAAAACCTAAATTTTTAAAATTTAAAAATCCTGCCGCCGTCCGTGGGCGTCCGGGCTTACGGACAGTAAGTCCGGGACCCCGGACATGACGTCCGTGGGTGCGGACAGCCTCGGACGGCGGCGTTGAGGCTGTTCCCGAAGGTGTTTTTGGCTCAAATTTTATGGGTGCGTAGCCTGAAAGATGTACAAGACGTTAGTGATTGAAAGTTTTCAATTTGAAATCGAATTTAATGCGAAACTTAACGAACAAGTTAGAAGGCAGAAACACAAACAAACCTTAATTCAGAAGCAAGGAAAAATCAATTCGGTTAGCAATTTCAACCAGAATTGTATTTTGACCAGAAGGGTTAGAGAATTTGGTTTTACCCTGTTTTGATTTCGAAAACTTGTTGTTCCTTCACGTCGGGAATCTCTGAAAGCTTCGTTGGTGGCCGATCCGGTTCGACTTTGACCCGAGCTTCTGACCTCTTCTTCCTTGTGTTGTTAAGCACGTTTTGGTTCTGTATTTGTGGTGTTTTGATGCTTGGAAGTTCAATGAGAGAAGAAAGAATGTGTTTTTGGTGATTTTGGGATGATTTCGGTAGAGTTTCGGTGTTGGGAGTGTTGAAACGTGGGAGGCAAGTAGACGGCTGTGTTTTTCTGACTATGGGGATCATCCCCTGCCCTAGGTCGTTTTTTGGAAGGCCTTTTATAGAAAGAGCATGGCCAAGTTGATAGAACAGAATTTTTATCTAAAACCTTGATTTTGTGCTCTAAGAGAATCTGATTTTTTTAAAATATGTTGCCAGCCGATAAAAATTATGAAAATTTAACTGAAGGTAAAGAATGATTTTTAGGAATTTTGAGAGTTGGAATCGGGTTATTTTGTTAAATAACCGATTAGATAAAAATCTCACAATATGGAATCTCCCAAAATTCATAACTTATTATTGGAAAGTCGAAATTACGAAATTCCAACGGCATTAGTCTCTAATAATCATCCTCTACCCTGTGTTAAAATTTCATGACATTTTGTTTTGATTTCGGTATTTTCCAGAGGAGAGAGAAAATTGCAAAAATGATTGAATTTCTCTTTTAAATTTTGGGATAAGGTTCCAAATAAAATAATTTCAGGTTTATGACTGTGTGTAGTCATGCTAACCATGTGACAATTTTATTTTAATTTTGAAAACCCTTTTATTTCTATTTTGAGGTTATTTCATGTGTTAATTATTAAAGAAAACTAGCTTATTAAAAGCTTAATTTCCAGAATAAATATTATCAGAAAATCATGAAATCCCTTTCATAATGACTATGATATTTGGAAGTGTTTGGAGATAATGAACAAGTCATATGAAAATAGAAAATCCCGAGAATGTCCTTGGAAAATCCTGCATCGGTGCATTTTGACCATTTTGCCCTTTGTAACACGTATGCCTTAGAGACTACTCCGAGGGGGTTGAAATTTTGGGTATAACACTTCCTGTTTTCCTTTCTTCTTATTTTCCTTGATGACTCGAAGTTCTTTGGCCAAGGTAGCACAGTTTACAGTCCGGTGGCTGCGGTTCCCGTGGTACTCACAGAATGCAACCGGAACTTCCCCCTGCGGCGACTTTCTAGGTTGGGGAAGGTATCCTTCTCTTACCGCTGCGGCATACTTCCCGGGTCAATGTAGACAACGGTTCTTGCCCCCGGTGTTGTGCCCCCTGAGAGGAAGATCCGGCGGTAGACTTGCCATAATATGGCTTGTACCTTGATCCTCCCCTTCCGGCATTTCCTCCATGCCCCTCCTTCTTTTCCGGCATCCGTGCAGTTTTGAAGTTGTCTGCTAGCTCTTTAGCCTTGTTTTCCGCTATCTCAGATTTCAAAAAATCATGGATCATTTCAGATAATTCTCCATGAGTTTTTGGCGCCTTCGTTGCGATCTTTCCAGCTAGTCGAGGCTGAGCTAGGCCATTTCCAAAGGCCTTAATCAAGATTTTCTCGTCGACATCATCAATCTCCGCGACCTTCTTATGGAAGCGCTCGTTGTATTCCTTCACGGTCTCTCATTTTCGCTGCTTAACGTCCATCAATTCTATTGTTTCTTTTTTAACCTTCTTACTCGTAGCGAAGTATTGCTGGAAATCCTCGGTCAGCTGCTTGAAGCTCGTGATGGACTGTGGCGGTCTTGTGGAGATCCATCCCAACGCTCTCTTCGAAAGCGTTCCAGGGAACAGATTGCAGAGAGCGAGGGAGCTGATCCCCTGAGTGTTCATGGCAAACATGAACTTCTTAATATGTTGGGCGGGATCTCCAGTCCCATCATATTTCTCAATCGCTGGGGCGACGAAGTGCGGAGGAGTTTTGCTTTCCTTATCCGCTCTGAGAAGGGATATAAGCTCATGTCTATCTAGTCATCCTCTTCCATCTCTTCTTCGTCAACGATTGAATTGTGCTTCCTATCCTTGCTTTCCTCGCCATTACTTCCTCTGGAATCTCTGCTTCTTAGTTGTTCAATGGCCTCAGTCATTTCGTCCCATTTTCTCTGGTACTCTTCGTCCCTTTGCATTAATTCCTGTTGCAGGGTCTCATTTCCCTCTACAATTTTTTCGTCAATAGATCTGACTAGCCCTTTAGCATGTCCTCAAGATCTTTTTTGGAGATGGCCTCTTGCATCTCCGAACTCATTCCTTCTTCGGAGCGGTTGTTATCTTCGGTAGCGTTCTTCAGTGCTTTCTTCGATCTTGGAGCCATCTTTCGTGTTCCGATCCTGCAAAAAATGTCATTAGTTGTTTCAGAACTTTCGCTACAAATCGTCGCAGATTACTCCCCTGTTTCTAGGTGGTCTCGTGGTTGCTTCTTGCTGTTCGTTTCCCACAGACGGCGCCAAATGAAACGAAACAGTATATCAATCCTAGTATCCTTCGATCTGATCCTAATGAGGTAGTGCATTTATCCTAACATGATCCGATCCGACCTTCTATCCTACATTACCTGGTCTCGATCACTGAATCTCACAAGAGTAGAGAGAGAGAAAGAGAGCTTTTACTGGAATTGAATGTAAGTTTGATTGCCAAATGTTGTGTATCTTATTTCATGGGGATACACCCCTATTTATAGTATTTCGGGCCTGGTTTTTATGGTGCCAGCCTGTATTTACATGTATAAGTACGGTTCTACCCTTTCCCAGTATCTTTGGTTGACCACAGGCGGTCAGTCAT
The DNA here is from genome assembly GCA_023374045.1 of Limonium bicolor. Taxonomy (NCBI): domain Eukaryota; kingdom Viridiplantae; phylum Streptophyta; class Magnoliopsida; order Caryophyllales; family Plumbaginaceae; genus Limonium; species Limonium bicolor. The sequence goes on along the minus strand of CM041782.1, from coordinate 257,908,747 downwards.
ACTGTATTTGCCTTGTCTAAATCCTATCTCATCCAGCTGGGGACGGCCGGATGCTCTATGTGCTTCTACTTTCATCCGGCTGGAGCGACGGGATGTTCTATGCATTTTTATTCTCATCCAGCTAGACTGGCCGGATGCTCTCCGTGTCTTGTCTTGGCCTGGCACTATTTCTTCCCTTCTCAAATTGGCTCTTTCGTCCGTAGTATGGAGTGGGCTACTTCCCGTGTTCCGTACCCTACTTGTATACATACATGGAGTATCTTATTGATACGTTGTCACTTACCCGACTAACTCATAACTGGTCTGTCAGGCCCGTAAACTCCTTCGGAGTGCGGTCGTCCCATGTCTCATTTTGTGTACACTTGTAGTGTCGGTCACACGCCTAGGTGAAGTATTCTGTTGCCAACTCCTCTTATATCGTCCTATGATATCTTACCATAGTTCTTTGGTTTGGTTTTAAAATTTGGGGGTTTTGGAAAATTTTGTGTTTGAAAATAAAAGTCTGAGTCTTGAAAGTAAAATCTTCATGGCACTTCAATGCCGGTTACTTCTTACCAGGTCTAGCTTCTCGCTGACCGGTATGTTCTTAATACAATGATCAGGCCGTTAGGCCTTTTCAAGGTTTCGTTTCACAATTCTTAGGGTTGTTTTGCGATATTGGCTTCTCTCGCCTTTTGGTAATTGCTAGGTACTGGTCGCTTCTCAAAGCGCCCCTTCATAGTCGCATTAATACTGCACTTGTCGTGGCAAGTGCGCGGTACAGGCGGTTTTTGGTTAACTCATACCGGTCATGGTATTGTTCACACTGTATTTGGTAGCCTTGTCGGCTCTTCCTTAATCATTTAGTTGGATAACTACTCCTTAGAGCTGCTTCTCATACATCTTGACATGACTGTCAGTCATTTAGGTGCTTCTTCACTCTTGGAGTTCCTTAATTACTTAGTTCTATGCTCTACCTCGTTGCTCGTTCCCACGTCTTCACTGTGGTTACCGAGGGTTAAGTCATTTAGGCACTACTTCTGTAGCCTATTCGGGTATGTCCAGTAGTTATGCATGTAGCTGCCTAAGCTACGCCCGCTAGGTATTGTAACCTCTTCGGGTGTGGCAGGGTGGGTGTATCTACCCTTGACTAGATTCTTAGTCAGTTAATATACCGTTAGTGGTATTATTTAACTATGGCGGTCCGTGGACTTGTGTCCCGGTTTGTTACTTCTCATGAAACCGCCTTGTTGCTCGGTCGGTGCTTTGCTTCTTGCTGCTGCTTGGCCCGCCGGGTTCTCGCGACTGCTAGGCATGGCCCCATGCTGCTACAGATTCTAGTCTCCTTTGAATAGGATGTCCCGATCTCCCGTCATTGAGTGCGGTTATTGTCGTTCCAGCGGGATCCGTCTCTAGGATTTCAGGTTCGTGGGATCTACCGCATGACAGATTCTGGTTCTGAAATACCCCAAACTTAGATATGGTGTTTAAATGATAAACTAAGATATAAGGAGGCTAAATAATGCCTTAGAAACATTAAAAAACATTTCTAATCAAAGAAAATATAAGGAAACACCAAAAGAGCAGTTTAAGCAAAAACATGCTCTAAGCTTGGAGAGACTTGGGAGAGTACCCAAATATTGTTCTAAGACCTTAGTAATATCCTAATGGTCATTTTAAATCAATTACCAAAGAAAACCAAGCTTGAAAACAAGTTAAAACACAAAATGTGCTTTAAGGAGTCTTAAAGCACGTTTTTGAAAAATTGTCTTGTAAATGAGTTTTGAATGGCTAAATGTCCATCATTACTCTTTAATTAACATGTGTACTATATAGTATCACATTTGGAAGTCTATATCAATGGGAAATCAAAAATTTCACAACAATGTGCCTTGTTTTGTGAATAGTAACTTAATTAAGCTAGTTTATAACATTAGTCAAAGTAAGTCAAATAAATGGTCAACAAAGACCACAACCTACCTTATTTGACCAAGGGGGCCGGTTTTTAAGTGTGACTCACCACACTTATCTAGCTAAGTAAAGAGAAAGCAAAAGCAAGTAAGTTAACTATTCACCTTTTAACATAATATCTCACCTTTAGGGGTTCTCTCTCCTCACTTCTTCATTCTCCCTTGTTCCCACGGTTTCTTGCTCTCTTTCCTTCTCCATTAACGTGAAGCATACCTCCATGCTAGCTCCATCTAGCCTTGCACACATCTTGCTCATTTTAGCTCCAAAACCAAAACTAAATACATATATCTCTTAGTTAGCTCAAGATCTCCTTTCTATCTTTTCAAAACTTCAAGAGCTTCATTTTGGTGCCAAGTCAAACCACCATTAGAGGAGGAAATTCAAGTTTGGAGACTCCATTGGCTTCTCCATTCTCTTAAGGTAAAGAAAGTGTAAGAAATCCTGTTTTCCATCATTCTTTCCTGTCCGAAAATTTGCACTCATGGGACTCCATGTTTATGCCTTGTTCTAGCTTGTATTCTACTCTTCAAAGGATTGAGGAGGTCCTTCTTGCTTCATATCCAAGCTTGTCTTGAGAAACCAAGGTAAAACAATCACCTTAATACCTTAAAGCACATTTTTAACCTAGGGTTTGTTCCTTAGGGTTAATGTATTATCTAGTACTCATTGGGTCATTGGAGTCATTGGATATTGGATAGAACATTGGCAAGGAGATATATATTGGTGACCGAGATTGAGCAAGGAAAAACTAAGGAAGAAAGCTTTTAAAGCTTTTAAAAGAACAAGGTAAATTACTTACCTTAAGGTGTTTTATTGTTTAAGGGAATGGGATTTAGATATGTGATGAGTTTAGTAGAGAGTTTACATTAGAAAAGGGTTATATATAACCTAGGAGAAACAATGACTATACTTGTGAACTTGTGACTAAAGAGCAAATGAGAAAAAGAGATAGTATAAGGATATCAAGTTGAATTACAAGAAGCGTTTTATTTCAATGGGAGCCTTGTTGTGTGTATTCGCAGGTTGAAGGCAAATATATGTGGAAATTCAGTGGTTAAGATTATTGTCATTTAAGGGCCTAAGTGCCAAGCATTTAAGTTTATGCACTATAAGATGATGTGGTGTAGTTTTGGTGTAAATTGTGTGTTAAGGTGTTGTGATGAGAATTTGAGTGGTATTGGTTGTTTGATGGAGAAAAACCAAGTGTTAGGATGTACTATATACTAGAGAACCCATGGACAAAATTTAAAGGAGAACTTAAGTGTTTAAGATGTTCTAAGGGGATTTAATGACTAAGGAAGTACTAGGAAGTTTTAGAGGTTGTCTTGATGAAAAAGGGGTGAGATAAAGTGCTTTAATGAGTTACAATGACTTAGGCATTACTATGAAGGATTTAGGAATCAAGAGAATGTATTTGAGTATTTATGACTTAGGCAAATGTTGGTGAACAACTAGGAAGGAAATAATGTGTTGATGGATGGAAGCTTAAGCTTGTGAAGGAACTTTAAGTAAATGCATAAAAGAGTTTCTAGATGGTGAAAGATGCTTGGGAGATGATGTTATAGTGGTGGGGAAACATTTGGCATAGTGGCTACACTAGGTATGAACCACCACCTAGAAACCTAGTGGAAAACATTACAAGTGTTAGCATTATTACAAGGAAAATGCATAATGACTAAGGTGGATCTTGGTGAATGATTTAATGAGTTTAGAGGAGGGCTTAAGGTGTATTTGAGGTGCCCAAATGAGGTTATAACATAGTAGGATATATGAGGAGAAGTTTGGAGTTAAAGAGAATTTAGAAACAAGGTTCTGGAGCCGACCGACCTTAGGACCGGCCTGCAAGGTCGGTCGAGCTCAGTTTACACTGCCGGAGAAAGTCTCTGGAATCGACCGAACATAGGACCGGACTTACAAGTTCGGTCGGGCTTGTATTTTGTGAAGGAATTAAGTCTCTGGAATGGACCGACCTTGGGACCGGACTTGCAAGGTCGGTCATGCCAAGAATTTTGTACGGTAATAAGTCTCTGGAGTCGACTGAACATGGGACCGGACTTGGCAAGTTCGGTCGAGCTCAAATTTCCCTCGGGGAACTCTCGGGAATGGACCGACCTTGGGGACCGGACTTGCAAGGTCGGTCGGGGTAGAATTTTCAAACGGTAATGTGTTCTGGAATGGACCGACCTTAGGCAAGGTCGGTCGGAAGTTCGGTCGAGCCTAAAAAAAAAAAAAAAGAAATTTTGAATTCTAAGAATGGCAATGGGTGATAAGGTATACCTTTGGTAGGGTGGTAATGATTAGGACCCTAAGAACTTAAGGGATTAAGTTATGTTAAGTATAAGTTTTAATGTTTAAAGTTAAGTTTGTAAGCTAAGTGGCAAAGACTTGAGAGGTTATTAAATGGGAATCTTTAGGGACTAAGTGAGTTAAGTAAGGTGCGAATAACTAATGACCTAAAAATGAATGAATGTTTTAGGTTTGTGAATTGGGACCTCGAAGAAGGTTAATCAAACAACCATCGACGGTGAACGGTACAATCCTTCTTGTGACCTGCTTGCTAACGAGGTGTCCCTCGGCTTGTGTGCTATCTGTTTAATTGCTATGACTAAAACAAGATAAAGCATGCAACCGGTTATATTTATTCTCGTTGTGTTTGTGTTATCTTTACACTAACCCGCGAGACTTGAGATTGTTACTAACCAAGTTTAGTACTTACTGAGTTAAGAATAAGAGATAAGTTTGGTGGTGTTGGTTAATGCCCGTTAGGGCTTAGCTAGCACATGGTGATTAAGATTTCTACTAACTGGAACTTGAGTGAGGAAACCCGGGACCGATCTCCGGTCATGCATGCTAAGGAAAAGGGGGACGGTATCTGAATCAGATCCACCCTCCGCTTAAGGACTTGTCTTCGGACTTGTAGCCTAGGGCCGGTTGCCGGCTCAGCTACGCTGGACTCCCGTCCAGAGTAGGTGGCATTAAGATGGTGCGGTGGGATCACCTAAATCCCAGGTTCGAATTAAGCTACAACCATTCCCTTCCAGGAACGGTTTGTATACTGAGAATAAGTTAAGATTAAAAATTAAGGTAAGGAACAGAGATTAAGGAAATGAGGACTAAGGAGGGGATTACTAACCCACTTGATAAGGGAACGCTTGAGTCGTTCATTGTTTGTGAACTAAATGTGTTCATCTGTGGTTATTGTTATTGCACTTCATATTATGCTTGTGTATGTAATCAATTTCCATGCTATCGACAATTAGTCGTCGTAGCCCGTTAGCTTGGGGGCCATGAGAGGGTGTACCAGCATTCGTGCTGACCCCCTTTGGGGGCTGTTTTTACACTTGCAGGTAAGAGACCCATGAGGACGCACTACGAGAGTAGGAGCGGTTAGACCTAGGATGGGCTATTTATTTTGAGTTCGGGTTGCGCCTGTGCACCCGTCTGTTTATATTTAAACTGATGTAAGGTGGTGATTATGTCTTAGCTATTCGTACTCGGTTGGTTGTAGTATTGTGGATGGTGATGTTTTGAGTTGGTTAAGTATTTTGGATAAGTATTGTAAATGTAAGGCCGGTATATTCTAACGATCAGACCGTGGCAAGGTCCAGGTTTATTATCTCCGCTGCGACGTAATCGATTAAGGGTTTAGTTTTGCGATAACCACGATTGGCTTTGGATGGGGTGTTACAAAAGTGGTATCAGAGCGTAGTTACGCTCTGATCAAGAAATACCGGACATGAGTAACCACCGAGTTAGGATATAAGTTAAGGAATAAGTGATGGGTTAAGGGTGTGAGAAGTTAGAGTGAGTAGAGTCAGATGACCACTAATAAGTGTGGATCGTCTTTACCGTCTACGGACGTTATAAATTCGTTAACCGAAACAGTGGTGAATACGAATCTAATGTGAGTTATGCTTGTTCAGATGGCAGGACGTCCTAGGGGAAGCCGAGGTCGCGGCCAGGGTGATGATGCTTCAGGAATACCTGGAGGGCAGACGATCGCAGAGATCGTAGCTGCCGCATTAGGGCATATGGGCTATCAGCCTGGTGTGGGTGCACCACCTCCACCGCCACAACCTAGGGAACCAAATTGGGTGAAGAGTCTTGCAGATCTTCGACCCGCGCACTTTAAGGGGGAGACCGATCCCGCCAAGCTTGAGGCGTACATCTCCGAGCTGGAGACCGCCTTCGAGACCCTTGATGTCCCTGCTGGGATCAAGGTGCGTCTGGCTGCTTTCTATCTGAAGGGGGCGGCAGGCGATTGGTGGAAGCTGGTGAGGGCCGAGCATGTGGCCAATCCAGAGTTCGGCTGGGAGCAGTACACCGCCTTGCTACGAGCAAAGTACTACCCCGCCCATGTCCAGACGAAGAAGCGCTTACAGTTGGATGCGCTTAAGCAGACGGACAAGATGACAGTGGACGAGTATTACTCAGAGTTCACGCCTTGCTCCGTCTTCTGCCAGGTCTTGGATATTCTGACCAGATCCTGGTGGACCGCTTCTATGGCGGGCTTAGCCATCGACTCCGCTACGGCATGGGGCCGACGAGTTACACTACCTTGCAGGTAATAAGAATGATTGAGATTTGAGTAAGTAATGAGTAAGATTTAGATTATGAGAAATAAGAGTGACTAATACTATGGAAAAGCAGGAGTGCTATCATGCCGCTGCTAAGGTTGAGATAACCGTCCAGCTGAGGGACGAGGAGAATGCTAAGAGGAAGAATGCTGGTAAGAGCTCGGAGAGTCAAGGGCAAGGAGGGTACAAGAAACAAAAGTACCAGCCTCAGGCCCAGAAAAATCAGAACCCAAAGGGGAAGGAGGAAAAAGAGAAGGCTCCGGAAGAGCCATTGAAGTTGACATATGCTTATGCAGCTACACCCCTGCGCTCTAGGGCGCCAAAGGGTAAAGAATTGATATTGAATGAGTTAAGAAACAAATTAGTAACCGTTTGAGATATGAGAATTGACTTATGAATCATCAGGATCTGAGACTGAGAAGGGAGCCGGTGGTGGCTACCAGCGACGCTTCATCTGTAGGTGGTGTCACAAGGACCACCCCGGGCTCGATTGTAAAGGGAATAAGGTGGAGTGCAACTTTTGTGGAGTGTATGGACACCGGGCATATGAGTGTACCGGAACCCTGCTAGCAGAGCCTATAGGCCCGACACCAGGGGCAAGGGCAAGACCGATCAGGGAGCTGGATCTGACGGTCAGAAGAGGGTGCAGCAGACGGCAGACAAGAACCCAAGGGTGACCCAGAAGTCGGGACCCACATTACACATGGTGGACCGGGACGATGAGCCTGAACCCTCATCGAGGCCAGGTACCGCTTATAACCATTTAGTAATAAAACTACCTGCTTACCGCATTATCATGCATGTTTGGTGAATAACTAAGTTAAGTAAGAATAAGATGAGATTAGAACTTAAGTAAGATATAACCTACTACCACTTTAGGAAGATTCAACATCTGCTACCCAATACCATCTACACCAACCCGGAGCACACCGACATCGAAACCATAGACTTTCCAACCGAACAATGTCAGGTTATCCGCCCAGGTATGATCTTATTAAGGGGATACCTGACACCCGAAGCACAAATAGCCATCATCAGAAGATGCAATCAACTAGGAATGGGACCGGGAGGTTTTTACACACCGGAGTACCCAGGGGGAGCAAGGATGAGATTAAAATGATGAGCTTGGGCAAGGATTGGAATCCGTATGCCAAGAATTACCAAACCATGAGGGTGCAAGATGGAGTCTCACCACCGGGAATACCCGAAGAGTTCCATCCAGTTATTACACAAGTCGTGGAAATCGCTCAGCAGTTGGAAGCTGAACCGATTCCAGACATCCAGGCAGACATTTGCATTGTAAACTTCTACGAGAAGGATGGGAAACTGGGACTACACCAGGATAAGGACGAGACAACGGAGTCTCTCGAAAGAGGGATACCCGTAGTGTCTTGGTCCATTGGGGATGATGCAGAGTTTTTATACGGCGAGCAGAAGCGTGCGGACCGTGCAATAAGTTGGTACTTAAGTCAGGTGATGTGTTAATTATGGGAGGAGAATCAAGGATGTTATACCATGGGATTAAGAGAATCAAGCTGAATACAACACCGTCAGCAGTAATCAATGCGACGCATATGAGACCAGGAAGATTAAACCTAACCTTTAGACAATATTAGCCATGTAATGTTAGAATGAAATGAGGAATGAGATGTAAGATTAAGCTCATGTTGTAAACAGGATGGTTATGAATAAAATAACAGTGTTGTTCATATGAATTGTTACGACTCTTGTTATACCATCAATACTCATGAAGCTTGTGAACACAATTAGGTTATGGACTCGGTACGGAAGGTGCACTAAGCATACTTACAGAGGCACAGGCCGACGCCAGCGGTACTATCCTCACCGGCACCTTTCCGATTAATGGGATTGAGGCATCAGTTCTCTTCGACTCAGGGGCCTCGCATACCTTTGTCTCGGCATCATTCGCGAGCAGGTTGGGGCTAGACGCTGATGAGCTACCCGACTTCACGGTTACGCTCCCGTCTAAGGAGAAGGTTCGTTGCACTCGTTACTACCGAGGAGCCACTGTCAGAATTAAGGGAGAAGACTTTCCAGTCAGTTTCATTGAGTTCAGTAAGCTAGGATTTGATGTTATCTTCGGGATGAACTGGTTGGAGCGGCACAAGGGACGTATCCTCTGCGCCGAGCATAGATTGCTGCTCAGGAGTCCGTCTGGGGTAACAATATCATACCGCCAGAGGCCCAGAGAGCCTTCGACTAAGATCATCACCGCCATGGCAATGTATAAAGAATTAAGAGGAAGGAAGAAGTGTACCTCTGCTATGTACAGGACATAGAGAGAGACCCTGAGTTCGACCCCGACTTACCGGTAGTGTCGGAGTTCCCCGACTTATTTCCACGGGAACTGCCCGGCATGCCACCCACTCGGGAGGTAGAGTTCACCATCGAGCTGCTACCTGGTACCGGACCGATAGCCAAGGCACCATACCGTATGGCTCCGGCAGAAATGACTGAATTAAAAGAACAATTGAAAGATTTGTTGGATAAGGGATTCATTAGACCAAGTGTGTCACCATGGGGAGCGCCAGTCCTCTTCGTGAAGAAGAAGGATGGTAGTCTCCGCCTCTGCATCGACTACAGAGAGCTGAATGCAGTGACAGTGAAGAATAAGTACCCACTACCCCGCATTGACGATCTGTTCGATCAGTTGAAGGGAGCATCTGTGTTTTCCAAGATTGATCTCAGATCGGGGTATCATCAGATAGCCATTAAGGAGGGAGACATTGAGAAGACGGCATTCCGGACACGATACGGCCACTATGAGTTCACAGTGATGCCGTTCGGTTTGTCGAACGCACCGGCGAAGTTTATGGATCTGATGAACCGCTTGTTCCGGGAGCAGCTGGACAAGTCGGTTGTGGTGTTTATTGATGACATTTGATATACTCGAAGTCTAAGGTTGAACATGAGGAACATCTGAGGAGAGTATTGGAAATACTGAGGGAGAACCAGCTATATGCTAAGTTCTCCAAATGTGAGTTTTGGCTTGACCAGGTCTCTTTCCTAGGTCATGTCATCTCAGATGCTGGGATCTCAGTGGATCCAGCAAAGATTGATGCCGTACGTACTTGGCCAAGGCCGAAGACTGTTACCGACATCCGGAGCTTTCTCGGTCTGGCAGGTTACTACAGGAGGTTTGTTAGGGATTTCAGCAAGGTCGCGAAACCGATGACCAGTCTGATGAAGAAGGATGCACCGTTCTTGTGGACAGTTGACTGTGAGAGATCATTTCAGCGCTTGAAGGACTCACTGACCACTGCACCGGTTCTGACCATTCCAGACGGTACAGAGGGCTTTGAGGTTTATTGTGATGCATCCGGCAGAGGGCTGGGTTGCGTGCTCATGCAACATGGCAAGGTGGTGGCATATGCCTCACGCCAGTTGAAGAAACATGAGGAGAACTACCCCACACATGATTTAGAGCTGGGAGCTGTAGTCTTCGCTTTGAAGATATGGCGCCACTACTTATACGGGGTTAGTGTGACGATCTACACCGATCACAAGAGTTTGAGATACATATTCACTCAGAAGGAGTTAAATCTTCGACAGAGGAGATGGTTAGAGTTTCTGACAAGACTAGACATGGACCTCCAATACAAAGAGGGAAGGCCAATGTTGTAGCAGACGCCCGAGCCGTCGAGCACACTCACTCCATTCGCTAGTTTCTTTCTCCAGCTTGGTTGATGAGGTGCGAGAGGCTCAGGGGACAGATGAGTACATGAGGAGGTCAGACAGAAAGCTGACAGATGGTACCTTTGAGAGTCAGAAATACGACTTCAGACTTCATGATGATGATCTGATCAGACTTAAGGGCCGGTTATGCATACCACGGGACAACACGGATCTGAAAGACCGTATACTTAGAGAATCACACTGTTCTTCAGTTTCCATCCATCCGGGAGCCTCTAAATGTATAAAGACATGAAGAGATACTTCTGGTGGTCGGGGATGAAGACAGATGTTACCGAGTTCGTCTTGAGGTGTCTCACATGCCAGAAGGTGAAATTCGAGCACCGACGACCGGGCGGAATGGTACAGTCGATGCCAGTTCCGGAGTGGAAGTTCCATGATATCTCCATGGACTTCGTAGTTGGGCTTCCACCTGCTAGGGGAGGTCTCAACATGATATGGGTGGTGGTGGATCGCCTTAACAAAGTAGCCCGATTCATACCGATGAAGGATACTTGGAAGGTGACCAAATTAGCTGAGCTATTTGAGAAAGAAACCATGAGACATCACGGGATACCAAAGACCATAGTGTCAGATAGAGATACCAGATTCCTTTCGAGGTACTGGAGAGCTACCAGAGAAGCGTTGGGTACAGAACTCAAGCTGAGTACCGCGTTCCATCCTCAGACAGATGGTCAGACTGAGCGTACTATTCAGACACTCGAGGACATGCTGAGAGCATGTGCCTTAGACTTCCAGGGCAGTTGGATTGACAGACTACATCTGATCGAGTTTTCATATACAACAGCTATCACGCTTCGATCAAGATGGCACCTTTTCAAGCGTTGTACGGTAGACCATGTCGTACACCGCTCTGCTGGGATGAGTCGAGTGAGACGGTCATTATAGGACCAGAGTACTTAGAGCAAGTTAAGGCTGAAGTTCAGCAAATCAGGGAGAACATGAAAGCTGCTCAAGATAGGCAGAAGTCGTATGCTGATATTCGACGACGGGACCTGGAGTTCGCAGTGGGCGACCAGGTATTTCTGCGAGTTTCACCGATGAAGGGTGTATTCAGGTTTGGGCAGAAGGGCAAATTAAGCCCGAATTTGTTGGTCCTTATGAGATTACGGAGCGGGTGGGCCCGGTTGCTTACAGGTTGAATTTACCTGCTGAGCTGGGTAAAGTGCATGATGTTTTTCATGTTTCACAGCTAAAAAAATACATGCACCACCCCTCCCATGTGTTAGAACTGAGAGGTTGGCTTAGAACCAAATATGAGATCAGTGGAGACTCCTCAGAGAATCTTGGACAGTAAGACTAGGGACACTCACACAAGTCAGTGCAACTGGTGAAGGTTCTCTGGTCTAACCAGGATGTCGAAGAGGCCACGTGGGAATTAGAGGATAAGATGAGGGCGAAGTACCCTTCTTTGTTACTGACTAGATCGTCTGTATAGGTACGGGGCGTACCTCCTTTTAAGGGGGTAGAGCTTCCTCGCTTTGAGTTAGGAAACGATCATGCTTGTCGTTTATTGGTTGTTTAAGATGTGAATTTGTGTAAGTTGCTACACTCGTGTGTAAGTTTGAGTTATGTATAATGCTTATGTATTGTATTTGAGATTGACCTTGAGTCTTGAGATGTGTGAATGATATAAGATGTGGTGTTAAGATTAAGGGAATTGAGTACCGTGAATGATTAAGCACATATGTGAACTTTGAGGACAAAGTTCTTTAAGGGGGGTATATTGAAATACCCCAAACTTAGATATGGTGTTTAAATGATAAACTAAGATAAGGAGGCTAAATAATGCCTTAGAAACATTAAAAAACATTTCTAATCAAAGAAAATATAAGGAAACACCAAAAGAGCAGTTTAAGCAAAAACATGCTCTAAGCTTGGAGAGACTTGGGAGTACCCAAATATTGTTCTAAGACCTTAGTAATATCCTAATGGTCATTTTAAATCAATTACCAAAGAAAACCAAGCTTGAAAACAAGTTAAAACACAAAATGTGCTTTAAGGAGTCTTAAAGCACGATTTTGAAAAATTGTCTTGTAAATGAGTTTTGAATGGCTAAATGTCCATCATTACTCTTTAATTAACATGTGTACTATATAGTATCACATTTGGAAGTCTATATCAATGGGAAATCAAAAATTTCACAACAATGTGCCTTGTTTTGTGAATAGTAACTTAATTAAGCTAGTTTATAACATTAGTCAAAGTAAGTCAAATAAATGGTCAACAAAGACCACAAACCTACCTATTTGACCAAGGGGGGCCGGTTTTTAAGTGTGACTCACCACAATTATCTAGCTAAGTAAAGAGAAAGCAAAAGCAAGTAAGTTAACTATTCACCTTTTAACATAAATCTCACCTTTAGTGGTTCTCTCTCCTCACTTCTTCATTCTCCCTTGTTTCCCACGGTTTCTTGATCTCTTTCCCTTCTCCATTAACGTGAAGCATACCTCCATGCTAGCTCCATCTAGCCTTGCACACATCTTGCTCATTTTAGCTCCAAAACCAAAACTAAATAATATATCTCTTAGTTAGCTCAAGCTCTTCCTTTCTATCTTTTCAAAACTTCAAGAGCTTCATTTTGGTGCCAAGTCAAACCACCATTAGAGGAGGAAATTCAAGTTTGGAGACTCCATTGGTTTCTCCATTCTCTAAAGGTAAAGAAAGTGTAAGAAAATCTAGGTTTCCATCACTTCTTTTCTTGGCCGAAAATTTGCACTCATGGGACTCAATGTTTATGCCTTGTTCTAGCTTGTATTCTACTCTTCAAAGGATTGAGGAGGTCTTCTTGCTTCATATCCAAGCTTGTCTTGAGAAACCAAGGTAAAACAATCACCTTAATACCTTAATGCACATTTTTAACCTAGGGTTTGTTCCTTAGGGTTAATGTATTATCTAGTACTCATTGGAGTCATTGGATATTGGTTAGAACATTGGCAAGGAGATATATATTGGTGACCGAGATTGAGCAAGGAAAAACCTAAGGAAGAAAGCTTTAAAGCTTTAAAAGAACAAGGTAAATTACTTACCTTAAGGTGTTTTATTGTTTAAGGGAATGGGATTTAGATATGTGATGAGTTTAGTAGAGAGTTTACATTAGAAAAGGGTTATATATAACCTAGGAGAAATAATGACTATACTTGTGAACTTGTGACTAAAGAGCAAATGAGAAAAAGAGAGATAGTATAAGGATATCAAGTTGAATTACAGAAGCATTTTATTTCAATGGGTGCCTTGTTGTGTGTATTCGCAGGTTGAAGGCAAATATATGTGGAAATTCAGTGGTTAAGATTATTGTCATTGAAGGGCCTAAATGCCAAGCATTTAAGTTTATGCACTATAAGATGATGTGGTGTAGTTTTAGTGTAAATTGTGTGTTAAGGTGTTGTGATGAGAATTTGAGTGGTATTGGTTGTTTGATGGAGAAAAACCAAGTGTTAGGATGTACTATATACTAGAGAACCCATGGCAAAATTTAAAGGAGAACTTAAGTGTTTAAGATGTTCTAAGGGGATTTAATGACTAAGGAAGTACTAGGAAGTTTTAGAGGTTGTCTTGATGAAAAAGGGTGAGGGTGAGATAAAGTGCTTTAATGAGTTACAATGACTTAGGCATTACTATGAAGGATTTAGGAATCAAGAGAATGTATTTGAGTATTTATGACTTAGGCAAATGTTGGTGAACAACTAGGGGAAATAATGTGTTGATGGATGGAAGCTTAAGCTTGTGAAGGAACTTAAGTAAATGCATAAAAGAGTTCTAGATGGTGAAAGATGCTTGGGAGATGATGTTATAGTGGTGGGGAAACATTTGGCATAGTTGCTACATTAGGTATGAACCACCACCTAGAAACCTAGTGGAAAACATTACAAGTGTTAGCATTATTACACGGAAAATGCATAATGACTAAGGTGGATCTTGGTGAATGATTTAATGAGTTTAGAGGAGGGCTTAAGGTGTATTTGAGGTGCCCAAATGAGGTTATAACATATTAGGATATATGAGGAGAAGTTTGGAGTTAAAAGAGAATTTAGAAACAAGGTTCTGGAGCCGACCGACCTTAGGACCGGACCTGCAAGGTCCGTCGAGCTCAGTTTACACTGCGGAGAAAGTCTCTGGAATCGACCGAACATAGGACCGGACTTACAAGTTCGGTCGGGCTTGTATTTTGTGAAGGAATTAAGTCTCTGGAATGGACCGGCCTTGGGACCGGACTTGCAAGGTCGGTCATGCCAAGAATTTTGTACGGTAATAAGTCTCTGGAATCGACCGAACATGGGACCGGACTTGGCAAGTTCGGTCGAGCTCAAATTTCCCTCGGGGAAACTCTCGGGAATGGACCGACCTTGGGGACCGGACTTGCAAGGTCGGTCGGGGTAGAATTTTCAAACGGTAATGTGTTCTGGAATGGACCGACCTTAGGCAAGGTCGGTCGGAAGTTCGGTCGAGCCTAAAAATAAAAAAAAATAAATTTTGAATTCTAAGAATGGCAATGGGTGATAAGGTATACCTTTGGTAGGGTGGTAATGATTAGGACCCTAAGAACTTAAGGGATTAAGTTAAGTTAAGTATAAGTTTTAATGTTTAAAGTTAAGTTTGTAAGCTAAGTGGCAAAGACTTGAGAGGTTATTAAATGGGAATCTTTAGGGACTAAGTGAGTTAAGTAAGGTGCGAATAACTAATGACCTAAAAATGAATGAATGTTTAGGTTTGCGAATTGGGACCTTGAAGAAGGTTAATCAAACAACCATCGACGGTGAACGGTACAATCCTTCTTGTGACCTGCTTGCTAACGAGGTGTCCCTCGGCTTGTGTGCTATCTGTTTAATTGCTATGACTAAAACAAGATAAAGCATGCAACCGGTTATATTTATTCTCGTTGTGTTTGTGTTATCTTTACACTAACCCGCGAGACTTGAGATTGTTTCTAACCGAGTTTAGTACTTACTGAGTTAAGAATAAGAGATAAGTTTGGTGGCTGTGGGTTAATGCCCGTTAGGGCTTAGCTAGCACATGGTGATTAAGATTTCTACTAACTGGAACTTGGAGTGAGAAACCCGGGACCGATCTCCGGTCATGCATGCTAAGGAAAAAGGGGGACGGTATCTGAATCAGATCCGCCCTCCGCTTAAGGACTTGTCTTCGGACTTGTAGCCTAGGGCCGGTTGCCGGCTCAGCTACGCTGGACTCCCGTCCAGAGTAGGTGGCATTAAGATGGTGCGGTGGGATCACCTAAATCCCAGGTTCAAATTAAGCTACAACCATTCCCTTCCAGGAACGGTTTGTATACTGAGAATAAGTTAAGATTGAGATTGAGGTAAGGAATTGAGATTAAGGAAATGAGGACTAAGGAGGGGATTACTAACCCACTTGATAAGGGAACGCTTGAGTCGTTCATTGTTTGTGAACTAATGTGTTCATCTGTGGTTACTGTTATTGCACTTCATATTATGCTTGTGTATGTAATCAATTTCCATGCTATCGACAATTAGTCGTCGTAGCCCCGTTAGCTTGGGGGCCATGAGGGGGTGTACCAGCATTTGTGCTGACCCCCTTTGGGGGCTGTTTTTACACTTGCAGGTAAGAGACCCATGAGGACACACTACGAGAGTAGGAGCGGTTAGACCTAGGATGGGCTATTTATTTTGAGTTCGGGTTGCGCCTGTGCACCCGTCTGTTTATATTTAAACTGATGTAAGGTGGTGATTATGTCTTAGCTATTCGTACTCGGTTGGTTGTAGTAGTGTGGATGGTGATGTTTTGAGTTGGTTAAGTATTTTGGATAAGTATTGTAAATGTTAAGGCCGGTATATTCTAATGATCAGACCGTGGCAAGGTCCAGGTGTTTATTATCTCCGCTGCGACGTAATCGATTAAGGGTTTAGTTTTGCGATAACCACGATTAGCTTTGGATGGGGTGTTACAGGTTCAGATTGAAATATTTAATAACTGTCAGACTGGGTTTCCCCGTCTCTCTGGCGTTCTTCCCGATCTTTTAAATACAGGGGTTGTGGAGGGCGGGTATGGTATTGTAGGTATCCAGATCATTCTAGAAGTTCCTAACTAGCGCATCTCTCACGCTAGCACTCAACCCTTAGCCCTAAGTCTCTAATTCCTAACTCGGTATTTCCTAAGCTCGGTATTTCCAGTCATCAGAGCGATACTTCGCTCTGATACCATTTTTGTAACACCCCAACTGCTAATCTCGTCATTACCTCTTAAACTACTACAATTCACCATTAAACTCGCAGCGGAACTCTAATACAACAGAGGGTGATACAACGCCGTTAGTGAAATACCCCAAACCTTAGTATGTTGTGTAAATGTTAAACTATGGTATTTAAAGGCTAAAAAGTGCCTTAGAAACATAAATGAATCATTTAAACCATGGTAAACACAATAAAACACTAAGACATGGTTTGAGCAAAAACATGCTCTAAGCTTGGAGTGAACTTGGTTAGGACCCAAAGAGCCTACCAAGACTTGATAATGTTTAATTATGACTTTATAAGGCTAATTAAGTCCTTAGGAAACTTTGGTAGACAATGAAACCAAACAAAACACAAATAAATACCTTAAGGTCAATAAGAGCAAAAATGTGCTCTAAGCTTGGGATAAATGTGTATAAGACCTAATGGTCATACCTATGCCTTAATTATATGTTAATGAACATATTAAATCAATTACCAAAGAAAAACCAAGCTTGAAAACAAGTTAAAACACAAAATGTGCTTTAAGAAGTCTTAAAGCACGTTTTTGAAAATTGTCTTGTAAATGAGTTTTGAATGGCTAAATGTCCATCATTACTCTTTAATTAACATGTGTACTATATAGTATCACATTTGGGTGGCTATATCAATGGGAAATCAAAAATTTCACTTCTATGTGCCTTGGTTTTGTGAATAGTAACCTTAATAAGCTAGTTTGTAACATATAATGTTATAAGTGAGACAATTGACTAATAAAGTCTAAAATACCCCTAGGTAGTATATGGGGGCCGGTTTTATCAAGGTGAGTCACCAACATGTAAAAATCAAATAAGGAAAGGAGGGTAGGAAGGTAAAAAGGAGAAAGTTACCTTTTAATACAAATATCTTGCTAAAGCAAGTTCTATCTTCATTTCTCCTTTCCTCCTTCACTTCACACGCCTCCAACCTCCCTTCTTGCTCTCTTTACGAGCTGCTACAGCAACACCAACATCACCATTGTTTTCCATCTTTGACCACTTGTAAAACCTAGCTCACTTAACCAAATCAAAAACAAACACCACCATTCTCTTCCTCTCATCAAGCTCTTCAATTCTATCCTTTCAAAATCCCAAGAGCTCCATTTCGGTGCCAAGAGGAATCACCATGGGAGGAGCTAGAGCTCACCTTTCACATATTTTGTTCTCCTTTGCTTCAAGGTAAGGAAACTCAAAGAAAAATCAAATTTCCTTCATGTTTTGTGTTGTCCGAAAATTCACCTCCCATGGTGTATTTATCTTGCTTGTTTTAGCTTCATTTGAATCTTCCAAGGGCTAGGAGGAGTCCTCTCTTGATATATATTCAAGCTCTCTTTCCATTCCAAGGTAAAACAATCATGTTAATACCTTAAGATAATATATGTAACTAGGGTTTACAATGAGATAAAGCTTAAAGCTATATACTCATTTCAATGTTGGTATATTGTTTAGTTGTTGGCAAGGAACCAAATGCCCTACCGGTTTGTAAGTAAGAAACAAGAAAGAAGTTTGAGTGGAAAAGAGGTAAAATACTATCTCAGTGTGGTTTAATGCCTTAGGAGAAATGAGCTTATATTGCTTATTAAAATGATCTAAGGAGCCAATGGTGAATGAGCTAGTAAAAATGCTCTCAAGGAGTTTATTAAGGGCATATGAATTGTTGGGTGTATTTGCAGGTCAAAGGCATTATTATGTGGGAAATTCAGTGTTTAAGGTTTATGCAATTTAAGGGCCTAAGAGCCATGCATTTAAGGGCCTAAGTGCCAAGCAATTTAAGTTATGCACTATATTGTGATGTAGTGCTTAATGTGTGAAGTTGTTGTGTATAAAGTGTGTTGATGGATTTTAGGTGTTCTTGAATGAAATAAGGTAAAAACCTAAGTGTTTGGATGTGGGTATATACTAGAGAAGCTATGGCCAATTTGGGAAGATGTGTAAGAAGTTCTAAGTGTTTTAAGAAAGTTTTGGTGAACTAGGAAGTGTTAAAGGTGAATGAAGGTTTACTTGAGAAGGAAACATGTATTAAAGTGATTAAGAGTGATGCAAGGATTTAGGCATTATCTTGGAAGTTTTAGAAATCTATGGGTGTTCTTAAGATGTATTTAAGTCTTGGAGGAGTTGTTTAAGGTTTAGGTAATGTTGATATTCAAGGAATAAATGAGGTTTAGGTAAGGTTTTGAGTAAGGAGTTTTAAGAAGTTGTGAAAAGGAGATTTAGTTAGTAAGAAAAGAAGTTGAGAGGTGATGATAAGGTGTAGAGGAAACACCTTGGTATTGTGGTCATTATAGGTGAAATGCCACCTAGAAATCATAAGGAGAAAACATTGTAAGTGTTAGGAATTTTGTGGAGATATAAGTAAAGGTTTAAGGAATTAGAAAAAAAATAGTTTTTGTGAGTGTTTAAGAATATCTTAAGGGTGTGTTTGAAGTGCCAAATGATGTTAGAACACATTAAGAGGCCTTAGGAGAAATTTGGTGAAGAATTGGCAAAGTTTGGGTAAGATTAGAAGGCGACCGACCCAGGGGCCGACCCAGCTTTTGGGTCGGTCGAGCCTCTGTTAGATGTTAGGAATGTGTTCGGTAATGGTCCGACCCAAAAGGGTGGGTCGGACATGGGTCGGTCGGTCAAATTACAAAGGAGGAAAATGTTCGGGGATGGACCGGCCCAGTCGAGTGAGTCGGACGTGGGTCGGACGGGCATGTTTTGTAAGGAAGCAAAAGGGTTCTGTAATGGACCGACCCAGTTGTGGGTCGGACGGTGGGTCGGTCGGACCAAAAACATGGTTTAAGGTTATGAAATGATATGAGATGATGATAGGATATGATATGGTGATTATAGGTAATGATGCCATAAGGTTGTTAAGGACATGTTAGGTGAGTTTAATGACAATTAAGTGAGTTAAAAGTCGTATTAAAATGTGAGGGTAAAACAAGTTAAAAATGTTAAGTTATGTAACTAAGTTAACGGGGAAAAATTAAGCATTGACATTAAATAATCAAGCAAACCCCGATGTTAATGAAAACACATGTGATGTTAACAGTTGTTCGAGAATTTGCTCGAGGAAACATAAGTGGACGTGGTAAAGTGGACCCGGTGACAGGTATGGTTTTCTTGCAACCTGTGTCCTACCGGATTACACCGGCTTGTATGCCAATATGTTTTCTTGAGTGTTTGCCACTTTGTAAGATTAAAACATGTAATGAGTTTATAGTAATTCATTTATGTGGCGAATTTGGTATCCGATGCCGTTTAACTCAAACATGTGTTAAATCTTAGCTAACCAAAACTAGGAACACATGAGTGATCGGTATTCGGAGTTAACGACCCAAACCTTGGGAATGTGCTAACCACGGCTATGTGTGAGTTAGTTGGATATTGTTGTTGTATGCAAGTGTGTGAACCTCCCTTGTGTGCTTAACTCGGTTATGATACCGTATGGTGTGTGGTTGTGGTAGGCTCCATAATGGATCTCTAACTATATTTATAAGAGTCTATGGGCTAATGGGGGGTGAGGAGTCCGGTTGTTCCGGCCACGCGTGTGATGGATGGGGACGTTATCATATCCAGTTCGGCTTCCTTGGTGTATGTTTAGGTGGTATTCCAATTTGGTTTCAACCTCCCTTAGCTTATCCAAAGCTAGTTTACTGACTCACGTCGGGCCATAGGGGCATACTGTGTTGTTTGGTGTGCTTGGGATCACTATATCCGACACACCTTGGGTTTAAGTCAACCGTTCAAATAACAGGATGGTGATGAGGTAATTAACGAGCTTGGTATGAGTTTGGCAACAATCTCTGTGCTCATGGTATGTACTAACTATGGTGGAAGAATCTTAATGTGAACCGTTCTCGAGGTGATATGTATTGTTGTTGTGCTATGCAAATTACCTTGCTATGCTTGGGTATATATATATATATTATATATATGGATGTTTTAAATGAACGCAATGATGTCATGTGTACGTCGAAACAAGAAAGGTATGTTATGTTTGTTATGTGGGGGATGAGTTATGTTGTAGGATATGGAATGTGTGGATCATGGAAATGAATCCCAGCTTGCGACAAGAGGCATTTGAGGATAACCCGATTGATGGGTACATGCCGTTCGTTAAGGAAGTAACTCCATTTTAGAGGAGAGCCACTCTAGGGTTTAAGGAATCATTGGATGGTTGGTTTAGTGTGGAGGTGTTGGTTATAGGTTGAGCCCATTGAGGCGAAATATTATGTGTGTATGGTT
Source organism: Limonium bicolor (assembly GCA_023374045.1). Taxonomy (NCBI): domain Eukaryota; kingdom Viridiplantae; phylum Streptophyta; class Magnoliopsida; order Caryophyllales; family Plumbaginaceae; genus Limonium; species Limonium bicolor. The sequence goes on along the minus strand of CM041782.1, from coordinate 257,888,047 downwards.
ATGGCTTGTATGCATGATTTAAATATAATCAACTGCATGCTAAGACGACAATTAGTTGTGCGTGGCCCGGTAGCATGTGGGCTGCGGGATTACCATACCAGCAAAGGTGCTGAGCCCCTTGGGGGCCACCCTTTCTCTTCTTTTCCTATTTCAGGTACGGAGAGCTGGAAGCCGTTCGAGAGTAGGACGGGGCAGATGTTATACATGGGTAGCCATTTAAATGGCATGAGTATGATAGGCGTAGTAAGACCGAAATTGTTATCGGCAGTAGTTGTAAATACTCGGTACAGGGGGGAGTGTATGTATATAATAAATGTTGAAGATGGAATGAGTATTGTATTGCGTAGTTGCTCGGGAATCTAGTCCATCAGACCGATACAAATGTACATGTATTAGCCTTGTTAGCCACGTGGGTGGTTAACGGCGTGTAACACCATTGGAATAAGTAATGTGATGAGTTGAGTTTCCGCTGCAGATTGTTATTATGTGTTGGTTGTTGGATGGGTGTTACAGTTAGCCACCCTCGTGGCTAACCCGGCCTAACTCACATTTAGTAACGGTCTGATGGACTGGAACAACCGAGTACGCAACAGAAATTCAAACTCAACTCATTACTTAACTATACCGAGTCTACAATATACAGATGCCGATAACATATTCGGTCTTACACCTCATTCCAATGCATAAGTAATTAAATCTAACTACCCATGCAACCCACCGACCCCGTCCTACTCTCGAACGGTGACATCTTCGGTGTACCTGAAAAATAAAAACGTTGCCCTAGGGGCTCAGCTTAACGCTGCATATGAAATTCGCATACCCCGAGCGCTAACCGGGGTACGCCAACCACTTTTGTTGAGAGCATGGAGTTCATTTTAATTCAACCAACATGCATATAGTAATACATTACATATGTACACTTCACAAGGATTCGACAATCAACCATGGGATACAATCCCTAACTAACTTAACAAGGTTGTTAGTTGTGTCAATTTACTATTACGCCATGAGGGTTATACCTTACTTTGCCTTGGTTACTAATTTAATAGCTCATCCGCTCTCTCGGGTTACTTATTCTTATACCCACCCATTCTCTTGGGCTACTCATTCTATGCTCACCCATTCTCTCGGGTTACTTATGCTCGTTATCTCACCCCACACTCTTGGGTTATTCATACTCGTTATCTCACCCACACTCTTGGGTTTTATACTCAAGCTCTTGTAGATTCTCGAGACACTACAGGTCTCCTACGTCACGCTTGTTACTCTTAATACATACTAGGGCCACAACTCATGGCTCACAAGCATAGTCTTACTTCCCCGGTTTCGACCCTACTCTGGGTCTAGCATGGTGGGAAGGTTCAACTAGCTCACAGAACTCTCTCTTAGTTCCTATCTCTTTTTACTTAGGTCCGACTACTTTCGGACTACTTACATTCCCATACACTCCTCTCTCGGAGTTATAATATTATTATGTATATTAGTCTAGAAGCATCACTCTCGATGTTTCTAATGACTTTGGGAACATTACTTAAGTTCGGTTAATCTTAGATTTTAAGAGTTACCCATACATTTCACTTACTCATACATCCGGTCATTTTCTTATATCGGGTAAAATCCTCATATAGGAGGTCGACCATGTCCCAAGGGAGCTACTAATCCCTTAGGTCTCTTTTACCTTCTTTACTAGTTCACGTCTTCGAACTATCTTTAATCCTCTTGAAGGAGGTTCAATTATCTTTCCACTCTCATTTGTTTCGTGGATTGTGTCATTATGGTTTACTAACCGTTATCGGGTAATTACTCAACCCGCACATCTCCTCACATTCTAGGGAGTTCGTATGTTTGCGTTATCATTATACTCTAACAGATAATTTGTGTGTTTGCACGTTTTCGTTATCATAAGCATCGACCTGATCTATGGGTCTCTAGCCAAACGTTACTCACTATGAGTCGGTCTTTACTCTATGTTAGACCACACCGGCATACAAGTATGTTAGCTCATTCAACATACAACAAGTCATACATAATCAAACAATGGATTATTTTCATGCTTTAGTCTTGATTAAGCCGACACACAAACACACAAATCAACGTAACTCGGTTAGCACGCGGAGTATGAGAAAATCATACCTTTCACCGGGTTTTTACTTTTACCGTGTCATCTCACCATGCTCGGGTCACACACGATTATCTGATAATGTTTCAAACATTATTATTAATACTAAGCTCATACGGAACATAATTAAATGCTACTCCCGTACTTACCCCGTTTATCCCGTTATCTCGGTTTTACTCTTGTTAATGTAAGTTCTCATTTCTCACTCTCTTCTAACACTTTCTTATACTTCTTAGGGCCTTTACATGTCACCAAACAAGGCCTAAACATCATATAACATCATTAACATTCAAACCCCCATCATTAGAAGGCTTTAAAATACTCACGGGACAATTCTGGGGGCGGTCCGGGACTTGGCCCCTACCTTAAGTCCCGGACCAATGCTGGTCTTTACTCTCAGCCATATTTTTGAAGTGGTCCGGGACCTTATACATCTCTTAAGTCCCGGACCAAACCTGCACTCGAACTCTCGGCATGAATTTCAATATGGTCCGGGACCTTGTCCATATCTCTAGTCCCGGACCAGGTACAGACTTCTATCCTCGGCTATTATTTAAGGGGTGGTCCGGGACATGGGCAGGGACTTAAGTCCCGGACCTATCAAACTGGAAAACTCTCAGGGGTATTTTAGGGGGTGGTCCGGAACATGGTCCTAGACCTAGTCCCGGACCCTGCTGCAATTTTGACAGATTTGGCATTTTCCAAATCTGTTACAACCTCATTATCTCACCATTGATTCTCCAATCTTTCCCACTTATAATCTACATGTTTTAGCACTTAATTACACTTCTAAACCACATTAATCCAACCACCAAGTCCTCTCACTAACTCTTGTTTGTTTCACTCAAATTCACTTATATTTTCATAACTAGTTTTCTAGTTCTTTAACCCCTTGTAACAGATTTGGTACCCTCTTCTTACCATTCAAAACTCCACACAATAATGCCATTCCTAGCACTCCAATGACATTATTTCATTGCTAACACACTCTTCTTCTTAGTTTGGTTTTCAACCATTAACCACTCACCAAACACCTCTTAAACACACCTAGTTTCTTCCATTAAATGAAACACTCAAGTCCACACTCTCCTAAACCAATTTTGACAGCACTTGCCTACTTCCCAAGCATTTTCACCACAATTAAATCAGCTCATAAACACTTCTTCGTCCATGTTTAATGAAGCAACAACAACTACAACACATCGAATTCCCACTTGTTCACACATATACACCAGCTTAGTTCCCAAGCTTATTTCTCACACTTAAACAACATTAACATCCTCATTACTCATTCAAATTGTAGTATCTTAACTACACTAAAACAAGATCCTTAATTCTACATTAAAAATCTGTTTTGGAAGCCAATAAAACTAACTCAAGGTGAGCTTGTTACCTTGTTAGTTTTCGGTTTTCTTTCTCCTCTTCCTCTTTCTCTTGTTCCTTCTTTCTCTTCTTGTTTCCACACCAAACAGAGGGGCATAGATTGCTAACTACAATCATATCCCCACACCACACAAAACAAGTCAATTTAGTTTAAGCTCTCCTCACAAAACTAGTAATTTAAGGAGCTAGTTTCAAGGCTCTAACTTAGGTATTACCTTAGAACGACCAAATGGGTAGCTTGGCAATCAATTGAAGGAATTTCCAACACCCCGCAATGGCATGGAGCAATCGGCTGAAATGGAGGAAATTTTCAACGTTGGGAAAATTTTCCAAATTACAAGAACAAGCTAGAAATGATGAACTCTTGCTTATATTTTTACCTTAAAGTATTAAGGAGATGATGAAGAGTCAAGAGAACCCCTTCAAGCTTCAAAAGGCCAAACTGCCATGGAGGTGAAGATGGAGGCTCCAAGCTTTCGAAGGGTGGAAAACGTAGCCCTTGCCGATACGAATCTAACGGTGGTGTTTTTGTGTGATTTGGTGAAGAAATGAGTAAGATAGAGGAGGAAGAAGATGGAGCTGCTTGCTCACTTGTGAAATCGCCATTTACAGAGGATGAAGAAGAAGCTCAGTTTGAGGGGGAAGAAATAATCGTGAGTGAGAAGAATGAGAGAGGTGAGAGAGTTACTTATACCTCTTTCACTATTCCCCTCCTCTACTTTATTACTTTGTCCTTTGTGAAATACCCCGACCTTAAATACAGTGATTAAAACCATTCTAATCCGTATTTAAGAGCCTAATAATGCTTAAGTAATATTGGGGAGGAAAAATAAACCCAAAAGAAATAAAGAAATCTTAAAAAGTGAAAAACGCTAAATAAGAGTTTAAATAACCATAGGAAGTATGAGACCTCGGTTAGCATGTTATATGGATTCTAAAGCCTTGTTAAAGCCTAAATTAATATATGGGAACAACTCCCAAAGAAAACGGATCCAAATAATGTATTAAAACGCTAATAGAGCTATAGCACACGTTTTTCAGAGAAAACCCAAAAACATGATTTTAAGTGGTCAAACGAACCCGTAAAAAAAATTATAAATCATATTATTAAGCATTTATGGAAGCTTAATAACCAATAAAAATAATTAAACAAAAAAATTCTGGAAAACGGGCCCGATTAGTGAATTGTACCGAAACCGGGTAAAATAATGAGCGTTTTCTGTAAAAGACGAAAAATGCTCCAACTAGTAATACTGTAGGGGGGCCAGTTTTAACAGTTAAATAACCCCCTCTCTCACACACACACACTAGCTAAATAAATAATGAGTCAAAAAGCAAAAGAAGAATAAAAGGTAAAAAGCAACTTACCTTTCTCTCACCTCCCATTCCCTCATTTCTCTATTCTCTCACCTCCCTCCTCCTCTCCCAGCGAATTCTCTCTCCTTCCCCCATTGCTGCTGGCGATTTGAAGCCCCAAAGAAGCTTCAATGGCTTCCCTTCTTCTACCTTATGCTAAAGCCATATTAAAGCTCCAAATGAGAAAAAAAGTACATATTCTTGCTCCTCTCTTCAAGCTCTACATTCCTATCTTTTCAAAATCCTAAAATGAGCAACTTCATCTCCATGGGTTTTGAGCATTTGAAGAATAAATGACACCATTTCGATGCATGGAGTCTCCTCTTCCTCCTAAGGTAAAAAGTTTTAAGAAAAATCCATCTTTTCTTCATTCTCTAGAGTGGCCGATTTTTGCCCCTTCTTGTAATGCCTTGTTCCTTCTTTGTTTGAGCTTGGTTTAACTCTCCAATGGTGGAGGAACTCTCCTTTGTATTCAAGGCTTGAAAACCTCTCTTAAAAGCTCCAACAACCCTAACTAATGGTAATTTAAACCCTTCATTGAATTAGTGAAATTTTAAGAGATTAGAAGTTTAATTATATTTCTTTATCTAATTTGGGTGTTGGGATGGAGTTTGGCAACTCCATCCCCCACATGGCTGATTTTGAGGCAAGAAAGGAAGAAGGAGGAAAAATGAGGAAGAAAGAAGGAAGTATAAGCTCAAGGTAAGAGCTCCTTCCGAATGTTAAATTCTATTGCATTAGAGTAATGGGAATGGGTAAAATATCTAAAGAACCAAAACCTTGTACTAGTATTAAGGATTGTGAAGTTTGAGTACTTAAGAGAAAGTATTTGAATTGTAGGCTTTGGAGCCAAATGTGATGTGTATGTGTATTGGAATTGTGGATGGAGAAAGTATTGAGGAATTTATGTTTGTATGTGTGCTAGTAGAACCCTTGTGGTTTGGCTAGATTAGGAATGAATTTAATGAAAAAGTGTGCATGTGGTGAAGTTAGAATTGTAGGTGAACTATGGCAAAATTTGGTGGTAGGAATATGTACATTTATGGATGACTTGGTGAATGGGAGAACCAAGGTGTGTATTGGAATTAGTAGAGATGTTAATAACTATGGAGTAGTAGTTGTGGTAAGAGAATGAAAGGATATAAAAGCTGTAGCAAGAGGTATGGGATTGCCTTGGAGAAACTATGAAGAACTGGAGTATAAGACTTGGTAAAATGAAGGTTGGACTTGGGTATAAATGGTGCAATTGCTTGGAAATGAATTGGCGTGGTAAGATGAGGCATTTGGGATGCTAATAATGGCATTGGTGGTAGGAGTATTGAGTGTTAGAAGTTGGAACAAAAATCTGTAGCATTAAAGGGATGAAAAACTGTTGTGAGTGTGGAAGGGAAGTGATGAAATTGTGTAAGTTGATTGATGGATTTAGTAAAGAATTTGGTGGATGAACTAAGGCAATTTGGAGGGCCTAGGTAGTGTTTAAACATGTGGGATTATATGTAGGAAGATTGGAGAAACAATGGGCAAAGTATAGAACTGAAAACAGAATTCAAAACTGAAATACTGGGCCGGACCGACCTTGGGACCGGACTTGCAAGGTCAGTCGAGCCCAGATTTACAAAGGACGGAAACCTTCTGGAATGGACCGACCTTAGGACCGGACATGCAAGGTCGGTCGGCCAGAAGAATTTCCCGTAATGCAACCTACTGGAATGGACCGACCTTGCGACCGGACTTGCAAGGTCGGTCGGGCTAGAATTCTCCGTCGTGTAACTTACTGGAATCGACCGACCTTGGGACCAGACTTGCAAGGTCGGTCGGCCCCTGAAATTTTCCAGCGTAATTCCTTACTGACTTCGACCGACCTTGGGACCGGACTTGTAAGGTCGGTCGGGTCTTACAAAAAAAAAATTAATTTAAATTAAATTAAATAATATATATATATATGTATATATATGTTATACCCACAAATACATATGTACATATATGTAAGTATACCGATGTTAAGTAAGAAAACTAACTTAAAGGAAGTAAACAATGTGTAAGTATAGGAACATTAAGTGAAACCGAAGCAACGGGACAACGGGGTGGTAAGTACGGGAGTAGCAATTATGTATGTAATGTAATGCGTAGTATTGATTGAACCGTTTGGCATGTAGCCGGGGGTTCAAGAATAGGACTCGAGGAACAAATAAGGACTAAGGAACAAGAAGGCACCGGTAAAGTAAATTGCAGAAAAAGGTATGATTTCTTCATGCCCTGTATCCTAATCTGGTTACCCCGATTTGTGTGCTTATTTGATCACCTAATAAGATAACTGCATGAATCGGACTATTTTGCACTTACTTGTGCCTGTTTACATTGTTCTTGAATAATAGTTTGTATAATTCATGAAATATATGAATGATGGAGTATATTGTATTTCGTAGTGTACTTGAATATTGTAATGGATTTTGTATGGATGTGTATATGTACAATGTGTTGTGTATGTGGCTTGAATGTTGACTTCTACTAATTCCTAACTACCTAACTCCTAACTTAAGTGAGCAAATTGGAATGAGTAGAAGTCCGATATAGCTTCGGCCACGCGTGAGGATGAGGAGACACAAGAGGTTGGATCCGATTCCTGACTCTTAAACTGGTCCGCGGCCCAAATCCCTTAAATGGGTAGCATCCCGGATTGGTGAGTCAAGTAAATCCCGGTGGTGGGACGGAGTAGTCCCCGGGCCGGAGGTCCGACGACTTAACATGAGTAAGAGTAAGTAAGTTAGTATGTATGAGTATGAGTATGTATGCGTAAGTACTGTGGAACGAGTAAAAGACTAATCTCCACCCGATTAACCCGGTGGACCAACATGAGCCAACAAGTATGGTGGATTGTGTATGTATTGCGTATGTACGATATATGCATTGTGTATTGCAAATTTCGAAAAGGTAAGTATGTGTCTGATGGCTTGTATGATTTACCATGTATGTATTGAAGTGTGTGTATTGACGTGTATGTATGTATTCCTTGCGTAATGTATTGTAATGTTATGTAAGAGCATGTATGCATGTATGTATGAATAAAATGAACCGCATGTATTCGACCAAGTGGTCGGCGTACCCTCACTAGTGCGCGGGGTATGCGGTTCTCATGCTCAGTGAAAGCTGACCCCCTCGGGGGAACGTTTTTAGTGTGCAGGTACCCGAAGCGGTTTGGTCAAGGTAAGAGACCGGTGGCACACCCTTTTATTCAGGAAGCAAGTAGTTGTGAGGGATGGGTAGTGGGTAGACTCCTAGTGAGTATGTATGAGTTTGGAAGAGGTAATATTCTTGTATAAGGATCTTAGTAAACTCGGTGAATGATATTGTACGGTATTGAACTTGTGGATTGTATGGAATGGAAATTGTAGTATTTGATTCGTAATTGTCGTAAGACTTGCACTGTGTAGCACTCGGATATTCCGGTCCATCAGACCGATGCTGTATGTAGAAGTAGTAGCCTTGTTAGTCACGTGGGTGACTAACGGCATTGTATCACCCACTGTATGTAAGTAAGTATCCGCTGCGTGACTCGGAAGCACGAGGAGATTGGACGGTAATAATTGTATTAATGGTAGGGGTGTTACACTTTGTGACTTAATAAAATCTAGCTAATTACTTAAGTATAGGTGTGTGTGTGTAGTTATAAAACCGGTCCCACATTATTAGTGAGCTGGAGTGTTTTTTCATTTTTTTACAGAAAACGCTCGTTATTTTACCCGGTTTGGCACTATTCACTAATCGGGCCCGTTTTTCAGATTTTCTCATTTCTTTATTTTTTTAATGGTTATTAGGCTCCCATTAATAATTATTTTTAGTTATTTAATCAACTATAATTTTTACGGGTCTGTTTGACCACTTAAAGTCACGTTTTCGTGTTTTCTCGAAAAACGTGCTTTAAAACTCCGTTAGCATTTTAATCCATTTTAGGATCCGTTTTCTTCAGGAATCATTCCCGTACACTAATTAGGCCTAACTAAGCCTTAGGAATCCATCTCGGACGCTAACGAGATCATGTATCTCTTATACTCATTTAATGCGTGTTTTAGCGTTTTTCGCGTTCAACGCATTTTCTCTTTTCTTTTTGTTTTATTTCCCTTACCAATACTCTTTAGGCACCATTAGGCCTTTAACAATCATATTAGAGTAATTTAATCGTGATTTTTAGATCCGGGGTAGTAAACTGCCTGATGCGTCGCAATAGACCTCAAAACCATCTGGACCGTCTGGTGAAGTCAGGATTGGTGCAGATGTCAAAGCACCCTTGAGACTCTGGAAAGACTCTCACAGTCAACTGTCCACTCGAATGGAGCATCCTTCTTCATCAAGGAAGTCATCGGCTTCGAGACACTGGAGAAGTCCTTCACAAACCTCCTATAATAACCTATCAGACCGAGGAAGCTCTGGATGTCGGTAACTGTCTTCGGCCTAGGCCAGGTGCGCACTGCATCTATCTTTGCCGGATCAACAGCGATCCCGACCTCAGATATCACATGACCAAGAAAGGATACTTGGTTCAACCAAAATTCACACTTAGAAAATTTCGCATACAACTGATTCATCCTCAATGTTTGCAACACACTTCTCAGGTGGCTTTCATGCTCACCCTTGGATTTCGAATACACAAGTATATCGTCGATGAAGACTACCACTGACTTGTCCAACTGATCGTGGAACAAGCGGTTCATTAATTCCATGAACTTAGCTGGTGCATTGGATAAACCAAACGGCATAACCGTAAACTCATAATGTCCATATCTGGTTCTGAATGCGGTCTTCTCGATGTCACTCTCACGGATGGCAATCTGATGGTATCCGGATTGTAGGTCTATCTTGGAGAATACTAATGCTCCTTTCAACTGATCAAATAAGTCATCGATGCGTGGTAAAGGATAACGGTTCTTCACTATAACTACATTCAGCTCTCGATAGTCAATACACAGGCAGAGACTACCGTCCTTCTTCTTCATGAAGAGGACCGGCGCTCCCCATGGTGAAACACTCGGGCGGATGAACCCCTTGTCGAGTAGGTCTCTCAGCTGCTCCTTGAGCTCTGTCATCTCTGCTGGAGCCATACGATAGGGTGTCTTCGCAATTGGTCCGGTGCCCGGAACCAAATCAATCTCAAACTCAACTTCCGTGCTGGCGGCATGCCCGGCAGTTCCTTAGGAAATACATCAGGAAACTCCGACACTACCCGCACATCTGGGCTAAACTCTGGGTCTCTCTCTATGTCCTGGACATAGCAGAGGTATACATCATTCCCTCGTCGTAGTTCACGATACATAGCCATGGCGGTGATGATGATCTGAGTCGAAGGCTCCCTGGGGCTCTGGCGGTATGATATAGTAACCCCAGATGGACTCCGAAGACGCAGACGATGCTTGGCACATAGGATTCTGCCCTTGTACCGCTCCAATCAGTTCATCCTGACAATCACATCAAAACCCAGTCCCTCGAACTCTATCAAGTCGATCGAAAACTCTTCATCTCTAATTCGTACAACGACATCTCGGTGGTAGCGGGTACACCTGATCCGCTCTTTCGACGGGAGAGTGACTAGAAAATCTGGCATCTCATCACCGTCTTACCCTAGCCTCTTCGCAAAAGATAGCGAAATAAATGTATGTGAGGCTCCGGAGTCGAACAAGATCGAAGCGTCCACGCCATTGACTGGAAAGGTACCGGTGAGGATTGTGCCGCTCTTGCCGGCTTCTGCCTCATTGCAGACACTCAGTATACCTCCTGTTCAGAGTGCACAGTCTAATCCATTGGCAAACTAATAAGTATCTGATAATAACACGGTTGACATACTTCAAACAACTCCACTTTATTCATTAACGTTCTCTTTACAACATACGTTGGTTTACACTGTTGACATAACTAACACTTACATAACATCCTTAACATACACTGGCTTAACAGACTACATGTTCACACAAGGCTTTAAAACTGCCTGAAGGTCAAATTCAAACGTCCGGGTTTCATGTGTGTGGCATTGATCACTGCCGATGGTGCGGTATTCAGTTTGATCTTCTTGATGCCATGATATAGCATCCTTGACTGCCCACCCATGATTAACACATCTCCTGATTTCAACACTAGCTTCTTCGCGAGATCAGCACGCTTCTGCTCGCCGTACACAAACACTGCGGTATCACCAATGGACCAAGACACCACGGGTACTCCCTTACTTAGAGACTTGGGTGACTCGTCCTTATCTTGGTGCAACCCTAATCGTCCACCTTTCTGGTAGAAGTTCACAATACATAAATCCACTTTAACACTTGGTATTGAATCTGATTCAACTTGCTGAGAAATTCCCACGGCGTGGTTAACGACCGCAAGGAACTCCTCAGGTATCGTCGGTATAGTTGCTCCATCTTCAGCTCGCACGTCTTGATGTGTCTTGGTGTAAGGATTCCAGTCCTTACCCATGCACATCATCTTCAATTTCATCTTCGATCCGCTCGGGTATTCGAGTGTGTAGAAACCTCCAGGTGCTGCTCCAAGTTCGTCGCATCGTCAGATAATGTGGATTTATGCTTCAGGTGTCAGGTATCCATTTAAGAGTATCATACTTGGTTGGATGACCTGACATTGCTCCATTGGAAAGTCGGTGATGCTGATGGTGGTTTCTTCAGGGTTCGGTGTGGGCGGGATTGGATAACAGATATTGAAGGTTCCTAAGTTTTAACATTACTTAATTTAGGTGACTTTCACATTTACTTCAATTCTTTACTCACATGGTTGTACATTTAGAATCACTAACACGCATGCATGGAATGCGGTATGCAATCACTTATTTCATTCAACGGTTTAGGCGGTACCTGGTCTAGAAGAGGGCCTGGTGCCTTAGACCGGTCCACCACATTCAAGGTGTCCTTGCCGGATCCCGACCCCTTCCCCTTCTTGGAATCCGTGTACCTCGGATCTGGGGGTGGCTGATTAGCCGTCTTCTGGCCGTCGGTGGTCACGGTGGCCTTACCCTTCCACTGCCCCTTAGGCATGTAGTTTCTGTCATTCGGGTTTTGGAAGCATTCGTAGTCACGATGCCCCATCTTTTTGCAGTATCGGCACTGCACATCATCTCCCTTGCAGTCCTTGCCGGGGTGGTCTCCTTTGCACCACTTGCAGTAGTAGTGACGATCGGATCCAGAGCCCGTGCTAGCTGCTAACACACACACACATCAGTACATACCTTCACCAAAATAACACACACAACTAGAATTCAGTATTCGGATTTTATTAGTTACCCTTGGGCGGGTAAGAGCGTAAGGGCTTGGCCGCATATGCATAGGTGAGCTGCAGAGGCTCTCAGCAGTGGTGTCTGGGCTTGGCCTTTGCCACCCTGTTGCTGTCCTTTCTGGGACTGGGGGTTTGGCTTTTTCTTCTTTCCTCCCCTGTGCCCTTGCGTGCCTAGACCCTCGCTCGTGGCCTTGCGCTTAAGCGCATTCTCCTCGTCCCTCAGACGGACGGTGATCTCAACAATAGCAGCGGCATGATAGCACTCCTATATTAGGGTGTTAGTTATGCCCCGCAATTCAAACTCACAATTACATTAACACACTGCACACACTTATTCACTTCATACTGTAGTTCATTACCTGCAAAGTAGTATACCCGCTTGGCCCCATACCGTAGCGTAGGCGGTAGCTCAATCCGTTGTAGAAACGGTTCACTAAAATCCGGTCTGAGTAACCCAGATCCGGCAGCAGATGGATAAGTTCGATGAAAGCGGAGTAGTACTCATCAACCGTCATCTTATCCCCTTGCCTCTAATTGTCGAGCTCTAGGCGCTTAGCCTCTTGCACATGAATCGGGTAGTACTTGGCTCGCAGCAGGGCCGTGTACTCCCTCCACTAGAAGGTGGGATCAGCAACTCTGCCCTCCCTTACCAGTTTCCACCAACTCTGAGCCAATCCCTTCAAGTAATAAGCGGCAAGACGGACCTTGACCTCCTCGGGCACATTCAAGGTCTCGTAAGCGGTCTCCATCTCGGAGATGTACGCCTCCAACTTACCAGGGTCGGTCTCCCCACTGAATGACGAGGGTCTCAAATCCGCCAACGCCTTGACCCAATTGGTCTCGCGCGGCTGTGGTTGCGGTTGTGGCCCTTATTGACCCGCACTGCCTTGCTGCTGCTGCATCGCAGCTACCAACTGTGGGACCATCTGGGCTACGGTGGCCGCAACAGCGTCGGCCATAACTTGCGCCGTAGGGTTCTCTCCCTGGTTCCCGGTATCACCAGTACCGCCGTCCGCGGCCTCTACCTCGTGGTCTACCTGACATCTGAATTCACATGAACATTTATTAGCACTGTGCTTGCACACTTATCGGTCCAACGGTTGTAACATCTTCCCGACAATAAGGTATCTCCACACTTAGTTAGTGGTTAACCTTCTCATAACTGTTCATTTAGGTAACTATGGTTAGGTTTCCTAACTCGGTATTTTCCTAAGCTCGGTATTCTAGCCATCAGAGCTATACTTCGCTCTGATACCACTTTTTGTAACACCCCTACTACGCGCTTAACAACAATTGAAATCGCAGCGGAAATAAACAACTAAATATTAACTAAACGATTTGGTGCTACAACGTCGTTAACCACCCACGTGGTTAACAAGGCAGAATAAACACAAGCGTACCGGTCTGATGATCAGACTCCCGAGCATTAGGTACTAACATCCATATATACATAACCAACATATTGAGTATTTAACAACATCCATCACTGTAAACTGTACACATAAACTCCACTGTCAACTGTCAACGACCGTTGCTGTAATACAAACGGTACCAAAATATATCGCCACGGGAGCACAGGCGCATCCCGGGCTCAACATCCAAAAATAACCAAAAGTATTTATGCAGCCTAGAATCTATAGCCATTCCGCTTCCTCGATCCTCATCTTGTAGTAAAAATATGGAGCCCCCAAGGGGTCAGCAACCCTTGGCTGGTATGGTTAACGCGCAGCCCATCGGCTACCGGGATACGCGCAACTAATTGTCATGATAACATGGCATTCATTTAAAACATACAACATATATATCATAGCAAGAGTATTGCATAACAACATCACACATAACATACAAGAACGAATCCCTTTAGGAAGCGAACCAACACAATTAGATCACATGGAGAGCCTAGAGAATGTTGCCAAACTCATGCCAAGCTCGTTACAAAACTCGATACCGTCCTGTTAAATTGAACGAATAACTTAACACACAGGTGCGTGCGGATATAGTGATCCAAGCACACCGAACAAAACATAGTATGCCCCTATGGCCTGACGTGAGTCAGTAAAATAGCCTTGGATAAGCTAAAGGGAAAGTTGAAAACCAAAATGGAAAACAACCATAACATACAAAGAGAATCGAGCCGGTTATGACATCGACTCCCATACTCACACGCGTGACTGGAACTACCGGACTCCTCACTCCCCAGTTAGCACTTGTTAGAAGTTCAACATCGAACTCAACAAACAATCACATACAAGTGGTTAAGTCTTGTTAGACACACATAAGGGAAATGAGTCATACTTAACAATACAATAATATGAACAACTGTAAACTCATTACATGACTTAAGTCTTACAAGGTCATAAACACACAGAAAAACAAACAACACACAAGCCGGTAAACCGGTAGGCAACAAACTGCAAGAAAACCATACCTTGGTCCTTGCTTCGACTGGTTTCCACTGTTGGAGAATCCTATACACATTTAGTAACGTCGGTTAATTAACGCACTAGTTCCTTGTTGACTTATTACTTTACATTTATAGTTATTTTACTTTCACATTTTATTATAACTTCTCACCTCCTAAATTGTCATTATACACACCTATCATGCCTTAGACAACCTTATAACATCATTACTTACTAATCCCCATCATTAGGCATCATTATTTAACCTTAAAACTCAAGTTTTCAAGTGGTCCGGGACTTGGTCCCCATTTAAGGTCCCGGACCGTGCCATTGTAAAACTCTCGGGCTGATTTCAGGTAGTGGTCCGGGACTCCATACAGGTCCTATGTCCCGGACCAATGTAGGCAAAAACTCTCGGGTTGTTTTTATGGGGTGGTCCGGGACTTCATACGGGTCCTAGGTCCCGGACCAGTATAGGCAAATTCTCTCGGGGGTAAAACAGGGGGTGGTTCGGGTCTTTGTACAAAACTAAGTTCCGGACCACAATGCCTTAGGAAACTCTCGACCTCTTTTAATGCATGGTCCGGGACATTATCCAAAACCTAGGTCCCGGACCACTGTTATAGATGTACATTTTGAACATTTTCTAAGTCTTGTTGCAATGGTTCTCCACATCCATTAAATGTATAAACTTCCCAAATGATCTTAGGTATATTCTAATGCCAAAATATCATCTTAAACACACCTAGTTCCTTGCCTAACTTGTTACTCATTTCTCAATTTTTAAAATTCACCAACACTTACATTTCTTACAAGGTTTCTAAATGGTGTTTCTCACCTATGATAACCACTATCCCAAAATGCTTTCTCCTCCCATAACATCATCTCCCAAGCATCTTTTCTTACCAACCTAAACTCCTAGTTCATGTTTAAGTCCTTTTTGTTTCCTAGAACACCTAAGACATTATTTCTTCTCTAGTAAAACACCTAGACATTTCTAACACTTCCAAGTTTACCAAATCTTATTTAAACCCTTAGAACTTCTTGCACATTACCTAAATTTTGACATGGGTTCTCCTTGAACATTGCTATACCA
The DNA here is from genome assembly GCA_023374045.1 of Limonium bicolor. NCBI lineage: Eukaryota > Viridiplantae > Streptophyta > Magnoliopsida > Caryophyllales > Plumbaginaceae > Limonium > Limonium bicolor. The sequence goes on along the minus strand of CM041782.1, from coordinate 257,872,422 downwards.
AAACACATTGTTTTCACCATTAAACATTCAAGAACACTAGAATCCATCAAGAACATCCTTGTACACAAAACTTCACCCATTTAACACTACATCACAATATAGTGCATAATTTAAATTGCTTGGCACTTAGGCCCTTAAATAGCATGGCTCTTAGGCCCTTAAGATGCATAAATCATAAACACTGAATTTCCCACATTATATTTGCCTTTGACCTGCAAATACATACAACAACACATATGTCCTTTAATAGTCTCTTTGAGAACATTTGACTAAGTCATTCACCATTGGCTCCTTAGGTAGTTTTAATAAGCAATATAAGCTCATTTCTCCTAAGACATTAAACTACATTAGGTTAGCATATTTACCTCTTTTCCTCACAAACTTCTTTCTTGTTTCCTTGATTTAAATCGGTAAGGATGTTTGATTTCTTGTCAACTTCTAAACAATATACAAATAATGAAATGAGTATACAAGCTTTATGCTTCATCTCATTGTAAACCCTAGATACATATATTATCTTAGAACATTTAGATGATTGTTTTACCTTGGATATGAAAGAGAGTTTGGATATGTAGCAAGAGAGGACTCCACCAAGCCCTTGGAAGATTCAAATGAAGCTATAACAAGCAAGGTAAGGGCACCATTAATGGTGTTTTTTTCGGACAACATACAAACATGAAGGAAATGGAATGTTTCTTTGAGTTTCCTTACCTAGAAGCAAAGGAGAACAATAATATGTGAAAAGATGAGCTCAAGATCCTCCCATGGAGATTCCTCTTGGCACTGAAATGGAGCTCTTGGAGTTTTGAGAAGACAGGAATGAAGAGCTTGATGAGACTAGAAGAATGGTGGTCTTTGTTTTTGATTTGGTAAAGAGAGCTAGGAGATATAAGAGGTGAAAGATGGAGAATGGTGTGAGAGCTGTTGCAAACCGATGGAGAGAAGAAGAAGATGAAGTTGGAGATGGTGGGAATGCAAGAGAAATGAGAGAATGAGTTTGAAGTTGCTTTTGGAAGATATTAAGTAGTAAAGTAAATAGTAACTTGCTTTATCATTTGTTATTTATTTATTAACTTACAAGGTGGTGACTCACCTCATAAAAACCGGCCCCCATTAGTCATCTAGGGGTGTTTTAGTCTTTGTTGACCATTTAACTTACTTACATAGACTTATGTTATAAACTAGCTTATTTTAGTTACTATTCACAAAACAAGGCACATATTTATGAAATTTTTGATTTCCCATTGATTTAGACTTCCTAATGTGATACTAAGTAGTACACATGTTAATTAAAGAGTAATGATGGACATTTAGCCATTCAAAACTCATTTACAAGACAATTTTTCAAAAATGTGCTTTAAGACTCCTTAAAGCACATTTTGTGTTTTAACTTGTTTTCAAGCTTGGTTTTCTTTGGTAATTGGTTTAATATGTTCATTAATATATTAATAAGGTCTTGGTAAGCTCATTAGGTCTTAACCAAGCTTATCCCAAGCTTAGAGCACATTTTAGCCCTAATTGACTTTAAGGTATTTATTCGTGTTTTCTATGGTTTAAATCGTTTACTAATGTTTCTAAGACTCTTTTTAGTCTTAATATACCATATTTTAATGTTTAAACAACATACCTAGGTTTGGGGTATTTCAATATATGTAAATAATTTTACCTCTCTTAAAAGATATTACTGAAAACATTTATAAACATACTGTTATAAATGTTAATTTAGTTTCCCTTATTTTTCCCAGCTTAAAAAGTTTATTAAGAAACCATACTTTAATTTTTGGTTACATTAAAAACCATATATTATAAGTTATTCTTATGAAAAACCCATAAACACAATTTTTAAGCCCATTTACCATAGTCCAAAAATTCCTAAATTTAACATACAGTAACTATAACATTTTAGACATATTATAAAATTTTTATTTCATAAAAATATCTTTTTAAATTAGCCAAATAATTCCAGAAAACTCGTAACTTGCAAAAATATTAACTTACGTTTAAAAACTCCCAAAACCATATTAATTTACATCAAAATAATCTAGATTTAATAAGGAATCTATGGTTAAAATTTCAAGTCAAAACACTATCGGGAAGGTATTTAAATTAATTCAACAAGTTAGGGTTATTTACTGGAATTTATAAAAAACTTAATCTGAAACGTTTTAATCTCGGCCGTCCGTTTCTCTTAACTTCTTCGATCGGACGGCCCGAGATCTTCGAGTTCTTCAACGATTATCAAACAGACCCCGAGTACTAATTTGACAATTTCTCCTAATCCACAGAACGAAATTGAGTGATTCTTGTTTCTATGGTTTTGAAATTAAATTCCGGTTCTAATGATAGTAATTTCGCTTGCTATAATGCAGGTTTCATCGGTTTTCGATCTTGGTTTCAAAGTTAGGGTTCATATGGGTTTCCGAACTCAAATCTCCCAAATTCACTCAATCTAATGCGTAATCGATGCAATTGGAACATGGTATTGACCGATAATGTATGGGCGATTAACAAGGTTGAAGGAATCTGAAGAAAACTTACCGGAATTGCTCGAATCGAAAGGATTCGAAATCGGATTCTAGAAAAATGCCCCCTTTACAACCCGATTGAGTAGCCTACTTTGCAACGCTATAATTTTTAGTACAAACCGAGTTAGAACTAGTTCTTGGGGTTAATCTAAAGAAGAAAGTTAACTCTACACAATGATAGCAAGAACTCACCCTAACTTGCACTACACAGAAGAAATCGAAGCTGGAAGTTGCGAGGTTACCTTGTGTTTTCTGGAAAGAAAACTATGATTTTATGTTGTGACAAATCCAAACCTTTAGACACCTCGTTCTTCCAAATGGTTGAGAATTGGCTTTAGTCATCAACATGAAAGTTATAGAGGGATTAGAGCTCTTCAAAACGAGCTAAAGAACATGAAATTTGGCTGAGAACGAAGAAGTTATGGCAAGACGAAGTTACCTGAAATTGTAGGAAAACTGGAATCTGCAGTTTCGGTTTTGCAGGGTTGCTACTTTGGATCGAATTTCTGGTTGATTTAGGACGAACTAGGTTTAGTGTGAGTTATGGTTGTTTAGAGGAAGTGTAGGAGAAGACAACAAAGAAGACGACACTCAAAAATTCCAAAAGATGAGAAAGTTATGAAGGTCACAAGTTAGGGCAAAGACTGGTATTTGTTACAGGAAAAATAGGAGATAGAATCGACTAAGTACTGGGGCGCGTATCCCGAGGCGCGTGATGAGTCAGCAAACCTTGCCACATCAGCTTTTTTTCAAAATTTTGGCTCTAAACTTCATTTGATCATAACTTTGGCTAGGATGATCCGTTTTTGACGTTCTTTTTATCGATCTTCTTGGTTTTCCATAACCTATTTCTTGGTATAGGTTTCATGGGCTGGTTTGACCATTCTCAAAAAGTCAACCCTAGCAAGGCTTAGAAGGCTTTAGGGTTTCTAGAATTTTATATTGACTTTTATGTTTCAAAACAATGTTCCAACTCTTTCTAAAATCTTTATTATACTTGGAGTGTTTATAAATTTTTCCAAGATTTATTGACTTATAAATATTATTATTAAATTCATAATACTATATAATAATATATAATAGTTAAATATTTTATTGTATTCTTTAGGGTTAAATAGGAGAAATTCCCTAAATAAATTTTCATAATTCCATATAATAATTTAATATTTATAATTCCATATAATAATTTAATATTTATAATTCCATATAATAATTTAATATTTAATAGTATTATTTAAGGTTTAATAAAAGAAATCCCCTAAATTAATTTAGGGGTATTTCATGTATATTCCATTACTGTACGTCGGGATTTCAATAATATTGTAAGGTTTTCCCTGCTTGTGATGCTCATGTGTATTACTTGCATCTTCCCGTATTCTCCATGGGTAAATATACTCGGAGGTTTTTCTCTATGTGGCATATACTGTAATATAGTTCGCCTTCCATTTGATTTTTCATCGTTGAGTTCTTTTCGAGTTTCACTTGATTGTTTTGTGCCTGTATGTTTATTTCTGATAGCTGCTTATGACGGTGATTCCACTAGGATTCTTCTCGTCAATATTATTGAGGCGTCTTGCTCTTCATCAGAGTTGATTCTTTCCTGTGTTCTTCACGCTAGTTGCCTTCGCACCTGGGGTACCTTCTTGATATATTACTACTTACATGTCCAAATTAGGATTATTTCTTGTCAAGTCCATAAGCTCTCGCACGTTTAGTTGAAGCATTCTTCATTCCATGGGTCCTTACCCAATAGGTTTACTTATTTATATTATCCTTTGATAGTGGTAGCGTCCTGACAGTGGGGTTCTTAATCTTTGTCGGTGTTGTTGGTGCGTACTGTGGTTCAGTTGTTGTAGATGTAAGGTTGCAATATTCTTGTTGGTCTTAAATTTGTCTTCTATTCATCGCCTCCTGTAGTTGTAATCGTCGGCGCTCGGGGTCTTGTGTTAATATTGGGGCATATCAACAATTCGTCTCTTTGATCTTCAGATCATCAACTTGTGACTCTGGTATTTGAGTCTACTGTCACCATATTCGGTTTTCACTTTTCAATGTATAGTATGAGTTACGGTCGAGCCGTGCATCTTGTATATAATATAGAAGGATTGCCTGTTATTATCGATTTTCCAATTGTCGGTAGTTCATACACGATCTTTTATTGTCTGTTCAACAAGTATACCCCAGTAGGCTTCCCATTAAGGTTTCTCACAAGGTACAATTTTCTCACAATTCCACATGTTCTTGCAGTTTATGAATCAACTCATGTGAGTATTAGTATAATGTTTCTACTCTTTATATTCTACCATGCTTATAGGTAGGTTCCCATTTAATATACTGGGTTTGAATTCATAAAGAAAGGCATGAAAGTCGACTTTTCCCATGAGATGGTAATATGGCCATAACTTAGAAGGTAGCTTGTAAATACTGTCATTATAGGTAAATGTCTCTTGATCTCATATTTAATTTATTATCATGACTAATGGTATAATAACAATTAGTATTTCCTTCACAGTCGAATATTTTTCCGACATACGCGGAGTTGTTTTAACTATTTAATCTCTACAGGTTAACCTGGACAATTTAACTCTTAACTTACACCTTCCACATCTCATATGCTTTGTTAATCAAATTTTAGATTAGAATTAAGAATAAATACCTACTTTTCACAGAAATATTCGTGGCCACTTGTAGGGAGTCTCAGGAATCATCCAACCCTGACGGGGTCAGCGTCAATGTTGAACTATCCTTCCACTCCATTTTATGTTTAGTTTTCCCTTGATCTGACCAGGATCAAGTTCGACCTCCCACGTCAAATATCAAACAACCACATAATTGTTATTTTTTTTTCCAATTTTATCTTATCAAGACTTTGTGTCGTGGTGAGTACTACATTTTCTCTCGACCACTATACCACTAGTCTAATATCTGTTATAACCTATACTTGAATCTAGTGTATTCCTTAATCCACGGAACTAAGTTCCTTTGATCAAATCATCAAGCGGGGAAGCCAGTTTTTCCTCTTGGCATAAAAGATAAATTCTTATTAACACATCTAGACACTTTGTCACAACCCCAAAACCGGCCTAGTTCTAAGGTATAGACATGCCGCGTGCTAATAAAAGACTAGGAGCACGCAAGGCTTCCCAAAAATTCAGATTGCAAATATTGTTCAATAACTATAAATGAATAATCCAAACCGAATACTAATAAAGCCCAATATACATAGGCCGAATAAAACTAAGTATCTAAACATAAGGTCAGATAAGTAAGACCATAAGAATAAGTTCAAAATCGCACATGACTAAAGCTGAATTGGAACGGCAAATAAAAGCAAAGGACCTCCATCTGGTTAATCCTTAATTTGCAAAATGTTGTAGTAGAAAGGGGTGAGCAACCACACGCTCAATAAGCAACAAACGTCAACAAAATGAGCAACGCTCAAAACATTTTTACTGAACATAATTATACATATATATATATGTATCAAAATAATAATAACACAAGTACTGAAACCGGAATTCAAATCACACTGAAACAGAGCAGAATATTATGCAAATCAGAACATATCGGAAACAAAGTTTTTAAGGGACCTTAGTTCAGAGCATACAGAATAGGTCTGAAGACCTCATATAACAGAATGGGTCAGAAGACCCCAGATAACAGAATGAGTCCGTCGACTCCAGATAACAGAATGGGGAATGCCCGTAATACAGATACAGAAGGACGTCCTACATAGCGCGCTACGGGATAACTCGACCCAGTCATCCACGGCTCAGAAAGCAAAAAAACTAGGTCCCAAAACAGATTGTTTCACAAAACATATTCACATAGTCCAAATCCCAAAACCAACTAACGAGGACTCTGTACTTATAAACTTATACGTACATGTATTCACCGATGTTTACAAATAATCAAAACGGTAACGTATAGAATAAATACATATGAGCTAGATGTCATCTTACGCCCAACATATATGCAAATCAGATAAAGTATTTGATGTATAAAATATAGATCCGCAATACTTCATAGGAAAGTAAATGTATATATATTATACGCAAAACATATAAGCATGTAAACATTGTAAAAAAAATGGTTATACTGCTTTAGTGTGAAAATATACTCAATACGTGCGTGAAGATCAAAATAAGTTGTGTTAGCAAAACACTATTAAATTAAAAGTATTCATTTTGATAAAAAAAATGTAAAGCAGCAGAAGTCAACCATTAATCAAATCAAGCAAATGATAGTTGAATTCAATGGATGTTCAATGAATTCACCATGGCAAGTCGTAACATACGGCAAATGTACTTGAGATCTAAAAACAATATATATAGTAGTAGAATAGTGCTAACACCACCAAACTAGATTTATCAAAAAATTATGTTATCGAAAACCTGTGTAGATAATAATGTAGAACACTCGGATGAAATAATGGGACAGATTGAAACCTGTTTATCTTATACAGGCAATGAACTAAAATCTGAAATAATCGGTTGAGTAGATTTGCGGCTGGTGGTAACTGATTTAATACGAAAATATTTTTATAAGGTCAATGGGCACTTAAATTGAATCAGTTCATCACCTACCTGACAACCAAAGACCACTGTTGATCTTTAAACTGATGTTGCGGTTTTTTCCCGAATCAACTGAAATCTCTAAACTGCAGGGATAATTCCATAATATAATCGGTATCAAAACCGGTAACTTTTCTGTCAAAATATAACCCTGACAATACTGATTAACCTAATAAAATCATACCGGTAGATCTTAGTCGTCCATTCAATGACAAACACTTGTTTTAACTCCTACTGACCCAGAGTTCCTGACGACGACCGTATCCCAATGTCAAAATAAAAAAAAAATCAGCACTTGATACTGATGTCAAGTAGTAACCAATCCCGTATACAAGTTTGTATACTTTCACTGAAGTTGCAGAGATAATGGTAATGATGATTACCTTCTGGAAGTAATGGAAATCTCCACGGTCCTTCACCTCGGTTGCACTGGCAGAGCAAATAAGAGTACGGCGCCGGCAATAAGGAAATAAAAAAAAACGAAAGGGAGTCTTGTGTAGTAGGGTTTAGTCTCCTTTATAAACCTGAGTATTATAACATCCAGTTATAATCAACTTATTATCTGATTTACGGTAATCTTTATCTCCAAAAATAATCTCCTGATGTTATATATATATATATATATATATATATATCTTTTTTTTTGGTACGTTACACACTTGCTGCCTAATAATTATTTCATCAGTCATTTGACTCTTAACCCATAATACAAGCAATAAATTCAGTCATGGTTTATCTAATATTTAATTTATTAGGGCTTGATCATTACCTACAATTTGGTTATCATCACTTGGAACAAAGGACAGTCATAATTATTTTTAAATTTGGGATAAATCCTCAAGGAAAAGTTTTATAACTCATCTACAATTATGGTTTCACATAGTATTATTTCCTACTCCTTAAAGCCTGTCTTGTACTAACTTCATTTAAACTCCATAAATCAGGTGGAATCATATGTTTGACTTAGGTTAGGTATCCTCCAATAATAGTACCATATGGACCTAAGAACTTCCAATTTGAATCCTATGGTGGTGACAAGACAATCAAAGCTTATTGTTTGCACTAGTGCAGAAAATGTTTTTAACCACGGTTAAAAAGCCTATATACCACGGTTTGGAACCGTGGTTAATACGCGCGTCGTATATTCGAAAATGCCTATAAACCACGGTTCAAAACCGTCGTTTAAAAGCGCGATTATAAACCACGGTTGCTATATGACCGTCGTTTAAAGTCGTTTTTGTCGCGGATCAGACCGATTTTATACCACGGTTTGGCTTTATAACCGTGGTATATAAGGCTTTTAAATGACGGTTCCTCTGTAAAACCGTGGTATATGACACTTTTATACGACGGTTCTGTAGAAAACCGTGGTTTAAAATGTCGTTCCACTGAGTTTTAAACCACGGTTTTCAAGTAACCGTGGTTTTTTTTTTCTTTTTTTTTTAGTTTTTTTTTGTTTTTTAAGCCTCTACCACAAATGTTTTCCACAATTTACAATCGCATATACAACCTGTACAGGGCATCCAACTGGTATTGCCCTTTGATAACCAACCACACTATATGACCATAAACCAAAGTTGCCAGTTTGAATTGCAACATTGAAAACGAATTGCAAACAAACCCATTCAAACTTTCAAAAATAAGAGAGAGTTGAACTTTTACAAACTTTGAGAGTATATGTTGTTTCAGCAAAAACAAAAGTCTAAGTCTAACTACACTAGGATAAGATCTAAGTAACACTCAAGTAATTTTTACACCAAAACTGTGATAGATGATCTCTTACAAAGTCGAGATCCATTTTGGAATACGTGCTCCCTGCTTTGTGAAAAAAGAAACGATCTGTCCATAAAAAGAAACTGATCATCATTAGTACACAATTTTATTTCAAATGCAATAACTTTAACTAAAACTTTGATTGGTATGGTTTACCTTGTCATCATCAGCAAGCGTGTCAATATTTTGTACAATCTCGAACATGTACCGCATCACATAATAGCCACAGCTTCGTGAATCAGGCTGCTGAGGACACTGTCATCACACCATCCATGGATTACCAACTTTAGATAGATCAAAAAATTAAACGTTTAACTTTAATACACAAAATGCATAAATTAAATGATTACTTACCCGTATGTAATGGAAGTCCAAGATGGAGAATGGTTTCTTCGCATCACCCAAACCAAGCTTATGACCCCTGCATAAATACAACATTTTAAAATGAAGCCATTTATTGTCAATAATCTAGGACAGGCTTAAATAAATACAGAATGCATTAAAATTTTTGAATACTCACTCCTTCAAATATTTCTCTACAACGATCTCTCGAAGGTAATCAGGGCCGCCCAATGGGTCTAGTATCAACAAAAATGAGGTGTCAATACACAACACCATCAACATCCAATAACATCAACACCGTCTAAGTAATGAGTGCAGAAGTCAACTACTTCCTCTGTTACTGTCCCTCCAATTATGCTTCCCTCTGGACGCCGACGGTTTTTCATTTTCTTTTTCAGTATACCCATATATCTCTCAAACGGATACATGTATCGAAGGTATAACGGGCCACAATGTTTGATCTCTCTAACAAGATGAACAAGTAGATGCACCATAATATCAAAAAACGAAGGAGGAAAATACATTTCCAACTGACACATGGTGATCACAAGGTCATTCTGTAGTTTATCCAGTGTCTCCACATCAAGCACTTTACACGAAATTCCTTTGAAGAAAACACATAAATTTGTAATAGTTTTCCTGACATCAGCTGGAAGGATTCCACGGAGAGCAACCGGAAGTAAGTGCTGCATCAGCACATGATAGTCGTGAGACTTCATCCCTACCAATTTAAGATCAGACATTGATACCAAACTTGATATGTTCGATGAGTAACCGGATGGCACTTTAATATGACGAAGAGAATTACAAAAACTTATTTTCTCTTCTTTGGATAATGTATGACAAGCCGGAGGCAAGAATGTTCTTTTCCCTCTTTGTTGTGGCGCGAGTTCTTCTCGTATACCCAATTCAACCAGATCTTTTCTACCCTTTAAATGGTCTTTTGTCTTTCCTTTCACGTTTAGTAGTGTCGCAGATACACTTTCACCAATGTTTTTCTCCACGTGCATAGCATCAATGTAATGTCTCACCTCTAAATGTTGCCAATATTCAAGTTCCCAAAATATTGATTTTTTCTTCCAGATGCTCTTTTCAGTGGCTTTAATTGGTGGACCGAAGTTGTTCACAACATTCTTCAACTGATTGTAAGTCTCAGCAGTAGATAGTGGTGGTCGAGCGACTGCATGATCCGTTTTTCCATCAAACTCTTTTGTCATCTTACGGTATTTGTGCCCTTTAGAGAGGAATTTCCGATGGCCCATGTACACATTTTTTCCACTGTGTTTTAACCGTATACTGCAAGTTCTATCTCCACATATAGGGCACGCTAGAGCTCCTTTAATTGTGTATCCCGAGAGGTTACCGTATGCAGGGAAATCATTGATCGTACAAAACAACATAGCCCGGAGCGTGAAGTTTTCCATACCATATGAATCATACACCGTCGCACCTTCATTCCACAACAATTTTAAATCGTCAATAAGTGGTTGCAAAAACACATCAATTTTGTTTCCCGGTTGTTTTGGACCCGATATCAACAGAGAGAGGAGAATATGTCTGGGTTTCATACACAACCATGGCGGCAGATTGTATATTGTCAATAAAACAGGCCAAATACTGTGTATACTGCTCAAAGTGCCATAAGGGTTCATCCCATCAGTGCATAAACCAAGTCTTAAGTTCCTTGGGTCTGTACCGAATTGAGGGTATATTCTGTCAATGTTTCTCCATTGTGGTGAATCGGCTGGATGTTTCAATTTACCATCATCCTTTCTATGGGTAGCATGCCATCGGAGGTTCTCAGCATCTTTCTGAACTGCAAACAAACGTTTGAATCGGGGAATTATCGGTAGATACCACAACACCTTCGCAGGAGAGCCCACTTTAGTGCTTATGTGGTTTCTGTCACCCTTTTTTACATAGCGTGATTCCCCACATTCAGAGCAATGGTCATCCAACTCATTCTCCTTCCAATACAACATACACCCATTTGGACAAGCATGTATTTTTTTATATTCCATACCCATCGGACACATTAACTTCTTTGCCTCATAAGTTGTTGTGGGTATCACATTGTCCTTTGGTAGTACATCCTTCAGCAGTTGTAAAAGATCTGTAAAACTGACATCACTCCATCCATGTCTCGCCTTCAGATTGAATAGTTTTAGGACAACGCTCAATTTGTTTTGCTTTTGCGTATCACATCCACTGTACAACGGTTCCTTTGATGCTTGCATCAGATTTTCAAATGTTTTGGGTTTGTTGGAAAAATGTTGTTCAACATCTTCCATCATCGCATTAAGGTCCTCCTGATCATCTGAATCACTAACTAGTGAATCATCTTGAGTATCCCCAAAATCCTGTGAAGCATCCATTTCTGATTGTTCTGCAATGACGTTATGATCAGCACATTCAAACACTTGTACTGAATGTTGACCATGCAGTATTGTTATGGCTTCATAATCTTCTGTAAACCCTCTGCGAATCAGATGATCCTTAATCTTGTCCACACCTCGGTATTTGAAGTCGTTCTTGCAATCGACACAAGGACATCGAATATATCCCTTATCCCTTGGTTTCAGATTGTCAACAAGGACTTTGCAAAATTTATTGACCCCTTCTAGGTACTTGATGTCCAATATGTCACTGTACATCACTGAGCGCTCCATCTCCTTTTTCAACACACACCAGATGTCGTGAACTCGTTCCATTGATCTCCTCTTTTTTTATTTACAGATTTAACAACCTAAACCTATCCAATCACCTTCGATCTCACATAGGAACAAGTTAATAATATACAGTAGTTCAGTGATAATTTCGGCAGCATTACCCTACAGTTCTCCTAGTGTAGATATATATATATATGAATCGTTTCAATTCACATATATATATGTACACTAGAAGAACACTAGGGTAATGCTGCTAAAATTATCACTGAACTACTGTATATTATTAACTCATTCACAACCTAGATGGTGAGATCAAAGGCCATTGGACAGTCCCAACAGGGACTATCTAAGACATACCTCTATCAGGTAAATCTCAGACAGGTAATTCTATGTTTGAATTGATTTTCCATTGTTTAATAGAAAAACAAAAATAAATTGAAACATTTTAAATACCAACCTGATGAGTACTGGATGGTCAGCTAGCGCGAACAGCACAGAAGAAGGAGAAGTAGGCAAATGCTCTTGCGCGTAGTATATAACACCTATTCAATGAAATTAGAATAAGGTTTTAATTTTATAAAAACTTGAATAATTGAACATATTAAACAAACGAACATAGCTTAAATTCTGGAAAAAATTTGGCATGACCTTTGCGTATTTTTAGACACTCCACATTTTTTAAGGCAGAAATTAACAAACATAGCAGCAACATTAACTCTCGGCAAACCATACGAATTATTATCAGACAGACAAGTATGCATATATAAATGTATATATATATATATATATATATATATGATCAATGAACAAAAACATCCACCCCATTTCAACCCCATCATCACATTTCAACCACACTATGCAAATACATATTCTAATGATTGCAGAATACAAGTAGAATTTAGTATAACGTCTATTTGTGACAATATTATATATATATATATATATGTACATATATATATATATACATTATATTAGTATTTGTTTCTAAAATTATAATCAGAAATGCAAGTGATTTACGGTGGGTTCTGATCAGGCAAACCGGTGGCAGAGGTTGACAGCAGCAGATAGTGCGACAAGTAGACAATCCGACTGTGTGTAGTGAATACAATGAAATTAGAGTACAAGGTTTTAATTTGAAAAATATATGAATAATTGAACAAATTAACAAACAGATATATTTTGAATAAACCATAACATTTTAAAAAACTAACCTAATGATGAATAAGGATGATCAAGTCACAAATGGGAAGGAAGAGGGATTGTTGAACCGTAGAAACACCTATTCAATAAAATTAAAATAAGGTTAAATTCTGGAAAAAAATTGGCATGACCTTTGCGTATTTTTATATACTCCACATTTTTTTAAGGCAGAAACAAACATAGTACCAACATCAGAAAGACTACTACGAAAACCATTTCATTTTCCCCTACATAAACAAACATTTAAGAGAACTGTAGAGAATTGTTTTCATTCTTTTTTCCCCTGCATAAATACGTCGTACGACTCTCTCTCCCTCCCTCCCTCGATCGCAATAACAACAACAATAATAATCATAATGTGACAGAAAATATAATATCTCAACCGACACTAGAAAATCAAAACAACCAAAACAAAGAAGACATAAACAATTAACACATCAGTCCACCATAGCTATCAGACACCATTGGAAATCCCACGCATTCAACCGGAGAGATCAATTCGATATTCAAAACCATTGCATATATATATATATATATTCTACATTGAGTGAAGATAAGTGAAAGATTAATGTCTTTTGGATGAAACCCATAAATTGAAAGATCCAAAATCCCAACTCTCTGCTATCAATCCCTAGGAAAACTAATCACAAAGCTGTTTCATTAATGAACAAAACCAGCTACCCAAATCAATCTGTTTCTCGATCATTATTTCATCACTGAAGTAAGTTAGCTAGACAGATAATGCAAGAAACCATATCAAATTCAACAGCCTCCTTACTCACAGACGAATCCCCACTTCCACTTCCTCCACTTACCATTTCTCGTTCACCACAGAGCTTATCCATGTCAATCTACAAAACCACCATCGCGTACAAAACTGCAGAAGGTTATTTCTGAGTGGTTAAACTGGTGCAAAATTAAAAGAAAGGAAATTAAAAACTCAAATTATAAACGTCGGGCTGCAAACAAATCCCGGTCGTAGTAGTAAAACAAGTGTCATATCCACAGGGAGATTGTTCAATTTGTCCTAGTCTTGGTAGTTACTTAAAAAAAACTGTAAAAAGGGGTTTAGCCGGAGGCAAGCTTGATTTGTTGTTGGATTAATTCAGAAATAATAAAAACAGTAAAAAGGTGAATTAATTGATGTGAATGGAAAAATGTATCCTAGGATAGCGGGGGAATTTCCTAAATTACTTAAACATATTTATAACCATGTCTCAATTATTTATTGCCTATTAGAGTTAATAATTGTCGGTTACGAACTCTTAATAAAAGCCTTAGTATTTTCCTGCTCAGTCCGGAGTGTAAATACTAAGATTAATTCCTTTGTGGTACCTAGACTATCTCAAAATCATATGTTGATAGTTACCAAATAAATGCAGTCGTTTGTCGCGCAAAGCATTTAGCAATATTAGTTGGAAGGAATATTAAAACAAGTTAAAATAAGAGAGACAGGTGATAATATTAATTACGTAATATTAGAAATCAAACCCCCATCCTAGGATACAAGGAAAATTACTCAGACATTAACGGAGATAAGAAGATTACACAGATAGATTTTGACATTAATTCAGAGGAAGAACTGGTCTGCTCTCCTCTCACTGCTGTTCTTCTATCTTTTTGTTACTGCGTGAGTGTGGAATGATGTGGTGATACGGGAGGAAATAAAGTGGAAGCGAATGGGTGAGTGTGGTGAATGGTTTCTTCAGACTCCCGTCGTGCGTGGTGTCTTTTTATGCAGTTAAGGTGGTGGGTTTATATAGAGGTTTGGATCCGTACGAATTTGATTGCAGATGAAGAAGAGCATTGATTGCTTCATTGATTGCTTCCTTCATTGATTGCAGGGGACAGAGCGTGTGCAGAGTAGATGGATAAGTTGCGGGCGAGTCGGGCGAGTTGTAGACGACGACGGCGCGAAGAAGATAGTCGCGACTGATAATTAGTCACGGTCCTGTTGGTGTTCGCCTGTTGGTACCGCCCAATAAGTGGCGGTTGCTGCTCTCACGTCCGCCTCCAGACCGCTTGATAAGTGGCGGAAGAGGTGGTGGTGTCCGCCTCGCGGTGAGCATGGTGGTGTCCGTCTGATAAGTGGCGGTAGTGGGTGTGTCCGCCTGGCGGTTGCATGTGAGGAGACCGCCTGATAAGTGGCGGTTGTCCCTCTGTTGTCCGCGAGGCGGTTGCCCCTGTGGTGTCCGCCAGTTATCTCGACGTCGCTGCAACCTGTCGTGACTTATTCCTTCCAACTTCGACTGGCTGTAGATTCTTCGTTTGGGCTCCGTTTTTTGAGCCGTTTGCGTCTATGCGTTCGTCTCTTAATCTACTTCACTCCCAGCTTGGTTTTCCTCATGTTAAACCAATAATTTGTGAGATAAACAATAAAATATAAACTAGAGGAAAACTAACCGAAGTGGAGAAATGAGCAAGAAAAGTGCTAATATTATATATGAAATACACCTATAAATCATGCTCATTTGGACACTTATCTCACCCCCACACTTATCTTTTTGCTTGTCCTCAAGCAAAACTACGTACCCAAGTAGGGAATGCTCAATACTAACAAAAATATTATGAAGGGTAGGATAAAGAAGTCAATAGTACATGATCTTAAACTTTTAGAGGAGTGTGAAAAATTGACTGCTGGTGGCATAGGTGTACTCAGGGCAAAATAAAAATTAGAGTTTCGGGGTATGATCCGGAGTACTTCAATGCTTCTTGATTTAAGGTGACTTTGAGAACTTTTACCATGGCCAACTTCTCTCAAGAATGGGCATTGAGGAGAAAACAAAAGGAAAAATAGATTTATGCATTTGTTTCACTTTTGCATAAGAGATGAGAAGATAATATGTAGGCATCAAGCCTTTGTATTTAAGAACACTCAACTCTCTTGTTGGTTACCAATGGTGTCTCACAAGTCCCTTATTTATTTATTTTATTTTCTTTTTTGACAGAGAAGCACCCCTTAGCAATCCCTAAGAAAGAAGACAGAAAGAACCCCTGAGTAATAAAAATCCAACCATTTCAGATCATTTGGTCACACCGCATAAAAATGATCCTCAAAAGTAATCAAAATTTTAAAATTTTTGTACATTTTTGTACCATTTATCCCACAATTCATAACAATATTTATTCCTAAAGAGAACAACCCACATAAAAAGGGTCCGCGATATTGAATTTGAACAAACGCAAGATAAGCAGAGAGATTAAGCATTTAAGCATAAAATGTCACCGAAAAGGGCACACCCCACACTTAATTTGAACAATGTCCTCATTGTTCACCAGAAAAACAAGGGAAAGTTGCAGAAGGCCTTTTCGGTAAGTAGATAAAATAGAGACAACACATTGGTCACAAATATTCATTTAAGCATATAAACGCTCCTCTGCAGATTTTATTTAAATAAAAGCATAATTAAAGAAACTAGTACTCCCCTGATATTATTTGTGCCAGCGTGTATTGAACTTCCCCCACACTTGAGCTTCAGCCTCAAGTAGCGTAGCTTGGTTGCGGTGTATACATGAAATTGCACCTGCATAAGACACTAGAAGCAACCATACTATAAACGGGGTTAAAAGTTAGCAAAATAAAATTGAAGGGAATCTGAAAATTAAAACAGCATAAAAGCATATAAAAGATAAGTTCGTCCGGGTTGCCTCCCGGAAAGCTGCCCTTCTTTAACGTCTTTAGCTAGACGCTTTTTCGTTAGATTGATCCTGGGGGGTGGTTATGAGGAGGAGATCCAAAGCATGACTCGATGTTTTTTTTAAGAGTCCACCTGGATGCATGTTTTCTTTTCTTATCTCGCTCTTCGTCCGGGATTGGTGGTGGTATCTCTGTAATAGACATGCCGTCTGGAAGGGTGATAAACAGAAGTGGGGATGATGGTGATTGAGTGTCCCGCACAAATTTGAGATCCTTAGATTTGTTATCTGGAGATCTTCCTGATGCAAACTCCAGTTTTTCGTTATAAGCTTGAAGGGTGATCGTCCCCTGGGCTACCCAAATGTGCACATCGGCTGTGGCAAGGAATGGTCGTCCAAGGATGAGAGGTGTAGTGGAGTTCTCTTCGATGTCTAGAATGACAAAATCGCATGGGAAGTATAAGTGCTCCACTTTAATGATAACATCCTCCACCACTCCGCTTGGGTATGTTACCGAACCATCTGCCAGTTGCAGGGTCATCTTAGTCTTTTTCATCTCTCCAATTCCCAGCTTTTTGAGAGTGGAGAGGGGCATCAAATTAATGGAGGCACCCAGATCGCATAAGGAGTATGGAAATGAGGTGCTACCAATTGTGACTGGAATAGTGAAGCTGCCCGGATCATTGCATTTTGATGGTAGTGGTTTTTGTAGAGTAGCTGAGCAAGCTACATTGAGAGGTACCGTACCGACTTCGGCCAATTTAGTTTTGTTGGATATGAGGTGTTTGAGGAATTTGGCGTAGTTTGGCATTTTGGCAATGAGGTCTACAAACTGTATGTTGACGTTTAGTTGCTTCAGCATTGCTAGAACTTACCATATTCATTATCCAACTTCTGCTTCTGGAGTCGGTGGGGAAATGGTATAGACGGGTCTTGTGAAGAAGGTTCTGAAGCTGGTGGAATAGTGAGGACGCTTGGAGATGTCTTTTCTGCTGGGGCCTCAGCTCTTTCTTCACTATCCTCTTTGGTTTCTTCTGATCGTTGCGGGATGTGAATCTCGTCGGTTTCTTACCACTTCTCAAGGTTATCGCCTTAACCTCTTCTTCGTCTTCTTCGAAGTCGAGCTTTTCGTTTTCATAACCAGCCACCAAGTGCTCGAGGTAGGTATTCTCAGATTGAATACGATTATTATAGACTTTGGCGGTGCTTTCAAGTTCAGCTACATTCCTTTTGGAAGTTTCGATCGCTACAACCCATTCTTGGAGGGAAGGGTGTAGTTCTGGAACTTCAGCTGTTTTAGCCTCCTTTGTCTTTTCTGCATCGTGCTCCTTCACATAGATGCACTTGGCTTGCTCTCTTGGATTTGGTTCATTTTGGCTGGGGAGAGCCCCTGGCGGTCTTCGAGCAAGATGTTCTGCAAGTTGATTGAATTTACCTTCAATTTTCTGGTTGAAGGCTTCTTGTGCAGAAAGCTGGTTCTGAGTTATGGACATGAATCCTTTCATCATCTCTTTCAGTTCTGCGTTTGGATCAACAGAGGATGAAGATGGTTGTTGTTGTTGCTGTTGTTGGAAACCTGGAGGGGGACCTTGTGCTCTATAACCCATATTAGAGTTTGGTTGGGGTCTGTTCCCCTGATAGGTGTTGGAATTGTTGTTCTGCCCTCCTTGGTTCTAATCATTATTTTTCCATGAGAAATTCGGGTGATTTCTCCATGGATAGTTGTTGTTGATGTTGTTGTTGTAGGAATTACCGGGGCGGTTTCCTATGAATTGTACTTCCTCGTACTGGTTTTTACCTTCGCACTGATGAGTTTCATGAGGACCGGCGCATATGACACATCCTTCTGTAGGTGGAGCTGGTGGTGAACTTGTAGGTGGGGAAGCTATTGTTTTTACAATTTCGTTTTGTGATGTTGTTAGCTTTTCCACCATCTTTGCAAGGGACGAGATCTGAGCTGATAAATGATCTGTAGGCTCAACATGGAGTAGGCCTGCTGCTCGTGGCGTTCGTCCTTTGGATCTCGTCCACTGTCTGGTATTGCTCGTCATGGTTTCGAGGAGATCCATTCCTTCTTTAGGAGATTTCATCATGAAACTTCCTCCTGCAGAGGAATTGACGAGTAGTCGGTTCCCATCATCCAGACCGTTAAAGAATGACAGGCAGAGGGATTGATCGTCAAGACCATGGTGGGAACACTTCATTAGCATATCTTTGAATCTGTCCCATGCGTCGTACAACGTTTCTCCCGGCTCCTGACAGAAAGTGTTGATTTCACCGATCAATTGCCTCGTTCTACTGGTTGGGTAGTATTTGGCAAGGAATTTTTGGGCCATTTGAAGCCATGTGGTGATTGATCGGGAGGGAAGGCTTCGGTACCACCGGTTTGCTGAATCCGATAATGAGTGAGGAAATAGTTGGAGTCGAATTCTTTCTTTGACATTGCCGGTTTGACCAAAAGAATTGCAGAAGTCTAGGAAGAGACTCAGATGATTTGGGGCTTCATCTGGGTTCGCTCCACTAAACTTACCTAAATCCCGGACGGCGGTGATGTAGTGGGTTTGAAAAATCGTCCGGCTTCTTCTGGTGTTAGTTCAGGGAGAACTATGGCTGATGCTCTTCCTTCGGTGTTAGGTTGGTGATAATCAGATAGGGCACGGTGTTCTGGTTGAATTGCATGGTCCATTTCATTTATAACTTCGTTATTGGCCATGGCTTGGTTTCTCAGGTTTCTTTGTGCTTGTAATAAAGTGCGCTCGGGTTCGGGGCTCGGACTGATAGGTGGAGAGCCTCGGGTTCGAGTGTTTGGCATGCACAGAAGATAACTTGAGGTTTGTGAGAAACTGCAAAATTAGTTAGTAAATAAAATAAGAAAGACAGAAATATTGGTTAGGCTGATAAACGTTAGGAGTTAGTATACTGGAAATTATAAGTTAGTAGTTAGAGACAATGGAAAGAAATGACAGAAAATTGAAATGACAATGGAAAGAAATGTTAAGGACAATGGAAATGAAATGTTAAGGACAATGGAAAGAAAGGACAATGGAACGAAATGACAGGAAATTTAAAGTTAGTAGTTAGAGACAATGGAAAGAAAGGACAATGGAACGAAATGACAGAAAATTATAAGTTAGTAGTTAGAGACAATGGAAAGAAAGGACAATGGAACGAAATGACAATGGAACGAAATGACAATGGAACGAAATGACAATAATATTAAGATGTTAGGAGTTAGATGTCCAAAGTCCGAAGTCAAATGTCCAAGTCAGGTCCGAAGTCCGATGTCCAAGTCAGATTATAAGTCCGATGTCCAAGGTTAGATTATTAACAAGATAATATTGACAGTTTATTATAATAAAACAGGTGAACTACCAGAAACTAGGGAAATTGATGGAATCAATCTCCCCGGCAACGGCGCCAATTTGCAGAAGGTTATTTCTGAGTGGTTAAACTGGTGCAAAATTAAAAGAAAGGAAATTAAAAACTCAAATTATAAACGTCGGGCTGCAAACAAATCCCGGTCGTAGTAGTAAAACAAGTGTTGTATCCACAGGGAGATTGTTCAATTTGTCCTAGTCTTGGTAGTTACTTAAAAAAAACTGTAAAAAGGGGTTTAGCCGGAGGCAAGCTTGATTTGTTGTTGGATTAATTCAGAAATAATAAAAACAGTAAAAGGTGAATTAATTGATGTGAATGGAAAAATGTATCCTAGGATAGCGGGGGAATTTCCTAAATTACTTAAACATATTTATAACCATGTCTCAATTATTTATTGCCTATTAGAGTTAATAATTGTCGGTTACGAACTCTTAATAAAAGCCTTAGTATTTTCCTGCTCAGTCCGGAGTGTAAATACTAAGATTAATTCCTTTGTGGTACCTAGACTATCTCAAAATCATATGTTGATAGTTACCAAATAAATGCAGACGTTTGTCGCGCAAAGCATTTAGCAATATTAGTTGGAAAGAATTAAAACAAGTTAAAATAAGAGAGACAGGTGATAAATATTAATTACGTAATATTAGAAATCAAACCCCCATCCTAGGATACAAAGGAAAATTACTCAGACATTAACGGAGATAAGAAGATTACACAGATAGATTTTGACATTAATTCAGAGGAAGAACTGGTCTGCTCTCCTCTCACTGCTGTTCTTCTATTTCTTTTGTTACTGCGTGAGTGTGGAATGATGTGGTGATACGGGAGGAAATATAAGTGGAAGCGAATGGGTGAGTGTGGTGAATGGTTTCTTCAGACTCCCGTCGTGCGTGGTGTCTTTTTATGTAGTTAAGGTGGTGGGTTATATAGAGGTTTGGATCCGTACGAATTTGATTGCAGATGAAGAAGAGCATTGATTGCTTCATTGATTGCTTCCTTCATTGATTACAGGGGACAGAGCGTGTGCAGAGTAGATGGATAAGTTGCGGGCGAGTCGGGCGAGTTGCAGACGACGACGGCGCGAAGAAGATAGTCGCGACTGATAATTAGTCACGGTCCTGTTGGTGTCCGCCTGTTGGTACCGCCAGTAGTAAGTGGCGGTTGCTGCTCTCACGTCCGCCTCCAAGACCGCTTGATAAGTGGCGGAAGAGGTGGTGGTGTCCGCCTCGCGGTGAGCATGGTGGTGTCCGCCTGATAAGTGGCGGTAGTGGGTGGTGTCCGCCTGGCGGTTGCATGTGAGGAGACCGCCTGATAAGTGGCGGTTGTCCCTCTGTTGTCCGCGAGGCGGTTGCCCCTGTGGTGTCCGCCAGTTATCTCGACGTCGCTGCAACCTGTCGTGACTTATTCCTTCCAACTTCGACTGGCTGTAGATTCTTCGTTTGGGCTCCGTTTTCTGAGCCGTTTGCGTCAATGCGTTCGTCTCTTAATCTACTTCACTCCCAGCTTGGTTTTCCTCATGTTAAACCAATAATTTTGTGAGATAAACAATAAAACATAAACTAGAGGAAAACTAACCGAAGTGGAGAAATGAGCAAGAAAAGTGCTAATATTATATATGAATACACCTATAAATCATGCTCATTTGGACACTTATCAAAAACCACCATCGCAAGTCTCCACGGTTTATCACTCCTCAGTCGTAGACACTCGATCATATATTATACACCCCATACAATAAAAAAACGAAGATAGTTTAGGGTTTACTTGGGGCACCGGCGCTGATGAGGTCGAGACTTCAGGCGAGGGGGACGGTTGGTGAGGCGGCCGAGAATGGTGACGCGGGCAGAGACAGCGGAGGACGGCACACACAGTCGACGGCGGAGGAAGATGGGCACAAGCTCGACGGCGCCGGAGGAGGAGGACGGGCACAAGCTCGACGGCGGGGAGACGGGGCGGTGGAAAATCGTCGATAAATCACAGGGGAAACAGAGAGCGGGAAGGAGGAAGAAGAAAGGTCGGTTTTTATTTTTATTAAAAGACTTTTAAACGACGGTTAATCAAGGAACCGTCGTTAAAGACGTATGTGACTGGACAAATAAACGACGGTTTCGTAAAAAACCGTGGTTTATAATTCTTTCGGTAAAACTTTAAACGACGGTTGCAAACGAACCGTGGTTTTAAACCCTTTATACGACGGTTTAGTACTGAACCGTCGTTTTATCTTCAAAGCGTACGAACTATATATGACGGTTACATGGAGAACCGTCATTTATGCAATGAGGCATGCACTATATATGACGGTTTGCTTAAAAACCGTGGTTTAAAATATTTAAACGACGGTTAAAGATTTAACCGTGGTTTAAAGTGTGTCATTTAAAATCTTTTTTCTACTAGTGTTGTTTCTACCTCTTAGAAACGTGGTTAATCCACAAACTCAATGGCTTCCAAAAATAGGTCGATTAGGTGTATAAAATAGAGGATTTAAAAACATAGATATTGGTATATAATGTTAGGAAGGTTCATGTGTAGAACACTTGTTACAAGCCAAGGGGTATGTTTCCTACTTTTAGGCTTAACTTCCTGAAACTTTTGGTGTATATATGAATTCAAACTCTTAATATAACTTATATTACCTCCATTGCTAGTGCCAAAGAGATTTATTCAACCATGTTCATATATTACATTGGGAGTTAACTTTATTTGATTTCTTGTGCTCTTTTACTCGCCTTCACAAATTGAGCTGTCATAGAAGACATTTGCTCGTATAGATCCGTAAGGATAGTGTAGGACATATGCCTCACAATAGGGTAAGTATATTTTCTGATACTTAACCCTCTGAAATATATCAATACTCCTCAAAAGTTTTAGGTTAATAACCTCCCAATTATATGTATATATATGTATCATTTAGTATTGCTAATTTGGTAGTTCTCCTGACTTCAGAATATATGGATTCAAAGTTTGTTCTCTTCTCTTTATTAATTAGGAGTCCAGCATTGTCACTATATTGGTACTGGCTGAGATCCCTGGTATCTGCTCAGGTATTTAAAACCCGTGCTTATCCATGATGGATGCATTCATTAGTTATAGTGAGATTTTGTTTTTCTTGACATTATCATAGGTTATTTTTGTAGGACTATATTGATTGTCATATTCCAAGGTTTCGCATGATCTTCTCACGAAGTTAATAAGGGATTGTAAGATTTTCCAGTCCCGCACTGGGCGGCAAGCTCGGTGCCTGGGTGTCCCGTAAAATTCAGTGTTTACTCTTCCCAAGGAGGTCGTCATTCACCTTTCTAGTTATCATTGGTATGGCGTCACTGTTATTCGTCGTCAGCTCCCCGTGTAAATGACAGTTGGCGTCGTACGGTCTTCAACAAACCTTTTCGACAATTCATGTAGTCTTAAGTATTTTATATTAATTAATGTATTCCTTTTCATGACATCTGCTCGTCATTTAGCAGGTCATAACTTGTAGTTACTGTAAGTTTGGACAGTTGTTAACGCCCTTCGGCGGACCAAGCAAAAACTAACTTACTATTCCTCACTGTACTAACTCACTGAAATACCCCAAACTAAATATAGTGATTAAGATTATTCTAATCCTTATTTAAGAGCCTAATAATGCATAAGTAATATTGGTAAGGAAAAATAAATCCAAAAGAAATAAATAAATGCATAAAAAACGAAAAACGTTAAATAAGCGTTAAATAACCATAGGAGGTATGAGACCTCAGTTAGCGTATTACATGGATTCTAAAGGTTTAATAAGACCTAAATAATTTATGGGAACAACTCCCGAAGAAAACAGATCCAATAATGAATTAAAACGCTAATAGAGTTTTAGAGCATGTTTTTTGAGAAAACCCGAAAACGTGACTTTAAGTGGTCAAACGGACCCGTAAAAATTATAAATCATTAAATAACAACTATTAAGCATTTATGGAAGCTTAATAGTCAATAAAAATAATTAAACGAGAAAATTCCGGAAACGGGCCCGGTTAGTGAATAGTACCGAAACCAGGTAAAATAACGAGCGTTTTCTGTAAAAGACGAAAAACGCTCCAACTAGTATACTATATGGGGTCCGGTTTTTACTAGTTAAATAACCCCTCACACACACATGTAACTAGTTAACAATAAAGAGGAATCAAAAAGCCAAAGTAACAAAGTAAAAACTACTTTATCCCCTTTTCTCTCACCCCACTCTCACATTTCACTCACCTCTCTCTTTCCTTCCTTCCCTCCACCGATTTCTCCCTCCTCTCTCTTCTGGTTGGGCGATTTTGAAGCTCCAAGAGAAACTTCAATGGATTCTCAATTTCTCTTGCATGCTCCACCTTCATTTGAGCTCCAAAGGTAAAAATAATTACATATTTGTAATCCCCTCATCATCCTCTACACTTCTCTCTTTTCAAAATCCAAAAATGAGGAAGTTTATTTTCGTGGGTACCCCATTCAAAGAGAAAATAGCACCAATGTGTAGCTTGGAGTCCCCTCTCTCCATTAAGGTAAAAATCTACATGAAAAACTCATGTTTTCACCATCTCCTTTCATAACTGATTTTCACCCTTTGTAATGCCTTGTTTTCTCTCTCTCTTTTGAGCTTCAATTCAACCTTGCAATGGTGGTGGATTCACCTTCTTGAACCAAGGGCTAAAACCCCTCCTAAAACACTCCAAAGGTAAACCCTAGAAATCTCGCTTTAAACATTTCAATGAACTAGCATTAATATAAGGGTTAGTATATTAATTGCAATTGTTTTGTGTGCTTGGATGATGGGAATGGAGTTTGGCAACTCCATTCCCCATATGGCCGATTTGGACAAGAAAGAGAGAAGGGAAGAAGTGGAAAAGAAAAGAGGAAATAAGGGCTTAAAGGTAAGAGCTCTTTCTTGAATGGTGAATTTAATGCATTAGAGTAATGGGAATGGGTAAACCCATTTAAAGAACTCAAAATTGTATTGGTATTGTGGTATTGGAATTTTGGGTGTTTGTGAACTAGTATGTGAATTATAGGCCTTAGAGCCAAGTGTATTGTATATGTGTATTAGTATTGTGGATTGAGGAAGTATTGATGAATTGGTATGGTATTGGTTGCTGGTAGGACCCTTGTAAGGGTGTGGCTGGACTAGGAAGGAATTTGATGAAGAAGTGTGTATGTGGAGAAGTTAAAATTGTAGGTAAACTATGGCAAAATTTGGTAGGAATATGTGCATTTATGGATGACTTGGTGAATGGGAGAACCAAGGTGTGTATTGAAGTTAATAGAGATGTTTAGTAAATATGGAATGGAAGTGTAGTGTGAGAGACAATAAGTGTAAAATCTGTAGCAAAGTGTATAAAAATGCATTGGAGAAGTTAGGAAGAATTAGTGTGTAAGGATTGGTGAAAAGAGTGTTGGACTTGGGTATAGGTATTGTAGTTGCTTGGAAATGGATTGGGATGGTAAATTGGCGTTAGGAGAGGGAACTAGGTATCGAGGAAATAAGAACCAAAATCTGTAGCAAACACCATTTGGAGAAATAGTGTAAGTGCTAGAATGAAAATGTGGGAGATATGTGTGTGAATTGGTATGAAAAGGAGTAATGGATTTGAGCATGTTTAGAAGCTTAATTAGGTGCTTAAACATGTGAGATTAGGTGTAGGAACATTTGGGAATTAATTAGGCAAAGTATGGAATGTAACAGATTTTGAAAATCTCAAAACTGTCAAAATGGTAGCAGGGTCCGGGACTTAAGTCCAGGACCAGTATACAGAAACATGCCGAGAGTAAAGGATGGTGGGTGGTCCGGGACTTAAGTCCCATACCAGGACCCGGACCACCCCTTGAAACCTTGCCGAGAGTTGAACAAACACTGGTCCGGGACTTGAGTTGGGGACAAGGTCCCGGACCATAATAGAAAATGTAACCGAGAGTTAGGACCAGTGTTGGTCCGGGACTAAGGAGCCGGACAAGGTCCCGGACCAACCAAAATTGTAAGATTAAGTGTATTAAGTGGAGTTTAAGGTAAGGAAGTGAATGGTACTATTAGTATAAGATAAATAGTACTTAATTAATGATGTTTAAGGGTCATTAAAGGTATAAACAAGTTGGAGGAGTAATTAAGGAAGTTGTAAGTTTATCAACATTAAGGTAAACCGAAACAACGGGACAATGGGGTAAGTGCGGGAGTAGCAATGAGGTATGTAATGTAATGCGTAGTATTGATTGAACCGTTTGGCATGTAGCCGGAGGTTCAAGAATAGGACTCGAGGAACAAATAAGGACTAAGGAACAAGAAGGCACCTGGTAAAGTAAATTGCAGAAAAGGTATGATTTCTTCATGCCCTGTATCCTAATCTGGTTACCCCGATTTGTGTGCTTATTTGATCACCTAATAAGACAAAGGCATGAATCGGACTATATTGCACCTACTTGTGCTTGTTTACGTTGTTCTTGATATCTGTCTTGAACAATAGTTTGTATAATTCATAAATATATGAATGATGATGGGGTGCATTTGTAATAAGTAGTGTACTGGTATTTTGTATTGTATTTCGTATGGATGGGTACTTGAGCAATGTATTTGTGTATGTGGCTTGAATGAATGACTTCTACTAATTCCTAACTACCTAACTCCTAACGTAAGTATGGAATAAATTGGAATGAGTAGAAGTCCGATATAGTTTCGGCCACGCGTGAGGATGAGGAGACACAAGAGGTTGGATCCGATTCCTGGTTCTTAAACTGGTCCACGGCCCAAACCCCTTAAATGGGTAGCATCCTGGATTGGTGAACCAAGTAAGCCTGGTGGTGGGACGGTGTAGTCCCTGCCCAGAGGCCATACCGGCTTAACATGAGTAAGAGTAAGTAAATAAGTATGGATCAGCAAGTAAGTAAAGTATGAGTATGTATGCGTAAGTATTGTGTAACGAGTAAAAGAGTAATCTCCACCCGATTAACCCGGGTGGACAAATGAAGCTAACAAAGTATTGGGCATTGTATATGTATTGTGTATGGATTGAGTATGCAATGAGTATGTATTGTGCATGTATCGTGAATGTGTATTTCGGAAAAAGGTAAGTAAGCATTATTGGACTTGTATCATCTCTTTGTATGTGTTGGAGTGTATCCGTGTATTCCTTGCGTAAAGTATTATAGTATTATGTATAAGAGCATGTATGCATGTATGTTTGAATGAAATCAATCGCATGTATTCGACCAAGTGGTCGGCGTACCCTCACTAGTACGTGGGGTATGCGGTTATCATGCGCAGCGAAAGCTGACACCCTAGGGGGAACGTTTTTAGTGTGCAGGTACCCGAAGCTGATATGGTCAAGGTAAGAGACTGGTGGCTACAATTGGATAGCTAGAAGTAGAACGTAGAGGTGTACTAAACGGCACACCTTTGTACTTAGGAAGTAAGTAGTTGTGAGGAATGGGTAGCTGTAGACTCCTAATGAGTACATAGGAACTTGGAAGAATCATTGTATTTGTATTGGAAATTAGTAAACTCGGTTGTGTATATTGTATTGTATGGATTATGAAGAAGTAAAGTATTGAATGGAGTGTTGTTGTATTTGATTGATAAATGGAGTATGTATTGTCGATGTGTAGTACTCGGGATTTCGGTCCATTAGACCGATGCTGTATGTACTAGCTGTAGCCTTGTTAGTCACGTGGGTGACTAATGGCATTGTATCACCCATCATTTGTAAGTATGTACCGCTGCGTGAATCTGGAAGTATGAGGAGATTGGACGGTAATGATAGTATTAGCAGTAGGGGTGTTACACTCACACCCTGTAACCCAAGGCTAATTTTGGTTGTATTTAGTTTTCAAAGCATAACTACGCTCTGATACCACTTTTTGTAACACCCCAACCCGAAACTCCACAACCTGTACGATGATAGCTCCCAGCTTCAACTGGAAATGCAGCGGAATAAATACATAAAACGGGTGGTGCTACAACGCCGCTAGTCACCCATGTGACTAACAAGGCTAAATCCAATACAGTTTACAAATGATACGGTCTGAGCGCTGAATATAAACCGCTTAAAACAACAAAAGTCAATAATAAAAGTACAGTACTGTAAAATGATACCAATAGTAATAATCCCCTGTCTTAATTCTACCCCACCTACACTCGGTCGGGTAATCTCTTCTTTCTTCATGTACCTGGAAATGGTTAGCCATGAAACGGCTCAGCAAAATAAATTGCTGGTATGAGAGCGTGCAGCCCACAAGCTACTGGGCCACACCAACTACTTTGTCCAATACATGCAGATCATCATTTTTTTTGTAAAGTAGGAAACACGCAACATAATATAATCATAAAAAACATCCACACAAGGACAATAATGTCACACAGAACAAGACTTCAGTAGGTCAAGTTAGATGTCCTGTAATGTTTGATAATAGTCTGTAACACCCCTACAACGCACATCACATTACTTGAAATCGCAGCGGAATATAAACAACTAAACAGTAACTAAACGAATGGTGCTACAACGCCGTCAACCACCCACGTGGTTAACAAGGCTGAATAAATACAAGTGTACCGGTCTGATGATCAGACTCCCGAGCATAGAACTAACAACCACATATATACATTAACAAAATACCGAGTGTTTACATATATCCTTCACTGTAAAACATCACTGTAAACCATCATAACCAAATATATATCACGCCACGGGAGCACAGGCGCATCCCGGGCCTACCTCCAAAAGTACCAAAAGTAAACCTGCAACCTAGGATCTAAAGCCACTCCGCTTCTTCGATCCTCATCCTGCAGCATAAGAAATATGGATCCCCCGAGGGGGTCAGCAACCTTGGCTGGTATGGTTAACGCGCAGCCCATCGGCTACCGGGATACGTGCAACCAATTGTCATGATGACA
Organism: Limonium bicolor; assembly: GCA_023374045.1. Taxonomy (NCBI): domain Eukaryota; kingdom Viridiplantae; phylum Streptophyta; class Magnoliopsida; order Caryophyllales; family Plumbaginaceae; genus Limonium; species Limonium bicolor. The sequence continues at coordinate 257,843,441 of CM041782.1, read as the reverse complement.
TGACATTCATTTTAAATCACAAACTTATACATATATATCATAACATAGGTATTGTACACAACATCACACACATCACACACATACATTTCCTTTTAGGAAGAGAACCAACACAGTTAGTCCCCATTGAGAGCCTAGAGAATGTTGCCATACTCATACTAAGCTCGTTACATAACTCGTTATCGTCCTGTTAGATTGAACGGATAACTTAACACAAGGTGCCTCGGATATAGTGATCCAAGCCCACCGAAATAACACATAGTATGCCCCTGTGGCCGACGTGAGTCAGTAAAATAGCCTTGGTTAAGCTAAAGGGAAGGTTGGAAACCAAATTGGAAAACAACCATAACATACAAAGAGAATCGAACCGGTTATGACATCGACTCCCATACTCACACGCGTGGCCGGAACAGACCGGACTCCTCACTTCCCCGTTAGCACTTGTTAGCAGTTCATCATTGAACTCAATACACAATTCACAATAATAGGTCAAGTCTTGTAAGACACACACAAGGGAAGAGAGAGTCATACTTAACAACATAATAATATTTAACAACTGTAAACTCTTTACATGGTTTAATCTTACAAAGTCATAAACACACAGAAAAACAAACAACACACAAGCCGGTGTAAACCGGTAGGCAACAGACTGCAAGAAAACCATACCTTGGTCCTTGCCTCGATTGATTTCCTCCGTAGGTCACCCCTATACATGATTAATAACGTCGGTTAATTATTTATTTAACTTCAACTTACTAAATGTTTAACACGATTGTATGACATGTTTTAATGTCTAAATTACCCTAGGTTACCTTCATTATACCCCCTAGGGTTAACTACATAAGTCACTTTCTTTTCTGTTTTTTTTTTACAAGTTTTAGGTCCGACCGACCTTACCGCCCAACGTACCCAAGTCGGGCGATTCCAGAACACATTTCCGTCAAAATTTTCTAACTTCAACCTTTTCCGACCGACCTTGTAAGTTCGGTCGCATGTTCGGTCTATTCCCAGAGTTTTCTTTCCCTTTGAAAATTAGCCCGACCAACTTGTCAAGACCCCGGTCCATGTTCGGTCGATTTCCAGTAACTCAATTCCGCCCACAAAATCCCAGCCCCACCGACCTTACAAGTCTCCTTCCCCCCCCAGGTCGGGTCCATTCCAGAAGCCAATTCTCGCAGGGTAAACTAGGCTCGACCGAACTTGCAAGTTCGTCGCAAGTTCGGTCTGCCCCAGACCCTTGTTTTCCTTTTCACATTCAACTCCAACTTCACCCCATATATCCTAGTACACCCCTAACCTCATTTGAGCACTTCAAGCACACCTTAAGACATCCTTAAACACTCATAAACTCATTTTCTAATTCCTTAAGCCTTTACTTATATCTTCACAAAATTCCTAACACTTACAATGTTTTCTCCTAGTCCCATGGTGTTACATACCTATGATAACTACTATCCGAGATGCTTTCTCCTCATTTTAACATCATCTCCCAAGCATCATTTCTTACCATCAACTCCTTATGTCATCTCTTGAATCCTTTTTCAAGTTCACACTTTCTCCTTATTTTACCAAAGTTTGCCTAAGTCTTTACCTAAGTCCAAAATGACTTTGGTACATACTAAAACCTCAAGATCATGCCTAAGTCCTTGTTACACTCTAGAGCACTTCCTAGTTCATCAAAATTCCTTAAAACATCTTGAACACCATATGCATTTCCTAAATTTCGACATAGGTTCTCCTAGCATTTTGTCACACCAAAGCACATTGTTTTTCACCATAAAACACACAAGAACACTAAAAATCCATCAAGCACTTTATTATACACAAACTTCACTCATAAAGCACTACATCACAATATAGTGCATAATTTAAATTGCATGGCACCTGGCCCTTAAAATGCATGGCTCTTAGGCCCTTAAAGTGCATAAATCTTAAACACTGAATTTCCACAATATATTTGCCTTTGACCTGAAAATACACTCAACACACATATGCCTTTTACTAGTCTCTTGAGAACACTTTACTATGTCATTCCCCATTTGCTCTTTAGGTAGTTTTAACAAGCATTATAAGCTCATTTCTCCTAAGGCATTAAACAACATTAGGTTAGTAGATTTACCTCTTTTCCCAAACAACTTCTTTCTTGTTTCCTTATAAACGGTAAGGTATTTGATTCCTTGTCAAGTTCTAAACAATATACAACATTTTAATGAGTATTCAAGATATAAGCTTCATCTCATTGTAAACCCTAATTTTACATTTGTTTCAAAAACATTAATGTAGTTGTTTTACCTCTGATCTTTGAGAGAGTTTGAATATATATCAGAGAGGACTCCACCTAGTCCATGAAGAGTTGGAATGAAGCTAGAACAAGGTCACACAAAGAGCTCCATCAATGTACATTTTCGGTCAAGGCAAAAACATGAAGGAAATGTAGTTTTTATTTGAGATTCCTTACCTAGAAGAAAAGAGAGTAATAATATGTAGTAAAAATACAAGCTCAAACTCCTTCAATGGTGGAACTCCATGGCACCGAAATGGGGCTCTTGAAGTTTTGAGAAGATAGGAATGAAGAGCTTGATGAGAGGAAGAGATTGGTGGTGTTTGTTTTTGATTTGGACAAGTGAGCAAGATTTTACAAGAGGTCAAAGCTAGAGTTTTAATGGTGGTGGTGAGTATTGCCGTGAGAGAGCAGCAAGAAGGAGGAGATGGAGTTTGGAACCGTGTGAAATGGAGGAGGGAAATGAGAGAATGAGATAAATTACTTTAGAAGATATTTGTTCTTATAAAGTAAAAAGTAGCTTAATTAGTTTTCTTTATTTACTTATTATATTAACTAGAGAGTGGTGAGTCACCACACTTAGAAAACCGGCCCCCTATAATATAATGAGGGTATTTTAGTCTTTGTTTGTCAATTTAATTACTTATGACAACTTATGTTACAAACTAGCTTATAAAAATCACTATTCACCAAAACAAGGCACATAGAAGTGAAATTTTTTATTTCCATTGATATAGACATCCAAATGTGATACTATATAGTACACATATATATTTAAGAGTAATGATGGACATTTAGCCACTCAAAACTCATTTACAAGACAATTTTTCAAAAATGTGCTTTAAGACTCCTTAAAGCACATTTTGTGTAAACTTGTTTTCAAGCTTGATTTCTTTGGTAATTGATTTAATATGTTCATTAGTATATAAATAGGTCTTGGTAAGTTCATTAGGTCTTATCAAGCTTATCCCAAGCTTAGAGCACATTTTGGCTCTTATCGACTTTAAACGCACATTTTGTGTTTTCTTTTATTTAAATTTGTTTACTAATGTTTCTAAGACTCTTTTTAGTCTTTATATACCACATTTAGGTGTTTAAACATATACTAAGGTTTGGGGTATTTCAATCTACCCCCCTTAAAAGAACTTTGTCCCCAAAGTTCATACTTCCACATATCCTAAATATTAGAACATGGGAACACATATCAACAACACTTCCATATCACATTAACAACATCTTTACATCACATCGGACACATGGTCCAAACAACAAAACATCACGACATCATTCGGATTCAGCGGTCCGTAACATTAACAATATAACAACACAACACAGACAATGTATCCATATACATGTCATACACATAACCGAAACGGCTCTACCCCCCTTAAATAGGGGTACGCGCCCCTACCCTATACATACAAACACTAAGAAGTAAACAATGACGGGTACTTCGCCTTCATCTTATCTTCCAGCTCCCAAGTGGCCTCCTCAACGTCCTGGTTAGACCAAGAACTTTCACCAGTCTCACGGACTTATGGCGAGTGTCTCGAGTCTTAGTGTCCAGAATCCGTACCGGAGTCTCCACTGATCGCATGGTTGGCTCTAAAGTTAGCCTCTCAGGCCGAAGTACATGAGACGGATGAGACATATACTTCTTCAACTGGGACACATGAAATACATCATGTACCTTGCCCAGCTCGGCAGGTAAGTCAAGTCTATAAGCTACCGGGCCGATCCGCTCCGTCACAACATAAGGCCTAACATATTTTGGGCTCAACTGCCTTTCTGGCCAAAACGAAATACTCCCTTCATGGGGGATACTCTCAAAAATACCTGATCGCCCACGGCGAACTCCAGGTCACGTCTGCGCACATCTGCGTACGACTTCTGTCTATCCTGAGCTGCTTTCATGTTAGCCCGGATCTGGCGAACTTCTGCCTGAACTTGCTCAAGATACTCTGGTCCTACAATGACCATCTCACTCGACTCATCCCAGCATAAAGGCGTGCGGCATGGTCTACCCCCGTACAATGCCTGAAGGGAGACATCTTGATCGAAGCATGATAACTGTTGTTGTAGCTAAACTCAATCAGATGTAACTTATCAATCCAGCTGGTCTGAAAGTCAAGTGCACATGCACGTAGCATATCCTCAAGTGTCTGAATGGTGCGCTCACTCTGACCATCGTCTGTGGGTGAAACGCTGTACTCAATTTCAGTTCGGTACCCAATGCCTCTCGTGTAGACTTCCAATATCTGGATAAGAACCTGGTATCTCTGTCAGATACAATCGTTTTCGGTACACCATGATGTCTTACAATTTCTCTATCAAAGAGTTCTGCCAATTTTGCCACTTTCCAGGTGTCCTTCATCGGAATGAATCGGGCCACCTTGGTCAGTCGGTCAACTACAACCCATATCATATTCAGACCTCCCCTTGCAGGCAGAAGCCCTACTACGAAGTCCATAGATATGTCATGGAACTTCCACTCAGGCACTGGCATTGGCTGTACCATACCACCAGGCCGTCGGTGCTCAAACTTGACCTTCTGGCAAGTGAGACACCTCAACACATAATCATTTACATCTTTTTTCATTCCAGTCCACCAAAAATACCTTTTCATACTCTTATACATCTTTGAAGCTCCGGGGTGAATCGAAGTAGTAGAACAATGGGATTCACTCAATATGCGCTCCTTCAACTCAGCGCTACTCCTAGTATACACAATCGGCCATTCAGCCTAATCAGGTCATCATCGTGGAGTCTGAAGTCGTACTTCTGACCCTCGAATGTGCCATCAATAAGCTTCTGCCTGATCTCCACCATATACTGATCCGTCATCTGAGCACTCCGCACCTCTTTAACCAAGCCAGTATGAGAGACTAGCGAATGGAGAGAGTGTGCTCGGCGACTCAATGCGTTAGCTACCACATTTGCCTTACCCTCTTTATATTGCAGATTAATGTCATATAGTCATTCAGAAATTCAACCCACCTTCTTTGCCTCATGTTCAACTCCTTCTGAGTGAACAAGTACTTCAAACTTTTGTGGTCAGAATAGATTGTCACACTTACCCCATACAAATAATGTCGCCATATCTTCAATGCGAAGACAATGGCACCCAATTCTAAGTCGTGGGTAGGGTAGTTCTCTTCATGCTTCTTCAGCTGTCGGGAGGTGTATGCTACGACCTTCCCGTGTTGCATCAATACACAACCCATACCTCTACCTGATGCGTCGCAATAGACCTCAAAACCATCTGGACCGTCTGGTATAGTCAGAACCGGTGCAGATGTCAGAGCATCCTTGAGTCTCTGAAAAGAACTCTCACAGTCGACTGTCCACTCGAATGGAGCATCCTTCTTCATCAAGGAAGTCATCGGCTTCGAGACACTGGAGAAGTCCTTAACAAACCTCCTATAATAGCCTGCCAGACTGAGGAAGCTCCTGATATTGGTAACTGTCTTCGGCCTGGCCAGGTGCGCACAACATCAATCTTTGCCGGATCAACAGCGATCCCGTCTTCAGAAATTACATGTCCAAGAAAGGATACTTGGTTCAACCAAAATTCACATTTCGAAAACTTTGCATACAACTGATTCCTCCTCCATGTTTGTAACACATTTCTCAGGTGGCTTACGTGCTCACCTCTTGATTTCGAATACACAAGATATCATCGATGAAGACTACCACAAACTTGTCCAACTGATCTTGGAACAAGCAGTTCATTAAGTCCATGAACTTAGCTGGTGCATTTGATAAGCCAAACGGCATAACTGTGAACTCATAGTGTCCATACCTAGTTCTGAATGCTGTCTTTTCGATATCACTGTCACGGATAGCAATCTGGTGGTATCCGGATCGGAGGTCTATCTTGGAGAATAGTGATGCTCCCCTCAGCTGATCAAATAAATCGTCGATGCGTGGTAAAGGGTAACGGTTCTTCACCGTAACTGCATTCAGCTCCCGATAGTCAATACACAGGCGGAGGCTACCGTCCTTCTTCTTCACGAAGAGGACCGGCGCTCCCCATGGTGAAACACTAGGGCGGATAAAGCCCTTGTCGAGTAGGTCTCTCAGCTGCTCCTTGAGCCCTGTCATCTCTGCTGGAGCCATACGATAAGGTGCTTTCGCAATAGGTCCGGTGCCTGGAATCAAGTCAATCTCAAACTCCACTTCCCGTGCTGGCGGCATGCCTGGCAGTTCCTTAGGAAACATCAGGAAACTCCGACACTACCGGCACATCAGGACTAAACTCAGGGTCTCTCTCTATGTCCTGGACATAGCAGAGGTATACATTACTCCCTCGTCGCAACTCACGATACATAGCCATGGCGGTGATGATCTGAGTCGAAGGCTCCCTGGGCCTCTGGCGGTAGGATATGGTAACCCCAGATGGACTCCGAAGAAGCAGTCGATGCTCGGCACATAGGATTCTGCCCTTGTACCGCTCCAACCAGTTCATCCCGACAATCACATCAAAACCAGTCCGTCGAACTCTATCAAGTCGATCGGAAACTCTTCACCTCTGATTCTCACAACAACATCTCGGTGGTAACGGGTACACCTGATCCGCTCTTTCGATGGGAGAGTGACCAAGAAGTCTGGCATCTCATCACCATCTAACCCAGCCTCTTCGCAAAAGATAGCGAAATAAATGTGTGTGAGGCTCCGGAGTCGAACAAGATCGAAGCGTCCACGCCATTGACTGAAAAGGTACCGGTGAGGATTGTGCCGCTCTTGCGGCTTCTGCCTCATTGCAGACACTCAATATACCTCCCGTTCCGAGTGCACAGCCTAATTCATTGGCAAACTAATAAGTATTGGGTAACAACACGGTTTATATGCTTCAAACAACTCCACTTTATTCATTAACACTCTCTTTTACAACATTCATTGGCTTATATTGTCGCCATGATTAACACTTACAACATCCTTACATACACTGATTTATCACATCATATAGTTATACAAGGCTTAAAACTGTCTGAAGGTCAAATTTAAGCGTCCGGTTTCATGTGTGTGGCATTGATCACTGCCGACGGTGCGGTATTCAGTTTGATCTTCCTGATGCCATGGTATAGCATCCTTGATTGCCTCCCCATGATTAATACATCTCCCGATTTCAACAGTAGCTTCTTTGCGAGGTCAGCACGCTTCTGCTCGCCATACACAACACTGCGGTATCACCAATGGACCAAGACACCATGGGTACTCCCTTACTTAGAGACTCGGGTGACTCGTCCTTGTCTTGGTGTAAACCTAACCGTCCACCTTTCTGGTAGAAGTTCACAATGCATAGATCTGCTTTCACACTTGGAATTGAATCCGTTTCAACTTGTTGAGCAATTCCCACGGCGTGGTTAACGACCGCAAGGAACTCCTCAGGTATATTTGGTACTGTTGCTCCATCTTCAGCTCGCACTTCTTGATATGTCTTGGTGTAAGGGTTCCAGTCCTTACCCATACACATCATCTTCAATTGCATTCTTGATCCGTTCGGGTATTCGGGTGTGTAGAAACCTCCTGGTTTTGCTCCAAGTTCGTCGCATCTTCTGATGATATGGATTTGTGCTTCCGGTGTCAGGTATCCATTTAAGAGCACCATACCTGGATGGATGACCTGACATTGCTCCATTTGGAAGTCGGTGATGTCGATGGTGGTTTCTTCAGGGTTCGGTGTGGGTGGGATTGGATAGCATATATTGAAGGTTCCTTTAAGTTTAGAGTACTCTAATTAGGTGACTTTCACACTATACTTTATTTATTTACTCACATGGTTGTTTACTTAAACTTACTCACACACATGCATGGAATGCGGTATGCAAACACTTATTACATTCAACAGTTTAGGCGGTACCTGGTCTAGAAGAGGGCCCTGGTGCCTCAGACCGGTGCACCACATTCAGGGTGGCCTTGTTGGACCCCGACCCCTTCCCCTTCTAGGACTTTGTGTACCTCTGATCTGGGGGTGGCTGGTTCGCCGTCTTCTGGCCATCGGTGGTCGTAGTGGCCTTACCCTTCCATTGCCCCTTGGGCCTGTAGCTTCTACTGTTTGGGTTCTGCCAGCATTCGTAATCGCGGTGACCCATCTTCTTACAGTATCGGCACTGCACATCGTTACCCTTGCAGTCCTTGCCGGGGTGGTCTCCGTTGCACCACTTGCAGTAGTGGCGCTCCGGTCCAGAGCCCGTGCTAGCTGCTATCACAACACACAATCAATACTTGTCTCACAACTTGTCAACATACACTTTAACTTATCACACAGGATTAGATAATTACACTTAGGTGGGTAAGAACGTAGGGGCTTGGCCGCATACGCATAGGTGAGCTGTAGAGGCTCCTCAGCAGTGGTGGTCTGGGTCTGGCCCTTGCCACCCTGTTGCTGTCCTTTCTGGGACTGGGGGTATGACTTCTTCTTCTTTGCTCCCCACTGCCCCTGCGTGCCTTGGCCCTCGTTCATAGCCTTGCGCTTGAGCGCACTCTCCTCGTCCCTCAGACGGACGGTGATCTCCACAATTGCAGCGGCATGATAGCACTCCTATATTTAGGGTGTCAGTTATGCCCCGCCAAATAAATTCACAACACATTAACACATTGTACACACTTATTCACATTACACTATACACCCGTAGTCCCTTACTTGCAAAGTGGTATATCCAGTAGGCCCCATGCCACAGCGTAGGCGATAGTTCAGTCCGTTGTAGAAACGGTTCACAAGGATCCGGTCTGAGTAACCCAGATCCGGTAGCAGGTGGATAAGTCCGATGAAGGCTGAGTAATACTCATTCACCGTCATCCTATCCCCTTGCCTCAAACTGTCCAGCTCCAGGCGCTTGGCCTCTTGCACATGTATTGGGTAGTACTTGGCTCGCAGCAGAGCCGTGTACTCCCTCCACATAAAAGTCGGGTCAGCAACTCTGCCCTCTCGCACTAGCTTCCACCAGCTCTGTGCCGAGCCCTTCAAGTAATAAGCAGCAAGTCGTACCTTGACCTGCTCAGGTACTGCTAGGGTTTCGAAGGCGGTCTCCATTTCGGAGATGTACGCCTCGAGCTTACGGGGATCGGTCTCCCCGCTGAATGAGGGTGGCCTCAAATCAGCCAACGCCTTGACCCAGTTGGTCTCTCGTGGCGGTGGCGGTGGTGGTAGTTGAACTCCGGGCATCTGCCCCTGCTGAATCGCAGCTACAAGTTGGGGTACCATTTGGGCTACGGCGGCTGCTACTGCTTCAGCCATAACCTGAGCCGTAGTATTCTCTCGCCCTGGTCACCCGTATCACCAGTACTGCTTCCGCGGCCTCTACCTCGCGGTCTACCTGCCATCTGAATTCACATGAATATTCATTAGCAATAGGCTTGCACACTTATCGGTCCAACGGTTGTAACGCTTCCCGATAATAAGGTATCTCCACACTTAGTTAGTGTTAACCTTTCCATAATGTTCACTTAGGTAACTGTAGTTAGGTTTCCTAACTCGGTATATCCCTAAGCTCGGTATTCTAGTCATCAGAGCGATACTTCGCTCTGATACCACTTTTTGTAACACCTCTACTACGCACATCACATTACTTGAAATCGCAGCAGAATATAAAAAACTAAACAGTAACTAAACGAATGGTGCTACAACGCGTCAACCACCCACGTGGTTAACAAGGCTGAATAAATACAAGTGTACCGGTCTGATGATCAGACTCCCGAGCATAGAACTAACAACCACATATATACATTAACAAAATACCGAGTGTTTACATATATCCTTCACTGTAAAACATCACTCACTGTAAACCGTCATAACCAAATATATATCACGCCACGGGAGCACAGGCGCATCCCGGGCCTACCTCCAAAAGTACCAAAAGTAAACCTGCAACCTAGGATCTAAAGCCACTCCGCTTCTTCGATCCTCATCCTGCAGCATAAGAAATATGGATCCCCCGAGGGGGTCAGCAACCCTTGGCTGGTATGGTTAACGCGTAGCCCATCGGCTACCGGGATACGCGCAACTATTGTCATGATGACATGGCATTCATTTTAAATCACACACACTTATACATATATCATAACATGGGTATTGTACACAACATCACACACATCACACACATACAGTTCCTTTTAGGAAGAGAACCAACACAGTTAGTCCCCATTGAGAGCCTAGAGAATGTTGCCATACTCATACTAAGCTCGTTACATAACTCGTTACCGTCCTGTTAGATTGAACGGATAACTTAACACAAGGTGCCTCGGATATAGTGATCCAAGCCCACCGAAATAACACATAGTATGCCCCTGTGGCCCGACGTGAGTCAGTAAAATAGCCTTGGTTAAGCTAAAGGGAAGGTTGGAAACCAAATTGGAAAACAACCATAACATACAAAGAGAATCGAACCGGTTATGACATCGACTCCCATACTCACACGCGTGGCCGGAACAGACCGGACTCCTCACTTCCCCCGTTAGCACTTGTTAGCAGTTCATCATTGAAGTCAATACACAATTCACAATAATAGGTCAAGTCTTGTAGACACACACAAGGGAAGAGAGAGTCATACTTAACAACATAATAATATTTAACAACTGTAAACTCTTTACATGGTTTAATCTTACAAAGTCATAAACACACAGAAAAACAAAAAACACACAAGCCGGTGTAAACCGGTAGGCAACAGACTGCAAGAAAACCATACCTTGGTCCTTGCCTCGATTGATTTCCTCCGTAGGTCACCCCTATACATGATTAATAACGTCGGTTAATTATTTATTTAACTTCAACTTACTAAATGTTTAACACGATTGTATGACATGTTTTAATGTCTAAATTACCCTAGGTTACCTTCATTATACCCCTAGGGTTAACTACATAAGTCACTTTCTTTTCTGTTTTTTTTTTTTACAAGTTTTGGTCCGACCGACCTTACCGACCAAACGTACCCAAGTTCGGTCGATTCCAGAACACATTTCCGTCAAAATTTTCTACTCCGACCGACCTTGTAAGTTCGGTCGCATGTTCGGTCTATTCCCGAGAGTTTCTTCCCTTTGAAAATTTAGCCCGACCAAACTTGTCAAGCCCGGTCCCATGTTCGGTCGATTCCAGTAACTCAATCCGTACACAAAATACAAGCCCGACCGACCTTACAAGTCCGGTCCCCAAGGTCGGTCCATTCCAGAAGCCAATTCTCGCAGGGTAAACTAGGCTCGACCGAACTTGCAAGTTCGGTCGCAAGTTCGGTCTGCCCCAGACCCTTGTTTTCCTTTTCACATTCAACTCCAAACTTCACCCCATATATCCTAGTACACCCCCTAACCTCATTTGAGCACTTCAAGCACACCTTAAGACATCCTTAAACACTCATAAAACTCATTTTCTAATTCCTTAAGCCTTTACTTATATCTTCACAAAATTCCTAACACTTACAATGTTTTCTCCTAGTCTCCAAGTGGTGTTACATACCTATGATAACTACTATCCCGAGATGCTTTCTCCTCATTTTAACATCATCTCCCAAGCATCATTTCTTACCATCAACTCCTTATGTCATCTCTTGAAATCCTTTTTCAAGTTCACACTTTCTCCTTATTTTACCAAAGTTTGCCTAAGTCTTTACCTAAGTCCAAAATGACTTTGGTACATACTAAAACCTCAAGATCATGCCTAAGTCCTTTTTACACTCTAGAGCACTTCCTAGTTCATCAAAATTCCTTTAAAACATCTTGAACTCCATATGCATTTCCTAAATTTCGACATAGGTTCTCCTAGCATTTTGTCACACCAAAGCACATTGTTTTCACCATTAAACACACAAGAACACTAAAAATCCATCAAGCACTTTATTATACACAAACTTCACTCATAAAGCACTACATCACAATATAGTGCATAATTTAAATTGCATGGCACCTTGGCCCTTAAAATGCATGGCTCTTAGGCCCTTAAAGTGCATAAATCTTAAACACTGAATTTCCACAATATATTTGCCTTTGACCTGAAAATACACTCAACAACACATATGCCTTTTACTAGTCTCTTGAGAACACTTTACTATGTCATTCACCATTTGCTCTTTAGGTAGTTTTAACAAGCATTATAAGCTCATTTCTCCTAAGGCATTAAACAACATTAGGTTAGTAGATTTACCTCTTTTCCAAACAACTTCTTTCTTGTTTCCTTATAAACCGGTAAGGTATTTGATTCCTTGTCAAGTTCTAAACAATATACAACATACAAACATTTAATGAGTATTCAAGATATAAGCTTCATCTCATTGTAAACCCTAATTTTACATTGTTTCAAAACATTAATGTAGTTGTTTTACCTTGATCTTTGAAGAGAGTTTGAATATATATCAAGAGAGGACTCCACCTAGTCCATGAAGAGTTGGAATGAAGCTAGAACAAGGTCACACAAAGAGCTCCATCAATGTACATTTCGGTCAAGGCAAAAACATGAAGGAAATGTAGTTTTTTTTTGAGATTCCTTACCTAGAAGAAAAGGAGAGTAATAATATGTAGAAATACAAGCTCAAACTCCTTCAATGGTGGAACTCCATGGCACCGAAATGGGGCTCTTGAAGTTTTGAGAAGATAGGAATGAAGAGCTTGATGAGAGGAAGAGATTGGTGGTGTTTGTTTTTGATTTGGACAAGTGAGCAAGATTTTACAAGAGGTCAAAGCTAGAGTTTTAATGGTGGTGGTGAGTATTGCCGTGAGAGAGCAGCAAGAAGGAAGGAGATGAGTTTGGAACCGTGTGAAATGGAGGAGGGAAATGAGAGAATGAGATAAAACTTACTTTTAGAAGATATTTGTTCTTATAAAGTAAAAAGTAGCTTAATTAGTTTTCTTTATTTACTTATAATATTAACTAGAGAGTGGTGAGTCACCACACTTAGAAAACCGGCCCCCTATAATATAATGAGGGTATTTTAGTCTTTGTTTGTCAATTTAATTACTTATGACAACTTATGTTACAAACTAGCTTATAAAAATCACTATTCACCAAAACAAGGCACATAGAAGTGAAATTTTTTATTTCCCATTGATATAGACATCCAAATGTGATACTATATAGTACACATATATATTTAAGAGTAATGATGGACATTTAGCCACTCAAAACTCATTTACAAGACAATTTTTCAAAAATGTGCTTTAAGACTCCTTAAAGCACATTTTGTGTTTAAACTTGTTTTCAAGCTTGATTTTCTTTGGTAATTGATTTAATATGTTAATTAGTATATAATTAGGTCTTGGTAAGTTCATTAGGTCTTAATCAAGCTTATCCCAAGCTTAGAGCACGTTTTGGCTCTTATCGACTTTAACGCACATTTTGTGTTTTCTTTTATTTAAATTTGTTTACTAATGTTTCTAAGACTCTTTTTAGTCTTTATATACCACATTTAGGTGTTTAAACAATATACTAAGGTTTGGGGTATTTCAATCTACCCCCCTTAAAAGAACTTTGTCCCCAAAGTTCATACTTCCACATATCCTAAATATTAGAACATGGGAACACATATCAACAACACTTCCATATCACATTAACAACATCTTTACATCACATCGGACACATGGTCCAAACAACAAAACATCACGACATCATTCGGATTCAGCGGTCCGTAACATTAACAATATAACAACACAACACAGACAATGTACCCATATACATGTCATACACATAACCGAAACGGCTCTACCCCCCTTAAATAGGGGTACGCCCCGTACCCTATACATACAAACACTAAGAAGTAAACAATGACGGGTACTTCGCCTTCATCTTATCTTCCAGCTCCCAAGTGGCCTCCTCAACGTCCTGGTTAGACCAAAGAACTCACACCAGTCTCACGGACTTATGGCGAGTGTCTCGAGTCTTAGTGTCCAGAATCCGTACCGGAGTCTCCACTGATCGCATGGTTGGCTCTAAAGTTAGCCTCTCAGGCCGAAGTACATGAGACGGATGAGACATATACTTCTTCAACTGGGACACATGAAATACATCATGTACCTTGCCCAGCTCGGCAGGTAAGTCAAGTCTATAAGCTACCGGGCCGATCCGCTCCGTCACAACATAAGGCCTAACATATTTTGGGCTCAAATTGCCTTTCTGGCCAAAACGAAATACTCCCTTCATGGGGGATACTCTCAAAAATACCTGATCGCCCACGGCGAACTCCAGGTCACGTCTGCGCACATCTGCGTACGACTTCTGTCTATCCTGAGCTGCTTTCATGTTAGCCCGGATCTGGCGAACTTCTGCCTGAACTTGCTCAAGATACTCTGGTCCTACAATGACCATCTCACTCGACTCATCCCAGCATAAAGGCGTGCGGCATGGTCTACCGTACAATGCCTGGAAGGGAGACATCTTGATCGAAGCATGATAACTGTTGTTGTAGCTAAACTCAATCAGATGTAACTTATCAATCCAGCTGGTCTGAAAGTCAAGTGCACATGCACGTAGCATATCCTCAAGTGTCTGAATGGTGCGCTCACTCTGACCATCGATCTGTGGGTGAAACGCTGTACTCAATTTCAGTTCGGTACCCAATGCCTCTCGTGTAGACTTCCAATATCTGGATAAGAACCTGGTATCTCTGTCAGATACAATCGTTTTCGGTACACCATGATGTCTTACAATTTCTCTATCAAAGAGTTCTGCCAATTTTGCCACTTTCCAGGTGTCCTTCATCGGAATGAATCGGGCCACCTTGGTCAGTCGGTCAACTACAACCCATATCATATTCAGACCTCCCCTTGCAGGCAGAAGCCCTACTACGAAGTCCATAGATATGTCATGGAACTTCCACTCAGGCACTGGCATTGGCTGTACCATACCACCAGGCCGTCGGTGCTCAAACTTGACCTTCTGGCAAGTGAGACACCTCAACACATAATCACTTACATCTTTTTTCATTCCAGTCCACCAAAAATACCTTTTCATACTCTATACATCTTTGAAGCTCCGGGGTGAATCGAAGTAGTAGAACAATGGGATTCACTCAATATGCGCTCCTTCAACTCAGCGCTACTCTCCTAGGTATACACAATCGGCCATTCAGCCTAATCAGGTCATCATCGTGGAGTCTGAAGTCGTACTTCTGACCCTCGAATGTGCCATCAATAAGCTTCTGCCTGATCTCCACCATATACTGATCCGTCATCTGAGCACTCCGCACCTCTTTAACCAAGCCAGTATGAGAGACTAGCGAATGGAGAGAGTGTGCTCGGCGACTCAATGCGTTAGCTACCACATTTGCCTTACCCTCTTTATATTGCAGATTAATGTCATAGTCATTCAGAAATTCAACCCACCTTCTTTGCCTCATGTTCAACTTCTCTCGAGTGAACAAGTACTTCAAACTTTTGGTCAGAATAGATTGTCACACTTACCCCATACAAATATGTCGCCATATCTTCAATGCGAAGACAATGGCACCCAATTCTAAGTCGTGGGTAGGGTAGTTCTCTTCATGCTTCTTCAGCTGTCGGGAGGTGTATGCTACGACCTTCCCGTGTTGCATCAATACACAACCCATACCTCTACCTGATGCGTCGCAATAGACCTCAAAACCATCTGGACCGTCTGGTATAGTCAGGACCGGTGCAGATGTCAGAGCATCCTTGAGTCTCTGAAAAGAACTCTCACAGTCGACTGTCCACTCGAATGGAGCATCCTTCTTCATCAAGGAAGTCATCGGCTTCGAGACACTGGAGAAGTCCTTAACAAACCTCCTATAATAGCCTGCCAGACTGAGGAAGCTCCTGATATTGGTAACTGTCTTCGGCCTTGGCCAGGTGCGCACAACATCAATCTTTGCCGGATCAACAGCGATCCCGTCTTCAGAAATTACATGTCCAAGAAAGGATACTTGGTTCAACCAAAATTCACATTTCAAAACTTTGCATACAACTGATTCCTCCTCCATGTTTGTAACACATTTCTCAGGTGGCTTACGTGCTCACCTCTTGATTTCGAATACACAAGAATATCATCGATGAAGACTACCACAAACTTGTCCAACTGATCTTGGAACAAGCAGTTCATTAAGTCCATGAACTTAGCTGGTGCATTTGATAAGCCAAACGGCATAACTGTGAACTCATAGTGTCCATACCTAGTTCTGAATGCTGTCTTTTCGATATCACTGTCACGGATAGCAATCTGGTGGTATCCGGATCGGAGGTCTATCTTGGAGAATAGTGATGCTCCCCTCAGCTGATCAAATAAATCGTCGATGCGTGGTAAAGGGTAACGGTTCTTCACCGTAACTGCATTCAGCTCCCGATAGTCAATACACAGGCGGAGGCTACCGTCCTTCTTCTTCACGAAGAGGACCGGCGCTCCCCATGGTGAAACACTAGGGCGGATAAAGCCCTTGTCGAGTAGGTCTCTCAGCTGCTCCTTGAGCCCTGTCATCTCTGCTGGAGCCATACGATAAGGTGCTTTCGCAATAGGTCCGGTGCCTGGAATCAAGTCAATCTCAAACTCCACTTCCCGTGCTGGCGGCATGCCTGGCAGTTCCTTAGGAAACACATCAGGAAACTCCGACACTACCGGCACATCAGGACTAAACTCAGGGTCTCTCTCTATGTCCTGGACATAGCAGAGGTATACATTACTCCCTCGTCGCAACTCACGATACATAGCCATGGCGGTGATGATCTGAGTCGAAGGCTCCCTGGGCCTCTGGCGGTAGGATATGGTAACCCCAGATGGACTCCGAAGAAGCAGTCGATGCTCGGCACATAGGATTCTGCCCTTGTACCGCTCCAACCAGTTCATCCCGACAATCACATCAAAACCAAGTCCGTCGAACTCTATCAAGTCGATCGGAAACTCTTCACCTCTGATTCTCACAACAACATCTCGGTGGTAACGGGTACACCTGATCCGCTCTTTCGATGGGAGAGTGACCAAGAAGTCTGGCATCTCATCACCGTCTAACCCAGCCTCTTCGCAAAAGATAGCGAAATAAATGTGTGTGAGGCTCCGGAGTCGAACAAGATCGAAGCGTCCACGCCATTGACTGAAAAGGTACCGGTGAGGAATTGTGCCGCTCTTGCCGGCTTCTCCTCATTGCAGACCTCAATATACCTCCCGTTCCGATGTGCACAGCCTAATTCCTTGGCAAACTAATAAGTATTGGGTAACACAACGGTTGTTATATGCTTCAAA
This sequence comes from Limonium bicolor, assembly GCA_023374045.1. Lineage (NCBI taxonomy): Eukaryota > Viridiplantae > Streptophyta > Magnoliopsida > Caryophyllales > Plumbaginaceae > Limonium > Limonium bicolor. Next base: position 257,825,994 of record CM041782.1, on the reverse strand, counting down.
CAACTCCACTTTATTCATTAACACTCTCTTTTTACAAAATTCATTGGCTTATATTGTCGCCATGATTAACACTTACAACATCCTTCGATACACTGATTTATCACATCATATAGTTATACAAGCTTAAAACTGTCTGAAGGTCAATTTAAGCGTCCGGGTTTCATGTGTGTGGCATTGATCACTGCCGACGGTGCGGTATTCAGTTTGATCTTCCTGATGCCATGGTTAGCATCCTTGATTGCCTCCCCATGATTAATACATCTCCCCCCGATTTCAACAGTAGCTTCTTGCGAGGTCAGCACGCTTCTCTGCTCGCCATACACAAACACTGCGGTATCACCAATGGACCAAGACACCATGGGTACTCCCTTACTTAGAGACTTGGTGACTCGTCCTTGTCTTGTGTAGTGTAACCTAACCGCCCACCTTTCTGGTAGAAGTTCACAATGCATATATCTGCTTTCACACTTGGAATTGAATCCGTTTCAACTTGTTGAGCAATCCCCATCCCACGGCGTGGTTAACGACCGCAAGAAACTCCTCAGGTATATTTGTACTTCTGTTTTTCATCTTCAGCTCGCACTTCTTGATATGTCTTGGTGTAAGGGTTCCAGTCCTTACCCATACACATCATCTTCAATTGCATTCTTGATCCGTTCGGGTATTCGGGTGTGTAGAAACCTCCTGGTTTTGCGCTCCAAGTTCGTCGCTCTTCTGATGATATGGATTTGTGCTTCCGTGTCAGGTATCCATTTAAGAGCACCATACCTGGATGGATGACCTGACAATTGCTCCATTTGGAAGTCGTGATGTCGATGGTGTTTTTCTTCAGGTTCGGTGTGGGTGGGATTGGGATAGCATATATTGAAGGTTCCTTTAAGTTTAGAGTACTCAATTAGGTGACTTTCACACTATACTTTATTTATTTACTCACATGGTTGTTTACTTAAACTTACTCCACACACATGCATGGAATGCGGTATGCAAACACTTATTACATTCAACAGTTTAGGCGGTACCTGTCACCAAAGGAGGAGGGCCCTGGTGCCTCAGACCGGTGCACCACATTCAGGGTGGCCTTGTTGGACCCCGACCCCTTCCCTTCTAGGACTTTGTGTACCTCTGATCTGGGGGTTGCTGGTTTCGCCGTCTTCTCGGCCATCGGTGGTCGTAGTGCCCTTACCCTTCCATTGCCCCTTGGGCCTGTAGCTTCTACTGTTTTGGGTTCTGCCAGCATTCGTAATCGCGGTGACCCATCTTCTTACAGTATCGGCACTGCACATCGTTACCTTGCATCCTTGCCGGGGTGGTCTCCGTTGCAAACTTGCAGTAGTGGCGCTCCGGTCCAGAGCCCGTGCTAGCTGCTATCACAACACACCAATCAATACTTGTCTCACAACTTGTCAACATACACTTTAACTTATCACACAGGATTAGATAATTACCCTTAGGTGGTAAGAACGTAGGGGCTTGGCCGCATACGCATAGTGAGCTGTAGAGGCTCCTCAGCAGTGGTGGTCTGGGTCTGGCCTTGCCACCCTGTTGCTGTCCTTTCTGGGACTGGGGGTATGACTTCTTCTTCTTTGCTCCCCACTGCCCCTGCGTGCCTTGGCCCTCGTTCATAGCCTTGCGCTTGAGCGCACTCTCCTCGTCCCTCAGACGGACGGTGATCTCCACAATTGCAGCGGCATGATAGCACTCCTATATTTAGGGTGTCAGTTATGCCCCGCCAAATAAATTCAACAACACTTAACACATTGTACACACTTATTCACATTACAAACAACCTATCCCGTAGTCCCATTACTTGCAAAGTGGTATATCCAGTAGGCCCCATGCACAGCGTAGGCGATAGTTCAGTCCGTTGTAGAAACGGTTCACAAGGATCCGGTCTGAGTAACCCAGATCCGGTAGCAGGTGGATAAGTCCGATGAAGGCTGAGTAATACTCATCTACCGTCATCCTATCCCCTTGCCTCAAACTGTCCAGCTCCAATCGCTTGGCCTCTTGCACATGTATTGGGTAGTACTTGGCTCGCAGCAGAGCCGTGTACTCCCTCCACATAAAAGTCGGTCAGCAACTCTGCCCTCTCGCACTAGCTTCCACCAGCTCTGTGCCGAGCCCTTCAAGTAATAAGCAGCAAGTCGTACCTGACCTGCTCAGGTACTGCTAGGGTTTCGAAGGCGGTCTCCATTTCGGAGAGTACGCCTCGAGCTTACGGGGATCGGTCTCTCCCCGCTGAATGAGGGTGGCCTCAAATCAGCAACGCCTTGACCCAGTTGGTCTCTCGTGGCGGTGGCGGTGGTGGTAGTTGAACTCCGGGCATCTGCCCCTGCTGAATCGCAGCTACAAGTTGGGGTACCATTTGGGCTACGGCAGCTGCTACTGCTTCAGCCATAACCTGAGCCGTAGTATTTCGCCCTGGTCACCCGTATCACCAGTACCGCTTCCGCGGCCTCTACCTCGCGGTCTACCTGCCATCTGAATTCACATGAATATTCATTAGCAATAGGCTTGCACACTTATCGGTCCAATGGTTGTAACGCTTCCCGATAATAAGGTATCTCCACACTTAGTTAGTGGTTAACCTTTCCATAATGTTCACTTAGGTAACTGTAGTTAGGTTTCCTAACTCGGTATATCCCTAAGCTCGGTATTCTAGTCATCAGAGCGATACTTCGCCCTGATACCACTTTTTGTAACACCTCTACTACGCACATCACATTACTTGAAATCGCAGCGGAATATAAACAACTAAACAGTAACTAAACGAATGGTGCTACAACGCTGTCAACACACCCCGTGGTTAACAAGGCTGAATAAATACAAGTGTACCGGTCTGATGATCAGACTCCCGAGCATAGAACTACAACAACCACATATATACATTAACAAAATACCGAGTGTTTACATATATCCTTCACTGTAAAACATCACTGTAACCGTCATAACCAAATATATATCACGCCACGGGAGCACAGGCGCATCCCGGGCCTACCTCCAAAAGTACCAAAAGTAAACCTGCAACCTAGGATCTAAAGCCACTCCGCTTCTTCGATCCTCATCCTGCAGCATAAGAAATATGGATCCCCCGAGGGGGTCAGCAACCCTTGGCTGGTATGGTTAACGCGTAGCCCATCGGCTACCGGGATACGCGCAACCAATTGTCATGATGACATGGCATTCATTTAAATCACACAACTTATACATATATATCATAACATGGGTATTGTACACAACATCACACACATCACACACATACATTCCTTTTAGGAAGAGAACCAACACAGTTAGTCCCCATTGAGAGCCTAGAGAATGTTGCCATACTCATACTAAGCTCGTTACATAACTCGTTACCGTCCTGTTAGATTGAACGGATAACTTAACACAAGGTGCCTCGGATATAGTGATCCAAGCCCACCGAAATAACACATAGTATGCCCCTGTGGCCCGACGTGAGTCAGTAAAATAGCCTTGGTTAAGCTAAAGGGAAGGTTGGAAACAAATTGGAAAACAACCATAACATACAAAGAGAATCGAACCGGTTATGACATCGACTCCCATACTCACACGCGTGGCCGGAACAGACCGACTCCTCACTTCCCCCGTTAGCACTTGTTAGCAGTTCATCATTGAAGTCAATACACAATTCACAATAATAGGTCAAGTCTTGTAAGACACACACAAGGGAGAGAGAGTCATACTTAACAACATAATAATATTTAACAACTGTAAACTCTTTACATGGTTTAATCTTACAAAGTCATAAACACACAGAAAAACAAACAACACACAAGCCGGTGTAAACCGGTAGGCAACAGACTGCAAGAAAAACCATACCTTGGTCCTTGCCTGGATTGATTTCCTCCGTAGGTCACCCCTATATATGATTAATAACGTCGGTTAATTATTTATTAACTTCAACTTACTAAATGTTTAACACGATTGTATGACATGTTTTAATGTCTAACTTACCCTAGGTTACCTTCATTATACCCCCTAGGGTTAACTACATAAGTCACTTTCTTTTCTGTTTTTTTTTTTACAAGTTTTGGTCCGACCGACCTTACCGACCGAACGTACCCAAGTTCGGTCGATTCCAGAACACATTTCCGTCAAAATTTCTACTCCTACTCCGACCGACTTTATTGTAAGTTCGGTCGCATGTTCGTCTATTCTCGAGAGTTTCTTCCCTTTGAAAATTTAGCCCACCGAACTTGCCAAGCCCGGTCCCATTTCTCGATCCAGTAACTCAATCCTTACACAAAATACAAGCCTGACCGACCTTGCAAGTCCGGTCCCCAAGGTCGGTCCATTCCAAAGCCAATCCTCGCAGGGTAAACTAGCTCGACCGAACTTGCAAGTTCGGTCCGCAAGTTCGGTCTGGCCCCAGACCCTTGTTTTCCTTTCACATTCAACTCCAAACTTCACCCCATATATCCTAGTACCCCACCCTAACCTCATTTGAGCACTTCAAGAACACTTAAGACATCCTTAAACACTCATAAAACTCATTTTCTAATTCCTTAAGCCTTACTTATATCTTCACAAAATTCCTAACACTTACAATGTTTTCTCCTAGTCTCCAAGTGGTGTTTCATACCTATGATAACTACTATCCCGAGATACTTTCTCCTCATTTTAACATCATCTCCCAAGCATCATTTCTTTCTTACCATCAACTCCTTATGTCATCTCTTGAAATCCTTTTTCAAGTTCACACTTTCTCCTTATTTTACCAAAGTTTGCCTAAGTCTTTACCTAAGTCCAAAATGACTTTGGTACATACTAAAACCTCAAGATCATGCCTAAGTCCTTGTTACACTCTAGAGCACTTCTAGTTTCATCAAAATTCCTTTAAAACATCTTGAACTCCATATGCATTTCCTAAATTTCGACATAGGTTCTCCTAGCATTTTGTCACACACCAAAGCACATTGTTTTCACCATTAAACACACAAAACACTAAAATCCATCAAGCACTTTATTATACACAAACTTCACTCATAAAGCACTACATCACAATATAGTGCATAATTTAAATTGCATGGCACCTTGGCCCTTAAAATGCATGGCTCTTAGGCCCTTAAGTGCATAAATCTTAAACACTGAATTTCCACAATATATTTGCCTTTGACCTGCAAATACACTCAACAACACATATGCCTTTTACTAGTCTCTTGAGAACACTTTACTAAGTCATTCACCATTTGCTCTTTAGGTAGTTTTAACAAGCATTATAAGCTCATTTCTCCTAAGGCATTAAACAACATTAGGTTAGTAGATTTACCTCTTTTCAAAACAACTTCTTTCTTGTTTCCTTATAAACCGGTAAGGTATTTGGTTCCTTGTCAAGTTCTAAACAATATACAAACATTTTAATGAGTATTCAAGCTATAAGCTTCATCTCATGTAAACCCTAATTTTACATTGTTTCAAAACATTAATGTAGTTGTTTTACCTTGATCTTTGAAGAGAGTTTGAATATATATCAAGAGAGGACTCCACCTAGTCCATGAAGAGTTGGAATGAAGCTAGAACAAGGTCACACAAAGAGCTCTCAATGTACATTTCGGTCAAGGCATAAACATGAAGGAAATGTAGTTTTTATTTGAGATTCCTTACCTAGAAGCAAAGGAGAGTAAATAATATGTAGAAATACAAGCTCAAACTCCTTCAATGGTGGAACTCCATGGCACCCGAAATGGGGCTCTTGAAGTTTTGAGAAGATAGGAATGAAGAGCTTGATGAGAGGAAGAGATTGGTGGTATTTGTTTTTGATTTGGACAAGTGAGCTAGATTTTACAAGAGGTCAAAGCTAGAGTTTTAATGGTGGTGGTGAGTATTACCGTGAGAGAGCAGCAAGAAGGAAGGAGATGGAGTTTGGAACGTGTGAAATGGAGGAGGCAAATGAGAGAATGAGATAAAACTTACTTTTAGAAGATATTTGTTCTTATAAAGTAAAAAGTAGCTTAATAGTTTTCTTTATTTACTTATTATATTAACTAGAGAGTGGTGAGTCAACACACTTAGAAAACCGGCCCCCTATAATATAATGAGGGTATTTTAGTCTTTGTTTGTCAATTTAATTACTTATGACAACTTATGTTACAAACTAGCTTATAAAAATCACTATTCACCAAAACAAGGCACATAGAAGTGAAATTTTTGATTTCCCATTGATATAGACATCCAAATGTGATACTATATAGTACCAATATATTTAAGAGTAATGATGGACATTAACCACTCAAAACTCATTTACAACAATTTTTCAAAAATGTGCTTTAAGACTCTTAAAGCACATTTTGTGTTTAAACTTGTTTTCAAGCTTGTTTTCTTTGGTAATTGATTTAATATGTTCATTAGTATATAAATGAGGTCTTGGTAAGTTCATTAGGTTTAATCAAGCTTATCCCAAGCTTATAGCACGTTTGGCTCTTATCGACCTTAACGCACATTTTGTTTTCTTTTGTTTAAATTTGTTTACTAATGTTTCTAAGACTCTTTTTAGTCATTATATACCACATTTGGTGTTTAAACAATATACTAAGGTTTGGGGTATTTCATAGTCAGATCCACACATTGGGACTAACATGTATATAAGAGTACCTCACTACAGTGGAGGTATAGTGACCTCGTTAAACTCCATCTTCTAGAGTAAATTGGTCGGGTATAATAAACCCCTAGACGAGATAGGACTCTCGTACAAGTAGGTGGGTAATAATTCCCTTAGAAGATAACATAGTTAACTCTTGTACTTAAAAGAGGTGGGTATGTACCCTCGAGAGAAATGAAGTCTTCCTCCCAACTTAAAATGTTCCGGTACGGTCCCGGTGAGTGGACATAGAGTGCACCCCAAAACTTCCCGGTACGGTCCCGGAGAGTGGACATAGAGTGCACCCAAAACTTCCGTCGCGACATATATTGAATAGGAGACGACCTGAGACAGGTACAAACTCCTGTAGCATGCATGGCCAGATACAACTGGGCTCTCGTTAGATGTCATGCAGGGACGTTAAGCAAGGCCACAATGTGTATTTTCAGTTACCACGTTTAGGATAACGACGTTTGTTATAAAGTGAAGTTAGTGAGAAACTTGAGTACAAGTTCTCGGTATAATAATGTGCAGTATTTAATCCACTGGTAATGTAGTGTTGTATGCGTGGAACATACACGTTACAGTTAGTATCATCACGCACATAGAGTAACAACAACAGAAGAGTAATACAACATTTTACAACAATTATCTTGGTTGTTATTTCAAACAACAAATAGCACATAAGCCGGTATAATCCGGTAGCAAGCAGGCTGCAAGAATCCCATACGTACCATAGATTGCAGTTGAATATATCTATCCTCGGTCCTGGTCAAGTGTCAATTATAGTCCTAGAATAGGATTAACTGAGAGTGTTAATTTATGTTACCCACTTATAATAACTTTATTGGTTCATGAAACGATTTTGTATTCGTTATTTCATGTGAGTGTAACACCCCTAATCCTAATCCTGTAATATAATCGCAAGTCGTAGCATAACAAAATATAATTCACAGCGGAAAATAAAACAAACTAACGTTTGGTGTTACACGCCGTTACTCACCCATGTGAGTAACAAGGCAACCTTAATCCATCCATCAACTTCAACTCTCCACCGCTGTGATGACGAGATACTGGACATACTTAAACTTACAATCCAAATCCAAATCCAACTTAACAAATGAGCAACTAAAACCCAAAACAACAAACTCCATATTACGGTACATAATAAAACTAAAAGGTGTCTATTGAAAACACATCAGCTACCCAGTGTCCCGCACTCCGGCTTGTGTCTTCAATCAGTAACCTGAAATGATGTTTGGCCCATTGAAGGGCTCAGCAAACTATATGCTGGTATGCTAAATGTAGTCCTAAATCATTTGGATTCCTTAAGTCGTTTAGCCATCTTGATATTAGGTTCATTACATGTTGTACCATTTACAGTAATAATAATAATAATAATAACTGTACATGTTAAATAAATGCATAATAGTTCAATCAATATCATCACACAATCAATAACCAATAACCGAACAAGATACGCGTATTAATTAACTGTACTTGTTAGTTGGCCACGTGGCCCTTATCCTTTGAAACCAATCACTTGAACCTTCCAATTAATTTCCACCTCAGGCGTCATGTTAGGACAACCCTTAATAACTTAATAATGAACACAACATCTGGACCTCAGGAAAATCCTTAGGACATTCAGACCACACAATTAACATACCGTACACCAGTAGTCGCTAGCTCTAAGAAGTAGACGCTCGTCCGGTACCCTGTAGCTCGTTCTCTAGCGCATGTCCTCTAATGCACTTAACTCTGGAATACAACTACATATTAGTTCTCTATAATACGAACTAATTCAGTATCTCGACTAGTCGTTAATCCCCCCTAGTAGTTACCCGTGATTGTTCAGTGTCTATCATACGGGTTTTAAATGATTTGGGATTAGTTAAATCATCCCCTAACTATATTGTAATTAACATGTAGTATTTATTTACTACTTAGTTTTGATACAAATGACCTATCTCATTTATTCACAGGCTTATTATTTGTGTATAATACACATTTCCATATAGTTCGTTACCATATGTTAATTATATCCATGACTTATAAATCTTTATTCCTCCTTTCAAGTTATGAGTTGATCAACATGACCTCTTTGGTCAATTAAGTTGACTTGGCTAATTATGTGGACTTGGTTAATTATCCAAGTACATATGTTTATATAATTTATATTGTAACCCTCGTATTATATAACTCACTCACCATTTAATGTGTTATACTTTAACATAAGAACTTTATATTTAATGTGTTATAATTTATCTTCCCACATTATAACCTCTTTTATTTAATATTATGTAGTTCCCAACCATATCATATAATACATTCACTTCATATATTCTTATATATATAAGAATTATAAAACTCATTTATTTAATGATGTACCTTATCATTTATGTAAGGTAATTAATCTTACTCATTGTGTTATCTTACACAAATTCATATTAAGACTATAATTCTAATGTTATGTGACATTATATAGTATATCATTAGACCTCCAAAGTCTAATTAATATCCATATTATTTAATAACCTTATTATCTCATCAAGTGTACTAGTTTCATTTTTGTTTACATTAATAATTTATAATTGCAATAACTTTTTTTTATAATATCATATTATAACACTTATAATTATACGTCTAACCCATAATTCTTTCCACATAAATTTTATGTTATAAATTCATATTATGTGTATTATAAGGTTTTCCACATTGAATTAATTCATTATTTCATGCGGAGTTTTCATTTCTTTATTTGTGCCCTTTATTCACACCCCTCTAATTAAGAATTTATCTAGATATTGTACAATATATTTTATATATTATCATGTTCCTTATATCATAAGGGTTTCTAACCATATATAATACTTCCCAAATTTCCCATTTAAACATTTATTATGTGATTGTTTATAAGGTATACTTATACCATATTAACCCCTTTATAACATATCCTCTTATACTTTACTATAATGTCACATTTTATCATTTTGATATTTACATTATATTCAACCCATATCTACCATCATCCAAACCAGCCATACTCTTTTTCGGAAACTACAACTTTCCCTATTAGCTTTTGATTATCTACAAAATCTCCCCAAACACTATATTTGCTACATTTCTAATCTTATTTAATTTGTAACCTAAGGTCTCCAACTATGCCATATATGAAATAGTCCTAAAGAATTAGTTTGTGCTTGTTCGAATAATCAGACACAAATATTTTATGAACAATACCAAACCAAAATAAATTCATATACCCAATAATAGAATCATAATATACATGTACATTCATAGTTTGATTAACATATGTATTTATGACAGGAACTTATCATTATATATTCCATTTTTTTCTACTTAATTATTGCACTATGATTCCCATCTCCAAACCATTTAACCATACTTTCCTTAGCTTCATACTAATTTCTCCTGTAGTCACTCATGCTTTATATCAGCTATTATTTTATTTTTCAATTTAGCACCCCTCTATCTAACACCATTTCCACCAAAACCACTCAAGTTGTAAAGTAGCACGCAAAGTCAAATCTAAGATCCATTTATCTCTAGACCTGGCAATTTGGGTTGATGGGTCGGGTTGATACCAACCCTAACCCAACCCATTTAAAATATCATTAACCCCAACCCAACCCAAATATAATCAGGTTGAAAAATCATGACCCTAACCCAACCCATTTAAAATCATTCAACCTTGACCCAACCCACCCGACCCATTTTTCAAACCAACATAATAACTTATATCGACTTTAAACGATATGTTATGCAAAAATCCAGAGTACTTCACAGTTTCCTATGAATTCAAAAATCTGATAAAATGTTCTCTTTCCATAGGTTTCTTTTTATTAATCATATCCAGATTTATACATGATCCCAATTAATCAAATATAGAACGAAAATAAAACAAGTGATTCATTCCCTAATCTAGATAAAGAATATCTTAATACAACATCAAAATTTCATGTAGTAGGAAATCTAAAAGTGATTGGCAAACAAAAAACCATAAATAAAAACCGTTCGGGTTAAACCAACCAGGTTATTACTTCCTCCTCTCAGCAACTACAGCAGCTTCAGGTCTATTTCTATATTCTTTCTTTCTTCTATTAGTATAATATAATCTCTTCTTAGTTGGTGAAATTTGATCAATTAAACAATCAGACCAGCAAAGTCTCTAGAATAACTCCGTATAATACTACTACTACTACTACTACTACTACTACTACTTGCTCATCTGATCACACCAAGGTTTCGAGATCTAAAATCAGAACTACTACGAATTATGTGGTGTACAAACCGTTAGTGAAAGTGGTATCAAATGCAACTATATCATTATTAGAAAGCATGGTAACTATATATCCATCAATCAATCCATTATAAGTCAATCAGTTAGCTATCTTGGTTTTGAATTAGTAAATTGATTAATTTGTTCATAGTTTCTTTCACTTCCAATGGAACAGGGAAATCCAACCAGCAGCAGCATTACACACTAGCAAGCTCTATATAACATTTAGAAGAACATTATCTAGCACAATATTCGCATTGTTGCTACATAATTCACTAGAGATATATCATCAAGGTCATACTTACAAAAAATATACATCTCCAACTTTTGTTCACTCTTAGACACCATCTAAATGCACCACTTGTGTTGTATCATTTACAAAAAGCCAAAAACATATTTCATTAAAAAAAAAGCAGCATCCTGGAGTAATTATCCATCAGCATCTGCAACCTACCAAAAGTTCTTCACCAGTCAAGCTTATGTTTTGTTAACTTCTTTATCTACTAAGCTCAAACCAGTTGTGAGAGCCTCCAATGCAGCATTCTCTTTGCTCAAATCTAGCATTTAAGAACAATACTTGTTGTTTAACACATGTTATATCAGATATTCAAATAATATTTCACAATAATAACTATACTACAAGTATTTATACTGCTGGAAA